>PVLA01000116.1:0-600000 GCA_004027455.1 Hydrochoerus hydrochaeris
CTACACTGCTAAATTTGTTTATTACCTCTAGTATTTTGAAGGAGTTTTTTGGGTCTTCTCTATAGAGCACCATGTCATCTGCAAATAGTGATAATTTAACTTCTTCCTTTCCTATCTTTACTCCTTTTATTTCTCTCTCTTGTCTGATTGCCCTGGCTAGTGTTTCCAGAACTATGTTGAAAAGGAGTGGTGAGAGTGGTCATCCTTATCATGTTCCTGATTTTAAAGTGAAAGCTTTCAGTTTTTGTCTATGTAGTATAATGTTGGCTGTTGGTTTGTCATAGAAGGCCTTTATAAGGTTGAATTAGACACATTGTATTCCGAGTTTCTGAAGGTTTTTTTTTTTTTATCATGAACATGTGTTGGACTTTATCAAAAGGTTTTTCTGAGTCTATGGAGATGACCACGTGGTTTTTGTTTTTGGCTCTGTTGATGTGGTGTATCACATTTATTGATTTGTGTATGCAAAACCATGCCTGCATTCCTGGAATGAACCCCACTTGGTCATGATGTATAATCTTCTTGATGATTTGCTGCATTCTCTTTTCCAGTATTTCGTTGAGAGTCTTTGTTCATTAATGAGATTGGCCTTTAGTTCTCCTTTTTGGTTGGATCTTTCTCTGGTTTTGGTATCTGAGTAATATTTGCCTCCAGGAATGATTTAGGGAGGATTGCTTTCTTCTCGATTTCATTGAAGAGTTTAGGAGTATTGCCATCAAATCTTCTCTAAATTTCTTGTAGATTTCAGCTCTGAATCTATCAGAACTTGGGCTTTTCTTTGTTGGTAAGTTTTTAATTACATGTTCAATTCCAATATCTGATATTGGGTTGTTCAACGTTGCTATATCTTCTTGGTTGAGCTTTGGTAGTTCATATGTTTTTAGAAATCTTTGTATTTGCTCTGTGTTTTCCACTCTATGGGAGTAGAGTTTTTCAAGGCAGGCATTCATGCTCTTGTTAATTTCCATGGTATCTGTAGTAATTTCCTCCTTTTCAGTTCTTATTGCATGATTTTGGTTTTTTTTTCTTTTTCTTGATAAGGTTACCTAAGGGTTTCTCAGTTTTTTTATTCTCTCCAAAAACCAGCTTTTTGATTCATTAATTCTTTGTATTTTTTAGTTTCAATTGCTTTGATTTCTGCTCTAACCTTTACGATGTTCTGTTTTCTATGAGCTTTGGATTTACCTTGCTCTTCTTTTTCTAGGAGCTTGATATGGAGCATTAGGTTGTTTATTTGTACTCATTCTGTTTTTCTGATGTGACAATTTATTGCTATATATTTCCCTCTTAAGCCTGCTTTCACTGAATCCCATAGATTACCTTATATTATTTCTGTATATTTGTTTGATTTGTAACTATTGCTTTATTTCTTCTTTCATTGCATCTGTAGCCTACTGGTTGTTCTAAATGTTGTTATTTAATTTCCATGTATTTGTGCAAGTTTTTCAATTTATTTTGCCATTAATTTCCAATTTCAGTGTGCTATGGTCAGATATTATGCATAGGATGATTTCAATACCTTTGCATTTGCTTAGTAATATTTTGTGGGATAACATATGGTCTATTTTGGAGAATGTGTATTCTGATATAGTTGGATGGAACAATCTGTAAGCATGAACTAAGTCCAATTGCTCACAGGCTTGATTCCTATCTATTACTTCTTTGCTGACTTTTTGTCTAGTTGATCTATCTCTTTGTGACAATGTGCTGTTAAAATCCCCTGTTATAATTATGTTCTTGTGTTTTTGGTTTTTCATGTCCATTGGTATCAGTCTTATATAGTTGCGTGCTCCCATATTTCATGCATATATATTTAAAATTGTTAGTTCTTCCTCTTGAATTTTTCTACTAATGAGTATGTAGTGATCTTGTTTATCTCTTTTAATCATTTTAAAAGTTCAAAGTTCACAGTGCCTGCAAATAGAATAGTTATCCCTGCTTTTTTCTGGGTTCCTTTTGTGTGCAATACTGTTTTCCATTCTTTGTCTTTTAATCTGTGAGTTTCCTTTTGGGTCAGATGTGTTTCTTGTGTACAGCATATTGTGGGATCATGTCTCTTGATCCATTCTGTCAGTCTATTTCTTTTTATAGGTGAATTCAGGCCATTTACATTCATGGACTTCACTGATATGTACTTTACCATGTTATATTCCAGTTGTTTGCTTTATGCCTTTCCCCTTATTTAATTGCTTATCCTACCTGGTGTTTTTTTTCTGTTGTTGTTTAGGGATTGTGGTCATTTTTATCTCTGTCTGGTATGTCTTTCAGCACTCTTTCTTGGGTTGGTTTGGTGGACGTGAATTTCTTCAGTTGTTCTTTGACATGGAAGTATCTTTTTTCTTTATTAAATTTGAATGGACGTTTTGCTGGGTACATCATTCTGAGTTGAAAGCTGTTTTCTTTCAGGGCTTGAAATACCTCACTCCAAGCTCTTCTTGACTTGAAAGTTTGTGCTGAAAAGTGTGCTGTGATTCTATTGGGCTTTCCTTGATAGGTGAATTGTGTCTTTTCTCTGACAGCTTTTAGTATTCTGTTTTTATGCTGTATGTCTGAGATCTTAACTATTATGTGTCTGGGTATGGATTTATGTTAGTTGTGATTGTTTGGCATATTATATGCCTCACTTATCTGCATATCAGATTCTTTCCCCATGTTTGGTAAATTTTCTGCTATTACTTCTATTACTATTTATAATTTACTGATTTCTTGTTGGGGCTTTTTCTCATTTTCCTCTTTCTTTCTTTCTTTCTTTCTTTCTTTCTTTCTTTCTTTCTTTCTTTCTTTTTTTCTTTGTTTTAGAATTCTGTATTGTTGCTACCCTTTTTCTGTTTTATATTATTCTTCTCTTTAAATAAAATTTTAAAAATGTATAATTGCTATTTTAAAAAAAGAGGAAATGGGAAGCACTATAAAAGATATAGCTGCATGTATGTTTTGGTGTGTGGGATTTATAACCATATTTCTAGCTTCTTTTTGATTGTTGAACAGATATGTTTGCACTTTCACTGCTTGAGTGTCCACTTTGTGTTCTTTAATTTGTAACTTGAATAACGTTTTCTAAAAGAACAATATGTAATTTATGAACTATTGATTTCTTACTGTTTATCATCTTTTCTTGAAATTCTGTACTATTTCTACTTTTTTCTGTTTTTTTTCTCTTTAAATAAAAAATATTTTAAAAAAATCTGAACAGACATAGAAACAAGCAGAGTTGTCAGTGTCTGCAAGAACTTGCCAAGTTCCCAGGTAATGTTTTTCTGTTTTTCTGAACTAGCTCTCTTCTTACACTCCATATTCTTGGGATTGGAACACTTGTTTTCCTCCAACACCCCGAGCCCTCAAGGTGTTTCTTAGGCACTCGATCCTTGGACACTCCTGTATGGGCACTTCAGCTTTCAGCTCTGCATGTGTGAATGTTTAGTAGCTCAGCAACTCCCATCAACAACTTAACAGATTGGACCAAACAAACGGATATGCAGGGAGACTGACAAATATCCTACAAAATTAGAGTGCACACAAATATATTTTAGTCAAATTGAATTACACTAACTTTTTACAATTTTAGACTTTATAACTATAAATTAACTAATTAGATTTGTTGTAGATCAGTTAGCAGAGACATCTTGTAAAAAGAATTTTGAAAGGACAAAATCTTATCTGTAGTTAATATAAATTTTGTCATAGGACTTAGTATACACTCCTATCTATTTAGAACCTTGGTTTTATTTTTGGTTACTATCTCCTGGGCATCTTGGATCAATTAAAGTTGGTTCTAGCTTCACCCTTTTCTATCAGTAATGACATGGTCTCTGAGGCATCACTGTCATAGGACTGAGCATCAGCTTCTTGAGAGGTAGAATCAACTCCTTCTCTGGGTTTGGCCCATTTTATGGACAGATAACAGGATATGGCATACAGATGGGCCATTCAATGTTCTCTGGAAAAACACAAGTATATCATCAACACCAAATTAGCACTGAGCTGAGTTCCTTTCTTTGTATGGTATGAAGATCTTTCTGGAAGATTCTTTCTAGAATCTTACTTTTACCTGATTGAATTGTCTTGCTGCTGCTGTAGTTTCATCCTTAGTAGGACTTAAAACTTTAACATTACTGTCCAATGAAATCTAGGTAATATTCTCCTTTTTTGTGTTTCTTGTAACTAAATTTTGAGCAAGTTTAACAATTTTTGACCTGTATTCAGGGTAAATGGAGCTGTTTGCATCAAGCAGAAACATTTTAATGTAAGTTGCCATGGGAAGCAAAAGCCTGTTAAACAGTGTCTGAGGGAGTAAAAGTTCATGGTAGTGGAAGACAGCAAAAGTAGCAAGAGCAAAGAAGGAGAATCATAAGCCTCCTTTTCTTCCCTATTCTATAAGCAGGGTGCCCCTCCTAGAGTTGGTGCAGCATGCACACTATCTCTCTGTGATCCTCCTGCACAGTACAAGAATAGTTTAAAAATGGCAATCCCAGCCCCCACACTTAGTCACTCAGCCAACTTCCAAACTTCAAGTTAACACAACATATCAACCATTCCCAGTGACCATTGGCAACTTGGCAACCAGCAGCATTGCTTTAAATCAGTTTCTAGTTTCAAAAGAATGCTTTTTTTTTAACATTTTACAACTTGAACATTTTAACACAAATTTAGCAATTCTTAAGAACCAATATTATGTCTATCAACATTATATTATATTAGAACCACAACATTTTGACCTTGCAGCTGAAACAGGTAGCATTGTTTTTCCACCTTACTTGTCTAGGCCAAGCTCCAGGTTTAGTAGTGCTCTTTCATCCTCACCCCTGCTTGGAGGCTTGTGAGAAGTAGTGAAAGAAGCAGAAAGCAGCAGTTTATTCCTGTTAAATAACCCCTTTTAAGTCTGTAATGGTCCAGATAGATTTGTGTTGGTTTGATTTTCCCTGGTCTTGCTCTAAGCTGTTTTCTCATTTCCTCTCCAGTATGTAAATTTACAACTTCTTCCTCTGGACACAAACAAACTCAATAAATTCAGCAATCTGGGTAGTGTCAGTGTACTGAAAATGAAATTGATATAAGAAAACAAGAATAGCTAAATAAATGTAGAGTTACATTGATAGCAAATTTACAGTTCCCCTGAAGTACCCCTGAAGCAAACAATTTTGAAAAGTAACAGAGTTTGAGATTTACACTACCAGATATCATCTTACTACAAATCCACAGTGAGACAGTGATATGCTAGAGTTAGCCTATTACAGCTCACAAAAACAAAATATTTAATTTTTAGAAGTTTCACAAGTTAGTTGTCATTGTACTGGTTTTGAAATTGCCTTTTGTGAGAGTATTTTGTAAATGAAAATAAGCAAACCTCAAATCAGTACCACATTACCCTTCTAACTACTAGCAGCCTGCTGTGCCAAGCAGGGCCATGCCATCTCTGGGAAGCTGTCTGAGTCACAGCACTCCTACTCTTTGACAAGGCTGTTGTAGGCACCACTGGAATTTTTTATTCTGGAACAGGATACTTGAAGGTTTTGTTGAAGGGACAGATAGTGGTTGTGATGTCCCTACAGGTGTAGCAGCACAACTTTTGGCCAATTTCCCCTTCCTCCCACAACAAAAGCAAGTAGCTTTGATTTTTTTCCTTTCCTTTGAGCTGTGAACTGATGACCTGAGTGATTATAATTTGAATATGACTATCGGGGTTTCAAAATTTAGTAACAGAGTAGATATGTTGAAAACTCTCCATGTACTCCCCTACACATTTGGTTTCTTTTAGCATCAATTGCAAGGAAGACAGAGAAGATAGCTCTACTCCTATAGAGAAGAAAATTTTAACCTGCCTGTGATGCAGCAAAATTTCTCTTAGCTGAAAAGATAGATATAACTACTCAGTTAAAGTTATTGGGGTGACTGTCATTTCAACATTTATTCCTGCTTGGGAGCCAATTTCATTGTGGTTGTCTCAAGAAACTTATAATTATTAAGACCCTGTCTAAACCAAATCCAAAAACAGTATAAATACTGGAATCAAGCATACAACAAACAGTTCCATATACAGTTGTGATTCTTTAGACTGTATTTGCCCCATCCTTAACAACTGGTAAAATAGGTATATTTATTTCCTTTTGGCTCCTTGTAAGCCAATTTTACCTTTGGATTCTCTTAAGCCTGTTTCTCTCTTTGAATTCTCTCAAGCCTATCTGTCTTTGTCTTATTTTTCAATCCCTAATGGACTCACTTTTTATCCTCAAGTTTTACACCTGATGATGGCAATAACAGTTCACTCCAGTGATGAATATTGACCACTACCTATTCATTTCTCCTCCCTGTTGCATGCACATGAGAAGTGTTCCCTCACCCAAAGTTTCTTCATATTCTGGTTCCTTTTTGAACACCATTTGTAGTGACTGGCTACAGCAATAAATGTTCCTAGGGGAGAAGGATGGTGGCAGGATGGGAAAATAAAGAAGAGACAAAAGCTGGGTTCAGGTGGAGCTGTTACTCTCCTTATGGGAGAGAAGGAACTGCTCAACCACTGTAGTACACTGACTCATACATTCAAGAGGATGATATCAATTTCAATCCCATGCCTAGCAACTTGTTCACCCAACTGGCCTGGGCCCCTTGCCTTCTTGAAGCTGGAACATCTTGTTTAAGTAGCTTGTTTTGTGTTCTCTATGTTTCAGTACTGGCCTTCCTTTAGCCTCACACATATGACCAGTCTCCAGCTTAAATGGCTCCCAACAGCTAAGTGTATGCCTGCCTCATACCAAGAAGCTAAAATTTTATTGAAATCCTACTTATAACAACATGGCTATGACTTCTAGACTGTGAAATCTTCTTGCATAGAGCAATTTAATATGTGAATTAGACAGATCCTTGTCATATTAAACATCTTTGGTTTTTGGTATATTTTGACTGGTAAAAATGTTTTTTTTTAAAAAAAAAATTGGAGGTTTTCAAGTTTCAAAATCAGTGTCTTGTAACAGCAGTGTCTTCAGTATTGCTAAAAAGTTAGTGCATCTTAATATTGGCTTACATTGTAACAATAGAGATTTTAAAACATTTTTCATTTGTTTTTTATTAAGTTTCTTCACTTTTTTTGGCACTGAGAATTGAACTCAGGACCTTGTGCTTGCCAGGCAGGCACTTATGCCACAGAGCATTTGTAATTTGAAATTTGTAATTTTGAAAAGAAAATTACCTTATTCAATTTGTACACATTTTACATTTTTTACAGACAAAATGATTACTATTTGCGTTTGAAAGAGAATTAACTTTCTCAAGATTTTGTTTTGAGTCTATCCACATAGCTGTAATATTTAACATTGTGTCTAGTATCTCATTCAAGTTTTCTTGTATTTAAAAATAGAAACTGAAAATAAAAGTAATTTGTATTCATTTAGTCAATAGGCATTTAAATGTTTAATATTTTTCACTCACTATGCTGTTATAATAATGATGATAGTCACTCAAAGATCTCTGAAACCAAAGAAGTTCATGAATACAAACTGCACATACAACTACAGAAAAATATTAAAACCATATTAGGTAGGAAATCATTTGATAGGTTATAATTAATAGAAGAAATTAATAAATGCTTTACATAATATAGCCCATTTTCAACAATCCTATAGTGCTTTTATGTATCAAATAGTATTTAATTCTTCATAATTTACATTAGTGGGGATTTCTATAGGTAAATAAAGTTGTACCTTAGTTTTGGTATTCTTTATTCATCAATTCGCTAAAACAGAAAGTGTACTCTTAAGATATATAACATTACTCCCTAGTGTAAGAAATGGTAAGAGTACAGAAGATTTTATGGAAATCATGGTTCACCATTATACTGCTTTTATGTCTTATATCTTCATTCATTAGTTCAAATGGTTTTATTCTGTTTTGTTTGATCTTAACATATGTGATCATATGAATATTTACTTTGAAGATAAGACAGTATGGTAGCCAGTGTTGATTTAATATCATCTTGCTCTGAAGTCCTACCATGCTTTTGTTTTTCTATTACCATTGGTTCTATCACATTGTGTCTTATTGGATTTAATATGTGTGATAGTAAAAACAAAATTTTTATGGAAAATGAGATAATTTAGCAGTTATTGTTCATCTTTGGTTATTTGGTTTGGAATGTCTTAGAATACTTCCATTCTCTTGAGTTGTTTATTCTACTTTGTCATGTTTGACATTATTATGTGTAAAGCTAAGCTGAACTATTTCAAAGAAAGAGACATTATGATAGCTACTGTTAATATCCAATTGTCTTGTTGTGAAGTGCTGTGTTGCTTACATTGTTCTGTTCTGATCTGCTAAGATCTGTCCTCTTTTGTTTTATTCTCTTTAAAATAAAAAAATTAAAAAGATCTATGTCATTAGGGAAATTATGTATTTATGCTATACTTTAGATTTTCCTCCTGTTCTTTGGTTTTCTATTGGAGATATATTAAAACTTACTCATTTCCAGGGTTTGCACCCTCAACTTGCACCTTTATTAAGTTTATAAATCTCATGCTAGCCAATATAAACTCTTAATCTTTAATTACTTGGTGTAGCTTTCTTTGGTGTCTATTCTAAAAGTATGCAATAGTGGTTTTCATTTAATAATGTTCAGGGAAATTATTATAAAAAGATTAATGGGTTTATTGTGTATTGTGCTTAATATGTTTTATTCTGTATACAGTATTTACATATTAGGCTGAATCATGTGAAGTTGCCTTTTTTGATAAATTTAAAAGAATAGAATATGGATAGTATCATAAGGATAAACAAAAATATATTCATAAATTTCCTTTCAGTATAAAATCAAAATTAGAAACAATTTTAAGTGCAAATGAGAATTAAGAATAATTTAAAGTTTTGTTATTTCTAGTAGAAATGTAATTATAAGACCTTTTGGGGAAAGATTTTAGTAGATTCCTCCAAAATTAAACATATATTTATGATATGTTCCAGTGATTCCAGCATTTATACAAGAGAAATGAAAGCACAGGTTCATATAAGGTCTATATGAAAATGTTTATAGTCACTTTATTAACTACAGACAAAATCTGAAAAAAAATCAAATTTTTTGCCCTATTGATAAATTGTAGTGTAATAGTATAATGGTGTACTAATTATTAATAAATTGGAATGAATTACTATTACATGCAACAAAGAGGCTTAACTTTAAAATATCTTGCTACTTAAAAGAATCACATAATAGTTTACAGTGCATAACATAATTCCATTATAAATAAAGATATATAACTATGTAGCTATAAATGTATAGATATATAAATATGACAGTTTGAAAAAGGCATATAAATAGTGGTAAATAGCAATTCAGTGATTTCCAGAGACTATATTTGAGTATAGACTGATTACCAACATTGAAAAAGAAACATTGTGAGGTAATGGGATTATTGTATATTTTGATTGTGACCATTGTCCATTATATAATTTAAATGGGCAATTTAAAAAAATTTATTTAAAGGGATAAAACAGAAAAAAGAGAAAATATTACAGAATTTCAAAAAAAACCAAACAGTAAGAAATCACTAGCTGATAAATTACATATTGCTCTTTTAGAAATAGTTGTTCAAGTTACAAAATTAAAGCACACAAAATGGAGACTCAAGCAGTGAGACTGCAAACAGATCTGCCCAACAATCAAACAAGAACTAAGAAATATGGGTAACAATCCTGCACACATAAATATACATGCAGTTATATCTTTCATAGCACTTCCTATTTTCTATTTTTTACAATAGTAATTATACATTTTTTTATTTAAAGGGAAAAACAGGAAAAAGTTAGAAATATTACAGAATTTCAAGAAAAGATAAACAGTAAGAAATCACTAGTTGATACATTGCATATTGATCTTTTAGAAATAGTTATTCAAATTACAGAATTAAAGCACACAAAGTGGACACTAAAGCACTGAGAGTGCAAATAGATCTGTTCAACAATCCAACAAGAACCTAGAAATATGGTCATCAATCCCACACATCTAAACATACATGCAGCTATATATTTTATAGTGCTTCCTATTTCCTCTTTTTTTAAAAATAGCAATTATACATTTTTAAAATTTTATTTAAAGAGAAGAAAAAGAAACAAAAGAGAAAAAAGGGTAGCAACAATACAGACTTCTAAAAGAAAGAAAGAATAAGGAGAATGAGAAAAAGCCCCACTAAGAATTCAGTAATTTATAAATTACGTACTGTCATCCTGGATGTAGTTGTTCAAGTTACAAAGTTAAAGGGTACATAGTAAACATTCAAACAGTCAGACTACAAACAGTTTTGCTCAAAGATCCAACAAAGATCCAGCTATATGGGCATCTATTTTACACAGTCAAACTTACATGCACTTATATCCCTTAGAGTACTTTCTTTTCCTTGCTTTTTTACAATGGCAATTACACATTTTGGTTTTATTACACTTGTAGTTCTTATTTACTTTGTACATTAGAGACACAATATGACATTTATATATATTATTCTTATTTATTTCACTAATGAGGATAGTCTCAAGTTGTCTCCAATTGCCTATAAAGGCCTAAAGATCATCCATTTTTATAGCTGAGTAATATTCCATTGTATAAAAATGCCACATCTTTTTCATCCCCTCTGCAGGTGATGGGCATCTTGGTTGTTTCCAGGGTTTAGCTATCACAAGTTGTGCAGCTATGAACATGGATGCACATATATCACTGTGATAAGAACTTTTCAGTTCTTTGGGGAAAATACCCAGGAGGGGGATAGCTGGATTGAATGGGGCTTCCAATTCTAGTCTTCTGAGAATTCTCCATATGGAATTCCATAGTGGTTGCACCAGTCTACATTCCCACCAACAGTGGAGTAGTGTCCCTTATTCCCTGCAGCCTCTCCAAAAATTTTTATCAGTTGATTTCTTGATGGCAGCTATTCTTTCTGGAGTAAGGTCGAATCTCAGTGCTGTTTTAATTTGCATTTCTTGAATGACCAGTGATGGTGAACATTTCTTCATGTATTTATTTGCCATTTGTATATCTTTCTCTGAGAACTGTGTGTTCATCTCAGATGCCCATTTTTGGAGAGGGTCTTTGAATATGGGGGTCTTGATGTTTCTCAATTCTTTATATATTCTTGGCACAAGTCCTTTGCCTGAGACATTGCTAGGTAAAATTCTTTCCCCCTCTATTGTTTTTCTTTTTACTCTGTTGGTGATTTCCTTTGAAGTGAAGAAACTTTTCAATAATGTGTGATCCCATTTGTTGATTCTTTGAAGTGTTTCTCGTGCAGTTTGCGTTTGGTTCATGAATTCTCTGCCTACCCCTATGTCTCCAAGGCTTCTACCTACCTTGTCTTCCAGTAGATTTGGTGTTTCTGTTTTAATATTGAGGTCTTTGACCCATTTAGACTTTAGTTTTGTGCATGGTGATATGCATGGATCTAGTTTCAGTTCTCGGCAGGTAGAGAGCCAATTTTTCCAACTGCACTTATTAAAGAGACTATCCTTCTTCCAGTGAACATATTTAGCCCCTTTGGCAAATATCAGGTGGATGAGTGTCTTTGTAATTGTGTTTGCATCTTCTAATCTGTTCCATTGATCCTCAGGTCTATTTCTTTGCCAGTTCCAAGCTGATTTTATCACTGTGGCTTTATAGTACAGTTTCAAGTCAGGAATTGAGATGTCTCCTGCCTTGCTTTTGTTACCTAGAATTGCCTTTGCTATTCTAAGTTTCTTCTGGTTTGAAATGAATTTTAGTAGTGTTTTCTCTAGATCTGTGAGGTATGTGAATGGTATTTGATTGGGATTGCAGTAAATCTGTATAACAGTTTTGGGAATATAGCCATTTTCAAAATTTTGGTTCTTCCTAACCAAGAGCAAGGAATGTCCTTCCATTTTCTCATATCCTCTTCAATCTCCTTTTTCAGCATAGTATAATTTTCAGCATATAGGTGAATTTTACATTTTTAGTTAGGTTGATTCCTAAGTATATCTTTTTTTAGATGTTATTGTAAAGGGGGATATTTCCATAATTTCTCTCTCAGTGACTTTTTTGTTTGTGTACAGGAATGCTATTGATTTTTGAGCATTGACTTTGTACCTAACTACACTACTGAACTTGTTTATTACCTCTGTCAGTCTTTTAATGGAGTTTATTGGGTCTTCTATATAGGGTATGATGTGATCTGCAAATAGTGATAATTTAACTTCTTCCTTTCCATCTTTACTCATTTTATTTCTCTCTCTTGCCTAATTGCCCTGGCTAGTGTTTCCAGAACTATGTTGAAAAGGAGTGGTGAGAGTGGACATCCTTGTCTTGTTCCTGATTTTAAAGTGAAAGCTTTCAGTTTTTGTCCATTTAGTATAATGTTGGATGTTGGTTTGTCATAAATGGCCTTTATAATGTTGAGGTAGACACATTGTATTCCAAGTTTCTGAAGGTTTTTTATCAGGAACATGTGTTGGACTTTGTTGAAAGCATTTTTTTTCTGCATCTATTGAGATGACTATGTGGTTTTTGTTTTTGGCTCTGTTGATATGGTGTATTTCATTTATTGATTTGTGTATGTTAAACCATCCCTGCAATCCTGGGATGAACCACACTTGGTCATGATGTACAATCTTCTTGATGATTTGCTGCATTCTATTTGCTGGTATTTTATTGAGAATCTTTGCATCAATGTTCATTAGTGAGATTGGCCTATAGTTCTCCTTTTTGGTTGCATCTTTCTCTGGTTTTAGTAATTCTTGCCTCCAGGAATATGTTAGGGAGGATTGCTTTTTTCTCAATTTCATTGAAGAGTTTAAGGAGTACTGGCATCAAATCTTCTCTAAATTTCTTGTAGAATTCAGCTGTGAATCCATCAGGACCTTGAATTTTCTTTGTTGGCAAGTTTTTAATCACATTTTCAATTTCAATAGATGATATTGTATTATTCAAAATTGCTATATCTTCATGGTTCGTAGTTCATAAACATTTGTAGAAATCTGTCCATTTCCTCTTTGTTTTCCACTCTATGTGCATAGAGATTTTCAAAGTAGACATTCATGATCTTTTGAATTTCCATGGGATCTGTAGTAATTTCTCCCTTTTCAGTTCTTATTGTATAAATTTGGGTTTTTCTTTCTTTCTCTTGATAAGGTTAACTAGGGGTTTGTCAATCTTGTTGATTCTCTCAAAAACCAGCTTTTTGATCCATTAATTCTTTGTATCATTTTTTCAGTTTCAATTGCATTGATTTCTGCTCTAATCTTTACAATTTCCTCTCTTCCATGAGCTTTGGGTTTAGCTTGCTCTTCTTTTTCTAGAAGCTTGAGATGGAGCATTGGGTTGTTCATTTGTGCTCATTCTGTTTTCTCGATATGGCAGTTTATTGCTCTATATTTCCCTCTTAAGACTGCTTTCATTGCATCCCACTGATTACAGTATGTTGTTTCTGTATATTCATTGAATTATAGATATTGTTTTATTTCTTCTTTAATTTCATCTGTAGCCCACTGATTGTTCAAAAGACTGTTACTTAATTTCCATGTATTTATGTAGGTTTTACAATTTCTTTTGCCATTAATTTTAAGTTTCAGTGCACTATCATCAGATATTATGCATGGTATGATTTCAATAAGTATGCATTTACTTAAGAATGTTTTATGGGATAATATATGGTCTATTTTGGAGAATGTCCCTTGTGCAGCTGAGAAGAATGTGTATTCTGATGTGGTTGGGTGGAACACTCTGTAAACATCTAAGACCAATTGCTCACAGGTATGATTCAGTTTTGTTATTTCTTTGCTGACTTTTTGTCTAGTTGATCTATCTTTGTGACAATGGGCTGTTAAGATCTCTTGTTATAACTGTATTCTTGTGTATTTGCTTTTTCATGCCAATTTTGCTAGCTGAAATCCTGTCTTTAAGGTCAGAAAGTCTATCCTTTTCTTCAAGAATTTTGTCCAGCTTTCAATGGAGTTTTCAATTTCATGCCTACTTCCTTGAATCTGTTTCATGCATTTTAATTATTTTCTATATTGTTCATCCAAGGTTTCAATCATTTTCCTGTGCTCCAGTATTTTAATCTGTCTTCTTCAGGTATACTCTGAAATTCTTTCATTATGTTTGGCATTTATCCTTTTACCTTAAATATCTGTGAGTTGATTACTTTTACAGCCTCATGAACTTGTTTCTTTATTTTACTTGCTCTCCTCTCAGAAATTTCAAGTGTGTGACTTCCAAATTCTTATATGTCTATGTTCCCCAGACTTGTTCTGTATGGGTCTGAGGTCTGAGATTGCCTTTCTTCCTTCACCTTGGCATTTTACTGGATTCCTCTGGAAGATCCAGTTGTGCACCCAAGATGTTTCCTGTGTTGGCTGCCCCTGTGCAATGTAGAGGAATGGGCCAGGTATCTGGTTTCTCAGAACCCATGTTCCCATGGAGGTGGTAGGGCATGGTATGGGCTTTCCCACATCTGTGCAGCTTTCATGATGGCTATGGACACATGGAGGTTGGACTTCTTCTTTCTCCAGCTTGTTTATCTACTCCAGGACTCCACTGATGTTGACTGGTACATAGGAGCATGTGGCTATTTCTCCCATTAATAGAGTTTTATATACATCAAATTTCATAACATCTTCTGTGGCTACATAGTTGGAGGAAGTGATTTATAAATGAGCAAAGACAGGAGCTTCAGATATGTATGTCATGAGATATGATATATTTTTGATGGAGGTAGAATCTAAAGAAAAAAAAATAAACAGAGATATAGAGAAGGAATTAAAGATGACCGATTCATCTTGTTTTCCCTAATAATTTCTCAACTTCAGCATTGACTATACCTTGTGTCAAGACATCTCTTAATCCAAGACTAAAGAGGTCATTTTGTCACCCTAAAGAATATATAAATAAAAAAAACAATAATAACTAAGAGTTATAGCCAGGCTAGCAAGGTGCTTGATACTAAGCTGAAATTCCACAATCAAAACATTTTGTCAAATATTCAAAATTTCATATTTGTTCTTATGAGTCCATCAAGAATCATCTTTTGATATGTAAACCAGATGAAAGTAGTCGTTAAGAATTCATTTTACAAATGTTCCAAATTTCATCCCAACTAGAAAAAAAATCACAAAATTTAGTAAGTTATCTGATATTTTTAGAATTTTCTTTGGTACAATATTTCCCATTGCTTTGGATTAGAATCTAATTTTTTATTGTAGCATTTAAGCTGAAATAAATTTGCTATTCATGCTATATCCTTACTGGTACTAAAGATAATTAAACCATTTCAAACTCATAATTCCACTTGCGTTTTTCATATTATTATTTCACTTCAGAAATTTGCTCATCTTTTTCTTTATCTACCAGTCCCCAAACTTGCCTTTGAAGGTTATCTTAGCTCTCTTATATTGTTCCAACTCTTTCCATTCTATATCAGTCCCATCCCAACTTTACTAAATATCTCTAGTCAGTACAGCCAGTTCTATTCATCAGGTTATTGACTATTTGTTATTATCAGTTAAACATTTCATTAACAAATTTCATGAATTTCTATCTTTACCTTTTTTTTGTGGTGCCCGGGATCAAACTCATGACCTCACACTTGCCGGGCAGGCACCTGTGTTGTTGAGATAACCCCCAAGCCCTTCTATCTCTACATTTGTAGCATCAGTCTACCCTTGTTCTACATCTCCATGTCTGTCTTACATTATAACTTCCTTGTTGGTTTATATACTTACTCTTAATCTTTCCTCATACCATCCCCTTGTTACTCTATTTCTAAACTTTCCCTCTCTTTTCTCCTTTTCCCAAAGATTGTCTGAATTCTCCATTCTTTCAGTACTATGATTAAAACTTACCTTCTCCATAATGCCTTATATACCTGTTTTATTCTACTTATCTATCATTTTTAGGAGCACATACTGAATGTTATATGTATTCAATCCAGTAAATGTTTGTAAGGCATTTTTATGTGCCAATTTTTCTTCTAGGTATTGAAAGATTGCCACACTTGTAAGTTTTTAAATGAATTTATAACTCATGTTTCAAAAACTTCAGGTTTTGAAAGGACAGGCTAAACCCCTCTATGCCACAAAGTATTTATGACTTAATATTCACCCCCACAGTTTCAGAATCCTCTTAGAAAGTGTCAAGCAGATAAAAGCTGCTAATTGGTGCTTAAGAGCATATCCCAGAATGAGTGGTTTCAACCATTGTAATACATGGATATCCCTTTAGCTTTCAAAGGCACCTTATTGTAATCCAAAATGTTGAATATGTTAGTGCAAGTATATAATCCCTTTTTTAGTCTCCCTCACATTCCATAAAGTTACATTTTTAATCCCACTGAGACAATATTGGATTCCAGCAAGTTAATTCCAACCTACTACTTCAAAGGCAATCCACAGTGAGAAAAAAGTCACTAAGTCATATTTAAAGTTGAGGGCAGCCAAGAAGTCCTAAATCCAATCCCTGTGAGGATATGCAGACAAAGGCTTTGATCCAAGGCATCCCCCAGAATTTATTTCCTTGTGAAGAAGGAGATTGCTTGAGGATGAGTGACAGTGAGGATGGCAGGTTACATGAGTAACATGACCTGGCTAACCAGGAGGAGAGAAAAGCATCTTTGCAAAATGCAAGCAGAATGACATGGAATAGGATGATTCTGCACAATACAATTGAAGTAGCAATTGAATTATTTCTGGAGGCTGTTGCTTCAGGTTCTGATATGTAAAACTTGTGCCATGGGGACTCATAGCCTCTTCATTTCGAGGCTTATACCCAGCTGACATTCCTGAAGCTGGCTGACTCTGCCATACCACTGTGCTCCTATCTTTTATAGAAAGCACTATGCAAAGAAACAGGAGACTGATGCTGTTAGAAGTTATATACTAATCCATCAGGTAGTCTTATTTGCAATACATAGAGCCGATTGAAAAGAGATGAAAATATCATAGTCAGCTCTGTACATATCAGTGTATGGAAATAAGCCTTGATATAATCAATGTTGCAGTAATTTTTCTGCATATGAGGGGAGTCACACAAATTGTCTCCTACAGGACCTTAAATTTGAACCTTTATTAGAAGCTTATTAGGACTCATGTAATCTGTCTTCAAAGTCTCTAGTGTCCACTTCCTCAAGATTACATAGATGTATCATCATTTTTCCCCAATCTGTAACTGCCAAAAGTCAATCCCTTCCCATTTCTCCCTTAGAATCTTCCATCTTCACTGGTCTTCTTGCATCCATTATCACTCCTGAAAATCCATCTGTTATTCAATAACCAAACAGCATCTCTGTCAAATATATAAACATGTTGTGATACTTTTTCAGGCAGCTGAGTTAGTTAGAAATATAGGCAGTCAAAAGAGGTCTGAGCCCCCAAAGGAGCCAGTGCAGAAGACCAGATGACTTGCAACCTTAGGGGAGACACCTCCTACTGTGGGTCAGATTTCAAGAAAAAGACAAAGCAAATGCATCCACATTTTAAGGATTGATAGTCTAAATAGTTCTCTATCACCCTGAGGAAGTTAGGAGTCACCATCTCTACCCCTACAGGAAGAGTCACTGCTGTTAAGCATGCCAGCTTGCTAAGACTCTTCCCTATGTGTTTCTGATTTAATCAATTTTACTTGAGCAGTTACTTTTATTGGTTGACCACAGTTCTGTCCCATCTCATGCTCACATTGTGAGTTTCCATTTTTCCCCACCTTGAACCCATCTCACCTCATGATTTTACTCTATAAAAGTCCCTAGAGAAGACTGAGTCCTTGGCAACACAATCAGGACCCCTTCTGTCTCAGACAGAAGCTTTATTTCTCTCAATAAATATATTTATGCTCTTAACCTCTATTGTTCTTAAAATTCACTCTTCAATTTTAGAAAACACGAACTCCTACTGGACATAGAGTAGACTTGGAGTTTCATTCCCCTATATCTATACTCCACTGACTACAGAATGAAATTATGATGCCACAATGTTATGTTGAAGAGCTTTCATAATTTTTCTATCTTTCCTTTTTCTAACATGCCTAATTCAGATGCTGAAAGCATATATTCATCTGTATAATATATAGGACAGGACTCATTTTCTTCTACCTGAAATGTCCCTTCTTTCATCCCCATCAGCACCTGATCTTGTCCTGGAATCAGAAAATTATGTTATACACTTTTTTGTGTTTTCCTGGTCTTGAGAAAAAAAAATTTGCCTAGCTGAATACAAAAATCCATTTTGTTTTATATGGTATAGTGACTAATTAAAAAAAGGCTAATATACATGAAAGAGCTTCCTGTTCTGTGAAAACAAGCTTCCATCTATCATCCTCATATTATTACTTTTATCTTACCACACACAAACTGGATTTTTCTTTAAATTACAATCCCCATGAGATTATGTGATGTACTGCCCTTCAGGTTGACCAAGAAAATTCCTTTTCATCTCTCTTTGATTGAGACAAGTTTGTGTCTCAGAGATCTAGTGCAGTGAGTGGAAAGGGAGAAGAAATTTTTAGTTTGATTTGAACCTGAACTTTGGGGAAGATCAGATTAGGAAACTCAGTGCCATTTTAAAGCATTCATAAGTGCCACTTCATGGGCGGTTAAAGGTGGTAATATGGAGCTCTTGATCAAAGATAGCACTCAACCTGTGCTTGATAGTGGAACCTATGTGGTAGTGTACCACCCATCCCCTCCCTCTCTCCTTATGGTACCTTATAAATTAGCATCAGTATCCTAGGTGTTTTCTCCTGTTGCCAAATTCCTCTGGCTCTGTTACTCTCACATCTCAAGTTCAGATTGCTTAGCTAGAGCTAACTCTTCTGGTGACCCACATATTTTCACTGCAGTTCTTGTGTGAGAATATGACTTCAGAAAATTATCAGTAGTTACAGAAAGTGGAGCTTTAGAAAAAGTCAGAGGATTCAGAGCCCAAGTGGCAAACCCTGAAGAACTGAGGTTGGCCTTCCTTCTCTGCTCTGAAGCCTGGCTCATTGGACTCTGAGGCAGTGGCCTAGCAGAGAAAGGCAGAAAGGCAGGTGTGTGTGTGAGTAAGTGTGTGTGTGTGTGTGTGTATAGGGGAAGAACAGCCTTGACTGACAAATTTTTTGGTGGCATTACTAGTCAAAAGGAAATTTGTATTGTAATAATTTACTCCATTCAAATATGTTGGAGAGTGAAAAATTGAAGGACCTAGCCACCACACTGGTGAGAAGGTATTGCAAGTGTTAATAAGGAGAGGAGAAGGGAAGTACCTGTTGTTTGAATCGACCTCTATAGCCTCTCAGTGCTCTGGAAGGGCTATCTGAAGGAACTTCTTTCAAGACTATTGTACTCAGAATACAAGATTTAGGCTTGAAAATAATGATCAAGTAATAAAACAATGAAAATGCCAACTTCCTTTTGATGAATTTATAGATGTTACTAATTTATTTATCATATATATATATATATATATATATATATATATAATCTTTTCCCATCTATCTTTTTTTTTGTAATGTAGATCAAACTCATGACTGCATGTTTGCAAGGCAGGTGCTTATGCCACTGAGCTAAATCCCCAGCCCTCAAGCCTAACTCTTGTAATCTGAATGCCTACTTTTAAGGTAACAATATGCAGTATATTAACTAGTGCCAATTTTCTACTTTAAAAAAACATTCTATACTATTTTCATCCTTTTTTCTGTTTTTAAAATAAAAAATATTAAAAAGACTTGTGCTGGAAAGATACTGAGTTGGCTTTTCTTATACAAGTGTGTACATTCTTCAGTTGAAAATTCAAAAATTTTGCCCTCTGACACATCTAAAAATTGATTTCAGCTTGCAGATACATGAAGCAGCTGATACCAGCTATAAAGGAAATTTTAAAACTTATAAGAAGACACTATATCCAAGTATAGACAAGGCAGGCTTAACCTAGTCTCATAATTAGAGTACAACAAAACCTCAGCTAGACTTGATATCCCCCACACCAGCTGCATCTTGTAAGATAGACATTACTCAGCCAGAATGTACATCTTCTAGTGCTAACTTGTTTCAAAGTTTCAAGGAGTTATTACCCAGAGACAGAACAGCTCAGTCTAAGATGATGATTGGTTCTTTCTGCACATCCAAGGCCCTGACCTTAAGAAACCCCTTCAGCTCAGAACAAGTCTGACTGATATCATGTGACCAAGACTGTATAACCAATTATAAATAACCTGCTGCCAGCCTTTTGATCTTCCTGCTTAAAACATGTATGTGTCTGTTTAATACACATAAGACAGGGTTGATGATTTGTAACACAGATTTGCCCAACCTGTTAGCTAAATAAAGAGTTACATTCCAACACCTCAGTGGCTGTGTATTTTTTGTCTGATTCAATCTTTTTTTTAAATATTTATTTAAAGGGATAAAACACAAAAAGGAGAGAAATATTGCAGGATTTAAAAAAAAACATAAACAGTAAGAAATCACTAGATGATAAATTACATATTGTCCTTTTAGAAATAGTCGTTCAAGTTACAAAATTAAAGCACACAAATTGGACACTCAAGCAGGGAGACTGCAAAAAGATCTGTTCAACAATCAAACAAGAACTAAGAAATATGGGTAACAATCCTGCACACATAAATATACATGCAGTTATATCATTTATGGCACTTCCTATTTACTCTTTTTTGCAATAGCAATTGTACTTTTTTAATTAAAGAGAGGAAAAAAAACCAAGAAAATGGTAGAAATATTACAGAATTTCAAGAAAAGAAGATAAACAGTAACAAATCACTAGTTGATACATTACATATTGTTCTTTTAGAAATAGTTATTCAAGTTACAGAATTAAAACACAAAAAGTGGACACTAAAGCAGTGAGAGTGCAAATAGATCTGTTCAACAATCCAATAAGAACCTAGAAATATGGTCATCAATCCCACACATCTAAACATACATGCAGCTATACCTTTTATAGTGCTTACTATTTCTGCTTTTTTTACAATAGCAATTATACATTTTAAAAATTTAATTTAAAGAGAAGAAAAACAAAACAAAACAGAAAAAAGGGTAGCAACAATACAGAATTCTAGAAGAAAGGAACAAAAAGGAGATTGAGAAAAAGCCTCACTAAGAAATCAGTAATTTATAAATTACGTACTGTCATCCTGGATGTAGTTGTTCAATTTACAAAGTTAAAGGGTACATAGTAAATATTCAGACAGTCAGACTACAAACAGTTCTGCTCAAAGATCCAACAAAGATTCAGCAATGTGGTCATCTATTTTACACACTCAAACATACATGCAGTTATATCCCTTAGAGTACTTTGCTTTCCTCTCTTTTTTACAATAGCAATTACACATTTTGGTTTAATTACATTTGTAGTTCTTATTTACTTTTTACACTAGAGACACAATTTGATATTAATAAATATGATTCTTATTTATTTCTCTAAAGAGGATAGTCTCAAATTGTCTCCATTTGCCTATAAAGGCCTCAACATCATCTATTTTTATAGCTGAGTAATATTCTATTGCATAAAAATACCACATCTTTTTCATCCACTCCGCAGTTGATGGGCATCTTGGTTGTTTCCAGGATTTAGCTATCACAAATTGTGCAGCTATGAACATGGGTGCACATATATCACTGTGATATGAACTTTTCAGTTCTTTGGGGAAAATACCCAGGAGGGGGATAGCTAGATTGAATGGAAATTCCAATCCTAGTCTTCTGAGAATACTCCATATGGATTTCCATAATGGTTGCACCAGTCTACATTCCCACCAACAGTGGAGCAGTGTTCCTTTTTCCCCACAGCCTCACCAACATTTGTTTCAGTTGATTTCTTGATGGCAGCTATTCTTTCCGGAGTAAGGTGGAATCTCAATGCTGTTTTAATTTGCATTTCTTGAATGACCAGTGATGGCAAACATTTCTTCATGTATTTATTTGCCATTTGAATATCTTTCTCTGAGAAGTGAGTGTTCATCTCAGATGCCCATTTTTGGAGGGGGTCTTTGAATTTAGGGGGCTTGATGTTTTTCAGTTCATTATATATTCTGGACACAAGTCCTTTGTCTGAGGGGTTGCTAGTTAAAATTCTTTCCCACTCTGTTGGTTTTCTTTTCACTCTGTTGGTGATTTCCTTTGAAGTGCAGAAAATTTTCAATAATGTGAGTTCCCATTTGTTGATTCTTTGAAGTGTTTCCTGTGCAGTTTGCATTTGGTTCATGAATTCTCTGCCTGGCCCTATGTCTCCAAGACTTCTACCTACCTTGTCTTCCACTAGATTTAGTGTTTCTGTTTTAATATTGAGGTCTTTGATCCATTTAGACTTTAGTTTTGTGCATGGTGATATGCATGGATCTAGTTTAGTCTTCATCATGTAGAGAGCCAATTTTTCCAACACCACTTATTAAAGAGACTATCCTTCTTCCAGTGGACATATTTAGCCCCTTTGTTAAATATCAGGTGGCTGAGTGTCTTTGTAGTTGTGCTTGCATCTTATAATCTGTTTCACTGATCCTCAGGTTTCTATCACTGTGGCTTTACAGTAGTTTCAAGTGAGGAATTAAGATGCCTCCTGCCTTGCTTTTGTTGCCTAGAATTGCCTTTGTATTCTAGGTTTCTTATGTTTCCAAATGAATTTTAGGAGTGTTTTCTCTAGATCTGTGAGGTATGTCAATGGTATTTTGATTGGGATTGCGTTAAATCTGTATAACAGTTTAGGTAGTATGGCCATTTTCACAATGTTGATTCTTCCTAACCAAGAGTAAGGAATGTCCTTCCATTTTCTCATATCCTCTTCGATCTCCTTTTCCAGCATAGTATAATTTTCAGCATATAGGTCTTTTACATTTTTAGTTAGGTTGATTCCTAAGTATTTCATTTTTTTAGATGTTATTGTAAAGGGCAATATTTCCATAATTTTTCTCTCAGTGAGTTTTTTGTTTGTGTACAGGAATGCTATTGATTTTTGAGCATTGACTTTGTATCCAGCTACACTACTGAACTCGTTTATTACCTCTAGCAGACTTTTAATGGAGTTTTTTGGGTCTTCTATATAGTGTATCATGTCTTCTGCAAACAGTAATAATTTCACTTCTTCCTTTCCTAGCTTTACTCCTTTTATTTCTCTCTCTTGTCTGATTGCCCTGGCTAGTGTTTCCAGAACTATGTTGAAAAGGAGTGGTGAGAGTGGACATCCTTGTCTTGTTTCTGATTTTAAAGTGAAAGCTTTCAGTTTTTGTCCATTTAGTATAATGTTGGATGTTGGTTTGTCATAGATGGCTTTCATAAGGTTGAGATAGATACCTTGCTTTCCGAGTTTTTGGAGGGTTTTTTATCATGAACATGTGTTGGACTTTGTCAAAAGCTTTTTTGCATCTAATGAGATGACCATGTGGTTTTTTGTTTTTGGGTCTGTTGATGTGGTGTATTATTGCATTTATTGGTTTGTGTATGTTAAACCATCCCTGCATTCCTGGAATGAACCCCACTTGGTCATGATGTATAATCTTCTTGATGATTTGCTGCATTCTATTTGTCAGTATTATGTTGAGAATCTTTGCATCAATGTTAGTGAGATTGGCCTATAGTTCTCTTTTTTGGTTGCATCTTTCTCTGGTTTTGGTATCAGAGTAATGCTTGCCTCCAGGAATGATTTAGGGAGGATTGCTTTTTTCTCAATTTCATTGAAGAGTTTAAGGAGTACTGGCATCAAATCTCTAAATTTCTTGTAGAATTCAGCTGTGAATCCATCAGGACCTGGACTTTTCTTTGTTGGTAAGTTTTGAATTACATTTTCAATTTCAATAGCTGATATTGGGTTGTTCAAAATTGCTATATCTTCTTGTTTGAGCTTTGGTAGTTCATATGTTTCTAGAAATCTGTCCATTTCCTCTGTGTTTTCCACTCTACGTGAGTAGAGATTTTCAATGTATGTATTCATGATCTTTTCAATTTCCATGGGATCTGTTGTAATTTCTCCCTCTTCAGTTCTTATTGCATGAATTTGGGTTTTTTCTTTCTTTGTCTTGATAAGATTACCTAGGGGTTTGTCAATTTTGTTGATTCTTTCAAAAAACAAGCTTTTTGATTCATTAATTCTTTGTATTGTTTTTTTTAGTTTCAATTGCATTGATTTGTGCTCTAATCTTTACAATTTCCTCTCTTCTATGGGCTTTGGGTTTAGCTTGCTCTTCTTTTTCTAGAAGCTTGAGATTGAGCATTAGGTTGTTTATTTGTCCTCATTCTGTTTTCTTGATATGACAGTTTATTGCTATATATTTGCCTCTTAAGACTGCTTTCATTGCATCCCATTGATTACAGTATGTTGTTTCTGTATTTTCAGTGAATTGTAGGTGTTGTTTTATTTCTTCCTTAATTTCATCTGCAGCCCACTGGTTGTTCAAATGGCTGTTATTTAATTTCAATGTATTTATATAGGTTTTACAATTTCTTTTGCCATTAATTTCCAATTTTATTGCACTATGGTCAGATATTATGCATGGTATGATTTCAATACCTTTGCAGTTATTTAAGAATATTTTGTAGGATAATATATGGTTTATTTTGTAGAATGCCCCATGTGCAGCTGAGAACAATGTGTATTCTGATGTGGTTGTGTAGAACACTCTGTAAACATCTACTAAGTCTTATTGTTCAGTGGTATGATTCAGTTCTGTTATTTCTTTGCTGACTTTTTGTCTAGTTGATCTATCTCTTTGTGACAATGGGCTGTTAAAATCTCCTGTTATAATTGTATTCTTGTGTATTTCTTTTTTCATGTCCATTTGTATCTGTCTTATATAGTTGGGTGCTCCTATATTTGGTGTATATATATTTATAATTGTTAGTTCTTCCTCTTGAATTTGACCACGAACAAGTATGTAGTGACCTTCTCTATCTCTTTTAATCATTTTAGATTTGAAGTTCACATTGTCTGCAAATAGAATAGATACCCCTGCTTTTTTCTGGGTTCCTGTTGCATAGAATACTGTTTTCCATCCTTTGACTTTTAATCTATCAGTTTCCTTTTGAGTCAAATGTGTTTCTTGTATACAGCATATTGTGGCATCCTGTTTCTTGATCCATTCTGTCAATCTATTTCTGTTTATGGGTGAATTAAGGCTGTTTTATTTATGGACAGCACTGATATGTACTGGCTCGACTTTGTCAAGTTATGTTCCAGTTGTTTCTTTTTGCTTTTCCTCTTATTTAATTGCTTATCCAACTTGATCATTTCTTTCTGTTGTTGTTTTGGGGATTGTAGTCATTTTTATCTCTGTCTAGTATGTCCTTCAGTACTCTTTCTAGGGTTGATTTGGTTGACATGAATTTCCTCAGTTGCTCTTTGTCATGGAAGTATCTTTTTTCTCCATTAAATTTTAATGAAAGTTTTTCTGGGTACATCAGTCTTGGTTGAAGATTGTTTTCTTTCAGGGCTTGAAATACCTCACTCAAACATCTTCTTGAATTGAGGTTTTGTGCTGAAAAGTCTGCCGTGATTCTAATGGGCTTTCCCTGATAGGTGAATTGTGTCTTTTCTCTGACAGCTTTTAATATTCTGTTTTTATGCTGTATGTCTGAGATCTTAATTATTATGTGTTTGGGTGTGGATTTATGTTGATTGTGACCATTTTGTGTCCTATATGCCTCACTTATCTGCATATCAGATTCTTTCTTCATG
The DNA here is from genome assembly GCA_004027455.1 of Hydrochoerus hydrochaeris. NCBI lineage: Eukaryota > Metazoa > Chordata > Mammalia > Rodentia > Hydrochaeridae > Hydrochoerus > Hydrochoerus hydrochaeris. The sequence continues at coordinate 25,627 of PVLA01000116.1, forward strand.
TTTTGGAAATTTTCTGCTATTATTTCTGTAAATACTTTATGTATGTCATTTTCCTGGACTCCTATATCTTTGCTAATGCCCATTATTCTTATATTGTTGCTCTTGCCATCATCATGAAGCTGCTGGATTGTCATTTCATGCTGCTTTATTTTTAAAAGTTCTATCCTTTCCTGATCACTAACTGTGATCCTGTCCTCAAGGTCCAAAATCCTATCCTCAGATTCCTTTAAGCGATTTTGCACATTTTCAATAGATTTTTTTGTTTCTTGGATGTCTCTGAGTTTGCTTCATGAATTCTGTTGTTTTCTATGTTGTTCCTTCAAAGTTTCAGTCAGTTTCCAATGTTCTTGTACTTTTTTCTCTAGTTCTTCTTTAGCTGCATTCAACAACTCCTTCAATAAAGTTGTTATTTCTTTATTTAAATGGGAGACTACTTCTAATTTGAATTCCTCTATAGCCTGATATAGTTGTTTTTTTTTAATTTCACTTGCTATCTTTTCAGAGATTCCTGGTGTGTTACTTTTGGGTCCTCTATTTCAGTGTCTCCTATACTTGCTTCTGGTGAACTATATGTTTGAGACTGCATTTTGCTTTTTCATTTTGTCATTTTCACTCTGCCTGGTGTTTTCTATGCGTAGGTGGGGATCACACACAGTCTTTTCAGACACACCAAAGTCTTACAATTAGTTGGTGAGGGTTTTACTACTGGCCCTATTTATCCCCTGTACACCTCTATTTTAGGCGTATACTCACCACACTGATACAGTCAATCTGCTGTAATCCAAGGTTCGTCACCTGGAACAATGTTCCAAATTTTCTCACACTTTACTGGACCCCACTGTGAACTTCTGATGTTGCCGGTGGCACGTTGGGCCCACAGTGGATGTTCCAAGCAGCTTACCCCTGATGCAAGCTTCAGCTGAGTTCCTGGTGGCAAGGAGGGCCCACGGTGGAGGTCGATTTTTGGTTTTTTTTTTTAAGACTAAATAACATCTGAAAGGTGCAAAAGATTCTGTGAAAATAAAATGAGAAGAAACTGCTCAAAAAAAGAATAACTGGGATGTAGGCAAATAAGAATGAAGGCAAAAGGATTATATATATATATATATATATATATATATATATATATATATATAATTACTAATCTATATTAGGTCATCATATATTTTTTGAAATAAGTTTGATTGTATTAATACTCTGGTAAATGATTTAATCAGTGTTTGCGCATACACCTGCCCAAACCTGATGTCAAGAAGACTTGCTTTTTTGTTCCAAGTAATTCTGTACCCAGTGAAACCAAGGCTAACATACTCCCCAAGCACTTCAACTGTGGTTTTGATCTGAGGTGTTGCAGGACTCTTTTTTTCAACACCCAGTTTATAAAATCCAATTCTTTCTCATCAGTATATAAATTACTTAATAGATAATTTTACCTTTCTCATTCCAGAGGCCCTTGGGAAATTGACATGTAAATATTCTTAACTGCATTTTTCTTCCCTTCCAGCTCTTCTTAAAAGAGAACATAGAGCATCTATCTAATTCAAGCCCCAAATAACAGGGCATCAGGTTAGAAACACTTCTGATTGGGAAGCTAGTTGTCCCCAGTTTGACCACTGCCTGGACCAGGAGCCATATGAAATATTTTAGTTTCATATGTTAATTTTTTTATTGAAAAAAACATAGAAATAAATTTAAGGACACACTGTAAGATAAGACTGGAACCTAAATTTTCCATTTATACCATTGGTTTCTTTATCACAACTTCATTCTCTTCTTTGTTTGGAATGGAGATGTTTTGAGCCCCTTACTCTCTGCTTTTCCTGAATCCAGCATGCTAGTTGGTTATTATGTAGATCTTGGGCCTTTTGGCTTGCTGTATATCCTTCCTTTGCTGGTCATTGTTGTAATATACACTCACTTGAGGAAGAGAATGTGGATACAAAATATTGTTGGTGATGTGTCTGCTTGTCAATTTATGGCCTATCACCTGAAGCAGAAGAAGAGCATATAAATGCTAATTCTTATTGTAGTTGTCTTTGCAGTGTGTTTGTTTCCTCTCAGCTGTCATAAGGTTCTTGTTTCTAGTGCAGGCATAGAAACTGAAAGTGCCCTTTTCAATGCCTTCCACTGGTTTGCGATGAGCAATATTGCTGCAATTCTTTCACACTACTGCTGGCTCAACAGGAGCTTCTATGCCATATTCAGCTCTATAACACCTTCATGTACTAATTTCTGGTTTTCCAGGAGCTCTCAGATTGAGAACCAAGTGCAAATTCAGGTGAGTTATGAGGCATTTGAGGATCTAAATAAGACTGGGGGGATTTTTCAATGCTTTCCAGGGGGATTGGGAAGATCCAGGTGTCTTTCTAGATCAAAAAGTAATCTTTAATCCAAGATGCTTATTTCTGTATGCAGAAGAAGCCCATCAATGTCTAAAGTTGGCACCTGCAGCATAAAGCCACTTGATCCTTTAGAATTTTGTTTCAAATTTTACCTGAGTATGCATTTTCAGGGGCAAAACATGAGAGTAACCCTCAGGGCTTGGTGATGACAATTTTATTCTGCTTACTAGGAAATTAGGCCTATCTTCTTGTCATAGATCATGTTTTCATACCTAATGTAGTTCCAAAAAGTCAGCAAGATATGGTACAATCCTTAAATCACATATGAAGACCCAATGTTTTTTGTTATTGGTACCCCTACAAGCTAAGCCCCAGTTAATTTTGGGGCTTGATGATTCTGATGTCTGGAATTAGAAAGGTAGCCACACTATAACCAAGAAAATATAAGTAAACCACCAGAAAGACTACTGTTTAATAATTCCTCATCAAAAGTAAGAATTTCTTTTTTTTTTCTTAATTTTACCTGTGAGCATAAGCTAGGTGCTCAAATGAACCTGAGGCAAAAAGTCATTTTAAGAAGGAAGAAATACTGGAGAACTGCTTCAGAGTTCTACTACACTTATCTACTTAAATTTGACTTACATTATGTGTGATGAAATGAGCAGCTACTTTGAAGAAAAAGAAATATTATGGCCTCCATTGCTGATCCTGTATCATCATGCTGTGAAATCCAGTAATGCTTTTATTCTTTGTTTATAGTGGTTTTAGTCTGTTTTATATTGTTTAATTTCAACATACATAAAGATACAGACAGTTGTGTTGAAGAAAACAAGAGACATTATGGTAGCCATTGTTGATTTTCCTACTGTCTGGTTTTGAAGGCCTGTAATGCCTTTATTACTCTGTGCTGATAAGTTTTATACTATTTTATTTTGTATGAATTCATTGTGTGTGAAGATATAGACAACTATTAAGAAGAAAATAAGAGACATTATGGTAGCCACTATAGATCTCCTGCTGTCTTTCTTTGAAATCTATGTCATTGTTTTCTTCTGATCTGCTTTGTTCTGTTTTGTCACATTTAGTTTTACTCTCTTTAAAATAAAAAAAATTAAATTTGTCTTTGTAAACTCAGTCTTTGTAGTTCTAATAACTTTTTCCTAGGTTTTAAATTTCTTATCTTGTTGCCCAGAACCACAGATTTTCTCATCATGACTGTCTACTGGAATTTGTGTTTAACTTGTTTATACATTCACATCTGGTCTCTACTGAGTTACAGTGATATGTCTCATTTGTATTCCCTATCCTAGTTGGCTGTTATACTGACTTATAGTCATGTTTTTCTCCAAATATGTGCATGAAAATTAAATCAGCCTTTCCAACTCTGACTACTTACTAGAAACTATATTTGCTACATTTTAAATTGGAACAAAGATACAATCTGCTACATGCATGTGCATACATTCATATGCAATTACTTGTTCACAAGGTGCAAACTTACATATAGATGATAAAGATACAGATATAGATAAATACATATATATAGCCTATAGTGACAACTGATGATAACCTCCCCTGTCTGGTGCTCTCAATTATTTCTACCTATTACCTCCATGCTGAGTCTGATTGTTATTTCATGCCTTAATGTGAAGGTTTGAAGTCTTTCGGATTGTAACAGTTTTTTTTTTTTGTTTGGCAATATTTTGTTTTTATACTGTTAATGTTTCACTTTACAAAAACATTTATAGTTATAAAATGATAGAATAAGTATAAAATGGAAATACACTTTATAAATAAGGAGAAGAAAGGGTGAAGGGAGGGGAGGTAATTGGAAAAATGTGAAATCAAGATATATCATATAGGGCTACAGACTCCATGGGATGAATCTGATTGTTTTGTATATCTAAATTGTACAAATAAACTTAAAATTTGTGCCAAAAAAAAGAAATTGTGAAGAAAAAAATTTTTCCAACCTAGAAGCTATCCTGAATTAAAATAGAAATAGAATCCATGACCATTAAATAAATATCTCCACAAGAAGAAAATAGCAAGAGTATACTGTGTATCATCTTCAAAGCAGTTAACCCTCCCCTCCCCAAATAATTAGGGTTTCTTTATTTCTGCTGCTTCACATTCCCTTCCCCTGACTATTTTTGTTGATGTTCTATACTTTCATGTCACAATTCTATATATTCATAATGTAAATTCTTCTGCACTAATTTCATGTTTGTACCTTATTTGAAATTATTTACAATAGTTCTTTTTCTTGGCATTCTCTTATATCTCTTCAATTTAATACATGTTAATTCATATCATATACATTCTTCCACATTTTCTGTGAACATTAAGTCTGTTCTCTTTATTTCATACTCTTTCTGTGATGTATATTACAGGCATTGCCACACTTACACCTTAAGAAGCACCCTCAGAAGGTACAGTACTACTTCTTTCTCCTTCCAGCATTTCACTCATGTGGCCATTGCTTTATGTGTTTGTTCTGGATTCCACAAACCCAGTTTTTTCTTCTTTTTTGTTTTTTGCTTTGTTCTATACCAGGCAAGTGCTATGCCACTGAGCTAAATCCCCAGCACACAAAACTGAGGTTTTAATTGCTGCCTTAACCAGTGTTTCATAACAACCTTGAGCCAAGGCTGATCATCTCCTTGGAAATTAAAATCTCTTCACTTCTGGTGCTTTACTCTACTCTAGATTCTAGCCTTTCCTTTCTTTTTTGTATATCCACTTTTCCCTTTTACTCTTTCTCTTTTCCATACATTGTTTCTTCCTCTTTCCTTCTCACCTTCCCTGTCTCCCGTATTTTTCCTCATCCTCCTCATTATCTTCATCCTTCTCCTCCTCCTTTTCTCTCTCTTTCCTCTCCGATTCCTTCTTCCCTTTCTTACCTCCTAGGGCTTAAGTCCAAATTCAATTTTCACTATCACTTCAGTATTCCTGTTCTCTATTTTCCCTGTATATCTCTTTTGTTCAGCTACTGCCATGGTGATGCACAAACTCATGTGTATGCATGCACCCAACCACAGACCTGAACATTTATTTGTTCTTTGTATCACCAATTCTGGATCTGTTTTCTTTCTTCTGAGGCCCAAAAATGAGAGGTGAAGTGAGGAGACACTGGGAACTCTTAGAGGAACTTATGACCTTCCAGCAGCTCACAAGTCAGAGGATCCATGAGGGGAAGCAACTTTCTGAACTTTCAAAGGAACTAGTCTTTATGATGGCATTAATGACAAAGAAAATAAACAATATTCTTGTTTTAAGCATCATGTTTGTTTCACATTTCCCAATTTGTCCCTTGGAAGATTAAATATTCCTGCTTTCATGAATTATTTTGGTCTGATACATCCATCTAAAGGTACCATTCACAAGATATTGAAAAGACTCTATCATTTTCCTTGAGATCTCAGCATTCTTTAATGATATTTTTATTTCTATCTAAACTATTTTCTTATATAGTTTTAAAGATTTGATACTAGTTAGTATATGTTTATAAATATAGGTTACAAACCATGGTCACAATAAAATCAAAACTATGTTGTTTTCAGCTTACTTCACACAAAGCACAATTTTATGCATGAGCACAAACATAACTTCAAATATTGGGCTATGCTGACCTAATAGACCTAATCGACTATGTTAACCTAATAGAACAGGGATTGTTTGGTCCACCACAACCTACCCCTCCAAGTGAAAGAATGCTGGCACAGATGCAATTTCTATGATAGAAACATTATTTGTACAATTAAGATAGCAATTATATGTTTTATTTACATACAAGAACAAAATAGTGTATATAATAGAAAGCTACCAAGGACTCAGTGATGGGACCTGGGTTGTTTTCCTGACTTAATCACTTGTATGACCTTGGCCAAGTCACTTGACCTCTATGTGTTGTGGTTTCCTCATCAGTAAAGTGGATATAATAATACCCACCTACCTTACAGGGCTCTTGTGAGGTTATCAAAAAAAAAGACGACACATTTGGAAGTTTTTTAACATAATACTTTTTCAAAATACAAGGTGTTATTACCATTAAAAGTTTTCTTGTTATTTAACTCATGATTATTGCTACTAATATTACTTCTCATTACTATGCCTGTTGTTACTGTTACTACTAATGTTGTCATGCTCTCGTCTAAATGCTGAATTTTCTATATGCAGTGTAGTGAAGACATTTAAGAACAGATTGCTTGAGTAAATTGATTGTTGAAAACAAAAACTCCCACTGTCTACTTGAATGATTAAACACAAAATATCTGCAGCCTTAGGCTGGGCATGGAACACTGATGAGGGAAAGATTATTTACATGGCAGGAACAGAGAACTAGCTATATTCCAGATTTCTAGACAATTGAATAGAAGAGGGAAAGGTCAATTTATAAAGTGTGTATGTTTGATTTAAACCCCATAATGGGTTTCACCCAGTTCTGTTCTCAGGCAGAAGTGAGACAGAAAATCAGATAAGGAAACATGGGAGAGGTTAGATAGTGACAATGAGAATGTAGTAGAAAATCTGATAAGGAAACATGGGAGATGTTAGATAGTGACAATGAGAATGTAGTAGAAAATCCGATAAGGAAACATGGGAGAGGTTAGATAGTGACAATGAGAATGTATAGAGATAATAGAGGGGCCCTATTCTGAATTTTCATTTCTTTGCTAAGAAAACAAGTTATGTTTCTTCATAATTTTCTGAAATTCTGTTTTTGTTTAGATACAGGGACAAAATGCAGTATATTGTGCATTTATTTTTATTAACATTTTAGATATAATGCAAAATATTTCATGTAATATTATTTATGCACTTACCTAAATTTTAGTAATATATATCATTATTACATTTAACTATTTCTGTAAAAAATATATATATAAAAGATAAATAAAAAATCACACCACAATGTCTCCAAAGTGTTATTTACATATTCCTGTTTATATGGAAATGGAAACATCTCCAAATATGAAACCAAATGGTAGACTTCTGGACAGTTTGCTACCCTGGAATGCATTTTGAACCTATTATGCCTTTTGGAAAACCTTCACCTGGATAAAAACTGCTTCTGAAATCATGTTTACCTGAAAACAAGCAAAGGTGAAGTTTTGGAGTTCCAAGTACAAACTCTATTTTGGAGCCTTCTTCACAGGTGCTTTTCAAAGGACGGGAGATAATGGGAGTGGGAGTAGATCAGTACTGTCATTATACTGTGATAGTTGCTTTCTGTACATAAATATGTCTTGTTTAGAGTAATTTTTCAAGAATTTTAATCTATGACTCTTTTGAATATTTTGACTGTATATATGTTCTATTAAAAATAAACAAAGCTTGGCTTAGTAAGTGTGCACTTTAAGCTAAAGCATAACAACATGATTTCTTCCATCACTGCAAACACCTTGTTATTCCAGTCTCCAAAATAGCAACTCATTTACCCATGGCTTGACAAGGACTATACACATCTTAGAAGAAGCAGTGTATAAATTAGACATGATTATCCAGAACCTTTGGCTGGCATGCTCAGATCTCTGTGACTGAAAAAAAATGTATGGAGAATTAAATGTGTAGAGGCTGAACACTTGTCTGTCAAGTTTATCACAGAGTGAGCTCCCAGGAAGTGGGGGAATGTAGGGAAATAAAGAATGTTTTGGGAGGAAAGGGGGACATGGAAATTGTGGCATAGCAGTTACAGAAAGATTACTTCTGAACACTTCTAGTATAAGACTTACATTACTTGCTTGCTAGAAAGCATATGTAGAAGAAATATAAGGAAAATAAATTAAGTATAAAAAATGATGGTAAGGTGGATTAACTAATGGTCAATTTATAACATTCAACTGAACTAAATTAGCATGGTTCTGGATATTGAAGGTCCACCTAAAGATTGACACTAAAAACATAAAAACAGAACTGAAAGGGAAGAAGGTGTGCTGTTCATCTCTTGAAGAAGTCTTTTGTGCTGGATATCCTAACATGGTTTTCACTGTCACTGAGGATGGCTGTAGTTCTTTTTGGGGGAGCTCTGGCCCTTACCTTGAAAATTGCTTCTTGCATACAGTATACTTCAACCCTCTGGTACAGTCTTTCTAGCTTCCATCACTGACCTTTGGGCCTTCTTAGTAGTGCAGCTTCATGCAACATACTTGCATAAGACATTGTTGTGGACATTACAATTCCAGATGGTCTCATGTAGGACACTGTTCTGTGTTCTAAGTCTTCAACTGGTCCTTCATGCAGGCAATTGCCATGGGATCCAGATCCTAAGCTGGATTATTTGTGTCTCTGATTTGTGGACAAATCTCCTGAACTTTTTTGTATTTGAATCTTTGAGTGAATATTATAAAATAATCCTATAAATTTTGTACCTTATATTAAATCTCTTCCTTCTTAAACCCTGACTACAACAGATGTGACTTGTAATCCAGGAAACAGTGGATGGTCAAAATTTGAGGTTTTAAACTGGAATAGTGACATATGCCTGCAATTGAAGTACTTTGGGAAACTAAAGAAGGGGAATGGCAGTTTGATCTGGATCAGGGCTGTTTAGGTATTTAATGATGCCCTGTCTCAAATTTTTAAAAAATGTAACCCAGTGGAAAGTTCCGGGTTAAAACTCAATTTCCACAAAAACAAACAAGCAAATGAAACATCTGAGAATGGTTAGGCTATCTTGCTGCCTCTGAAAATCTGAGCTTACCCATACAGCTCCATATAACTCCATTCACATGGGTGTTTTTTATAACATGTTTAATCAGTCAGAATGGTCTGGGCACTAGCCAATCAATTTGGTCATCATGGGCTATAAGGACTGGATCAGGGTTTCAGAGACCCTCTTGAATGACTATTGTTGATAATCAGTTCCTGGATTATAGCTAAATAAGGTAACTTAAGGTTGGAAAACTTAAGAGTATCAAGAATATTATTTGCTAACCTAGTAAGAAAGCATTTTAATATTCTAACAGGTGATATTATCAGACCAACATATTCCAGCTCACTGTCCTCTTTGTCCATCCAGAAGCAATACAACCCAATTAGACCAAAGTATCTCTAAAAGAGAGTCCCCATATGTGTGTTATTCACTTTTACATTATAATAATAAAATACTTGAGGTAATCAACTAGCAAAGGAACACAACTTATTTTGGTTATTTTATTTCAAATTTTTAGAGGTTTAAATCCATTTTCAGTTGGATCTCACTTGTATTTGGCCTGTGTATATTCATGGTGGGGAGCATGGGAAGAGCAAAACCATTCACCTCATAGTAATTGAGAGAGAGAGAGAGAGAGAGAGAGAGAGAGAGAGAGAAACTGAAATAACACAATTCCTTTTAAAATCATAGCCTTTAGTGACTGGAAGAACTTCTACTGTGATCCACACCTTAAAAATTGTAGTAGTGACAAGCTAGTGGCACTTGAGGGACTCACAATCTAAAGCATAAGAGTGTAGTATTACTCAATTTCTTTAATTTTTCCAATAGATAATGTTTTATTTGTAAATAATATTATACAAGTAGCATGTTTTGTTGTCTTTGAGGAGAATATGTAGTAATATATCAAGGATAAATTTGTGTAATTTACGGTATTTTCCATTTCATAATTTAAAAATATTGTATGATGGTCATTTTATATATTTACAAACATAAAATATTGTAATACATACCAAGTCCCACTACCCACTTTCAATATATTCAGCAGTTTTCAATAATTTTCCAATTTTCTTTCATCTATGTTTCTCCTATCCTGTTTTGATGGGATACATTAAAAAAGTCCCAGACAAAATATTATTTCAACCCTAAATACCACAACCAACATCATACTAAATGATCAAATACTGAAATCTTTATTTTTTTATTTTAAAGAGAATAAAACAAAAGAGGACAGATCTAAGCAGATCAGAACAGAACAATGTAAGCAACCCAGCACTTCACAACAAGACAATTGGATATTAACAGTAGCTATCATAATGTCTCTTTGAAATAGCTGAGCTTAGCTTTACACATAATAATGTCAAACATTACAAAGTAGAATAAAACAACTCAAGAGAATGGAAGTATTGCAAGGCATTCTGAACCAAATAACAGAAGATGAACAATAGCTGCTATATTATCTCATTTTCCATAAACATTTTGCTATTACTAACATACATATTAAAATCCAATAAGATACAATATGATAGCACCAATGGTAATAGAAAAACAAGAGCATGGTAGGACTTCAGAGCAAGATGATATTAAATCAACAATGGCTGCCATATTGTCATGTCTTCAAAGTAACTATTCATATGATCACATACATTATGATCAAACAAAACAGAATAAAACCATTCCAAAGAATGTATGAAAATATAAGATGTCAAAGCAGTATAATGGTGAACCATGATTTCCATAAAATCTTCTGTACTTTTACCATTTCTCACACTAGGGAAACTATATGGTATTTACACATGTGAGTTTGATTTATTTCACTTATGAGTATAGATTCAAGATGCATCCATTTAATTATAAATATCTCAATGTGATCATTCTTTATAGTTGAGTAGTACTCCATTATAAAAGTACCACAATTTTTTTTATCCATTCTTCAGTTGATGGGCACTTAGGTTGTTTCCAAGATCTGGCTATTACAAATTGTGCCGCTATAAATATGGGTGCACATACATCACTGTGGTAAGATGTTTTCAGATCTTCTGGGAATATGCCTAGGAGTGGAATAGCTGGGTTAAATGGGACCTCCAATCTCAGCTTTTTGAGGAATCTCCAGATTAACCTCCACAGTGGTTGCACCAGTCTACACTCCCATCAACAGTGCAGAAGAGTTACTTTTTTCCCACAGCCTTTCCAGCATTTGTTGTTGATAGTTTTGTTGATCCTGGCCATTCTTTCTGGAGTGAGATGGTATCTCAGTGTGGTTTTAATTTGCCTTTCTCTAATGACCAATGATGATGAACATTTTTTCATGTATTTATTTGCCGTTCTTATATTTTCACCTGAGAACTGTGTGTTCATCTCTGATACCCATTTTTGGATTGGGTCTTTGAATTTCATGGGGTGTGACTTTTTAAAAATTCTTTATAAGTTCTAGATGAAGTCCTTTGTCTGAGGGACAGTTCACCAAGATTTTTTCCCAGGTTTTAGGTTTCTTTTCACTCTGCTGGAGATTTTTTTTTGGACATGCAGAAACTCTTTAATAAGATGTGATCCCAGTTATTGATTCTGGGAAGTCTTTCCCGTGCAGTTTGGTTCTTGTTCATGAATTCTCTGCCAACATCTATGACTTAAAGGTTTTTACCTACTTTGTATTGCAACAGATTTAGTGTTTCTCTTTTAATATTTAGGTATTTGATCCACTTGGATTTTAGTTTAGTACATGGTGATAAGCATGTGTCTAATTTTAGTTTTGGGCATATGGATAGCCAGTTTTTCCAGCACCATTTATTAAAGAGACTGTCGTTCTTCAGGTGAACATGCTTGCCCCTTTATCAAAGATAAGGTGGTTGAGTGTGTTTATAGATGTATCTTCTATTGTATTCCATTGATCTTCAGATCTGTTTTTATTCCAATAGCATGTTGATTTTATTACAGTAACTTTGTAGTATAACTTCAAGTCAGGGATTGTGATACCTCCTGCCTTGGCTTTGCTGCTGAGAATTGCCTTTGCTATTCTAGGTTTCTTCTGGTTCCAGATGAATTTTAGGAGTGATTTCTCTAGATCTTTGAGGTATGTTAGTGGTATTTTCATTGAGATTGTATTGAAGCTGTATAGCAATTTTAGGAGAATGGTCATTTTCACAATATTTATTTTTCCTATGCATGAACAAGGGATGTCTTTACATTTACTGAGGTCCTGTCGATTTATTTTTTCAGGGTATTATAATTTACCCTGTACAATTCTTTACATCTTTCATTAGATTAGTTCCTAAGTATTTCATTTTTTTTGGATACTAATGTGAAGTGTGTGCTTCTCTTGTTTCTCTCTCCATGATTTTGTTGTTAGTGTATAAGTATGCTATTGATTTTTGAGTCTTGGCTTTGTATCCAGATACATTGCTGAATTTATTTAGTATATCTAGGAGTCTTTCAACGGAGTTTTGCAGATCTTTTATGCAGAGTATCATGTCATCTGCAAATAATGATAATTTAGCTTCTTCTTTTCATACCTTTACTCCTTTTCTCTCTCTTGTTTAACTGCTCTGGCTAGTATTTACAGTACTATGTTGAATAGGAGCAGTGACAAGGGACATCTTTGTCTTGTGCTTGATTTCAGGGTAAAGGGTTCAAGTTTTTTTTAATTTTTTATTTAAAGGAATAAAACAGAAAAAGAGGAATATTACAGAATTTCAAAAAAACATAAACAGTAAGAAATCAGTAGTTGATAAATTACATATTGCTCTTTTAGAAATAGTTGTTCAAGTTACAAAATTAAAGCACACAAAATAGATACTCAAGCAGTGAGACTGCAAACAGATCTGTTCAACAGTCGAACAAGAACTAAGAAATATGGGTAACAATCCTGCACACATAAATATACATGCAGTTATAGCTTTCATAGCACTTCCTATTTTCTCTTTTTTACAATAACAATTATACTTTTTTTATTTAAACAGGAAAAAGGTACATATATTACAGAATTTCAAGAAAAGATACACAGTAAGAAATCACTAGTTGATACATTATATATTGTTCTTTTAGAAATAGTTATTCAAGTTACAGAATTAAAGCATACAAAGTGGACACTAAAGCAGTGAGAGTGCAAACAGATCTGTTCAGCAAACCAACAAGAACCTAGAAATATGGTCATCGATCCCAAATATCTAAACTTACATGCAGCTATATCTTTTATAGGGCTTCCTATTTCCTCTTTTTTTATAATAGCAATTATACATTTTAAAAATTTTACTTAAAGAAAAGAAAAAAACAGAAAAATGGGTAGCAACAAAACAGAATTCTAAAAGAAAGAAAGAAAAGGAGAATGAGAAAAAGCCCCACTAAGAAATCAGTAATTTATAAATTATGTACTTTCATCCTGGATGTAGTTGTTCAAATTACAAAGTTAAAGGGTACATAGTAAATATTCAAACAGTCAGACTACAAAGGGTTCTGCTCAAAAATCCAACAAAGATTCAGCAATATGGTCATCTATTTTACACACTCAAACTTACATGCAGTTATATCCCTTAGAGCACTCTCTTTTATACAATAGCAATTAAGCATTTTGGTTTTATTACTCTTGTAGTTCTTATTTACTTTTAACACTAAAGACACAATATAACATTTATAAATATGATTCTTATTTATTTCATTAATGAGGATAGTCTCAAGTTGTCTCCATTTGCCTATGAAGGCCTCAACGTCATCCTTTTTTATAGCTGAGTAATATTCCATTGTATAAAAATGCCACATCTTTTTCATCCCTTCTGCAGTTGATGGGCATCTTGGTTATTTCCAGGATTTAGTTATCACAAGTTGTGCAGCTATGAACATGGGTGCACATACATCACTGTGATATGAACTTTTCAGTTCTTTGGTGAAAATACCCAAGAGGGGGAAAGCTGGATTGAATGAGGCTTCCAATGCTAGTCTTCTGAGAATTCTCCATATGTATTTCCATGTACTGGCTCGACTTTGCCATGTTATGTTCCAGTTGTTTCTTTCTGCTTTTCCTCTTATTTAAGTACTTATCCTACCTGGTGTTTTCTTTCTGCTGTTGTTTTGGAGACTGTGGACATTTTTATCTCTGTCTAATATGTCTTTCACTACCCTTTCTAGGGTTGGTTTGGTGGACATGAATTTATTCAGTTGTTCTTTGTCGTGGAAGTACCTTGTTTCTCCATTAAATTTGAATGAAAGTTTTGCTGTGTACATCAATCTGCATTGAAGGTTGTTTTAATTCAGGGCTTGACATACCTCATTCCAAGCTGTTCTTTACTTGAGGGTTTGTGCTGAAAAGTCTGCTGTGATTCTACTGGGCTTTCCTTGATAGGTGAGATGTGTCCTTTCTCTGGCAGCTTTTAATATTCTGTTTATATGCTGTATGTCTGAGATCTTAATTATTATGTGTCTGGGTGTGGATTTATGCTGATTGTGACTGTTTGATATTCTATATGCCTCACTTATCTGCAAATCAGATTCTTTCCCCATGTTTGGGAATTTTTCTGCTATTATTTCTGTAAGTACTTTACGTATGTTATTTGCCTGGACTCCTGTATCTTTGCTAATGCCTATTATCCTTATATTGTTGCTCTTGGCATCATTGTGAAGTTTCTGGATTGTCATTTCATGCTGCTTTGTTATTTTTAAAAGTTCTATCCTTTCCTGATAACTAACTGTGATCCTGTCCTCAAGTTCCAAAATCCTATCCTCAGCTTCCTTTAGGCAGTTTTGCACATTTTCAATAGAATTTTTTGTATCTTGTATGTCTCTTTGAGTTTGTTTCATGAATTCTGCTTGTTTTCTATATTGTTCATTCAAAGATTCAATTAGTTTCCCATGCTCATATACTTTTTTCTCTAGCTCTTCCTTAGCTGCATTCAATAACTCCTTTACTAAAGTTGTTATTTCTTTCTTTACATGGGAGACTACTTCTAATTTGATTTCCTCTATAGCCTGATGCAGTTGTGTTTTTATTTCACTCGCTATTTTTTCAGATTCCCAGTGTGTTACTTTTGGTGTCCTCTATTTCAATGTCTCCTATACTTGCTTCTGGTGAACTACATGTTTGAGACTGCATTTTGCTTTTTCGTTTTGTCATTTTCACTCTGCCTGGTGTTTTCTATGCGTAGGTGGGGATCACACACACTATTTTCAGACACAGCAAAGTCATACGGTTAGTTGTAGGGGGTTTTACTACTGGCCCTATTTATCCCCTGTACACCTCTATTTTAGGGGTATACTCAACACACTGATACAGTCAATCCGGTGTAGTCCAAAGTTCGCCATCTGGGAGCAAAATTCCAAATTTTCTCACACTAACTCAATCCCACTGAGATCTTCTGATGTTCCAGGTGGGAGGGTGAGCCCAGATGAAGCAGTCCAGGACAGTTTTCAGTCTTGGGCGGGCCTCCTCAATGTTCTCAGTGGCAGGGCAGGCCCACGGTGGATGTTCCGGCCAGCCTATGCCTGATGCAGGCTTCTGCTGAGTTCCCGGTGGCAGGGCGGGCCCTCAGTGGAGGTTCCCAGAAGCTTACCCCTGATGCAGGCTTCCGCTATGTTCCCAGTGGCAGGGTGAGCCCTCAGTGGTGGTTCTGTGCAGCTTACCCCTGATGCAGGCTTCCGCTAAGTTCCCACGGTGGTCAGGGATTCAGTTTTAGGCCATTTAATGACACTGACTGTTGGTTTGTCATAGATGGCCTTTATCATATTGAGGTAAAGACCATCTATTCTAGTTCCCTGTAAATTTCTTATGAATGGGTGTTGGATCTTATCAAAAGCTTTTTCTGTATCTATAGAAATGACCATATGGTTCTTGCTTTTGGCTCTATTGATATGGTGGATTACATTTATTGATTTATGTATGTTGAACCATCCCTGCCTGCCTGGGATTAATCTCACTTGGTCATAGTGTATAATCTTCTTGATGATTTGCTGCATCCTGTTTGCCAGTATTTATTGAGAATTTTTTCATCTTTGTTCATTAGGGAGATTGATCTGTAGTTCTCTTTGTTACTTGGGTCTTTCTCAGGTTTTCATACCAGAGTGATATTCACTTTCAGGAATGACTTAGGGAGAATTGCTTCCCTTTCAATTTCATTGAAGAGTTTGAGGAGTGTTGGCATTAAATATTCTTTGTATTTCTTGTAGATTTCCACAGTGAATCCGTCTGGGCCTGGGCTCTTCTTTGTTGGTAGGAACTTGATTATGTTTTCAATTTCATTAATAGAAATTGAGTTATTCAGCACTTTTACATCTTCTTGATCCAGCTTTGGTGATTCATCTGTTTCTAGAAATCTATCCATTTCTTCTGTGTTATTGAAACTATGAGAGTAGAGGTTTTCAAAATAGTTGTTGATGAATTTCTGTATTTCCACAGTGTCAGTAGCGATTTCTATGTTTTCATTCTATATTGCATGAATTTGAGTCTTTTTTTTCTTTTTAAAATTAGGTTGGCTAGGAACTTGTCAATTTTACTTATTCTTTCAAAGAACCAACTCTTTGATTCATTGATTCTTTGAACTGTTTTTTTTAGGCTCTATTGCATTAATTTCTGCTCTGATCTTTATAATTTCCTCCCTTCTTTTGGCTTTAGGCTTGGCTTGCTCTTCTTTTTCTAGATGTTTCAGGTGTAGTATCATGTTGCTTATTTGTGTTCATTCTGTTTTCCTAATGTGGGAACTCAGTGAAATAAACTTTCCTCTGAGGATCACCTTCATTGCATCCCACAAGTTCTGGTAAGTTGTATTTGTATTTTCATTTGCTTGTAGATATTGTTTAATTTCTTCTTTAATTTTCTCTGTGACCCACTTATTGCTAAAGAGTGTATTATTTAATTTCCATGTAATTAGGTTTTTTTTTCAGTTTCTTTTGTCATTAATTTCCAGTTTCATGGTGCTATGATCTGATAACATGCATGGGATAATTTCAATTCTTTTTCATTTACTTAAATATGTTCTGTAGGTTAGTATGTGGTCTATTTTAGAGAATGTCCCATGTACTGGTGAGAAGAATGTGTATTCTGATGTTGTTGGATGGAACACTCTTTATATGTCTGTAAAATTCATTTGTTCACAGGTGTGATTCAGTTCTGTTATTTCTTTGCTGATTTTCTGTCTAGTTGATCTACCCCTTTGTGTCAATGGTTTTTGTTAAGGTCTCCTGTTATAATTGTGTTATTGCCAATTTGATTTTTCATTTCTATTAATACTTTCTTTGTGTAGTTGGGTGCTCTGGAGCTTGGTGCATACATATTTAAGATTGTTATCTCTTCCTCTTGCAGTTTTCCCATAACTAGTATGTAGTGACCTTCTTTATCTCTTTGGACCATTCTTGGTTTGAAGCTCACATGGTCTGCAAACAAAATAGTTTTTGAGTTCCTGTCCCCTGGAATATTGTTTTCCATCCTTTGACTTTCAATCTATGAGTTTCCTTTTGGGTTAGATGGGTTTGTTGTAGACAGCATATGGTTGGATGCTATTTCTTGGTCCATTCTGCCAGTCTGTTTTTTTTAATTGGTGAATTGAGGCCATTTACAATAATGGTTATAACTGTCATATATTGGTTTATTGTTCACATGTTATCTTTCTGATGTTGTATCTTAGCTTTCCATTCTGTTTAATTGTGTGTCCTGTTTAGTGGTCTTTTCCTATGTGTATCTAGAATGTCTTCCAGTATTCTTTGTAGGTTTGGTTTGGTGATCATGAAGTTCTTCAGCTGTTCTTTTTCATGGAAGTATCTTATTTCTCCATCCATTTTAAAGCACAGTTTTGCAGGGTACATCAGTCTGGGTTGGAAGTTGTTTTCTTTAAGGATCTGAAAAAGTTCACTCTATGCTCTTCTTGACTTCATTGTTTGTGTTGAGAAGTCCACTGTGATTCTTATAGGTTTTCCTTTATAGGTGACCTGTCTTTTCTCTCTAACAGCTTTTAATATTCTGTTCTTATGTTGGATTTCTGGGATGGTGATTATTATATGTCTGGGTGTAGTTTTGTTTTGGTCATGGCTATTTGGAGTTCTGTATGCCTCACTAATCTGCATGTCAGTTTCCATACTCATGTTTGGGAAGTTTTCTACTATTACTTCTATAAATAGCTTCTTGATATCATTTGTGTTTTCCCCTTCTTTTTCTTTTATCCCTATTAATCTTATATTGTTTTTCTTTGCATCATCTTGCAGCTGTTGAATTTTTATTTGCTGATTTCTTGTTACTGTTAGAAGATCTTTCCTTTCCTGTTTACTAGCTGCAATCTTATCTTTAAGGTCTGAGATTCTATCTTCACTTTCCTTGAGGTGGTTTTTGCAACTTTCATTAGAGTTTTTGATTTCCTATATATCTCTTTAAATCTGCTTAATGCATTCTGTTTGTTTCCTAAAGTGTTAATTTAGGGATTCTATCATTTTGCTTTGTTCCTCTAATGTTTTAGCTGTGTCTTTGTTGGATGCATTCAGTATTTCTTTCACTACTTTTGTCATTTCTTATTTTACCTGGGAGAATATTTCTGATTTGAATTCCCTCATAGCTTCCTGTTTTTGCTTCTTTATTTCAGTTGATATTTCATGCATTTCAGGTGTATGTGTAGTATTTTCTTCTATGTACATGGCTCCTAGTTTTTCTTGGGATTGGCTAGATGTTTGAGATTGCATTTTGGTCTTTAGTTTTGTCATTTTCCTATGTTTCCATGTTTGTAGTGATATTCCAAAGCTTTGCCTCATGGCATGTAACCAGCTTCGCTCCCCCTTTGGCAGTCTTGGCTCCCCTGGTTTAATGAAGGTCACTGGGCATAGTCCACTCAAGCCTGCAGATCCTCTAGAGCCTAGTTCAATGACCTAAGGGGGCTGGGCGGGCACCCAGCTGCCGACATGGATGGTCCTAAACTTTTACCAGCCTGCTCTGGTGAGCTGCAACTCACCTAGTGGTGCAGTGCTGGTTTGGCTCCCCCTTTGATGGGTCTAGTTCTCCTGGTTGAATTAAGGTTGCTGGATACAGTCTACTCAAGCCAGCAGAACCTCTGGAGCCTAGTCCAATCACCTAAGGGGGCTGGGCAGGCACCCAGCCTCCATGATCACTGGTCCCAAACTTCTCCGGGCATGCCCTGGGGAGCTGCAACTCGCCTCATGGCATGACACCAGCTTGGCTCCCCCTTTGGCAGGTATGGCTCCCCTGGTTGAATGAAGGTCGCTGTGCACAGTCCACTCAAGCCCGCAGAACCTCTGGAGCCTAGTTCAGTGACCTAAGGGGACTGGGCAGGCACCCAGGTGCCAGCATGGATGGTCCCAAATTTTTCCCGGCCAGCCCTGGTGAGCTGCAACTCACCTAGTGGCATGGCACCAGGTTGGACCCCACTTTGGCAGGTCTGGCTCCCCTCATTGAATGAAGGTCACTGGGTATTGTCCACTCAAGCCCAAGGAACCTCTGGAGCCTAGTCCAGTGAGCTAATGTGGCTGGGAAGATACACAGCCTCCAGGATCTATGGTCCCAAGCTTTTCTAGGTGTGCTCTGGTGAACTGCAACTCACCTCGTGGTGTGGTGCTGGCTTGGCTCCACTTGAAATCTTTATTTCTAAAATCAGGAAGAGACCTAGCACCACTCCTCTTCAGTACGTTTCTGGAAACACTATCCAGAGCAATTAGACAAGAGAAAGAAATATAAAGAATAAACATAGGAAAAGAAGAGGTTAAGTTATCATTATTCACAGATGACATGATAATTTACATATAGGACACCAAAACTTCCACCAAAATACTTACAGATCTAATAGACAAATTCAGCTGCCTGGCTGGATACAAGATCACTCATCAAGATTCAACAGCATCTCTGTACAAAGTTAAAAATCTTACTGAGGGCAAAATTAGGGAAACCATGCCTTTCACAATAGGATCAAAAATGAAATATATAAGTATCACTCTAATGAACAACATGAAAGATCTCTACATTGCAATCTACAGTACTCTGGGAAGGGAAATTAAAGGTATTAGATAATAGATATATATCCATTGCTCTTGGATGGGAAGAAACAACACTGTAAAAATGACCATAAGCCTGAAATTTCTATGCAGATTTATTGCTATCCTGATCAAAATTTCAATAGTACATGTCATGGAATTAGAGAAAGCAAATTGTAAAATTCATTTTGAAACAGAAGAGACCTAAAAGAACAAAACAACTCTGCTCAACAAAGATAAGGCGGAGTGCATAGAAATTTCAGGCTTGAAATTACACTAAAAAACAACCCTGTTAAAAACTACATAGTATTGCAAAAACCTAGACACAAGGATCAGTGAAACATATTAGAAGATACAGATACAACTCCAAATCTCAGCTACCTTATCTTCCACAAGGGAACAAACACTCTCACAGGAAGGTGCCAACTTTAATAAGTGGTGCTGGAAAAACTGGGTTTCAACATTCCAAAGACTAAAACAGGAACCATGTTTCTTACCATGAACTAAATTAATGTTTAAATGGATCAAACATCTAAATATTAACACAGAACACTAAATCTGCTGCAGAAGCAAATAGGTTGAAATCTTGAAGACATAAGGGTAGGGAAAAACTGTATGATCAAACTCCAGTGGTGTGGGAAATACTAAAAAGAATCAAAAACTGGTATCACATCTTATTAAAAAAAAAGCTTCTGCACAGCAAAAGTAAGAATAAATAGAAAACCCACACACTGAGAAAAACTTTTGCAAGCTGCTCCTCAGACAAAAAAAAAAAGATACCTACAATATACAAAGACGGGGAGAACCACCCAGCATCTCCTGAGATAAGTGCCATATTGGAACTTAGGGTGCTGTGAAACCAAGCAACCAGCCCACTTCCCTGGTAAACAGCCATTGCTCAGTCAAGTGGCAGCCACTCCAGTGGGAGAACCACCCACTGTTTCCTGAGATGCCTGCCATGTTGGAACTTAGGGCACTTTGAAACCAAGAAACCAGCCCACATCCCTGGTTTATCATCTCTGAGCCTACTGGCATGTGGGCTGAGAATCAATCATCCCATCCTCCCTCATTAGCAATTGGGAGCCAGAAGACTGAGCATCTCTTGTGTGGTTGACCATATGCAATATAGTAAATAGGGTGTATTTCCTTCTACCAACTCTTTGAAAGCAAATACTGTTATCACTGTTTTGGTTTGTTCTGATTAATTCTATTGCTCTATTTAATATCCTGTTTTAATAATTTCTATAATGTTTTGTATTTGGTTTTGCTATACCTGATTGAAAGAACATCTATTGTGAAGATAATGAGATATACTGTGGCACCTATTACTTTTATCCCGGTAATCTATTGTGATATTTATACCAGTTTCACTATACTGTCTCACTTGGCTATGTTCTGTCTCATTCTGTTGTATTTCATTACTTTCAAAATTAAATATATATACATATATATATATATATATATATATATATATATATATGATCGATACTTAGATAACTTATTCAATATTTGTGATTACAACTCCCATCTCTGAGCAACTGGCAGAGAGATGTAAAGAGAAACAGGTTAAGAAGGTGAGCACCACTAAAGTACATACAAACATTACTGGATAAGACTATGGCCTCAACCCCAATCATTTGGAAACCAACACTAGCCCTACATTCAGCACAAACTGTACTGCAGGATCAGCAGGGTTATACACTAGTTGTGAACTCTTGGTGGACATAAGAGAGATTTAAATTTTATTACATTTTATTTTATTTTCTGCTCCTATGCTAGTTGGTTTCATTTTATTTTAAAAAGATTTTTGCCAATATTTTGTTTTACTTTTTTCATCTTATTTCTCTTTCTTTAGTTATCTATCTTGATTTAATCCTATTTCCATATTTTCATAATTTAATCCCATTTTCATATTTTCATAATTTAATCCCATTTTCATATTTTCATAATTTAATCCTATTTTCATATTTTCATAATTTGTGCCAGCACAAATTTCATAAAAAGACTATTTATAAAAGTAACAGCAGAAAACTTCCCAAGCATGGTAAAAGCATCTGACATGAAAAAGTGAGACATGTAGATCTCCAATTGGGCATGACCAAAATAAACTTACACCATGGCACATAATAATCAACACCCAAGAAATAAAGCAGAATAGAATATTAAAATCTAATAAAGAAAATAAATAAATAACCTAAAAATAAAAGACCATCAAAATAAAACCAGTCTTCTCAACAAAATCTTCAAGTCAAAAAGAGTTTGAAGTATTTCAAGTCCTGAAAGAAAACACCTTCCAACCCAGATTAAGGTACTGTGCAAATTGATTTTCAAAATTAATGTAGACAAAATATACTTCCATTGCAAAGAAAACTGAAGTAACTTATGACCACCAAAAAAACTCTATGAAGTGTATTGAAAAATGAGGAACTTAGCAGAAGCCTGCATCAGGAGTAAGCTGCCCAGAATCTCAACTGTGGGCAGGGCCTCCCTCTGGGAACTTAGGAGAAGCCTGTATGAGGCATGGGCTGTCCAGAATCTCCACCCTTGGCCCTACCTGCACCCGGGAACTTAGCAGAAGCCTTCATCAGGGGTAAGCTACCCAGAATCTCCACCATAGTCCTGCCCTCCTTCCCGGAACTTAGCAGAAGCCTGTATCAGGCTGCCCAGAACATCCACCATGGGCCCGCTCTGCCTCCAGAAAGTTAACAGAAGCCTGCATCAGGGGTAGGCTACCCAGGAAGCTCCACTGAGGGCCCTCCCTGCCACCTGAAACTCAGCGCAAGCCCTCCTCAGGGGTAGGAACCTCCCATGCTGGCCTGCCCTGCCACATGGAACATAGAAGAGGCCTGCCCAAGACTGAAAACTGCCCTGGACTGCTATAGATGGGCCTGCCATTCCACCTGGAACATCAGAAGATCTCAGCAGGATCCAATTAGTGTCAGAAAATTTGGAACTTTGCTCCAGGATGGTTAACTTGGGACTACACCGGATTGACTATATCAATGTGGTTAGTATAACCCTAAAATAGAGGTGTACAGTGGATCAATAGGGCCACTAGTAAAAACCAACTCCAACTAACTGTAAGAATTTGGTGTGTCTGAAAAGACAGTGTGTGATCCCCTCCTACACATAGAAAACACCAAGCAGAGTGAAAATGACAAAACAAAATAACAAAATGCAGTCTCAAACATATAGTTCACCACAAGCAAGTATAGGAGACATTGAAATAGAGGACCCCAAAAGTAACACATCGGGAATATCTGAAAAGATAGCCAATGAAATAAAAAAAGCAACTGCATCAGGCTATAGAGGAAATCAAATTAGAAGTACTCTCCCATGTAAAGATAGAAATAAAAACTTTAGTAAAGGAGTGGTTGAATGCAGCTAAAGAAGAAATGGAGAAAAAAGTACATGAGCATGGGAAACTGATTGAAATGTTGAATGAAAAATATAGAAAACAAGCAGAATTCATGATAGAAACTCAAAGAGACATCCAGGATATGACAATCCAGAAGCTTCATGATGATGCCAAGAGCAACAATATAAGAATAATGGGCATTAGTGAAGATACAGGAGTGCAGGCAAACAACATACATAAAGTATTTACACAAATAATAGCAGAAAATTTATCAACCATGGGGAAAGAATCTGATATGCAGATAAGTGAGGCATATAGAACACCAACCTGTCACAATCAGCATAAATCTACAGCCAGACACATAATAATTAAGATCTCAGACATACAGCATAAAAACAGAATATTAAAAGGTGTCAGAGAAAAGACACAACTCACCTATCAGGGAAAGCCCATTAGAATCACAGCAGACTTTTCAGCACAAACCATCAAGTCAAGAAGACCTTGGAGTGAGGTATTTCAATCCCTGAAAGAAAACAACCTTCAACCCAGACTGATGTACCCAGCAAAACTTTCATTCAAAGTTAATGGAGAAATAAGATACTTCCATGACAAAGAACAACTGAAAAAATTCATGTCCACCAAACCAACCCTAGAAAGAGTACTGAAGGACATACTAGACAGAGATAAAAATGACCACAATCCCCAAAACAACAACAGAAATAAATGGTCAGGTAGGATAAGCAATTAAATAAGAGGAAAAGCAAAAAGAAACAACTGGAACATAACATGGCAAAGTCGAGCCAGTACATATCAGTGCTATCCATAAATATAAATGGCCTCAATTCAAATATAAAAAGAACTATATTGACAGAATGGATCAAGAAACATGACCCCAAAATATGCTGTATACAAGAAACACATCTTACCCAAAAGGAAACTCATAGATTGAAAGTCAAAGGATGGAAAACTGTATTCCATGCAACAGGAACACAGAAAAAAGCAGTGGTAGCTATTCTATTTGCAGACAATGTGAACTTCAAATCTACAATGATTAAAAGAAATAGAGAAGGTCACTACATGCTTATTACTGGTAAAATTCAAGAGGAGGAACTAACAATTATAAATATATATCTGCAAATACAGGAACACCCAACTATATAAGACAGATACTGATGGACATGAAAAACCAAATACACAAGAATACAATTATAACAGGAAATCTTAACAGCCCATTGTCACAAAGAGATAGATCAAATAGACAAAAAGTCAGCAAAGAAATAACAGAACTGAAACACACCTGTGAGCAATTGGACTTAGTAAATGTTACAGAGTGTTCCATCCAATCACATCAGAATACAAATTCTTCTCAGCTACACATGGGACATTCTCCAAAATAGATCATATATTATCCCATAAAACATTCTTAAGTAAATGCAAAGGTGTTGAAATCATACCATGCATAGTATCTGACCATACTGCACTGAAATAGGAAATTAAAGGCAAAAGAAATTGTAAAACCTACATAAATAAATGGAAATTAAAAAACAGCCTTTTGAAGAACCAATGGGCTACAGACGAAATTAAAGAAGAAATAAAACAATACCTACAGTTCAATGAAAATATAGAAACAACATACTGTAATCTGTGGGATGCAATGAAAGCAGTTTTAAGAGAGAAATCAATAGCAATAAATTGTCATATCAAGAAAACAGAATGAGCACAAATAAACAAGCTAATGCCCCATCTCAAGCATCTAGAAAAAAAAGAGCAAGTTAACGCAAAGCTCATAGAAGAGAGAAAATTGTAAAGATTAGAGCAGAAATCAATGCAATTGAAACTAAAAAAACAAAACAAAGAATTAATGAATCAAAAAGCTGTTTTTTTGAGAGAATCAACAAAATTTACACATACCTAGCTAACCTCATCAAGAGAAAGAAAGAAAAAAATCCAAATTCATGCAATAAGAACTGAAAAGTGAGAAATTACTACAGATCCCACAGAAATTCAAAAGATCATGAATACCTATTTTGAAAATCTCTACTCACATAGAATGGAAAACACAGATGAAATGGACAGATTTCTAGAAACATATGAACTACCAAAGCTCAAACAAGAAGATATAGCAATTTTGAACAACCCAATATCAACTACTGAAATTGAAAATGTAATTCAAAACTTACCAACAAAGAAAAGTCCAGGTACTGATAGATTTGCAACTGAATGCTACAAGAAATTGAGAGAAGATTTGATGCCAGTATTCCTTAAACACTTCAATGAAATTGAGAAAAAAGCAATCCTCCCTAAATCATTCCTGGAGGCAAGTATTACTCTGATACCAAAACCAGAGAAAGATGCAACCAAAAATGAGAACTATAGGCCAATCTCACTAATGAACATTGATGCAAAGATTCTCAACAAAATACTGGCCAATAGAATGCAGCCAATCATCGAGAAGATTATACATCATGACCAAGTGGGGTTCATTCCACGAATGCAGGGATGGTTTAAAATATGCAAATCAATAAATGTAATACACCACATCAACAGAGCCAAAAACAAAAATCACATAGTCATCTCAATAGATGCAGAAAAAGCTTTTGACAAAGTCCAACACATGTTCATGATAAAAACTCTTCAGAAACTTAGAATACATGGTGTCTACCTCAACCTTATAAAGGCGATCTATGACAACCCAACAACCAACATTATACTAAATGGATAAAAACTGAAAGCTTTCATTTTAAAATCAGGAACAAGACAAGGATGTCCACTCTCACCACTCCTTTTTAACATAGTTCTGGAAACACTGGCCAGGGCAATCAGACAGGAGAGAGAAATAAAAGAATATAGATAGCAATGGAAGAAGTTAAATTATCATTTTTGCAGATGACATGATACTCTATATAGAAGACCCAAAAAACTCCATTAAAAGACTGCTACAAGTAATAAAAAAGTTCAATAATGTAGCTGGATATAAAATCACTGCTCAAAAATCAATAGCATTCCGGTACAGAAACAAAAAACTCACTGAGAGAGAAATCTTGGAAATATCCCACTTTACAATAACATCTAAAAAAAATGAACTACTTAGGAATCAACCTAACTAAAAGTGTAAAAGATCTATATGCTTAAAATTATGCTATGCTGAAAACGGAGATTGAAGAGGATATTAGAAACTGGAAGGACATTCCTTACTCTTGGGTAGGAAGAAATAACATTGTGAAAATGGATATACTCCCAAAACTGTTATACAGATTTTAACACAATCCCAATCAAAATACCATTGACATACCTCACAGATCTAGAGAAAACACTCCTAAAATTCATTTGGAAACAGAAGAAACCTAGGATAGCAAAGGCAATTCTAGGCAAAAAATGCAAGGCTGGAGGCATCTCGATTCTTGACTTGAAACAGTACTTTAAAGCCACAGTGATAAAATCAGCTTGGTACTGGCAAAGAAATAGACCTGAGGATCAATGGAACAGATTAGAAGATGCAAGCACAGCTACAAAGACACTCAGCCACCTGATATTTGACAAAGGGGCTAAATATATCCACTGGAAGAAGGATAGTCTCTTTAAAAAATGGTGTTGGAAAAATTGGCTCTCTACATGCCGAAGACTAAACTAGATCCATGCATATCACCATGCACAAAGATAAAGTCTAAATGGATCAAAGACCTCAATATTAAAACAGAAACACCAAATATACTGGAAGACAAGGTAGGTATAAGTCTTGGAGACATAGGGGTAGGCAGAGAATTCATTAACCAAATGCAAACTGCACGGGAAACTCTTCAAAGGATCAACAAATGGGATCACACATTATTGAAAAGTTTCTGCACTTCAAAGGAAATCACCAACAGAGTGAAAAGAAAACCAACAGAGTGGGAAAAAATTTTGACCAACAATCCCTCAGACAAAGGACTTGTGTCCAGAATATATAAATAATTGAAAAGCATCAAGCCCCCCAAATTCAATGACCCCCTCCAAAAATGGGCATCTGAAATGAACACACAGTTTTCAGAGAAAGATATACAAATGGCAAATAAATAGATGAAAAAATGTTCACCATCACTGGTCATATGAGAAATGCAAATTAAAACAGCATTGAGATTCCACCTTAATCCAGAAAGAATAGCTGCCATCAAGAAATCAACTTATAACAGATGTTGGCGAGGCTTCGGGGAAAAAGGAACACTGCTCCACTGTTGGTGGGAATGTAGACTGGTGCAACCATTATGGAAATCCATTTGGAGACTTCTCAGAAGACTAGGATTAGAAGCCCCATTCAATCCAGCTATCCCCCTCCTGGGTATTTTCCCCAAAGAACTGAAAAGTTCTTATCACAGTGATATATGTGCACACATGTTCATAGCTGAACAATTTGTGATAGCTAAATCCTGGAATCAACCAAGATGCCCATCAACTGCAGAGTGGATGAAAAAGATGTGGCATTTTTATACAATGGAATATTACTCAGCTTTAAAAAAGGATGATGTTGAGGCCTTTATAGGTAAATGGAGACAACTTGAGACTATCCTCATTGGTGAAATATATAAGAATCATATTCATAAATATCATATTGTGTCTCTAGTGTAAAAAGTAAATAAGTACTACAAGTGTAATAAAACCAAATGAGTAATTGCTATTGTAAAAAAGGAAAAGAATGTGCTCTCAGGGATATAACTGCATGTAAGTTTGAGTGTGAAAAATACATGAACATATTGCTGAATCCTTGTTGGATCTTTGAGCAAAACTGTTTGTAGTCTGACTTTTTGATTATTTACTATGTACTCTTTAACTTTGTAACTTGGACAACTACATCCAAGTTGACAATATGTAATTTACAAATTACTGATTTCTTAGTGGAGCTTTTTCTCATTGTCCTTTCTCTTTCTTTCTTTTAGAATTCTGTATTATTGCTACCCTTTTTTGTGTTTTTTTCTTTTTTTCTTCTCTTTAAATAAAATTTATAAAATGCACAATTGCTATTGTAAAAAAAAGAGGAAATGCAAAGCTCTATAAAAGATATAGCTGCATGTATGTTTAGATGTGTGGGATTGATGACTATATTTCTAGGTTCTTGTTGGAGTGTTGAACAGATCTGTTTGCACTGTCACTGCTTTAGTGCCTACTTTGTGTGCTTTAATCCTGTAACTTGAATAACTATTTCTAAAAGAACAATGTGTTATGTATCAGGTAGTGATTTCTTACTACTTATTTTCTTTTCTTGAAATTCTGTAATATTTCTACCTTTTTCCTGTTTTTTTCTCTTTAAATAAAAGAATGAATAAAATAAAGAAAAATGTTCTGCACAGACATAAAAATGACCATAATTCCCCGAACACTAATAGAAAGAAATCAACAGGCAGTACAAGAAATTAAACAGTGGAAAGACAAAGAACCTACAGCAGAAAAATAATATGTCAAGGATAAGACAATATATACCAGCTACAACCATCAATGTGAATGGTCTAAATTCACAAACCAAAGGTAACAGACTGGCAGAATGGATCAAAAATAAGACCCAAAAATATGCTATATTCAAGAAATACATTTCATTCAAAAAACATTCATAGACTGAAAGTCAAAGGATAAAAAACAATGCTCCACATGTCAGGAACCCAGGAACAGGGCATGGGTGGCTTATTCTATTATCAGACAATGGAACATCCAATCAAGAATGATCAAAAGAGATTAAAAATCTCACTATATACCTCTTTGGAGGAAAACTGCAAGAAGAGACAAAAATCATAAACATATATGATCCAAAACAGAAACCCCAAAATATGTAAAGCAAACATCATGGACAGAAATATCACCTAAACACAACTCTAATGGAGAACTTAATACCCCATCATCATAAATACATAAATCATCTCAATACAGCATAGAAATATTAGAACTGAACCAAACCTATGAACCTAAAGACTTAGTAGATATTTGCAGACTGATCCAACCAATTACATCAGTGTAAACATTCCTAGCTGTGCATGGGACATTCTATAAAATAGAAAACTATTAACTGATAGAACATGCTTAAGTAAATGCAAAATAATTTAAATTATCCCATGTATATAATCTGACCATAGTGTAATGAAATTGGAGGTCAGTGGCAAAACAAGTTGCAAAAAATTCCATAGACACATAGAAATGAACAATATTCTTGTGAACAACCAATGAGTCTCAAATGAAATTAAAGATAAAACAATATATATAAAATTAAATTAAAATGCCAGTAGTAGAACATATCAGAACTTATGGGATGCAATGAAAGTAGTCATAACAGGAAAATTTATAGTGGTGAATTCATATATCAGGAAAAGAGAACCAGATCAAATAAGCAATCTGATATTTCACTTCAGGCTTCAAAAAAAAAACAAGTGGAATTCAAGTTCAAAACACATCTAAGGGAGAAAACGTTAAAGATCAGAGCAATAACAAATACAACTTGACTAAAAAATGAGATTAAAGAGTCAGTGGATCAGAGCTGGTATATTGAAAGATTAAATAAAACTGATAATCCCTTAATCAATCTTATCAAAGAAAAAGAAAAAAGGATGCAAATTTAAGCAATTAGTTATGAAAAAGGAGACATCACTAAAGATAGATTGGATACTCAGAGGATCTTCAATACCTGTTTTGAGAATCTTTAATAAGAAGAAAACACAGAAGATAAGAAAAGATTATTAGATAAGCATCAATTAACAAAGTAAAATCAATAAGACATAATAATTATAAATAACTCAATATCAATTAATGAAATTGAAAATATAATTAAATACCAACAAAGAAAAGCCCACATACTGACAGAGTTGATGGTATACTACAAAAAATTTAGAGATGATTTCATACCAATACTCTTAAAACTCTTTAATGAAATTGAAATTGAAGCAATATTCCTTAATAATTCCTGGAGACAAGTATTACCTTAATGAAAAAATCAGAGAAAAACCCAATCATAAAAGAGAACTAATGGCCGTTTTCCCTAATGAACATACAAGCAAAGTTCTCAGTAAGATACTACTAAAAGGAATGCAGGAAGTCATCAAGAAAATAATGTGTCATAACATAGTGGAATTTGTGCCAGAAATGCAGTGAGGATTCAATATGCTTGTGAAAAAAATGTAATTTATTGTATCAATATAGTCAAAGGCAAAATCACATGGCAATCTCAAAAGATGCAGAGCCAGCATTTGATAAAGTCTGACACTCATTCAAGATCAAAATTCCTAATGAAAATTGGAATAGATGGTGTTTATCTCAACCTAATAAAAGCCATTTATAACAAACCAGCACATAATATTACAGTAAACCATTGAAAGTTGAAAGTTTTACTCTAAAATCTGGAATAAGGCATTAGTCAGAGCAATTAGACAAGAAAGAAAACTAAAACAAATAAGAATAGGAGAGGAAGAAGTTAAATTATCATTATTTGTGGATGACATTATAGTCTACATAAAAAAATCAAAAACTCTACCAAAAGACTTATAGATTTAAGAGCCAGATTTATAGTGTAGCTAAATACTAATTCAATGCTCAAAAATAAATAACTATTCTGAGAAAAAATAACAAGTACACCAAAAGAAAAAAGGAAAATAATGCCTTTCACAATAGAATAAAAATGAAATATTTAGACGTGAAAATCTACCTGTCACTTGGGATTTAGCTCAGTGGTTTAAGCATCTGCCTGGAAATGCGATGTCATGAGTTCAATCCCTGGTACCAACAACAACAACAACAAAAAGAAAATCTACCTATTAAAGGTAGTAAAGACCTCTACATTGTAAAACTACAATACTTTCAAAAAGGAGAATGACAGTGACATCAGATACTGGAAAGATATGCCATGCTCTTGGGTACAAAGAGTCAGTATAGTGAAAATGGCCACACTCCTAATATTGTTAAACAGATTTAATGCAATTCAAATCAAAATACCATTAACACCAGCTTCAGAACTAGAGAAAGCAATTCTATAATTCATTTGCAACAAAGGGCCCTAGAAGATCAAATGCAATTGTGGACAGCAAAGGCTATACAGTGAGTACCACAATCCTTCAATTGAAGTTATAATACAGAGTTGCTATAGTAAAAACAGTATGGTTATGGTGGAAAATATAAGAACTGAAAAAACTCAAATCCTCTAAATTCAAAAACCCAATCCAAAAACAGGCATCTGAAATGAATGCCTACTTCTCAGATGAAGAAGAACAAATGTCAAGTAAATATATGAAAAAAGAGTGCCATCACTATTCATTCAAGAGATGCAAATTAAAACAACACTGAGATTCCATCTCACTCCAGAAATAATGACTAGTTTCAATAAATCAACCAATAATGAATGTTGGTATGGCTCAGGGGAAAAAGAGAATGCTTCTTCACTGTTTTGGGAAGTGTAGTCTGGTGCATCCACTGCTAAAATCAGTATTGAGGTTTCTCAAAAACTTTTTCTAGAGATCCCTCTTGATCTAGCAATTGGCCTTTTTTTTCTGAAAAGGTTTAAAAGCATCATACCACAGCAACATATGCACACTCATGTTTATAGTAACAGAGTTTGTAATGGCCAAAACTTGAAAAAATCCATATGTCCATCAATCAATGAATGGGTGAAAAAGATATGTTTTTTAATAATACAGCAGAGTACTACTCAGCCATAAAGGAGGATAAACTTAAGACATTTATTGCTAAATGGATAGATCTTAACCTCATACACTTTAGTGAAATATATCAGACACATATGTTTAAGTATTGCATTTCCTTGCTGACAAAAGGAACTTCAAGTGTAAATAAGTACCAAATTTGCAGGTAACATGGGAAGGCATTCTTTAAAAGGAAAGGAAACTTTGAAGATAATAGGTAGAAAGGAAGTGAAAAGAAAAAAAAACTAGCAAAGAAGGATTAAATAGATAAAAGCCTTATAAATAAGTAGTTGAAGAGGAGAGGAAGGGAGAGAAGCAGAACAGGAGTAAAAAAAGACAAATGAAATATCACATATGGGTTCAAATTATCTGAGATGAATTAGATCATTTTATATATTAAATTGTACCAACAGGTGTCATGAGCTAAAAGTGTGCACAGTGAACTCCACCTAGCCATGCAGCCTTGATACATCTCTTGGCACATGGGAGGGCCCTGTGCAGCAACATCAAACTGCCAGGGAACTTCAGTATGCACTTGGGTCCTGGTTGGGTACCATCTGGCAACTCCAAGCTGAGGAATTTCAATGTTCCATGTGGGGTTTGCTGAAGGATAAGTTTAAATAGCTTCATGGAGTTTTGACAAGCCTTTGCCTTATCATTTTAGAAGTTTGAGGTATGTGCCTTACATTTTTTTTCTATGTTCATGTCTCCCAGGTTTGTTTAGGGGGGGCTGGAGGTTTGAGATTACATTTTTCTCTTTTGTTTTGCCATTTTGTTGTGTCCCCAGAGAAGTCAAATGCAAAGTCTAAGTTGTTTCCTGGGCTGTCCATACTACAGTTTCCTCAGCTAGGTGAGGGTCATTAGGCAGACAATTTTAGGTCCTTAATGGCACTCAGAGTCTCCCCATATGTGGAGAGCACACTGGGAAGACCTTCAGCATGAAGCTATAAAGGAACTCAGATCATAAATAATCTCCCAGGTAAAACAAAAAATGATAAACATAAAGAAAGAAATGCTAAACAAATCTAAAGGAGACACACTTTAAAAAATAGAGGAGCACTGAAAAATGATGGAAACAATAAATGAACAATATAAGAAACAAACAGAATATATGAAACATACTCAAAGAGATATCCAGGAAATCAAATATTCTATGAAAATTTGGCAAAACTGCCTGAATAAATGTGAAAACAGACTTTCATATCTTGAAGACAAGATTGCAGCTAGGGAACAAGAAAGGAAAAATCTTTTTAAAATAACAAGGAATCAGGAAATAACAATTCAACAGTTGCAAACAGATGAAAAGAAAAACAATATATGATTGATTAGAATAAATGAAAAAGAAGGTGACAACACAAGTGATATGCAAACACTATTTACAGAAGTAATAGCAGACAATTTCCCAAACATGGGAAAGGAAACTGACATATAAATAAGTGAAGCATATCAAACTCCATATAGCCATAATAAAAATAAATCTATACCCAGACATATAATATTCAACATTCCAGAAATTCAACATAAGAACAGAGTATTAAATGTTGTTAGAGAAAAGAAACAAATCACCTATAAAGAAAGCTCATCAGAATCATGACAGACTTCTTAACAGAAATAATCAAGTCAAAGAGAGCATGGAGTAAAGTATTTCAAATCCTAAAGGAAAAACTCTTCTAGCTCAGATTAATGTACCCTGCAAAACTATCCTTCAATATCAACGGAGAAATCAGATACGTCCACTACAAATAACAGCAAAAGAACTTCTCCGCTATCAAATTGACCCTCCAAAAAGTACTGAAAGATATTTTAGATACATAAAAATAATTACAACTTCAATAACATTAAGGAAAGAAACCACCAAGCAGGACAAACAATTAAATGGGGGAAATGTAAAGAACCAACAGCAGAATGATATCGTAACAAAAATAAGTCAATGTATATCACTTATAACCATTAATGTAAATGACCTCAATTCACTAATTGAAGGAACAGACTGGAATAATGGATCAAGAACAAAATCCAACAATATTCTGTACACAAAAAACACCTTTAACTAGAAAGGAAATTCACAGACTGAAAGTCAAAGGATAGAATATAATATTGAATGCAACAGGAATCCAGAAAAAAGCAAGAATAGTTTATTTTGCTTGCAGATAATGTGAAGTTTAAATCAAGAATGATCAAAAGAGATAAATAAGGTCACAACATATTGGATAGGGGAATATTTCAAGAGGAAGGGATAACTAATCTTAAAAATATGTGCACCAAATATGGGAGCATATACCTATATAAAAATATTAATACAAATGAAAAATCAAATAAGCAATAACAATTATAATGGAAGACCTTAACACACCATTGTCACAATGACACAGATCAACTAGAAAAACATCAGCAAAGAAATAACAGAGTTGAATCAAACATGTGAACAAATGGACTTAGTAGATATGTATAAAATGTTCTACTCAAGAACATCAGAATATACAGTCTCTCAGCTTCACATGGGATTTTCTCTAAAATAGACTATATACTAGCCCATAGAACATGCTTATATACATGTAAAAATTGAAATTATATCATGCATATTACTTTGGAAATTTAATTGGAAATTAATGAAAAAAGTAACTGCAAAACTGTATAAACACATGGAAATTAAATAATGCACTCCTGAACACTCAATGGATTTCAAATGAAATTAAAGGAGGAACTGAAGATACCTACAAGGAAACAAAAATACAGATACAACTTACCAGAACCTGTGGGATGCTATGAAGGCACTACTCAGAAGGAAAATTATTGTGGTGAATTCTACATCAGGAAAACAGAATGAACATGAATAAACAATCTGATGCTACACTTTATACATTTAGAAAAAGAAGAGCAAGTCAAGCACAAAGCCAAAAGGAGGGAAGAAAATATAAAGATCAGAGCAAAAATTAATGCAATAGAAACTAACAATACAAAGAATTAATGAATCAAAGAGTTGGCTCTTTGAAAGAATAAATACAATTGCTCAACCCCTAGCCAACCTTACTAAAAAAAAGGAAAGAAAAAACTAAAATTCACACAATAAGGAATAAAAAGGGCAAAATCATTACCTGTGATAATACAAATCATGAATACCTACAGATCCTGTGATAATACATATCATGAATACGTACTTCAAAAAATCTTTAATCCCATGGGTTTGGCAACACAGAAATAAATGGACACATTCTGAAAAACATATGAATTATCAAACCTGGATCAAGAAGACATAAAACTTCTGAATAACCCAATTTCCATTTACAAAACTGAAAGTGTAATTAAAACCTTAGCAAGAAAAGCCCAGGTTCTAATGGATTCATAGCTGAATTCTACAAGAAATTCAATAAAGCCTTATTGCCACCACTTCTTAAACTCTTCAATGAAATTGAAAGGGAAGCAATTCTCTCTAACTCATTCCTGGAAGCCAGTATTACCCAAATACCAAAACCAAGATGGTCCAACCAAAAAAGAGAACTACAGGCAAATTCCCCTAATGAACATATATGCAAAAATCCTCTATAAAATACTGGCAAACAGAATGCAACAATTCATCAAGAAGATTATACATTCTGACCAAGTGACATTCATTTCAGGAATGCAGGAATACTTCAAAATATGCAAATAAATAAACCTAATACATCATATCAATAGACCCAATGATAAAAATTATATGATCATATCAGTAGATGCACAAAAACATTTTGATAAAGTGCAGCACTCATTTATGATGAGAACACTTTGGAAAATCAGAATATGTCATCTTTACTTCAATCTGATAAAAGCCATCTTTGCTTAACCAACACCCAGTATCATCTTAAATGGTCAAGGACTGAAATCTTTCATTCTAAAATCAGAAACAAGACAAGGCTGTCCACAATCTCCAATTCTATTCTATATAGTGTTGGAAACATTAGTCAAAATAATTGGAAAGACAGAGAAATAGGACTAAGGATATGAAAGGAAGAAGTTAAATTATCATTATTTGTAGATGACGTGATACTCTACAATCAAGACCCACAAAACTATATTGAAAGACTTCTAGATGTAATAATAACCAAATTCAGTAAAAACTCAATAATTATTGGAATTCCTGTACACAAACAAACTTACTGAAACAAAAATAAGAGAAACCACACCCTTAACAACAGCATCCAAAAAAATGGAACACTTGGGAATCAGTCTAACAAAGGAAATAAAAGACTTCAGTGAAAATTACAGTACAC
Source organism: Hydrochoerus hydrochaeris (assembly GCA_004027455.1). Taxonomy (NCBI): domain Eukaryota; kingdom Metazoa; phylum Chordata; class Mammalia; order Rodentia; family Hydrochaeridae; genus Hydrochoerus; species Hydrochoerus hydrochaeris. Next base: position 61,812 of record PVLA01000116.1, read on the forward strand.
TGAAAAAAAAATCAAAGAGGATCTCAGAAAACTAAAGATATTACTTGTTCATGGCTAGGAAGAATAAACATTTTAAAAATGACAATTTTCAATAAATTTTTATACTGATTTAAAGCAATTCAAATCAAAATACCATTAGCATACCTCACAGATATACAGAAATTATTCCTAAAATTCATCTGGAACCAAAAGAGAACTAGAATAGCAAAGACAGATCTGGGCAACAAAGGCAAGGTAAGAGGCATTACCAGTCCTGATTTGAAGTTATACTATAAACCTACTGTAATAAAAGCATAGTCCTGGAACTAAAACAGACCTAAAGATCAATGAAATAGATTAGAAGATATAACCACAACTACGAACACACTCAACAACCTCTTCTTTCACAGAGGCCAAACAGGTTCACTGTAAGGAAGATAGCTTCTTTAATAAGTGGTGCCAGAAAAACTAGCTTTGCATATGCCAAAAACTGAAACTAGACTCAAGCCTATCACCATGCACTAAACTAAAGTCAAAATTGGTAAAGATCTAAATATTAAAACAGGAACATTAAATCTGTTGGAACATAAAATTGGTAGAAAACTCAAAAACATAGGAGTCAACAGAGAGTTCATGAAGAAAAATCAGACTACATAGGAAACACTTTTTAGAATCAACAAATGGGATCTCATCTTATTAAAATATTTTTGTATGTCAAAAGAAATCTGCAACAGAGTGAAAGGAAAAACCCATGAATTGTGAAAAAAATTTTAATCAAATTTCCCTCAGAGACTTCTATCTAGAACACATAAAGAATTTAAAAAATAAGACCCCCAAAGTTGAAAGACTCAATGCAAAAATGGACACCTGAGATGAATATACACTTCTCAGATGAAGAAATACAAACAGTAAATAAATATATGAAAAAAATGTTCAGCACCCCTGGTCATTAGAGAAATGCAAATTAAAACAACACTGAGGTTCCATCTCACTCCTGAAAGAATTGCCAAGATCAAGAAAACCTCCAATAACAAATACTGGAGATGCTGTGAGGAAAAAATGAGGTCTTCTGCACTGTTGTTGGTAGTGTAGCCTGTTGTAACCACTGTGTAAATCAGTCTGAACTTTCCTTAAAAGCTGGGATTGGAAGCTGCATTTGACCCAGCTATCTGGCTTCAAGGCATATTTCCAAAAGAACTGAAAACATGCCACAATGATATACATACACCCATGTTTACAGCAGCATAATTTGTAATAGCTAACTCTTGGAAACAACCCAAATGCCCATGAACTGAAGAATGGATTAAAAAATGTGGTATTTTTATACAATGCAGTATTACTCAGGTATAAAGACGGACCACATTGAGGCTTTTATAGGTAAATGGACATGATTAAGACCATAGTCATTAGTACAATAAGTCAAACTCACATGTGTAAATAACATATTGTCTTCCTATTCTAAGAAACTAAAAGAGTAAATGAGATATAAAGTGTTCAATATTTATTGTGAATGAGCAAAAACTGCTTATATAGAAAAATCAACTCATACAAGGAAAAGGAGAAAAGAAGGAAGAAAAAAGAAAAAAAAAGATCTAAATTTTATATATACACTTCAAATAGATATGGTAACTATATTAATATTTCTATTTGTTCCTGCAACAAAACAGTTAACATCACAAAATTAGATCAATTTTTTATTTTTATGTATGGTAATCTGAGTAACTGTTTTGAAGATTATGCAAAATAACAATTTTTGTTATGTTACTGCCACCTTGTTTTGAAAGCCTATATTGTGATTTTTTTTGGGGGGGGTTGTTAGTGTTGTTGTCTCTTTTGTTTCTTGTTTTTCTTGTTTTTTTCCATTTTATTTTGTTTTTCCTTCTAATAAAGAAAGGATAAATGTACATGTATAGGCTTATACATGCCTAGAATTTCTCCTAAAGAGTTTATGAAAATTGATTTTATTATGTGTGGTGGTATGAACAGCCATTTTGAAGAAAATAAGGCATTATGATAGCTATTGCTGATTTTCTATCACCCTTTTTTGAAGTCCTCTAATGCTTTTATTCTTTTTGTGATAGGTTTTGTTCTGTGTTCTATGATTTCATTTCAATATGTGTGAAGATATGAATAAGTATTTTGAAGAAAACCAGAAACATTAATGTAGCCATTGTTGATTTCCTATTGTCTGGATTTGAAGTCCCATAATGCTTACATTCTTTTGTTTTGATTGTTTTATTACTACCTTGTTTTGTTGTTAATTTATTTTGTGTAAAGGTATGGATAACTATTTAGAAGAAAACAAGAGATATTATGGTAGCCACTGTTGATTTCTGGTTGTCTTGTTTTGAAGTCCTCTGTTGCCTGCCTTGTTCTATTATAATCTACTTTGGTCTATTTTCTTTTTTGTGTTGTTTTATTGTCTTCAAAACAAAATTAAAAATTGTACCAATAAGCTTAATTAAATTAAAAAATAAAGCTATACTATGTGAAAACAACGAAAAGCATGATCTACTAAAAATACAAATAGTAATCTATTTTACCTATTAATATACTTAGTACAAAATAATATCATAAATCAAAAGAATTAAAACAGTTCTACCATTGAAAAATAAGGCATAAACATAGAAGCATATTGCTAGGTGAAATAAACCAGAAGCATAAGCTTAAATACCATATAGCATATTTCATTTGAATAAGGCACACTGTAAGGCAAGAATAATAAATGATTAAAGGAGACAGAGGAATGGATCTGTCATAAATGGGAATTCATATAAGAGACCCAATGTGAGAGTTAATGGAGATGGAGAAGGGAAATAACTGAAATAAAGCTATGCCAAATATAGGAAGCTTAAAAATATAAACTAGAAAAAATTATCTACCCATTTTATGACATTAATCATGACAGCATGATATTGGTGAGAATAAAATATATACATATATATATATCTATTTGAAACAGATTCTCAAAATAGGCTCATACAAGTGCCACCAATGGCATTTTTATCAAAATGCAAACAAAAATATATTTACACTGTGGCTTTTCCAGCTATCAATTAGATGCACACACACACACACACACACACACACACCTGGGCTTAAATTTCATAAAAAATTAACCCAATGTATGTTATGAATCTAAACAACATTCTTGGAAGAGTATACAACTCCTGAGGCTACTATCAGGAAATCCCTTTAAATAATTTTGTACACTAATTTTGATGGTGATTACACAAATAATTTTGCCATATTTATAAATGAATGGCAAAATTGTCTGGAATATACACACATGGAAATATGCTAGTAAATATTCATGATGTGTAGCAGAGCATTAAAACTGGTGAAATATGAATGAACACAACATAGAAAATTTACTATTGCAAAACTTTAATGAGAGGATATATTTATTTCAAAAATTATTAAAAGTCAAATAGAATATATTTTGGAAATATAATAGATTGATATATAATGAAGTTTAAAAAACAGAGAAACCAAATATCAGAAAATTAGATTAAAGATGGAATAGAATAAGGTCTGGAATGTTTGGAAATAGAAAGTGGATTGCCAAAAAGACAAGAGTTGAAAGCAAAAGCAATGGAATCTGAAATGTAATATTATGATTAGTTGTAGATTAAAACTGAAAATGGAATTTGTTATATTATGAAATGCAGGATGCAATTAAATATGGAGTGAAATGCAATACAGAATAGTGATTGAATAAATTGGATTGAAAAAATAGAATAAGGTAAAAATTGGAAAAAATTGAAATAGAAAATGAAAAAGTGCAACAGAGTGAATTATGTAGCTAAATAAAAAATGTCATGGAAATGAGGAAGGGAAAAATATATGAAAATTAATTGATTAAAAAATGCTGGCCTAGCATATATAATGACCTGAATTTCATCCAGGATACTGAGATAGGGAAGTAAATAATAAAGACAAGTCCTTTTGAACTGAAGCTACTGATTTTGAAACATGGGCTGAAATAAAAGTTATACATAATATAACTATTTAATAGAAACTGAAATTAAATATTAACTGAAATATGGAAATGGATTTAAAATAAATTGGAAGAATTGGATATACTGGAAATTGAGATAAAATGGAGTGAAATATAGAGTAGATTATATGTTGGGATGGAAAATAAAATTTGTTAATGCATAGAACACAAATTACATAACTGAATATTGGATGGTATTAACTTTTCACAGAAAAAAATAAATGAAAAATAAATAATTAGTTGCAGTAAAACATGGATTGACCTTGGAATTAGAAAAAATTCCATCATGAATAAATGCAGGATACAATATTATATGGAAATTGTATTAAAAAAGCTAGGTGTGGTGGTGCATGACTATAATCCCAACACTTGAGAGACTGAGACAAGAAGATTGCTATGAGTTTGAGGCCAGCATGGGGTACAAAGTAAGTTCTAGGCCAACCTGAACTGCATAGTGAAATCCTGTCTCAAAAATAAATGAATAAATATTTAAAACAAAAAATAAAACTATAAAAAATGACAAATTGAATAAAAATTGAACAATTATAATATGGAATCCAGTTATACTAATGAAATAAAAATGCAACAAAATATAAGTATTTCAACTTTGGATGACAATTTCTGGATTATTAAGTGGAATTCTCATAGGTACAAGTTGAATGAAAAATCTATAATTATAAGTGTATGAAATACAGTGTTTAATACAGTGCAAGACAAAAAAGATTACAAATATAAAATGGTGTCATAGTTACTTTCTTGTTCCTGGGATAAAATACCTGACACCCACATGTTAAAGGAGGAAAAATATACTTTGGATCCCAATTTGTAGAGGTTTAAATGCATAGTTGGCTTCTTCCAAGGCAAGCAGTATGGCAGAAAACAAACAGTTTGTGGCATGGAAGAAAGCACAGAGGGATTAACAAAGTAGAAGGGATACATATGGTTAGGTCATGCTTCCACTGATGCACTTCTTTCCACCAGACTTTATATTGCAGCATCACACAGCTGTAAACTCATGTGTATGTTAATGCTGTATCATACACCCATGACTAAATATCAAACATCTGTGGGTCAGTTACCTTTCAAAGAGTCCACATTTGAACACATGATGCTTTTTGAAGAAGTATAGATTTAAGCAACAGCATTCCTCCCTTGAATTCCAAAATACTCACATGTGAATCTTAATGTAAAATGTATTTAGTATATCTAAGAACTGCCAAACACCAAATTTTCCTTGGAGATTTAAGGCACATACTTAGTTTCAAGTCCCTCTAAAAATGAAAAGAAAGTTAAACATTTCCAATATATAGAGGCACAAAATAAACACTCCATTACAGAATGTAGAAATGAATGAATACAAACAAAGATCAAAATCCAGCAAGACAAATGGTAAACATTGTGGTTTCATTTCCAGCCCCTGGGGTATCCTGTGCCAATATATGTGTCTCTGCCTCTGTCACACTGCCAGTGCTTGTAACCCTCAAGACCTCTCTCAGGCTAACTTTGCTCACTTTTTGTGAGTATCCTCAGATGATCCACATTTATGGCTTTTCCAGCTTCCAGGAATCTCCACTGTACCTTTGGCTTCATGCAGCTTCACACAATGCCTCTTGTGAAATCTTGGTGGAAGCAATACTTAATCCACAAATCCAGAATTCTGCACATATGTGAAATCAGCATCATATGGATAATGTAAAGATCTGCCATGTACTGTTGAAGTAACTGAGTCCTTTTTTATCTTGCCAGTCATTTTAGAGAACTTTGAGTACCTATGTACCTGAGCATGATAAATTGAATCTTGAGGGATAAAATTCCCATTAATGAGGCTGCCTGATGATTTCAGGCTCTCTTCTCATGCCAAAGAATTTCTTCTATATAGTTTTGAGCCTCTGACGTGTGGCTTTCTGATGATTACTGTTATACCCTCAAGCCATATTTCTATGATCTCATTCTGAAGCACTAACATATTAGTGATAATCTTTTCAGCAAATATATTTTCCTCTGCTCCATCTTTACTAGTCACAACTGACTGGTGTTACCTTTCTGACCAATTTTAAGGTGTTTAAAATCATTCTGGTAGGGCATTTACACTTGATTTTAAAGGAAAAGCTGACTAAAAGCCCCCAAAATAGAAATTCCACCACTTCAACACTCCTTGAAATTTTGTCTACTAGATTAATTAGTTCACTGATCTTGATATCAGTCTCCAGAAATATTTTAAGACAAAGGTGAAACTTGGAAAAATTTTATGCCAGAACATAACCCACATGGCATGGAGTCCAGCTGTTAATGTACTCCTTGGTCCAATCTGAAACCTCCTAAACCTGGTACTTTCTGGCTGCATTTGTATCAGCATTCTGCTCTTCTGAGCTCTGACAAGAATTTTCCATATTTATTTATTTATTTATTTAGGATCTCACTTTTTACTTCAGGCTGGCTCTAAACATTCTATGCAGTGTAGCTTCCCAAGCTGACCTCAAACTCATGTGGATTATCTTACTTCAGCCTCCCAAGTGCTGAAATTTCAGGCATGTACCACCACACCCAGCTCAGAATTTTCTACCCAGCTTGGGTTATAGAATCTAGGTTTGTTTCTCTAAATGGCATCTCCAAATCTTTCCAAATTTTTCTCAAAAGCCAGCTCCACAGTCTTCTGAACTACATGGCCTGGTAGCACAGATACAAGATATGATACTTGATATGAAATACAAAAATATTAAGTCTTCCAACCTGATAGATGTCTGGTAAATTGGGTTCATGTCCTCTAAACATTGAAGAATGAATTCTAGGAACAATGAAGGTTAAGAATAAGAGATGTTTATTGAGATGGAGAATTAAAGCTTCTGAGTGGCAGGAGGGGGCCCAAAAGGTTTGCAAAGAATTCAACTTTACAAGGAAATTTAATAGGGCAAAACCCACATGGGTACAATGTGAGTTAACAGCTATAACTAACCAGTAAAGATACAAGTTTAGTCACTTATGTAATAATGATCCAATAAGGAAAACAAGTCATGTAATAAAGGTGCATAGAAAGAACAAAGACTTTTTCTAGGAAATTATGGGTCCAGAGGTCTTGATCACCTACTAGAGTGTAATTACTATCTAAGCTTCTTTAGGCCTGGTGCTTGTCCTTCAAAGAGGTATAAAGGTCTGGTCATCTAATCTGCATCTTGATGAATTATCTCCAACAGATGTATCTCCGGCCACAGTTGAGATGTGTTTCACCATTCTCCTGGTCTGTCTGACTGATTATAATATTTACTAATTTAGCTCTCAATAGTAGCATTACAGCAATGACCCCACTCTTGGTGTCAAAATCTCATTATTTTTCATTGCTAGCACAAAATACCCAACATCCATAAAGTTAAAAAAGAAAATATCATTTTTTGGCTCATAGTTTGTAGAGATTAAAGTCCATCATCAGTTGACTCCAAGGCAAGACAGTATGACAGAGAGGCATGACATCAGAGAAGAAAAATCACAGCATAGTGCACAGTAAGTAGAGAGGGATCAAGTAGCAAAGAATAGATAATTTGCAGGTTAAACCTCCAGTGATCTACTGACTTCACCTTATAACATTACATCCAGCTAGTAACACATAGTGGGTTAAATTAGTATCATACATTTATGATCTAGTATCAGACATACATGATTCATTTACCTCTCTTAAGCCCCAGCCAATAAGTACATGAGGCTTGGACAGAAATATGTTGGTAATAAACCATAAGAAATAAAAAATAATGAAAAAGATTACAACAAATGGAAAACAGAACCAAGTGGAATCTAAAATGCAATGAGATATTCCATCAAAATATAACAGAAATTAAATATTAAATGAATGTTAATCAAAAGTACAATGAAGGGCCAGGGATTTAGCTCACCAGTTCAAGCACTTGCTTGGTAAGTGCAAGGTCATGAGTTCAATCCCTGGAATCAAAAAAAAAAAACAATGTAAGAACACCTTGAAGAACTGAGGAACTCCAGCCAGCATTGCTCTGGGCTGTGCTAGACCTGGGACTCTGCTGTGACACCAGCTGTCCTGGCAGACCACATCCTGGGACCCAGGAACTCCAGCCAGTGGCACATACGGGGCCAGGCTAGACCCAGGCACCTCGCATGACACCCACCTTCCCAGCAGACCACCTTTCAAAACCCAGGAACTCCAGCCAGTGGAGTGGGCCAGGTCAGGCCAGAACCAGGCCCCTCCCATGATCCCACAGTCCTGGCCACCCATCTCAGGACCTAGGAACTCCAGCCCATGAGGCATGCCCCTGCAGTCCCACTGCTGCCATCAGGAACACCCCACATCCTGGACCTAGAATTGCTGTTTATCTTCATCTCCCATTGCTTCCCCCCAGAACCATGGACTGTAGTGGATTAACCATGCAGTATCAAGGGGAGACTCAATATCCCCTCATTCAAACAGAAGAACTCAGCAGGCTTCCATCAGTGAGGTGAGTTTGCCCCTAAAATAGGAATAGAATTTGCCACCTTCAGAGGGTAAACAGGAGAAATAGTGAAGCCCCTTCCAGAAGTAGGCCATTGGCAAGCTTGGCAAGTGGGTGGGTGAGTCCTTCCTCCACATAGAGAATATCAGGTAGGTTGAGGAGAGTGCCAATAAGGCCTCCCCCAACCCAGAGAAAGTTAGGGGCCTGTGGGACACCCAGAGACACAGTGGGGTCCCAGCCAAGACAAACACTATAAACAGAGTGATCTGGTGATTCTGAACAATTTGAAGACACAATAACAGCAGGAATTAGGGGTTGATTTCCATTGATACTCCTAGGCTTGTCAGCCTTCAGAAAAATTATAGGACTCATCAAACAGGCCCTGCAGGGGAATTCAGGAGACTGGTCCACCTCTTCATTTTGGGTCACAGAAATTGCACACACATCAACCATACAGTAGGACCCCAAGATACACACTAGCAACAGTTGAAACTAGTGGGATTGAAGAACCAAATATTAACCAGAAAGGGAAAAATGGCAAAATGAAAAAGCAAAATGTAATCTCAAACATCTAGTCCATTAGGAGTAAGTATAGGAAACACTGAAATGGAGGACTTCAAAAGTAATGCACTGGAAATCTCTGAAAAGATAGCAAATGAAATAATAATAATAATAATAATAACTCCATAAGGCTATAGAGGCAATCAAATTACAAGTAATCTCTCACGTAAAGACAGAAACAACAACCTTAGTAAAGGAGTTGCTCAGTGCAGCTAGAGAATAATTAGATTAAAAAAAAAGTAAAGGAGCATGAGAAACTGATTGAAACCTTGAATGAACAATACAGAAAACAGGCAGAATTCATGAAACAAACTCAAAGGGACATCCAAGAAATAAAAAATTCTATTGAAAACTGGCAAAACTGTTTAAATGAAGCTGAAGATAGAATTTCAGACCTTAAGGACAGGATCACAATTAGTGATCATGAAAGGATAGACCTTGAAAAATAACAAAGTACCATGAAATGACAAAACAGCAGCTTCAAGGTGATGCCAAGAGAAACAATATAAGAAAATAGGCATCAGTGAAGGCACAGGAGTTAATGCAAATGACATGACTATTCACAGAAGTAATAGCAGAAAATATTGCAAACATGAATAAAAATGTGACACGCAGATAAGTGAGGCATGTAGAATGCCAAACAATCACAAGCAACAGAAATCTACACCCAGACATACAATAATTAAGATCCCAGACATGCAGCATAAAAACAGAATACTAAAATCTGTTAGAGGAAAGACATAATTCACCTATCAAGAAAAGCTCATTAGAATCACAGCAGACTTTTCAGCACAAACCTTCAAGTCAAGACAAGCTTGCAGTGAGATATTTCAAGCCCTGAAACAAAACAAATTTCAACACAGATAGATGTACCCAGCAAAACTTTCATTCAAATTTAATGGAGAAACAAGTTACTTCCATGATAAAGAACAATTGAAGAAATTCATATCCACCAAAATAACCCTAGAAAGAGTATTGAAAGACATACTAGATAGAGATAAAAATGACCACAATCTCCAGAACAACAACAGAAAGTAACCACCAAGTAGGAAAAGCAATTAAACAAGGGGGAAAAGCAGAAAGCAAACAACTGGAGCATAACATGGCAAAGTTGAAGGAGTACATATCAGCTACATCCATAAATGTAAATGGCCTCAATTCACCTATCAAAAGAAATAGGATGACAGAATGGATCAAGAAACATGATCCCACAATACGTTGTATACAAGAAACACATCTGACCCAAAAGGAAACCCAAAGATTAAAAGTCAAAGAATGGAAAACAATATTCCATGCAACAGGAACCAAGAAAAAAGCAGGGATAACTATTTTATTTGTAAACAATGTGAACTTAAAACTTAAAATGATAAAAATAGATAAAGAAGGTCACTACATCTTGTTAGTAGAAAAACTGAAGAGGATGAACTAACAATTTTATATGCACCAAATACAGGAGCACTCAAACATATAAGACAAATACTAATGAACATAAAAATCAAATACACAAGAACACAATTATAACATGGGAAATTAATACCCCATTGTCACAAAAAGGTAGATCAACTAGACAAAAAGTCATCAAAGAAATAATAGAACTGGATCATATTGGACTTAGTAGATGATTATAGAGTGTTCCACCCAACCACATCACAATACACATTGTTCTCAGCTATGCATGGAACATTCTCCAAAATTAGAGCATATATTTTCCCATAAAACATTAAGTAAATGCAAAGGTATTGAAATTATCCCATTTGTAATATCTGACCACAGCACACTGAAATTGGAATTTAATGGCAAAAGAAATTGCAAAACCTGCATAAGTATATAGAAATTAAATAACAACCTTCTGAACAACCATTAGGCTATAAATGAAATTAAAGAAGAAATAAAGCAATACCTATAATTCAATGAAAATGCAGAAACTATATGTTGTAATCTGTTGGATGCAATGAAAGCAGTCTTCAGAGGAAAATATATTGCAATAAACTGTCATATCAAGAAAACAGAATAAGCACAAATAAACAACCTAATACTTCATCTCAAGTTTCTAGAAAAAGATGAGCAAGTTATACCCAAACTCATAGAAGAGAGGAAATTGTAAAGATTAGATCAGAAATCAATACAATTGAAAGTAAAAAAATACAAAGAATTAATGAATCAAAAAGCTGTTTTTTGAGAAAATAAAATTGACAAACCTCTAGCTAACCTTATCAAGAAAAAGAAAGAAAAAATTCAAATTCAAGCAATAAGGACTGAAAAGAGGGAAATTACTGCAGATCCCATAGCAATTCAAAAGATCATGAATACCTACATTGAAAATGTCTACTCACATAGATTGGAAAACACAGAGGAAATGGACAGATTTCTAGAAACACATGAACTACCAAAGCTCAACCAAGAACATATAACAATTTTGAATAACCCAATATCAGCTATTGAAAGTGAAAATGCAATTAAATACTTACCAACAAAGAAAAGCTCAGGTACTGCAGGATTCACAGCTGAATTCTACAAGAAATTTAGAGAAGATTTGATGCCAATATTCCTTAAAATCTTCAATGAAATTGAAAAGAAAGCAATCCTCCCTAAATCATTTCTGGAGGCAAGTATTCTTGATACCAAAACCAGAGAAAGACCCAACCTAAAAGGAGAACTATAGGCCAATCTCACTAATGAATATGATGAAAGATTCTCAATAAAATACTGGCAAAGAAAATTATACATCATGACCATGTGGGATTCATCCCAGGAATGCAGGGATGGTTTAACATATGCAAAACAATGAATGTAATACACCACATCAATAGAGAAAAATTGGATCGCCTGATGCTGAAGGCTGAAACTAGACACATGCCTATCACCATGCACTAAAGTCAAAGTGGATCAAAGATCCAAATATTAAAACAGAAACACTAAATCTACTGGAAGACAAAGTAGGCAGAAGTCTTGCAGACATAAGGCTAAGAGGAGAATTCATGAAAAAAAAGTAACTGCACGGGAAACACTTCAAAGAATCAACAACTTAGATCTGACATTATTGAAAAGCTACTGTATTTCAAAGTAAATTAACAACAGAGTGAAAAGAAAACTCAGCAATGGGAAAGAACTTTAGTCAGCACACCTCAGACAAAGGAGTTATATCCAGAACATATAAAGAATTGAAAAACATCAAGTTCCTCAAGTTCAAGACCTCCAAAAAAGGGCATCCAAGATGAACACACATTTCTAAGAGAAAGATATACAAATGGCAATTAAATACATGAAGAAATGTGCACCTTCACTTGTCATTCGATAAATGCAAATTAAAACAGCATTGCAATTTCATCTCTCTGGAAAAAATAGCTGCCATCAAGAAATCAACTGATAACAAATGTTGGTGAGGCTGTGGGGAAAAGGAACACTGCTCCACCCTTGGGGGGAGTGTAGCCTGGTTTAGTCACTATGGAAATAAATATAGAGATTTCTCAGAAGACTAGGATTTGAAGTTCCATTCAATCCAGCTATTCCCCTCCTAGGAATTTTCCTGGAAAAACTGAAAAGGTCATGTCACAGCGATGTATGTGCACACATGTTTATAGCAGCACAATTTGTAATAGGTAAATCTTGGAAACAACCAAAATGCCCATCAACCACAGAGTAGATAAAAATGATGTGGTATTTTTATGCAATGGAATATTACTCAGCTATAACAAAGGATGATCTTGAGGCCTTCATAGGTAAGTGGAGACAGCTTGAGACTATCCTCATAAGTGAAATAAGAATCATATTTATAAATATTACATTGTGTTTCTAGTTTAAAAAGTAATAAAAATTGTAGGAGTAATAAAACCCAAAATGTGTAATTTCCATTGTAAAAAGAGAGGAAAGGAAATTGCTCTAAAGGTTATAACTGCATATATGTTTAAGTGTGTAAAATAGATAACCATATTATTAAGTTTTTGTTGGTTCATTGAGCAGAACTGTATGCAGCTTCACTGTTTGAATGTCCATTTTGTATGCTTTAATTTGGTAACTTGAACAACTATTTCTAAGATGACAGTATGTAATTTTTCAAATATTGGTTTCTTAGTTTTTGTAATTCTTTATTATTTTTACCCTTTTTCCTGTTTTCTTTTTTCTCTTTAAATAAAATTTTAAAAAATACAATTAAAATGCAAAGGAGGCTTAATTGAGAGTAAATATGTCAAAAGTAAATAGCTTACTACATAATGGGATAGATTTTAAACAGAAAGAATGAAATAAAATATTGATTAAAATGAAGCATGATATTTAAAAGGTTATGGTTTTAAATGGAAAATGAATTTGTTGTGAAATTGGGAAAAAGAGCAGTCTGGAAATATCTCAAATGTAAATAAAAAGGAAATGTAATGATATAAAAATGAACGAGAGTAACAAAGTGGATTACAGAGTCAAAATCATTTATGGAAATGAAATAAAGTGCATAACAGAATCTTAATGTAAAATCTATTTCAGAATTTAATGAGATGAGAAAATTTATTTTTTGTTGCCTCTAGTATATTCTCATTATTTATTATTTATCATTTTAATATTGATTTTCTTAGTTACTGTTATCTAATACTATAAATTTTCTTTCACTCTTTAACAGTATCTTTTATATCAATTTCATCAAATTTTTCCAATTTATATTGCTCATTTTTTCAAATTCCATTTTTTCAATGCTCTTATTCCTGAAACATTTAACTGTTCTACAGTAATATAACAGTTAGCCTATATAATAATTAAATGCATGTATGTTAATTAAATATATCTTACTTCAGTTGAACACTGTTTCATTAATGGAGTTACAATTGCTTTCTTGAATAGATATGTACAGTATAACAATATCTACTCTGTCTTACAGCTTGTACAGTAAATATTGGTCTTATTCCTGTGATAAAAGATAATACATTGTTAGTTATTATAATTTGCCATTATCCAGTTTGTGTTTGATACTATTGATGTTGAGTTTACTTCTTTAGCCAAAGTGACACTTATTCCTACCAACTTATTTGCTCTAGATTGCTACATGTAGATTTTTCTGGGGGTTGTAAACAATGCTTCAGCCCACTACCAAAAAACTGTGCTGAGTCAAATAGGGTGCATATTCCCTGCCTAAATAAAGGGACTGATTGAATGCAGATATAGACCCAAAGGCCAATAATTAGCTGTAGCTACTTACAGGATATCTTTGAAAAGTAGATATTAATGAAAGAAATCTTGAGGCTAACACTATAACTACCATCCAAAACTAATTTGCAAACCTCAGCATAGAAAAAAAAAATAAATAAAATAGAAAATGAGATTACATGAAAGGAAATCACCACCAAAAGCTTCCAAATCCTGAAAACAAATCCAGGGCCCACTGAGGGGGAAGAATCAAAAGCCATGCAGTGTAAATATCTGAAAAAGCAGCAGTGGAAATAACAATACAGATCAATAAAATGTTCAGTGAATTCAAAACAGAGATCATAGCAGAAATAATTAAAGGCATAATGATCCTACTAAAATAAATGATTAGTGAGACCAGAGAAGATACTAAAAAATAGAAGAGCTAAAGAAAGACATTTAAATCATGAGTATCCAACATAGAAAAGGATTATAATCTATAAAATGTTGCACACAGAAATGCAGGTGACTAAAAACTGTGTTTCATTAAAACACAGCAGAGTCAATCTATGTGAGGATAGAATATCAGAAGTATAAAACAAATCTGTGTTAGTTATACTCTGTTGAAACATACCTTAAAATAGGAAGAGAACATGAAAACTTAGTCCAGGATGTGTTAGATGATACATGGAAGACAAATCAGATTAAGTGAATTCAATGAAATACAAGAAGATAGCATAAAGAGTATAAAATAAAACTATTTGCAGAAATAATACTGGGAAACTTCTCAACTGTTGAAAAAAATTGAAATATAGTTAATTAAGACTATAAAACACCAAATAGCAAAGATCAGAAGAGAAATACACTGAGAATGAAATACTCAAGATTCCAGAAATTCATCACAAAATGAGAGTCTTAAAAACTGTTAGAAAAAAGAAACGAGTCATTTATAAATAAAACCAACCAGAATTACAGCAGACTTCTCATCACAAACTGTAAAGTCAAAGAGATCTTGGAGTGAAATGTTTTAAGCCTTAAAAGAAATCAATTTCCAACTCAGAATGGTGCATCCCACAAAATTACTTTTCAAAATTGTTGGAAAAATTATATAATTCTATGATAAATAACACTTAACAGAAATTCATGATCATGTAACCAGTACTCCAAAAAATACTCAAGAATATCAAAGAAAAAAAAGCATAGTGATAACAATGACAAAAACCTCTGTAAAATGAATTCAGCAGTCAAAGGAAGCAAGTATGAAGAACAGAAAAAGGAAAAAGAGGAAAAAATAATATAATGACAAGGATAAGTCATGTATATGTATCAATATGTAACATTTATAAGCATCAATTTGAATGATTCCAACTCAGCACTCCAAAGGACAAGATTAGAGGAGTAGACCAAGAAATAAGATTCAACAATATACTGGATACAAGAAACACATTTAATCCCAAATGAAA
This sequence comes from Hydrochoerus hydrochaeris, assembly GCA_004027455.1. Lineage (NCBI taxonomy): Eukaryota > Metazoa > Chordata > Mammalia > Rodentia > Hydrochaeridae > Hydrochoerus > Hydrochoerus hydrochaeris. The sequence goes on from PVLA01000116.1 coordinate 77,372, forward strand.
TAATAGACTGAAAGTAAAAATATAGAAAACAATACTCCATGTGACCAAATCAGAGGCAGCTATTCTAATTGCAGAAAAACTGAATTTAAAACCAATAATTTTCAGAAGAGACAAAAAAAACAATTACTTATTGGTTAAGGAAACAATAAAACAAATAAAAGATAAAAAATAACAATGATAAATATACACACAGCAAATAACAGTACACATGACTTGATAAAACAAGTACTACTGGACATGAAAACTCAGATAAACACTAATACAATTGTAATGGGAGACCCTAATGTCCCACTGTCACAAATAGACATATCAAATGCAAAAAAATTCAATGAAGAAATACCAGGATTTTAAACAATTTCAGAACAAACGGACCTTATAAACATCAAGAGTGTTCCACCCAACAATAGAATATACATTCTTCTCTGCAACACATGGGACTTTCTCCAGCATAAACTACATATTAGCCTATGGTGCATGGTTAAACAAATATAAAAGAATCAAAGTTATCTCATGCATATTATTCAATCAAAGTGCAAGGAAACATGATCAACAGCAAAAGACAGCAAAGAAACTACATAAACACATGGAAATTAAATAACAACTCAGTGCACAATCAGTGGAACAAAGATGAATTTAAAGAAGAAATTTAGTAGTTCCTACAACAAATGATAATGTCAGTACAATATAATGAAACTCATGGGACACAGTAAAAGCAGTCCTAATAGGGAATTAAATAGAGGTGATTTCCCACATTAGGAAAAAAAGAGAAAGCTAAAGTAAAAAACTGATAAATTGTAAGTTTCTACAAAAGCAAGAGAATTTTAATCCTAAAACTCATATAAAAAGGAAATTATAAAGATTAGAATAGAAATTAATGCAGTTGAAACTAAAAAAATACAATAAAAAGAATCACTGAACTCAGCATTGGCCCTTTGAATAATTAAATTAAATAGATATACCCTTAGTCAAAATTATCCAAACAATGAATTTCAAGATCCAAATCCATGGAATCTGTTCAATGAAAAGGGTGAATTCACAATGGATTCTGTGGAAATCCAGGTGATCAGTAATTACTTTGAGTAAGTACTCAAATAAAATGGAAAATTCAGAAAATATAACCCTAAATACATATGAAATTCTAATTCTGACTCAAGAAGATATAAAAATCCTGAAATTGAAGAAATAATAAAAATTACAAGCTAAGAAAACTTTAAACAGGCCAAACAGTTTCACTGTAAATTTCTGCAGGAACTTCCTGAAGACCCAACATTGATACTCATGATAGTATTTAATTATATTGAAAGGGAATCATTATTCTCAAAGCAGTAGTTCTCAAGCACTACTCTGATAACAAAATCAGAAAAAAATCTAAATGGAAAAGTATAGGTGAAACCCCTCATTGAACACAGAAGCACAAATCACCAGTAAGATACTGGCAAATAGAATGCAGTAGATCATGAAAAAAATTATGTAACACAACCAAATAGGATTCATTCTGGGGATGAAGAGATAATAGAACACATATAAATCAATAAATGTAATATAACACATTAACAGAAGCAAAGAAAGAAACCACATGACCATCTGAAAAGATTTAAAAAAAATCATTTCATAAAATCCAAAATCTGTTCATGATAAACAATGCTAAAGAAAACTAGAATAGAGAGCCTTTATCTCAAACTGATAAAAGACTTCTATGTCAAACCAACAATGAATGTCGTACAAAATTGAGAAAAGCTGAAAGCATTCACTATAAAATCAAGAACAAGTCTAGGATGTACAAAATCAATGCTCTAGTTCAAAATAGTCCTCAAAATATTAGCCAGGGCAATTAGAGTAGATAAAATTAAAAGAATGTGAACAAGAAAAATAAACAATTAAATTATCATTATTTGCTAATATCATGATCCTCTACAGAGAAACCCAAATTTCCAGCACAAAACTCCAAGAATTAATAACCAAATTGAAGAGTGCAATGGGATACAAAGTCAACACTCAAAAACCAATAGCATTCCTGTTCACCGATATCTATCTCAGCAAGAGTCAAATTAAGGAAAACATGCCCTTTCACTATAGCATCATGAACTTAGAAATTAATCTACCCAAGAAAGCAAAAAAAATCTACCATGAAAAGTGTGCTACTCTGTAAAAGTAGACAGGTGTATATCAGAAAATGGAAAAATACCTACCGTTTCTTGAAGGCAGAGTTAATATAATTAACATGACCATAATTCCAAAACGAATGCATAGATTTAATACAAGTCAAAATACCAACAGAATTTCTCACAGACCTAGAAATAAATCCTTAAAATTATTATGGAAACAGAAGAGAAAGAATATCAAAGACAGTTCTGGGCAGCAAAGGCAAGACAGAGGGCAACACAATCCTGGACTTTAAGTTATGCTACAAAGCTAAAGTGATAAAAACAACATGGTATTGGAAAAAAAAAGTTTGCAATTCATAGAACAGAATAAAAATTTTTAAAAAATCAAGGCATACTTAGCTAATCTTTCACAAAGGGGCCAAAAAACTTCACTGGAGAAAAGATAGCCTCTCTAACAAATGGTGGTGGGAAAAATGGCTTTCTACAAGCTCAAGATTGAACCTAATTTCATATCTCAAAAATATTAAACTAAAATCAAAATGGATCAAAGATCAAAATACTAAAACAGAAAAATTCTGATGGAAGATAGAATAGGTAACACTTAAAAGATGTATGTGTAGGAAGACACCTTGCTAAACAAAATCATATTTGCACAGGAAATATTGCATAGAATTGATAAATGAGATCACAATAAACTAAAAAGATGCTACAAAATAAGGAAAACCAGCAATAGTGTGAAGATATAATCTACTGAATGATAAAATAATTTTCATTTACTCTTCAAACAGAGGACTAATATCAAATACTATAAATACACCCTATCTAAAATTTGGCATCTGAAATGCATAACCTCTTGTCAGAAGAAAAATTACAAACAACTAATAAATAAATGAAAAAAAGCTCAATATTGCCGACCATTCAAAAAATGCAAATTAAAACATTTAGGCTCCATCTTAGGGCAGAAAGAAGGGATATCAAAAGAAATCAATCAACAGCAAATGTTGCCAAGACTACATAAATAAGGAATACTTATCTTTCATTGATGGGAGTGTAAATTTGTGCAACCACTATGGAAAGCAGTATGGAGATTCCTCAAAATCTAACCCTACAGGTTTCCATTTGCCCTAGTTAGTCTCTTTCTAAGTATCTTGCTTGAAAGAGTTACTCATCATACTATGTGTTCTGCTTGTGTTTAGGTGTGTCTCCAAAGATTCATATGATTATAGGTTGGGATTTTAAGAGGTGGCTGAATTTAGAGTGTGAGATACTGAAATTGATTCATACTACAATGCTAGGATCAAGGGCACTATGATTAGGTGTGTGAGTTTTATTCACCCTAAACAGCCTTGGAAAAATATAAGGGATAGAAAGATCTGTGGTTGTCCCTTGTTTTTTGGCCACTTTTTGCCTACATGAATGCTTTCTCCTCTTCAATGCCTGCCTGTTGTGCCACCCTGACCTGGAGCCAGCCAATTCTGATCTGAAATCTAACATTGTGAGCTAAATAAATCTTTCCTCTTTTAACTCTGGATGTAAGGTATTTTGCTTCAGGCATTAGAAAATTAACTAGGACACCACAACAATAATGCCTACTCATGTCTATAGTAGGCCAATTTATAAAAGCTAAATCTTGAAAACAACCCATATGCCCATGAACAAATGGATGGACAAAGAGAACATACTGATGAGTCAATACTCAAAAGTCAATAGCATCCCTGTACACAAACAACAAACTAACTGAGAGAGAAATTAGGGAAACTACACCCTTCAAAGTAACATAAAATATGAAATATTTTGGAATAAATCTAATAAAGGAATGAAAAGATTTATACATTGAAAATTACAGTACACTGGAAAAAGAAACGGAAGAGGAATTCAGAAAATGGAAATATATGCCTTGCTAATGGATAGGAAGGACCAATATTGTGAAAATGGCCATATTCCCAAAACATATACAGGTTTATTGCAGTCCTGACAAAAATACCATTAGCACACCTCACAGATCTATAGAAAACCATTCTAAAATTCATATGGAACCATAAGAGTCCTAGAATAGAAAAGGGAATACTGGGAAACAAAGGCAAGGCATGAAGCACCACAATTCCAAACTCAAAATTATAGTAAAAAGTGATTATAATAAAATCAACATGGTAATGGCAAAAAAAAAACACCCAAAAAACAAAACCCAACACCAGACTTCTGGATCAATGGAACAGAACAGAAGATAGACACAACTACAGGCACAGTTGGCCACTTAATCTTTGAAAAGGGGCCAAGCACATTCACTTGGAGAAAAACAGCCTTTTTAAAAAGTTGTGTCAAAAAAACTGGCTTTTTACATACCACAAACTTAAACTAGAACCATGCCTATCACCGTGCACTAAACTAAAATCAAAATGAATCAAAGATCTAAATATTAAGACTGAAATATTAAACCTACTGGAAGACAAAGTAGATAGAAATCTTGAGTATGTAGGAATAGGCAGAGAGTTCATGAACAAAAACCAAACTACATGGGAACGACTTCAAAGTATGACCAATTGGGATCTCATCTTATTAAAAAAACTTTTGCACATTAAAAAAACTCATAACAAAGTGGTAAGAAAACCCACAGATTTGTAAAAGATTTTTTCCAGCTCTCACTCAAGCTAAGAAGTTCTATCTAAAATAAAAAAAAGAATTAAAAAATTTGGCCCCCAGAATTCAAAGACCCAATTCAAATATGGGTACATGAGATGAATAAATTGTTCTCAGAAGAAGAAATGCACAACATAATACATCTGATGATAATAGAAGAACAAAAGCATGGTAGGACTTCAAAGCCAGATGATAGTGAATCAGCAATGGCTACCATAATGTCTTGTTTTCTTCAGAGTGTCTTACTGGATTTTAATATGTGTAATAGTATAAATAACTTTTTATGGAAAGTGAGATATTATACTAGCCATTGTTCATTTTCTGTTATTTGATTTAAAATGCCTTTTAATAGTTTCATTCTCTTGAATGCTTTTATTCTATACTGTTATGTTTGATAATATTGTTTGTGAAGCTATGCTCAACTATTTCAAAGAAAGAGACTAATTATGGTAGCTACTGCTGATATCCAATGGTCTTGTTGTGAATTGCTGTGTTGATTGTATTGTTCTGTTCTGATCTGTTTTGTTCTGTCCTCTTTTGTTTTATTCTCTGTAAAATAACATTTAAAAAAAAGAAGAAATGCAAATGAAAAATAAATTTCTATAGTATAATAGGCTCTTAATATAGAATTATTCTTTTCTTATTTAAAGAGAAAAAAACAAGAAAAAGGTAGAAATATTACAGAATTTCAAGAAAAGAAGATAAACAGTAAGAAATCACTACTTGATAAATTACATATTGTTCTTTTGGAAATAGTTATTAAAGTTATAAAATTAAAGCACACAAAGTAGACACTAAAGCAGTGGGAGTGCAAAGAGATCTGTTCAATAATCAAACAAGAACCTAGAAATATGGTTATCAATCCCACACACTTAAACATATATGCAGGTATATCTTTCATAGCACTTCCTATTTTCTCTTTTTTTACAATAGCAATTATACATTTTTAAAATTTTATTTAAAGAGAAAAAAACAATACAGAAAAAAGTAGCAACAATACAGAAATCTAACAGAAAGAAAGAAAAAGGAGAATGAGAAAAAGCCCCACTAAGAAATCAGTAATTTATAAATTATGTACTGTCATCCTGGATGTAGTTGTTCAAGTTACAAAGTTAAAGGGTACATAGTAAATATTCAAACAGTCAGACTACAAACAGCTCTACTTAAAGATCCAGCAAAGATTCAACAATATGGTCATCTATTTAAACACACAAGCATACATGCAGTTATATCTCTTAGAGCCCTTTCTTTTACTCTCTTTTTTTACAATAGCAATTACACATTTTTGGTTTTATTACTCTTGTAGTTTTTATTTACTTTTTACACTAGAGACAAAATATGATATTTATAAATATGATTCTTATTTATTTCACTAATGAGGATAGTCTCAAGTTGTCTCCATTTGCCTATGAAGGCCTCAAGGGCATCCTTTTTATAGCTGAGTAATATTCCATTGTATAAAAATGCCACATCTTTTTCATCCACTCTGCAGTTTATGGGCATCTTGGTTGTTTCCAGGATTTAGCTATCACAAATTGTGCAGCTATGAACATGGGTGCACATATATCACTGTGATAAGAACTTTTCAGTTCTTTGGGGAAAATACCCAGGAGGGAGATAGCTGGGTTGAAAGGGGCTTCCAATCCTAGTCTTCTGAGAATTCTTCATATGGATTTCCATATGAAGAATGGTTGCACCAGTCTACATTCCCACCAACAGTGGAGCAGTGTTCCTTTTTCCCCACAGCCTCGCCAACATTTGTTATCAGTTAATTTCTTGATGGCAGCTCTTTTTTCCGGAGTAAGGTGGAATCTCAATGCTGTTTTAATTTGCATTTCTTGAATGACAAGTGATGATGAACATTTCTTCATGTATTTATTTGCCATTTGTATATCTTTCTCTGAGAATTGCGTGTTCATCTCAGACGCCAATTTTTGGAGAGGGTCTTTGAATTTGGGGGGCTTGATGCTTTTCAATTCTTTATTCTGGACACAAGTCCTTTGTCTGAGGGGTTGCTGGTTAAATTCTTTCCAACTCTGTGGGTTTTCTTTTCACTCTGTTGGTGATTTCCTATGAAGTGCGGAAACTTTTGGATAATGTGAGGTCCCATTTGTTGATTCTTTAAAGTATTTCCCGTGCAGTTTGCTTTTTGTTCATGAATTCTCTGCCTACCCCTATTTCTGCAAGACTTCTACCTACTTTGTCTTCCAGTAGATTTAGTGTTTCTGTTTTAATATTGAGGTATTTGATCCATTTAGACTTTATTTTTGTGCATGGTGATATGCATGGATCTAGTTTCAGTCTTTGGCATGTAGAGAGCCAATTTTTCAGACACCATTTTTTAAAGAGACTATCCTTCTTCCAGGGGATGTATTCAGCCCCTTTGTCAAATATCAGGTGGCTGAGTGTGTTTGTAGATGTGCTTGCATCTTCTGATCTGTTGCATTTATTCTCAGATCTATTTCTTTGCCAGTACAAAGCTGATTTTATCTTTGTGGCTTTATAGTACTGTTTCAAGTCAGGAAACGTGATGCCTCCTGCCTTGCTTTTGTTGTCTTGAATTGCCTTTGATATTCTAGGTTTCTTCTGTTTCCAAATGAATTTTAGTAGTGTTTTATCTAGGTCTGTGAGGTATGTCAAGGGTATTTTGATTGGGATTGCATTAAATCTGTATAATACTTTTGGGAGTATGACCATTTTCACAATTTTGGTTTTTCCTAACCAAGAGCAAGGAATATCCTTCCATTTTCTGATATCCTCTTCAATCTCCTTTTTCAGTGTAGTATAATTTTCAGCATATAGGTCTTTTACATTTTTAGTTAGGTTGATTCCTAAGTATTTCATTTTTTTAGATGTTATTGTAAAGGGTGATACTTCCATATTTTCTTGCTGAGTGAGTTTTTGGTTTGTGTACAGGAATGCTATTGAATTTTGAGCACTGATTTTGTATCCAACTATATTGCTAAACTTGTTTGTTACCTCTAGTAGTCTTTTAATGGAGTTTTTGGGTCTTCCCTATAAAGTATCATGTCATTGGCAAATAGTGATAATTTAACTTCTTCCTTTCCTATCTTTACTCCTTTTATTTCTCTCTCTTGTCTGATTGCCCTGGCTAGTGTTTCCAGAACTATGTTGAAAATGAGTGGTGATAGTGGACACCCTTGTCTTGTTCCTGATTTTAAAGTGAAAGCTTTCAGTTTTTTTCCTTTTAGTATAATGTTGGCTGTTGGTTTGTCATAGATGGCCTTTATAAGGTTGAGGTAGACACAATGTATTCCAAGTTTCCAAAGGGTTTTATCATGAACATGTGTTGGAATTTGTCAAAAGCTTTTTCTGCATCTATTGAGATGACCATGTGGTTTTTGTTTTTGGCTCTGTTGATGTGATGTATTACATTTATTGATTTATGTATGTTAAACATCCCTGCATTCTTGGAATGAACCCCACTTGGTCATGATGTATAATCTTCTTGATGATTTGCTGCATTCTATTTGTCAGTATTTTGTTGAGAATCTTTGCATCAATGTTCATTAGTGAGATTGGCCTATAGTTCTCTTTTTTGGTTGCATCTTTCTCTGGTTTTGGTATCAGAGTAATACTTGCCTCCAGGAATGATTTAGGGAGGATTGCTTTCTTCTCAATTTCATTGAAGAATTTAAGGAGTACTGACATCAAATCTTCTCTAAATTTCTTGTAGAATTCAGCTGCGAATTCATCAGGACATGTACTTTTCTTTGTTGGTAAATTTTTAATTACATTTTCAATTTCAATAGCTGATATCAGGTTGTTCAAAATTGCTATATCTTCTTGGTTGAGCTTTGGTACTTCATATGTTTCTAGAAATCTGTCCATTTCCTCTGTGTTTTCCACTCCATGTGAGTAGAGATTTTTAAGGTAGGTATTCATGATCTTTTGAATTTCTACAGGATATGTAGTAATTTCTCCCTTTTCAGTTTTTATTGCGTGAATTTGGGTTTGTTCTTTCTTTTTCTTGATAAGGTTAAGTAGAGGGTTGCAATTTTGTTGATTCTCTCAAAAAAACAGCATTTGATTCATTATTTCTTTGTACTTTTTTTTTAATTTCAATTGCATTGATTTCTGCTCTAATTGTCACAATTTCCTCTCTTCTATGAGCTTTGGGTTTAGCTTGCTCTTCTTTTTCTAGAAGCTTGAGATGGAGCATTAGGTTGTTTATTTGTGCTTGTTCTGTTTTCTTAATATGAGAGTTTATTGCTCTATATTTCCCTCTTAAGACTGCTTTCATTGCATCCCACTGATTACAGTATGTTGTTTCTATATTTTCATTGAATTGTAGGTATTGCTTTATTTCTTCTTTAATTTCATCTGTAGCCCACTGGTTGTTCAAAAGACTGTTATTTAATTTACATATATTTATGCAGGTTTTTCAATTTCTTTTGCCATTAATTTCCAATTTCAGTGCACTATGATCAGATATTATACATGGCATGATTTCAATACATTTGCATTTACTTAAGAATGTTTTATGGGATAATATATGGTATATTTTGTAGAATGTCCCATATGCTCCTGAGAAGAATGTGTATTCTGATATGGTTGGCTGGAACACTCTGCAAGCATCTACTAAGTACAATTGCTCACAGATATGATTCAGTTCTTTTATTTCTTTGCTGACTTTTTGTCTAGTAGATCTATCTCTTTGTGACAATGGGCTGTTAAGATCTCCTGTTATAATTGTGTTCTTGTGTATTTGGTTTTTCATGTCCATTAGTATCCGTCTTATATAGTTGCATGCTCCTGTGTTTGGCACATACATGTTTGTAATTGTTAGTTCTTCCTCTTGAATTTTACCACTAACAAGTATGTAGTGACCTTCTCTATCTCTTTTAATCATTTTTTGTTTGAAGTTCACGTTGTGTGCAAATAGAATACCTATGTCTGCTTTTTTCTGGATTCCTATTGCATGGAATACTGTTTTCCATGCTTTGACTTTTATTTTATGAGTTTTCTTTTGGCTCACATGTTTTTCCTGTATACAGCATATTGTGGAGTCCTTTTTTTTGATCCATTCTTTCAATCTATTTCTTTTTAAAGGTGAGTTGAAGCCATTTATATTTATGGATATTGCTGATATGTACTGGCCCAACTTTGCCATGTTATGTTCCAGTTATTTCTTTCTCTTTTCCTCTTATTTAATTGCTTATCCTAACTTGTGGTTTATTTTTGTTTTTTTGGGGGGATTGTTGTCATTTTTGTCTCTGTCTAGTATGTCTTTCTAGGGTTGGTTTGGTGGACATGAATTTCTTCATTTGTTCTTTGTCATGAAAGTATCTTGTTTCTCCATTAAATTTGAATGAAAGTTTTGCTGGGTACATCAGTCTGGGTTGAAGGTTGCTTTCTTTCAGGGACTGAAATACCTCACTCCAAGATCTTCTTGACCTTAGGGTTTGTGCTCAAAAGTTTGCCATGATTCTAATGGGCTTTCCTTGATAGGTGAGTTGTGTCTTTTCTCTGGTAGCTTTTAATATTCTGTTTTTATCCTGTATGTCTGAGATCTTAATTATTATGTGTCTGGGTGTGGATTTATGTTGATTTTGACTGTTTGGTGTCCTATATGCCTCACTTATCTGCATATCAGATTCTTTCCCCATGTTTGGGAAATTTTCTGCTATTATTTCTGTAAATACTTTATGTATGTCATTTGCCTGGACTCCTGTATCTTCGCTAATGCCAATTATTCTTATATTGTTGCTCTTGGCATTATCCTGAAGCTTCTGGATTATCGATTCATGCTGCTTGTTATTTTTAAAAGTTCTATCCTTTCCTGATCACTAACTGTGATCCTGTCTTCAAGGTCCATAATCCTTTCCTCAGCTTCCTTTAGGTGGTTTTGCACACTTTGAATCGAATTTTTTGTTTATTGGATGTCTCTGAGTTTGTTTCATGAATTCTGCTTGTTTTCTATATTGTTCATTCAAAGTTTCAGTCAGTTTCCCATGCTCGTGTACTTTTTTCTCTAGTTCTTCTTTAGCTGCATTCAACAACTCCTTTATTAAAGTTGTTATTTCTATCTTTACATAGGAGACTACTTCTTATTTGATTTCCTCTATAGCCTGATGCAGTTGTTTTTTTGTTTCACTTGCTATCTTTTCAGAGATTCCTGGTGTGTTACTTTTGGGGTCCTCTACTTCAATGTCTCCTATACTTTCTTCTGGTGAACTATGTGTTTGACACTGCATTTTGCTTTTAAGTTTTGTCATTTTCACTCTGCTTGGTGTTTTCTATGTGTAGGAGGGGATCACACACACTCTTTTTAGACACACCAAAGTCTTACAGTTAGTTTGAGAGGGTTTTACTACTGGCCCTATTTATCCCCTGTACACCTCTATTTTAGGGCTATACTCACCACACTAATACAGTCAATCCAGTGTAGTCCAATGTTCACCACCTGGGAGCAAAGTTCCAAATTTTCTCACACTAACTGGATACCGCTGAGATCTTTTGATGTTCCAGGTGGGATGGCAGGCCCATCTGTAGCAGTCCAGGGCAGTTTTCAGTCTTAGGTTGGCCTCCTCAATGTTCCTGGTGCAAGGCAGGCCCACAGGGGATGTTCCTACCCCTCAGGCAGGTTTGCCCTGAATTTCAGGTGGCAAGACAGGCCTTCAGTGGAGCTTCCTAACAGCCTACCCCTGATGCAGGCTTAGGCTAAGTTCCCCGAGGCAGGGCAGGCCCATTGTGGAGGTTCTGGGCATCTTACCCCTGATGCAGGCTTCTGCTACATTCCCGGAGGCAGAGCCGGCCGGCGGTGGAGGTTCTGGCCCTCCTAGGCCTGATATAGGCTTCTGCCAAGTTCTGAGAGTCAGGGCATCCTACGGTGGAGATTCTGGGCAGCCTAGCCTTGATGCAGGCTTCTGCTAATTTCCTGGAGGCAGGGTGGACCCAGGGTGGAGGTTCTGAGCCACCTATGCCTGATACAGGCTTCTGCTAAGTTCCTGGAAACAGGGCAAGCCTATGGTTTAGATTCTGGGCATCCTACCTTTGATGCAGGCTTCTGCTAAGTTCCCCAGAGGCAGGGTGGGCCCAAGGTGGAGGTTCTGGGCAGCCTACCCCTGATACAGTCTTCTGCTAATTTCCTGGAGGCAGGGCAGGCCCAGGGTGGAGGTTCTGGGCAGCCTATGCCTGATGCAGGCTTCTGCTCTATATTATGCCTTTTGATGTCTTCAGAATACCTGGAGATAAATTGGGGCATATAAAAACCAGAACAGAATAGAAACATTAAAAACAAAACAATGAATGCATTAAAGGACTTCAAAACAAGACAATAGTGAATCCAAAATGGCTATCATTTTGCTATCTTTGAAATATATTTTACTCTCTTTGACATAGCTGCTATCTTTGGAATATATTTTGCTGTCTTTGAAATAGCTGTCAATGCCATTGAATTTGACATTATCAAACAAAACAACAGGAAGTAAGACACAACCTAAACAAAGAATGAAAGACCATAGGGAATCAGCAATGACCACCACCCTAAGAAGGACATACCCTCTGGATGTCATACTATGTATCACCATCTTCTGAACCTATGATCAGATCACTAGCCATAGATGTGCAATGTCAGTAAAACACCAAAGCACCACCAGGCATCCAAATGCATTTCACCTCCATCACTATCATCACAGCCCGTGTTTCTTCAGATAAGCCTGTGGTTTACAGGTGAGGGTAGGGGATTGGTACTTCTTGTTTGTCAACTAGCACACTGGAAGAGGTTAGGGTTTTTTGGCTCCAGTCCAGAAGCAGTCAATGCATGGTGTTGTTTCCCAGACTGGACTTGCTTGCTAGTGTGGTTTTGTTCTTTCTACCATAGGTCTGTGAATGGTACTGAGTCATGAGAAGATGCTAGGGTCTGTCTATATAATACACTATTATTTTGAGAATAAAATGTATTAGGAGATAGACTTTAAATTACAATCAAATGGAATAAATAAAATGTATAATTAAATGGAATTTTAATAGAATAATATATAGATTTAAAATCAAATTAAATGCAATTATAAACAATGAAATATAAAATACTTTATGGAATTAAATGAAATCTGGAATTTCTCATAAAATAGAATCTATTTTCAAAAAAGGCACAGAATAGTGAAAGAGAATGGAGAGTAATAAAATGTTATGAAATTGGATGTGGATTAAAAATGGAGCACAGCAGAACATGAACCCAAATTAAGATCATTCATGGAAGTTGAATGAAAAGAAATATAAAGTGAAATATGAAATGTAAATCAAAGTAAAATATGAAATGGAATACACTAAGAATGGAATAAATTATGAAACAAAATGATAGTTGGAGGAAATTAAACATTTAAAAAATTCAGTGGAATACAACATTGCTTAGGAACTGGAGAAGAAAAATGAAACTTACTAGGAATAGAGTGGTACCTGATTATGATTTTAGATATTCAGAGGTTGAGGCAGGTAGATCTCATTGTCAAGGCCAGACTGAACATCTGAGTAAGACCCCATCTCAAGTAAAAACGGATAGAGTTTGGAGCAGAGATATAGCTCAGCAGCATAAGTGCCTGCCTGGCATGAGCAGGGTCTAGAGTTTTATTCCCAGTACAAAAAAATTGGATAGAGCTGTAGCTCAGTAGTAGAGTGATTTCCCAGGCTGTGAAAGGCTCTGAGTTCACTTTGTACTGTCAATAACACTAGGAAAAGAAAAGAAACTTATGGCATGACATATACAGAAAAAAATATGTAATAAAATGAAGTGGAGAATATTAACAAAATACAAACATGGAGAGTGGACTGAAATTTATGAAAATTTAAAATGAAAAATTTGATAAGTAGGACACAAAATTAAGCAGTATGCCATGGAAATAGAATAGGATGGGTGTGAAATTAAACAAAAGTAAAATTCAGGACTTGGAATGCAAGTCAGTGATAGAGCACTTGCCTAAAATGTGGAAGGCCCTAAGTTCCATCCCCAGTAGAACAGTGGGGAAAATAAAATAAAGCACATTAAATGTGAGTTGTAATGAAATTCGACATGATGTGCAATAGAAATGAGAATATGAGGTCTGGTTAGGTTTTTTAGAAAGAGCTTTTCTTACACAGATGCAGAACCAGCACAGATGCACACAAATTTCCAGGCATTAAAGTCACTGATTAATTCACAGCCACTCTTCATTTTGTGGTGACTTTCTGTGGTCTGTGATGGTATTTCCCCTTAAAAGAACTATTTCTTTTCCTATATTCACCCATGAGAATGTGTTGATTGGTTTCCTGTCCTTCCTGATGTATACCTAACCTTTCTCTTTAGAGTTCTTCTTAGATGCTTCCTTGCTTCTTGTCTCTTGGAAATGTAGATACTTATGTCTGTCTTTCTTTTTTTTTTTTTGGTAGCAGGAATCAAACTTGTGATCTCATGCTTACCAGGAAGGAACTTTGCCTATGAGTTACAGCCCCTGTCTTGGCAATGTAGATAATTTTTAAAAAAGATAAGTGAAAGAACTCAAATTCTGCATCGTGTATCTCTTCTTTTCTTCTGAATTGAATGAGTGTGGCAACAAAGAGGAGAGAAAGAGAGAGAGAGAGAGAGAGAGAGAGAGAGAGAGAGAGAGAGAGAGAGAGAGAGACATCAGGGAACCAATCCTGGAAAGTCAAATAAAAAAGTAATTAAATTTGTAAAGAAACAGAACCTGTTCATATCAGTAATGACAGAATATTTTCAAAATGTTTTCTTGAGGTATATTTTACATATTATAAAATTCATCCATTTCAAGTGTACATGTCAGTGATTTTTATCAATTTTCCTAAATGACACAACATTATGACTTCTATCTAGACATCCTGCTCAAAAAAATCTCAGGCACCCATAGGTGGGGATTTTAGGAGCGGACTGAATTATTTGTATATAATACTGTACCACAGGTGTATGATACTGGATCATAAGTTCATGAAACTGAATTAATCCACTAATGGGTTTACACCTGGGTACAATGTTGGAAGGTGAAGCCTGGTGGGAAAAGATGGATCACTGTGAATATATATTCCAAGCTGTCTTGGAACTAACTGATTCGACAAAATATCTACAATTTGTGAGCTAAAATAAACCTTTTCTCCTTTAAGTGGATGTTGGGTCCTTTGTTCCAGTAACAAAAGGTAAATAAGACTTGCAGCCTTTATCATAACTCAATTTTAAAACATTTTCTTCTCTAAATAAGATCTCTCTTGTCTATTAACACTTAATCCCTTTTCTAACAACCAACCCCACGCAACAACTAATTTAATTTCTGTCTCTATTAGTTTGCCTTTATTGACATTTAATATAAATGGAATCACACCATATGTGGTGTCTTGTATATGGTTTCTTTGACTTAGTGTGCCTTAAGTTTCAGCTACAATATACTACATGTCAGAAGTTCAATTATTTTAATTTCTTAATAACATTCCATTATATATATATATATTACAATTTACTTACTCTTTCATCAGTTGATGGAGATTTTAGTTGTTTCTATTTCTTAGATATCAGAAGTAATATTTCTATGAATACGTATAGATTTTGTGCATGTATATGTTTTTAAATATCTTTGATGTATATTTAGGAGTGGAACTACTGGGTTATATGTTAGTTTTAATCTTTAGAGGAACTGCCAGACTGCTTTCAAAACTGGCTGTACCATTTTGTAATTTCATTAGTTACATAAAGGATTCTCATTCTTTTATCAACATATATTTTTGCTGGGATCAGAGAATAGTAAAAATGGGAACAAGTTTGATTTCCTTAGTTCTTAAATAAAATTATAGAGAAGTTCAGAGTTTAAAATTAAATGATGCTCCTTTATTGGTTCTTTGAATTCAGTGAAATTGTGAACACATAAACAGACCCTGAAATGGTATAGAAATGCTCTTAAGAATCTTTCAGGTAGCCAGACACAGTGGCAAACACCTGTAATCCTTGCATTCAGGAGTCTGAGGCAGGAGGATTGCCATAATTTTAAGGCCAGCCTGGGCTACAAAGTGAGTTCAAGGCCAGCCTGAACTATATAGTGAAACTCTGCCTCAAAACAGACAAAAAAAGAATCTTTCAGGTGGTCTAGCTACAAATGCCCATGTTTTTTTAAGTATTATGATCAAAATGAAAAATAAACAAACATACATACAAACACCTAGAGATTCTGCAGACTTCAGAAGATGCAGTCAGAGTCCTCTTAGAACTACAGAGGCTTATTTTAGAAGTATTAGGTTAAAGCACAAGAATTTCTATCAGATTTGTAGAATACATAAATAATAATCCAAATGTCATAAACAGTTTAAAAAGTAGAAGAGCTTAGAGTATAGCTCCAAATCTTCTGGATATCAATTCAATGAATCTTACCAACACTGATGCTACATACAATGATCAGAAACAGAGTTCCTTGCTGTACTGTCTAAGCAAAGACACAGAAGCCAGATGAATCACCTGGGTTCTCTGAAGGTAGAGTAACAAACAAGAAATTCAAATGTATTTCAGTATATTAGCTACTATGAAATGTTTGCACAATACAACCCTGCTAGTACCAACACATGTGTATTTCTCAAAATTAGCAAAATCTCTATAAGTAACTCATTGATGAGGAAAAAAATTAAATGTAACTATATTTGATATGAAACCCTAGACTTTGATATAGGAGGTTAAAAGAGGGCAAGAGGACAGATCATCACAGTGTGGGAAGATTATGTGTTGATAAATGTGGTGCTATAGTGTTCAATACCCTTAATTACCATGGACTTGAGGAACCTGGAGTAGAATTTTGCTATCCCAGACTATGCACAATTCAAGCCACAATGTATGTAAAGGAAAATAATAAAAGAAAGAAAAATACCAATTCATTCTTAGCAACCTTTCACCTGAAACAAAAATAATTTTCTTTCAGTAGTTTAATTATGGACAACTCTACTATTGTCTAGTCTCAGGGGATGTTGCAAATATTTTCATCAAGTGCATTCTGTGATTTCACTACTCAAAAACCAGCAAGAAGAAATGACATATAAAAACATAGTTCTCAAAGATGGTCCCATTCTAAGAGCAATGAAAAAGAAACGTTTAGAATAATGTTCCTGGAGCAAACACTCAAATATGACATTTACTGTGATCAAATAGCAATTATATAGATAAAACAGCTTTATTTTTTATTTCATATTCATTCAAAATACTTTAAAAAGCAAAGCAAAACAAAATTTCCTTGCCCTATTTCATTTGCCAACTCTAATCATTGAACTTCAGAAAATTGGAACCAAGATAATTTTGGGTATAGTCACATCATGCCAAGAGCAAACACAATGAAAGTGTAGAGACAGTGTCATTTTGAAGTATTATTGCATTATCATCACTATCATTTCACAAAGGCACAATGTTATATTTTGACTTGAATCACTGCTCAGGCTGTTCAAGTTGAATGACCCATTTTTGGGTACTAGTTCTTCCCCTGGACCAGAAGATGTAGACATGACTAATTAAAGCCAGTGAGGTAAGAGTAAACTGTTCCAGAGAAAAAAAAAGAACTGGGAATCTAAAGGCCAAGGTCTCTATTTGCTAATGCCTGCATGAGGTCAGACTATTTTGTGAAGGCTTGCAATTCAATTCCTCCTAATCCACCACCCAGTGCAATAGGATTTGTTTTCTTTTAAAGGCCCACTAATCAGGGGCCTTTAGCTCTCCAATTAGTGGATTGTCCCAAGGAATATTAATCAGAATTCAGTTCACAGCTGAACTATTCTCAAAGATGTATTTAATAAAATCCTAAACATAGTGGTCTTGCTGTAGAGAAAACTCTTTGTCAGATAGGTGATAGTTAAGCACACTGCTTAAGATATTTAATTAACCACCAAATACTTGTAGACTGGGAACTAGCTGTGCAAGATTCATTAAATTGTCATATAATACAGAATAATATTATCTCCAAGGAGCTTGTTTTTCTCTGGTCATAAAATGTGTAGATGAGAGCTAAACAAAAAAGTCACTTCAAAATAGTGAAATGGGAGGAGTTGGTAGATTAGCTGGTACCAACTGACATGTTAATAGCAAAAGAAAGTGGGCCTCTTCCTCCTCTTCACTCAATTAACACTAAATTCATAGGACCACATCTTGGGGGGTTGCTAGAAGGTAGATTTTGGAGCCTATTAGCCAGAAGGAAGGATACTTTGTCTTAGAAATGTTCTGTAAGGTTCTAAGGAGGCAAACTCCAATCCTGTTCCCTATTGGAGATGGAGGGGTATAGCACTTCTTACAGTGTAAAGTCCAGAAGGTCCAAAGAAAAGTTTAATGCTCTGCCTTATGGTGCAACTCAGTATCACTACATCTCAAACATACATAAGACTGTCTAGATGACCCAGGGAGTGTCGTGAATTAGGGGAACCTGAAAGAAGGCAAAGAAATTCTTTGATCCTAGGAGATGAGAGTTGGAGACAAAGAGCAAAAAGCTCCTCCATTCTGCCCCAGTTGGACTAAGATGCCAATGAAGTCTTGTGTCATTTTTCAGTGGAAAACACTACTGCTGCTTCAGTACTATTTAACAGTCTATGAAGTCAGCTGCTTTTCCTGGTGGTGGAAATAGCCTAAGTTAATCTCCTAAAGCTTTCCCTTATATTTTAAGGATCATTTAGGCAGTATCTAGTGAAGAAACAATTTAAGAGGGCCTTGAAGTATCCCTATCTGTCCTGCTACTGCCAAGAGTAGTTTCTACTGTATTTGTCTTTCTCTGGCCTCTATTTTAAATCATGGTATCCACAAATGAGTTTCATAGTGGAAGGGAGGGACAGACTATGTTCCTCAAATGTGAATTATCCTGAGTAAGTCATTATTGTTTGGTCTCAGTTTCTTCCTCATTATACACAACATAAAAACAAACCTTTTAAGACTGTAAAGTACCTAAGTGTTGTTATTGACAGTGTTATTTAAGAAACTACAAGCTATTTGTGGAAAGATTTTAAACATTAAAGAATTTCCTTTTCTAACCTTTAAATACAGTTAAGCCTCAAGTCACCCAAACCAAACTCAATGACTCTGAAGTTGCACAAAGGATGAATGGGGTGAGAATGGGAGCAAAAAGATGGATGCTTCCACTGGCTCCATTCCTCATCCCCTCTTTCACACCTCAGGGGCAAAAAGAGGTAAGATAGATTGTAGTCTTTTCCACCATTGTACCTTTTAACCATTCTCATTTTCTCACCTTTGGTGGGACTGTGCTAAATAGAAAGCTGTATCTTCTCATTGAGGTCAGAACTGGCAGAAAACATACCAGGCAGATGACAGGGGGCAGGGGAACATAGCAGGAAGTGGAGAGATGAGGCTTGCTGTGGTAGACAGAGACCCTACCTCATTCACATGCAGACATAATGGCCTTATTTGTCCCTTTACCCTTTTTCTTTCCGAGCACAGCTATTTTCCGAAGCACATATGCCAAGAAAACCAGTATGCTCTGAAACAATGTCTTCTAAGAAACAAAGATTTTTAAGATATTGAAAAGGCTCTGAAAGCATTCCAGTTTTGTTAGTCACCTTTTTGCTACTGAGTAACTCAAGCGCAGTCCCTTTCTTTCTCTGAGGCTCAACTTCTTCAGAAAACTGTAGATGGCAATTCCTGCCTTCCCCCTCTCTGACTCTGTGTAAAGATCCAGACAGATGACAAATGTAAAGTACACTGTAAACTGTAAAGTAAAGAGTCCATATAAGTAGTGTATTCTAACATTCTTAATCCAGGATAGATGTGCAATATTTTCAGTCATGGTTTTTATAAATGAAGTCATATGAATCATTATGAACTGAATAAACTGCTCCCAAACAAAGCAACCAATTGCTCCACTGAGTTAAGCACATCTTTTGTCCAAACCTGACATACTCTGGGGGAGTGGGTAACAGCCCAAGTGTTTCCTTATAGACATGAGACTTAAAAACAACACCTGATGCCCACACCTGAGCTTTGAAGGTCTCATTTGCCCTGTTCCATTGGGAGGCCATAAAAGATGAATTGCATTTCATGTTAGGAAGTATCTAAAACTGATGATGAAGGCTCAGAAGAAATAGATTAGCTTCCCACCAGATGAGGAAAGCACCAAATGGTCCCAAATCCTCCCTAGAAATAGGTCTCACTGAGAGCATTAACTCCTCAGTAGTTCCTCCCAGACTTGAGGAACTCATTTTACCTCAAGAAGTAACAAAAGACACAAGACTAGAAAAGAAATTAAAAATAAAAAAGACTTTAGTAAAACCCACTTTACAAGGAAAAGTCACTTGCAATCCATACTAAAAAAGTGTACAGAGATACTTGTATCCAGAAAGACTGTAACAAATGGGCAAACTATAGAGCTCTCATATTGCTTGAGTTGAGGGATCAGGATGACAGGACTCCCTAATGAAGGGTCTGTGTGTGTGAACATGTGTGAGTGTGAGTATGTGTGTGTTTGTGTATGTGTTGAGGTATTGGCAAGGGAGACTGCAGAGGAGCTAAAAGAAAATGGTTTCATTTAGTCCCTAAAGTGCTACATGGATGCCAATAAAGTTCCAAGAGCCTCCTTTCCTCAAGCTCACAGGACCAAAACATAAGCAGGAAACCTCTGCTCTACTCATTATTATTCCCTCTGTTCTTTTCTGAAATCAAGTCAAGTTAGGAGCTTGGCCAGTTGTTCCAGGTTATGGAATTTGGCTCTCCAGGGTGAAACAAGGAAGCAAGCAATTTTTCAGGTTAGTTCAGATGAAGTGAGAAAAGAATAAATCCTTTGTAAGATGGGATGGAATATACCCCATTGTATAGTACTAACTGTTGTGGACAACATATCCCAGGTCTTTTCCATTGTTATGGTATAAAAATAAGGCAGGAGGGTATAGGAAAAATGACTAGATAAGGCTCTGAGGAGCATGAGAGATCTAAAAAGGAGCATAGAAAGTTAGAAAAGTGGGGACCAATCTCAGTATTTGCTTCCTTTCCCTTGTCCCATCCCAATCATTAGTTAGATCAGTGGTATAGATCTAACTCATACAGTAATACATCACCTATATAGAGTAATGAAAAATCTACCATGTTCTCACTAAAGGGACAATTCTTCATCAAGTTGGGCCCTATATACTACATACTTTAGAAGAACCTAAAGTGCTACCTTTCAGAGGGAAGATGCTGCCTTTGCACTTCTGTAGCAAATAAGGTATTGAAAGTAAATGAAGTCTGTGTGATCCAAGGAACAGTCAGGACCCAGGGAGACTGGAAGTGATTTCTTTATTTTGAGTTCAAATCTACTAGTATAGCTGTACAACACATTGCCCAAAAGTGAGCCCTCTGCCTCTGTCAATGTATAAAGGAGAACTATACAAATTCTTGGTGTAAAAATAAGTAGAGAATCCCTAATCCAAAAATTTAAATTTCTGAATGCTCCAAATTTGGAACTTTTTGAGCACCAAAATTTACACATCTTGATCTTACATGACTGATTGCAAACAAAATGCAAGCATATTAAAAACATATAAAATCACCTATATACTGTGTATATACAAAATATAAATGAACGTTGGTTTAGATATTTGTCTATTCCTACAGATACCTTATTATTTTGTATTTAGATCTTCCAAAATACCAAAAATTTCTGAAATACTTCTGGTATAAACAATTTCAATATCAGATTAGAGCTAAATGGAATGTTAAGTAAAACAAAAAAAAAAACAATTTCAATATACTCCATCCAAAGGATGTTATAAAAATATACCTAAATATGGATTGAAGGCTTTAAAGGGAGTATTGGCTTATATTACCTTGCAGCTTTGAAGGTACCTAGGATGACTAGTTTAGTATCAATCATGGCTTTTAAGTGTATAATGTTCATATTTTTTTAGGTAGGATATAAGAGGAAGTTATGGGGTAGCTGGAAATATCTTAGCTCATGGAAGATGGAAATGAGTAGTGTGAAAAGTAGTTAATTACTTAAAAATTAGAAATCTGCCCATTTAACTGTCTCATATTTAAGGCTTTCAGAAAAAATCTATGGATTATCTGCAATGGTGGAGTTGGATGAGCTCTCAAATGGAGCCTTAAAACCTTGGCTCTAGCCTAGTTCTGCCACTGAATCACTCTGTGATTTTAAGTAAACTACAGTTGCCAGCTCCATACAGTGAGGCTAATATACCCTGACCTGCTTACCATGAAGGCACAGTATTATGAAGATCAGATAAATGTAGTACGTGTATAAATTGTGATTGAGGACAGTCTAATCCTAACCCAGAAATGTGATATCTGACTGGCTTGAAAGATTACTATCACAATAGTTGCTCCTCCACACATAACTGTTCCTTCTTTACAGCTATTCCTTCACTCACACCCTTCTAGACTATAGAGGGAAATTTTCTAAGAGTTGCTTCTAATTTCTGGGCTTTCTCATTTCAGTAGAGTTGCAAGTTGGGAACTTGAAAAGGCACATTGAGCTCCAGCTTGTTTCCATAGCTTTCAGCTGAGTTCCCCACCAAGGCCTTGCTTATAGTATAGGAGGCAGAGTTGGAAAACTTGCAGCTCCAACTCCCTGCATTCATTAGGGCTGTGTACCCAATGGGGGTCACTCTCTAAGGCACAGAAGGACATAGTAAAGGATTCCTGTGTGGGAAAGACAGGAACTGAGAAGCAGTCATCATCTGGAGTGGGATTAAGTGGCTTGTTCTCAAAGATGCTCTCACTCAGTGGCTACTCAGGACTGGTCCTGTGGCCAGGTAATACAGGAAAGAGTCTTCTGTTGCCTCATCAGCCTCAAATTGCAATAAACCTCCTGTAACTCAAAGCAGAAAGTCAATTAGTTACCCAAAGCCAGAGTCTCTTCTCAACAGGGTACCTGTTCCTAGGCACAAATATGGAGGGTTCTGGGAACTAGTATTACTCTTTGCCACACTGGGAAACAGAATACCTAGGGCCAGGTTGAAGTGACATGCAATAAACATACCTAAACTAGAGTATCAGATTGAGTCTACCTTTTGCTGAATTGAGGAAACAAACAAATTTCTTCAGAAAAATAAATGTTTTGTGGAAAACATTTTGAAATATCATCCTGCCATGATTTCATCTCTATATAATATTTCTGGGTATGTTACATTATATAGCAAATTAGATTTTGCAGATAGAATTAATGCATCAACTTTAAATTATGGAGAGGACCGTGGATTATTCAAATAGGTCCAATGTAAGACTCCATGTCCTTAAAAGCATAAAAGAAAGTCAGAAGGGACAAAAAGACAGTATTGGATAGATGTGGCACCAGAAGGATTCAACTTATCATTGTTGGTTTTAAAAATAGAAAAGAGACATTAGCAAAAGAATGTGGACGGGTTTTAGAAGCTGAAAGTGGCCTTCAGCATATAGTGAGCAAAAAAAGGTGACTTCAGTGGAATAATAGCATGGAAATGAATTCAGCCTTCTGCTTGCATGATAATAGAAATAGACTAGACTCTCCTTTAGAAGTCCCAGAAAGGAATATTGACTTTCCAATATCTCAGTCTTGTGAGATCCAGCAAAGTTATGGAAACTGTGAGATAATAAGCTATTAAATGTGTGGCAATTTCTTATGACAATGATAAAAAATAATATAACCACGTGTGAGTCTGATTCAAAATCTGGTTACAAAGTGATAGTGTATTGAATGTATATTAATTTGACATACCCACTATGGTTGTGGCTTTGCTCTATATTAAAATTCTTTGCCAGTGTTTACCATGATTTCTTATAAAATATCTAGATTTCTGGTAACTTTTGGAAGTTTGGAAAGTTTTGGAATGTTGAACATTTCAAAATGGTAACAAACAGCTAGAATTGAGTAGTACATTCCCTTTTCAGTGGGGGATTCAGTTCTGGTCTGCCACAGTCTCTATGGATTTCTCTTACCCCTCATAGTGTATCTGATTTACCTAGTGTCCTCACTTACACAGCGATAGCATGTGTGTAAGACAGTTATTCCTGATAAAGACCAATCCATACTAAGTAAAAGCTAGCCTTCCTTCCCATTATGGAGGTTGTAAGGAAGCTGTCTTCCCTCATATTCCTATGAGGTACATTATTATCTTGAGGATAAAATGGGAACAGAACAATGCTACTCAACTCTTCCCTCCTAGGGAAGATAAGGAAGACAGTCAATTCACAGGTGGTCACTCTTAATCACCTTGCTCCTCCTTGGAGCCCAAATGCTTCATTGCATGTATTTTATGCCCATATTAAGGAACTACAAAGCAGCTCTTATTTGAGATATGGGCATCTGGTATAAAGAAAGGAGAGCCCAACCTGACTCATCATATCGCAGGAGCAACCAAAAAATAGAAGAGATGGAAGTAGTGTTTGAGAAGAGTCATAAAGAGACAAAGGGAACTTATCTACTCTTTTAGTTTCTCATACCAGAGAGACAAAATGATGTAAACACATGTGAGTTTGATTTATTTCATTTATGAGTATGGTCTCAAGTTGCATCCTATAAATGCCTCAAATTTATCTTTATGGCAGAGTAGTACTCCATAATACTAAAAAAAATCTTTTTGCATTCCTCAGTTGACGGATATTGGGATTGTTTCTTAATATTCAGCTAATACAAATTGTGCTGCTATAAACATAAATTGGACTCACATATGTAGACTTCAATTTGTCTCCCTAGTATGGGGAACTGAGAGAGTAAATAAGGACCAAAGTGTACAACAGATATTTTGAAATGGGTAGAAATTTTTCAAAAGGAAAGAGGAACTAGCCTGGGGGATGAAGAAAAGACAGGAAGGAAAGGGAAAGCAGCAATCAAATAAAAATAATAAAATGGAAACAAAGTTTTTTCCAAATAGAGATGAGAAGGGGGAGAGGGGATTGAGAAAAAAGGAGAAATCACAATACATCATGTACAGGTACAAATTCCCTATGATAAATATGATTATTATGTATATCTAAAATGTACCAATAAATTAACTTAAAAAGAGACAAAGGGAAACACAATGACCCATGAAATGCTAGATTTACCTCTGTTTAGGCAAAGAACACACACCAAATACATCTGCTGGGCTTTTTCAAGATGAAATGAGAGGACTGAGAGGCAAACTGACCAAGTAGCTCTATTTAAGAGGGACATTTCTATATAAATAGAGTAGGACTTTTAAATAAAATGTAGTTTCTTTTGGTCCAGGATCCAGGAAACTGAAGAAGAATGCTGTCCTTCCCTATATTTTATAAAAGTTATCCTCCCTCTTACTAACTCAAGTCTGTACTAGTCTGAGTTCATGTTTGAGTGTCCCTGTGTAGATCTCATTTCCCCTAATGGCACCAAAATTACACTGAACTTTAACTACTCTTGGCTGAAATTGTAACTTCTTTTTTGGCTCAGACCATTCACAATTTCACTTCATCCATATTTTCTCCATGAACTACTTGGCTAATAAATGAAATTGTGTTGAAAACACATCACAATGATTTCTATCTGGAATAAAAACAAGGTAACTTCTCCAAAGTTGCATAATCAGTTAGATATAGATTTAGAATCTGTGTCTTCTGATTTCTTTCCCATGAAGTTACATATAGTGCTCCTATGTGTTGTCCTGGAATCCACAGAAATATGTCCCTAAAACATTCAAAGTCATCTCATGTCATTTTTGAAGTCCCATGATTTATATTGCCATCTCAAATAATTCCACAGTCCAAAGCTGGAAAAGACCACCCCTGGGTTTTTCCCGTGTGGTAAATAAAGTTCATTAACTCTCAGATCCTCAAAGTTCCTCTCTTCTGCCAATAAGAGCCTTACTTATGATTCATGTGAAATGCAAAGTAGCCACCCTTACCATGCTGGCAATTTCTATTGAAGAATTGCTTGCAGTAGAGGAAGAAGAGCCCCAGAAAGGTCAGGGCAAACACCACCAGAAGTGTGATCAGCAGTGCAACAAATGTTGCCTGTTTGGGGGGCATGTGGTTACATCTGCCTTCACTAAGCTCAGCTGAAAGGCACCTGTGGAACAGAAAAGTGGGAGAGATCAGATAATGTGGGAAGTCAACAGTCACACTGACACTGGACCTGGACTTCCTTAGGTCATCACTCTCTCCCTCAGGCCTTCCCCAATTATAGCTGTCATGTGGTTTTACTTCTTTTGGGAGTAGGAAAAATAACAAAGAACCAAGCTGAACTCACACATAATGCAGCCATAATGCATATTAGTATTATTAAAGATTCATGTATCCTATGGTCATGACATATCTAGTGATAAATAAAAATTTCATCAATAAGCACAGGATAAATTAATTCTAGCATAATCCTAAAATATATTACTTTTAAAGCATTTAAAGTAAATACCATATCTTTAATATAAATAATCCACAAGGTGAGAAAAATGTATACCTATGTTCACAGCAGCAAAATTCATAATAGCTAAATCTTTGAAGTGGCCTATATGTCCATAAGTAGATGGGTCATTGATTGAAGAATGTGTAGTATGGCTCATAGAACATTAAGTAAATGCAAAGGAATTTAAATGATCTCACACATGCTGTCAGACCATAGTGCAGTGAAATTGGAGATCAATGGCAAAAGAAACAACAAGAATTTCTTAAACACATGGAAAGTAATTAATACACTCCTGAACAGCCAATGGGTCACAGATGAAATTAAAGAACAAATTAGACAGTTTCTACAATTAAATGACAATGCCAATACAACATACTGGCACTTATGGGACAAAATTAAAGCAGTCTTACAAAAGAAACAGAATAATGCATACTCATCAGGAAAACAGAGCAAAATCAATAAAAACTTAATATTCTATATAAAACTTCTATATAAGGAAAAGAAAGTCAAGGCTAAAACTCACACGAGGGAGGAAATTATAAAGATCAGAGAAAAATTAAGGTAATAGATACTAAGAAAATATCAATGAATTGAAGAGTTCCTTCTTTGAGGAATTAAATAAAATTGACAAATCTGTAGAGAATTTTATCAAAAAGGAAAGAAAAGACTCAATTCTATGAAATTAAGAATGAAAATCACAACAGTTGCAGCAGAAACCCAGAAAATCATCTATAGTAAATTCAAGAACTTATATTCTCACAAAATGGAAAATGCAGAAGAAATGGACAGTGTTCTAGACACACATGAATTACCAAAGTTGAACCAAGAAAATATAAAAATTTAAAATAAGTATCAGTCAATGAACTTGAAATTGCAATTAAAATACTACCAACCAGGAAAAGTTCAGGCCCTGGTGAATTCACTGCTGAATTCACTAAGAAATTTAGAGAAGACCAAATATGGCTACTTCACAAACTCCTTAATGAAATTGAAAGGGAAGCAGTAGTCCCAATTTCATTCCTGGCAGCACTGATTACCCTGATACCAAAACTGGAGAAGGATCCAAGCAAGAAAGAGCAATGTAGACCACTCTCCCTAATGAAAATAGATGCAAAAGTCCTCAATAAGATACTGGCAAACAGAATACAGCAAAGAATCCAGATGATTATACAACATGACCAAGTAGGATATATCCTGAGTATGCAGGTATGGTTTGACATATATGAATGAATAAAGGTAATATTCCAAGGACTAAAGCCATGCAATCATCTTAATAGAGGAAAAAATTTGATAGATTAACACCCACTCATGATTGAAAAAAACAAAAGAAAATTGGAATATAAGGTCTTTATTTTAATCTAATAAAAGCCATCTATGACAAACCGACAACTGACATCATACTAAATGGAAAAAAATTTGAAAACTTTCACTATAAAAATCAGGAACAAGACAAAGAGGTCCACAGTCACCATCCTTACTCAATATAATTCTGGAAACATTACCCAGAGCAATTTGACAAGAGAAAGAAACAAAAGGAATAAGGATAGAAAAGAAGAAAGTTAAATTATCATTATTTATAGGTGACATGATACCATATATAGGAGACCCCCAGAACACCACCGAAATGCTTTTAGCTAAATTAAATGGCATACCTAGATACAGAGTCAGTATTCAAAAATCAATAGCCTTCTAACATATGAATAACAAATTCAATGAGGAAGAAATTGGGGAAAAAACGCCTTTTACAATAGCATCCAAAGAAAACCTGAAACACCAAGGAATTGATCTAATGAAGAATGTAAAATGCTATTACACTGAAAACTACAGTACTCTGAAAAAGGAGATTGAATAGGATGCCAGAAAATTGAAAAATACCCCATATTTTTGGGTAGGAAGAACCAATATAGTGGAAAAGGCAATACCCCCAAAGTTGTACAGATTTAATGTAATCTCAATCAAAAGTCCAACAGCATATCTCACAGAATTAGAGAAAATATCCCTAAAATTCATCTGAAATCAGAAAAGAGCTACAATACTGAAGGCAGTTCTGGGCAACAAAACCAAGGCAGGTGGCATCACAATCCCAGATTTGAAATTATAATATAAAGCTACTGTGATTGGGCTGGGAGTTTAGCTCAGTGGAATAAGCACCTGCCTGGCAAGTGTGAGGTCGTGAGTTCAATACCTGGTTCAAAAAAAAAAAAAAAGAAAAAAGCTACTGTGATTAAAAACCAGCTCGCTACTGGGAGAAAAAAAAAAGAACCAAGCCAAAAACTGTACAGCAGATGTGAAGGTCAGTGGAACAGATTAGAAGATGAAGAAACAACTCCAGACATCCTTAGCCACCTCATCTTTGAAAAAGGAATGAAACACCTTCACTGGAAGAAAAATAGCTTCTTTATTCAATGGTGCTGGAAAAACTGGCTCTCCACATGTGAAAGATTAAAACTAGACCTGTATCTTTTGCAATATGTTAAACTAAAATAAAAATGAATCAAAGATCTATATAGTAAAAGAGAAACA
Organism: Hydrochoerus hydrochaeris; assembly: GCA_004027455.1. NCBI lineage: Eukaryota > Metazoa > Chordata > Mammalia > Rodentia > Hydrochaeridae > Hydrochoerus > Hydrochoerus hydrochaeris. Next base: position 105,927 of record PVLA01000116.1, read on the forward strand.
CTAATTTTTCTGGAAAATAGAATAGGTAGAACTCTTGAAGACAGTGGTGTAGGCAAAGACTTTGTGAACAAAACCCCTATTTCACAGCAACTTTTACAGAGAATCAACAACTGGGATGTCATCTTACCTAAAAATTTTGCACAGCAAAAGAAACCACCAAAACAGTGAAGAGACAACAGACAGTGTGGGAAAATTTTTTTGGTCAACTGTTCTTCAGACAAAGGACTATTATACAGAATATGGAAATAATTCAAAATAATAAGATCACCCAAATTTACAGACCCAATCCAAAAAAAGGCATTTGAGATTTAGAAGTAGAAATGGCAAATAAATATTTGAAAATATATTCAATATCATTGTTCATTCAAAAGGTACAAATTAAAACAACTCTGCTATTCCATCTCACCCAAGAAAGAATGGCTATTATCAAGCAATCAACCAATAACAAATTCTGGCAGACCTGTGGGGAAAAGGGAACCCTTCAACGTTGGTGGCAATGTAGACTGGTGCAACCACTGTGGAAATCAGTGTACATATTCCTCAAAAACAAGGACTGGAGGTTCTATTCAACCCAGCTATTCCCCTACTTGATTTCTTCCAAAAAGAATTAAAAGCATCATACCACATACTATATACACACTCTGTTTATAGCAATACTCTTTGTAATAGCTAAATCCTGGAAACAACCAAATGCTCATCAACAGTTGAATGGATATAGATGATATGGAATTTTTTATACTATGTAGTACTACTCTTCCATCAAGAAGGATAAGCTTGAAACATGTCTATCTAATGTGAGGCAACTTGAGACCATACTGTTAAATGAAATGAATCTAACACACATGTGTAAATACCACACTGCTTCTCTGGTGTGAGAAACCAAAAGTATAGATGAGCATCAAAATATATTGTGAAATAGGAAGAAAATGCTCAAATGGAAAGGGGAGCTAGGGAGGGGGGAGAGGGAAATAAAGGATGGGGAAAATGAGACAAGAAGGAAAAAATAGAAACAAAGCTTTGCTAAATAAGGAAGGGAAGATGGGTAGAAGGGAGTGTAGGGGAATAGAAAAAAATCAAATTATATCATGTATAGGCAAAATTCCCTATGAGGAATATGATCATTATTTATATGCATGATGCACCACTAAACTTCATTAATAAAAAGGAAAATGTAATATTAATACACAGTGGAGTACTATTTTGCCATAAAGAAGAATAAATATGAGTTATTTTTATGAAAATTGATGCACCTTGACATCATAATTTTGAAATAAATAAATCAGGCACACAAGTTTAAACAATGCCTGGTTTCTTATATATGATAAAACCAAAATATCAGTAAAGTGCAAAATAAAAGATACATAACAGGAAATGAGGTAGATCTTTTATAAAAGGAAAGGCAATCAACAGATAGAGGTAGGACAGAAGGGAGGGAAAGTGAGTGATAGAAGAATGAAGATATGTTATGCACATGTACAAGTTCCCACTGGCAATGTCATTAAGTACTGCAAATATGAAGGAATAAAAATTTGAAAAATATTTTGAAGCTGAAAATAACATATACCTTGATATAATTTATGTAATATAATGTACTTATATTATATAACTTATTGTAAACACTGTAATATGCAAAATAATAACTTCTCAGAAATATGCATATATGACTGAATAGTAGTTGTATTAAAAAATTAGGAGACAGAATGGCAGAGACATACTGCTCACCAGTTAGCCACTTGTGTCCCTTCATTCTTATTACATCCTTTTATAAAAGTCCTCAGAGTACTTCTAGCCAATACAATGTACATGCTAACAATGTGTGACAGTTTTACACTGAGGCAGTTAAAAACCATTATTTCTCCTCCATCTTTTCTCCTGTGCCATTGGTCTGTAATCTACACAGTCTAAAAGGCATAGTCACACAATGGAAAAAAAACCTAAGAATAGTGACTCTCATTGCACTGACTTACTGAGATTTGAGGTTTTATTTGTTACTGTGGCATAGCCTCTCAATAGGATGCATACAACTTTAAGACAGAGGTTGTGACTGTGTGGGTGGGGAGAAAATGTGACTCAGATTCTAAAAGGAAATGCTATTTAAATTGTGGAGTCTTTGCTCTTTAAAAAGATCTAAAATAAAAAAATTATAAAAAAAGATCTAAATTAAAATACAAAATGTTGAGATTATTATCTTTGTATCTTGAATAAGCATTTTAACTTCTAATTTTCTGCACACTTTAAAATATTTACATTTCTTATTTTATCACTTTAAGATATATATCAATAATTTATAAAGAACAAAGGGTGAGAAGACAGATGGCCAATCAGTGAGCAAAAAATACAAAGCCTCCCAGGAGAAACAACTCATTTGCCAGAATTAATCACCCTGGAGAGACCCAGAGTGAGATGGATCCTCTTGACACAAGGAGAAATTAAAATGTAAAAGAGCTCATCAAATACTTCAGGACTACAACTGAAACAGCTAAAAGTTATGGGACACAGCATTTTCATGGTGACCTGCCAAGTTTGCACCAGCTTGAATCTGCACTGGCAGGCAGAGTTGCCCAAACTCGTTCCTGCCACCACTCACAGGAAGCACAGCAACACTGAAGTTGGGGGTTGGTGAGCCCAACAGAGAGCAGAGCCGGTGAAGGGACCTCCATTAATCCATGGTCAGTGCTGGGAATGAGACCCTCCCCAATGGGAAGGGCACAACCAAATGGGCAACATGTTGGAATTGGGCAGGAGAAGCCTGAACTGGGAGCAACAGTGACTTAGGTTGGTTGCTCCCTCCCCAGAGCAGATTCATGGGATTTTCTTGGACTGGGCTGTGCCCCTGGCTGGGATCCAATGAGCCATCCCAAATCGATTCCCTACCTAGAAAGCACTAACCGGTGAAGGCCCCTGAAGTTTGGTTGGTCTGGTAGGGAGGGGCAGGCATACACAGCCGCTGTTTAAACCTGAGTAGCAAGAGCAGGCAGGAGAGGGCAGAATTCCCTCACCAGCATGCTTTGGAGGAAGCATGGCCAACAGGGAAGGGGGCTGGGACCTACACTGTAACCTGTGTGGGGGAAGCCAGGGCCATGACAGGAGAGAGAGGGAGGAGGAGGCCTCTAGCCCAGAACTCTGAAAGCACTGATCCAGGAGAGGGAAAAACAAGGGAGACTGAGTGCCACAAACATGCAACATCAGACACGGCTTCAACGGACATTAAGAGATATCTTCAGGACCTTGTAGATGAGCTCAAAAGTGAAATATTAAATCAGGTTAAGCAGGATATGAGTAGAGTAATAAAAGAAATGCTCTCAGGAAGCATCTCTCAGGATGATACATATGGAAGAAGGGAGGAACACAAAAAAAGGAGAGAAACATTCAATAAAGAATATAAAGAAAATATGGAATACATGAAGCAGATTCAAAGAGATTACCAGAAAATTAAAAACTCCATTGAAAGCTGGCAAAACTCCTTAAAAGAAACGAGCAATAGACTATCAAAACTTGAAGACAAGTTGGCAGTGTGTGATCATGAAAGGAAAGATCTCTTAAAAATAACAAGGAAATAGGCAGTAACAATACAAAGGCTAGAAGATGACAAGAGAATCTACAATTTAAGAATAAGAAATGTGAATGAGGAAGCAGGAATACATACAGGTGAATTACAAGGCTATTCACAGAAATAATTAAGGAAAAATTCCCAAGCATGGGAAAAGAAAATGACATTTGGTTGTGTGAGGCATACAGAACTCAAGACACCTACAACTAAAACAGATCTACACCCAGACATATAATAATCAAGATGCCAGAAATTCAATATAAAAACAGAATATTAAAAGCTGTCAGAGAAAAGAAACAGATTATTTATTAAGGTAAGCCCATCAGAATCATGGCTGATTTCTCAACACAGACCATCAGATCAAGAAGAACTTGGAGCGAAGTGTTCCAAGCCCTGAAAGAGAATAACCTCCAGCCCAGATTGATGTACCTTGCAAAACTGTCACTGGAAGTTGATGGAGAAACAAGATGCCTCCATGACAAAGAGGGACTGGGGGAGTTTGTGACTACCAATCCAACCCTACAGAGAATACTGAAGTACATTAGAGAGAGAGAGAAAAAATACCAGGATTTTAGGAACACTGGCAGAAAGGCCTCAATGAGTGGGGCAGGCAGTAGAATGAAGGAGAAAAGTAGACAAAGAAAGGCAGAAAAATAGCGTAGCAGAAATGAGGCAGAGAAGGATAACTAGAAACTCTAACATAGATGGCCTTGATATGCTATATTGTTAATAGTGCACCAGGGTTTAAAACCCACATTACTCACACTATTCTGCTTAGATGTATTATATTCTGTTCTATTAACTTAATCTAAAGCTCTGTAAAACCTACACTGTTTTACCATGACTGATCAAAATTGAATCTGGTTTTTTGGATCACTGTTTTGTATTGATAGATTTTATTCAGAGCTGTTATCATTGATAGTATCAAGTCTGAGAGTATAGGCAACTGCACTTAAGATGACAAGATCCACTAGAATATCCACTATGGTTTGATTATTACCTGCCTTTGAAGTTTTATACTGTCTACAATGTTTTATTTTTACTAATATTGTTATTTACTGCTATACTCAATTCTACTGCTATATTCAATTATGCCTAATGATATAGACATTCTATTGAAGATAGTAAGGAACAACATAATAATCATTGTAGATCACCTTGTACTGTGGTTTTATATGATTTTTTGGTTTCATTTTTTATAGGAATTTGTTTTGATTGTCTTCCTAATTTTGTTTTTCCCTCTAATATAGAAAGTATAGAAATACATGTAGAGATTCATTCATGCATAGCAGTCTACACTCTCACTGTTTGACTATCTACTTTGTATGCCTTAATTTTGTAACTTGAGCAACTATTTCTAAGAGGATAATATGTAATTTATTAACTAGTGATTTTTTATTGTTTAACTTTTTTTGGAATTCTATATTACCTCTACCCTTTACATGCTTTTGTTTCTCTTTAAATAAATTTAAAAAATAAAAGAAAACTTTCAATAAAATATTTCTTCTTGTGCAAAAAAAGAATGAAGGAGATAGGTGGTAGACAAAAAATGACAAATAAAAGGATAGTGAAGTAGGCATATATTGGAGTTAAATTCTGAGTGTCAGCATGATAAAAGAGCTGTTAAATATTTATCTGTGATTGACAATGTCCAGGGTACTTTACAGACCAATCTTGGAAAAACATTATTTCTCTCCTCTGGGAGCCTAAATAGTATAAGGTATAGATAGAATAGTTTGATTAGGTTATAAGAAGTAAGGGTGATAAAGGCATCAAATAGCTAAAATAAATGGTGTAGAAAAATTTGTTTAGTATATTGGGCTCACATGGTCATAGTGCAATTTTATAGTGTACCAGAAGGTGGGGCGCTGTACAAACTGACAATACTGTAATCAGTACAATTACTACTCACTTCTGCTTCATCAAATTTTTTTAGGTAGACTATAGCTAATTATGTGTCAGGTTGTGATTAAAAATTGTGGGGCTTTTTTGCTCTAGATCATGTTTTAAAAAAGGATTGAAATCAGTGGCATAGATGAGAGATCTAGCTTGCTCTTGTTTCAACTTTGATATCAACTCAGTGACACTCTGACAAGTATGTTCCATCCACACAGGCTTTTAGGGCATTATAAGTCCAAATATCTGTGGAGATTTTTTCTTTGTTTGTTTTATGCTTTTTTTTTAAGACAAGGTCTCACTCTGTATTTCAAGCTTAACTTGAACTCACAATGTAGGCCAGGCTGGCCTCAAACTTGTGGCAATCCTTCCGCCTTAGCTTTCCAAGTGCCGGAATTACAGTTGTACACCACCATGGCTGGTTACCTGTGGAGATTTTAACAGGTGGTCTGTAAAAATTCTTCCAGCTCTGACAGCCTAAGCTCAATGGGAAAAAGGCCTGATACCAGTTATATATTTTTGTTGTGTAGTGGGTACAGATTTTTCCTAAAGGAAAAGGACATGAAAATGTTGCAAAAGACATGAAAATGTCTTGGAAATAGAAAATGGTTATGTTTGCACAACACTGTGAATTTGATTAATTCCAGTGCACTATATAACTTTGTTCAGCTTTTTATGACTTGTAAGACCTAAAAATTTCTATGCACCTTGTAAAACAAAACAATAATTCATTCATAAGTGTACATAATTCATTCATAATTGTACATTATAGTTGGTTGTTTTTAATATAATTTTATTAAATCTAGACAACCATCCATAATATGTTAAGAAAAATGATTTATCATGAGTCACATGTTTTCATATAAGGAAAATATGGCTCAGAGTGTTTGAATGGTTTATAGAGGGTTATATAGTGATTATGTTGCAAAACCAGAATTCATCTCTAACTCATTCTCTTGCCATAATACTCCACAGAATGAAGACTGATGGAGTACTCATCTCCTCTACATGTAATCTTTCTAACCTGCCTTGCTGTCACACAATGCATTGGGGAAGAAGGGAGAGAAGTAGATACACACACTGAACCTCAGAAGTAGGGGTCTGTTTCATGCATGATATACACTCTTGGTCTTGCAGACCTCCAATATGAGTCTTTTGGTAGAATCTGTGGTTAGAACAATAAAGAATGGTACAATGATGAAAGAAGCAATGCACTGAGATCATTGCTTCCTAAAATCATAGGTAGCTTCTAAGAATATTCCTTCCTATAAGCCCTTAAGCCTACTTCTTCTGATAAGCTCTCTACTTCATGTTTACTTCTAACTCAAAAATGCAGACTTTCTCTTTCCTTATTCACCATACATTATAGGCCAAAGGTAGCCAATTCTATAAGACATAAGAGAGGTGCTTTGATCTCAACTGCTTTGTAATTTATTCTATGCCTATGTAATGAAATTTACCTTAAAACTTGGGCTTGGAATCCAAGTGTCAGCATGATTAAAAAACTGTTTAGTATTCATCTCTGGTTGACAATGTCCTGGGCAATTTATTGAGGGATCTTGGGAATATACTATTTCTTCCCTCTTGGAGCCCAAATAGAATATATATAGAGAGCTAAAATAATTTAACTAGGTTATGAGAAGTAAAGATGACAGAGGCATCAAAGAGCTAAACTGAAATGGTATAGAGAAGTTTGGCTCAATATAGAGGGTTCACCTGGGAAGACAGTCTCCACAGATAGCATTAGAGGTAGCTGTGCCATTGGTCTCCTGGGCATGATTGATAACACCATGTGTGATGCAAGTCTGACATCTGTGGAGGCTCCAGTTGTTTTGTACCTCTGGGGAAGGCAGGCTATGCAGTATGCATCTTGGCCCTCCCCATAGTCACAATCCTGCAGAGATAGGAGTCATTAAGGTTGCTTTACAGAAGCTAACAGAAGGAATCACCTAAGTGACAAGTGATAACTGTATAGAGTGGTATTTTTTAAATTTCAAGCGGCAACCATATTATTAGGTCATAAAATCAATTTCCTAGGTTGAATCCAGAACTGGAAATTGAAATAGAACAAAATAAAATAAAGGTATCAAGTATTACAGTGCCTAACATGAAATAAAGCAAAGTATATCAGTCACCATAGGCTAAGTTATACGATGGCAAAAAATGACCCCCAAATCTTTCTACCTTAAGAGAAGATTAAAGTATTTACTTACACCACTTACCAGGGATTTTCTAAGTTCTACCCTGTATTATCTTTACTGGGTACCAAAAATGCAGATCTGTCATCTTTATACTGCCATGATAAGAGCATCAAGGTAAAGAGAACATTGTGAACTCTGCACACTGGCTCTTAAAATCTCCCCAACCCCAAATGACCCATTATTTTACACATATGTCCTAGGCCACAGTGATCATTCTACAAGAGGTATAAAACTTCAAAGGATCTAAAAAATATAATTTTACAGTTTACCAGAAGGTGAGGTGCAGTACATATCTGACAAATCACTATAATTACTACTCACCTCTGTTTTATATCATTTTTTACAGATAAATATAAAATATAGCTATGTATGTGTCTTGTGATTAAAATGGCTTTTCACTTTAGGTCATGGTAAAAAACTGAACAAATGTCAATGATATTGATGAGAGATAAAAGATCTAGCTAGCTCTTTTTTCATTTTTTTAAGAGAATAAAACATGAAAAAGGTAGAAATATTACAGAATTTCAAGAGAAGATAAATAGTAAGAAATTACTAGTTGATACATGACACATTGTTCTTTTAGAAATAGTTATTCAAGTTACAGGATTAGAGCACACAAAGTAGGCACTAAAGCAGTGAGAGTGCAAGCAGATCTGTTCCACAATCCAACAAGAACCTAGAAATATGGTCACCAATCATACACATCTAAACATACATGCAGCTATATTTTTTATAGCACTTCTTATTTCCTCTTTTTTTACAATAGCAATTATGCATTTTTAAAATTTTATTTAAAGAGAAGAAAAAAAGAAAAAAACACAAAAAGGGTAGCAATAATACAGAATTCTAAAAGAAAGTAAGAAAAAGGAAAATGAGAAAAAGCTCCACTAAGAAGTCAGTAATTTGTAAATTACATATTGTCATCTTGGATGTAGTTGTTCAAGATACAAAGTTAAAGGGTACATGGTAAATATTCAAACAGGGTACAAACAGTTTTGCTCAAAGATCCAACAAAGATTCAGCAATATGGCCATCTATTTTACATACCCAAATTTACATGCAGTTATATCACTTAGAGTACTTTCTTTTCCTCTCTTTTTTAAAACAGCAATTACTCATTTTGGTTTTATTACACTTGTAGTTCTTATTTATTTTTACACTACAGACGCAAAAAGATAATTATAAATATGATTCTTATTTATTTCACTAATGAGGATAGTCTCAAGTTGTCTCCATTAGCCTACGGACTCAAGATCATCTTTTTATAGCTGAGTAATATTCCATTATATAAAAATGCCACATCTTTTTCATCCACTCTGCAGTTTATGGGCATCTTGGTTGTTTCCAGGATTTAGCTATCACAAATTGTGCAGCTATGAACAGGGGTGCACATATATCACTGTGATTTGAAATTTTGAGTTCTTTAGGGAAAATGCCCAGGAGGGAGATAGCTGGATTGAATGGGGCTTTTAATCCTAGTCTTCTGAGAATTCTCCATATGGATTTCCATAATGGTTGCACCAGTCTACATTCCCACCAACAGGGGAGCAGTTTTCCTTTTTCCCCACAGCCTCACCAACATTTGTTACCAGTTGATTTCTTGATGGCAGCTATTCTTTCCGGAGTAAGGTGGAATCTCAGTGCTGTTTTAATTTGCATTTCTTGAATGACAAGTGATGGCAAACATTTCTTCATGTATTTATTTGCCATTTGTATATCTTTCTCTGAGAACTGTGTGTTCATCTCAGATGCCAATTTTTGGAGAGGGTCTTTGAATTTGGGGGAATTGTTGTTTTTCAATTCTTTATATATTCTGGACACAAGTCCTATGTCTGAGGGATTGCTGGTTAAAATTTTTTACCACTCTGTTGGTTTTCTTTTCACTCTGTTGTTGATTTCTTTAGAAGTGCAGAAACTTTTGAATAATGTGAGATCCCATTTGTTGATTCTTTGAAGTGTTTCCCGTGCAGTTTGCGTTTGGTTCATGAATTCTCTGCCTACCCCTATGTCTCCAAGACTTCTACCTAACTCGTCTTCCAGTAGATTTAGCGTTTCTGTTTTAATATTGAGGTCTTTGATCCATTTAGACTTTAGTTTTGTGCATGGTTATATGCATGGATCTAGTTTCAGTCTTCGGCATGTAGAGAGCCAATTTTCCCAGCACCATTTTTTAAAGAGACTATCCTTCTTCCAGTGGACATATTTAGCCCCTTTGTCAAATATCAGGTGGCTGAGGGTCTTTGAAGTTGTGCTTGCATCTTCTAATCTGTTCCATTGATCCTCAGGTCTATTTCTTTGCCAGTACCAAGCTGATTTTATCACTGTGGCTTTATAGCGCTCTTTCAAGTCAGGAATTGAGATGCCTCCTGCCTTGCTTTTGTTGCCTAGAATTGCCATTGCTATTCTAGGTTTCTTCTGTTTCCAAATGAATTTTAGGAGTGTTTTCTCTAGATCTGTGAGGTATGTCAATGTTATTTTGATTGGGATTTCATTAAATCTGTATAACAGTTTTGGGAGTATAGCCATTTTCACAATGTTGGTTCTTCCTAACCAAGCAAGGTATATCCTTCCACTTTCTAATGTCCTCTTCAATCTCCTTTTTCAGCATAATGTAATTTTCAGCATAGAGGTCTTTTACATTTTTAGTTAGGTTCATTCCTAATTATTTCATTTTTTAGATGTTATTGTAAAGGGTGATATTTCCATAATTTCTCTCTCACTGAGTTTTTGGTTTGTGTACAGGAATGCTATTGAATTTTGAGCATTGACTTTGTATCCAGCTAAACTGCTGAACTTGTTTATTACCTCTAGCAGTCTTTTAATGGAGTTTTTTGTGTCTTCTATATAGAGTATCATGTCATCTGGAAATAGTGATAATTTAACTTCTTCCTTTGCTATCTTTATTCCTTTTATTTCTCTCTCTTCTCCGATTGCCCTGGCTAGTGTTTCCAGAACTATGTTGAAAAGGAGTGGTGAGAATGGACATCCTTGTCTTGTTCCTGATTTTAAAGTGAAAGCTTTCAATTTTTGTCCATTTAGTATAATGTTGGCTGTTGGTTTGTCATAGATGGCCTTTTTAAGGTTGAGGTAGATGCCGTGTATTCTGAGTTTCTGAAGGGGTTTTATCATGAACATGTGTTGGACTTTGTCGAAAGCTTTTTCTACATCTATTGAGATGATCATGTGGTTTTTGTTTTTGGCTCTGTTGATGTGGTGTATTTCATTTATTGATTTGCATATATTAAACCATCCCTGCATTCCTTTAATGAATGCCACTTGGTCATGATGTATAATGTTCTTAATGATTGGCTACATTCTATTTGACAGTATTTTGTTGAGAATCTTTGCATCAATGTTCATTAGTGAGATTGGCCTATAGTTCTCTTTTTTGGTTGCATATTTCTCTGGTTTTGGTATCAGAGTAATACTTGCCTCCAGGAATGATTTAGGGAGGATTGCTTTTTTCTCAATTTCATTGAAAAGTTTAAGGATTACTGGCTTCAAATCCTCTCTAAATTTCTTGTAGAATTCAGCTGCGAATCCATCAGGACATGGACTTTTCTTTATTGGTAAGTTTTGAATTACATTTTCTATTTCAATAGTTGAAGTTGGGTTGTTCAAAATTGCTATATCTTCATGGTTCGGCTTTGCTAATTCATATGTTTCTAGAAATCTGTCCATTTCCTCTGTGTTTTCCAATCTATGTGTGTAGAGATTTTCAAAGTAGGTATTCATGATCTTTTGAATTTCCATGGGATCTGTAGTAATTTCTCCCTTTTTAGTTCTTATTGCACGAATTTGGGTTTTTTCTTCCTTTCTCTTGATAAGGTTAGCTAGGGGTTTGTCAAATTTGTTAATTCTCTCAAAAAACCAGCTTTTTGATTCATTAATTCTTTGTATTGTTTTTTTTAGTTTCAATTGCATTGATTTCTGCTCTAATCTTTACAATTTCCTCTCTTCTGTGAGCTTTGCTTTTAGCTTGCTCTTCTTTTTCTAGAAGCTTGAGATGGAGCTTTAGGTTCTTTGTGCTCATTCTGTTTTCTAGATATGACAGTTTATTGCTATTCATTTCCCTCTTAAAAGTGTTTTCATTGCATCCCACAGATTACAGTATGTTGTTTCTATATTTTCATTGAATTGTAGTTATTGCTTTACTTCTTCTTTAATTTCATCTCTAGCCCACTTGTTGTTCAAAAGGCTGTTATTTAATTTCCATGTATTTATGTAGGTTTTGCAATTTGTTTTTCCATTATTTTCCAATTTCAGTGCACTATGGTCAGATACTATGCATGGTATGATTTCAATAACTTTGCATTTACTTAATAATGTTTTTTGGGATAATATATGGTCTATTTTGGAGAACGCCCCATGTGCAGCTAAGAAGAATGTCTATTCTGATATGGTTGGGTGGAACACTCTGTAAACATCTGCTATGTCCAATTGCTCACACATATGATTCAGTTCTGTTATTTCTTTGCTGACTTTTTGTCTAGTTGATCTATCTCTTTGTGACAATGGGCTGTTAGCATCTCCTGTTATAATTGTATTCTTGTGTATTTGGTTTTTCATGTCCATTTGTATCTGTCTTATGTAGTTGGGTGCTCCTGTATTTGGTGCATATGTGTTTATAATTGTTACTTCTTCCTTTTGAACTTTACCACTAATAAGTATGTGGTGACCTTCTCTATCTCTTTTAATCATTTTAGCTTTGAAGTTCACATTGTCTGCAAATAGAATAGCTACCCCTGCTTTTTTCTGGGTTCCTGTTGCATGGAATACTCTTTTCCATCCTTTGACTTTTAATCTATGAATTTCCTTTTGGGTCAGATGTGTTTCTTGTGTACAGCATATTGTGGCATCTGTTTCTTGATCCATTCTGTCAATCTATTTCTTTTTATAGGTGAAGTGAGGCCATTTATATTTATGGATAGCACTGATATATACTGGCTCAACTTTAGCATGTTATGTTCCAGTTGTTTCTTTTTGCTTTTCCTCTTATTTAATTGTTTATCCTACTTGGTCGTTTCTTTCTGTTTTTGTTTGGGGGTTGTGGTTGTTTTTATCTCTGTCTAGTATGTTGTTCAGTACTCTTTCTAGGTTTGGTTTGCTGGACATGAATTTCTTCAGTTGTTCTTTGTCATGGAAGTATCTTGTTTCTCCGCTAAATTTGAATCAAATTTTTGCTGGGTACATCAGTCTGGGTTGAAGATTGTTTTCTTTCAGGGGTTGAAATACCTCATTCCAAGATCTTCTTGACTTGAGAGTTTGTGCTGAAAAGTCTGCTGTGATTCTGATGGGCTTTTCCTGATAGGTGAGTTGTAACTTTTCTCTGACAGCTTTTAATATTCTGTTTTTATGCTGTATGTCTGACATCTTAATTATTATGTGTCTGGATGTATATTTGTGTTGATTGTAACTGTTTTCTGATGTATATGCCTCACTTATCTGCATGTCAGATTCTTTCCCCATGTTTGGGAAATTTTCTGCTATTATTTCTGTAAATACTTTACGTATGTCATTTGCCTGGACTCCTGTATCTTCGCTAATCTCCATTATTCTTATATTGTTGCTCTTGGCATCATCATGAAGCTTCTGGATTGTCATTTCTTGCTGCTTTGTTATTTTTAAAAGTTCTATCCTTTCCTGATCACTAACTGTGAGTCTGTGCTCAAGGTCTGAAATCCTATCCTCAGCTTCCTTTAGGCAGTTTTGCATGCTTTCAATAGAATTTTTTGTTTTTTGGATGTCTCTTTGCATTTGTATCATGAATTCTACTTGTTTTCTATATTGTTCATTCAAAGTTTCAATCAGTTTCCCATGCTTATGTACTATTTTCTCTAGTTCTTCTTTAGCTGCATTCAACAACTCCTTTACTAAAGTTGTCATTTCTGTCTTTACATGGGAGAGTACTTCTAATTTGATTTCCTTTATATCCTGATGGAGTTTTTTTTTTATTTCACTTACTATCTTTTCAGAGATTCCCGGTGTGTTACTTTTGGGGTCCTCTATTTCAATGTCTCCTATACTTGCTTCTGGTGAACTATATGTTTGAGACTGCATTTTGCTTTTCCATTTTGTCATTTTCACTCTGCCTGGTGTTTTCTATGTGTAGGAGGGGATCACACACACTCTTTTCAGACACACCAAAGTCTTACATTTAGTTTGAGGGGGTTTTTACTACTGGCACTATTGATCTGCTCTACACCTTTATTTTAGGGGTATACTCACCACATTGATACAGTCATTCCGGTGTAGTCCAATGTTCACCACCTGGGAGCAAAGTTCCAAATTTTCTCACACTAACTGGATACCACTGAGATCTTCTGATGTTCCAGGTGGGATGGCAGGCCCATCTGTAGCAGTCCAGGGCAGTTTTCAGTCTTGGGTGGGCCTCCTCAGTGTTCCCTGTTGCAGGGCAGGCCCATAGGGAAGGTTCCTACCCCTGAGGTGGGCTTGCACTGAGTTTCAGGTGGTGGGGTGAGCCCTTGTTGGAGCCTCCTGTCAGCCTACCCCTGATGCAGGCTTCAGCTAAATTCCCGGAGGCAGGGCGGGTCCATGGTGGAGGCTCTGGACAGCCTACCACTGATCCAGGCTTTTGTTCAGTTCCTGGATGCAGGTCGGGCTCAAGGTGGAGGTTCTTGGCAGCCTATGCTTGATACACGGTTCTGCTAAGTTCCTGGAGGGAGGGTGGGCCCATGGTGGAGATTCTGGGCAGCTTACCCCAATGCAGGCTTCTGCTAAGTTCTGGGAGGCAGGGCGGGCCCATAGTGGAGGTTCTGGACAGCCTATGCCTGATACAGGCTTCTGCTTAGTTCCTAGCTTGCTCTTGTTTTAACTGTAGTTTAAACTCAAGTGCCACTCTGAAGTATCTTCCATCCACACAGGCTTTCAGGAAATTAGAGTGCCTATCACTTGTGGAGATTTTAATAGGTTGTCAGTAAAGATTCTTCCAACTCTGACAGCTTAAGATCAATAGCAGCAAGGCCTGGTTCCTGACTGACACAGTGTTAATTTTTTGTTGCTTAGCAGGTACAGATTTTCTCTTTGGGAAATGAAAAATTCTTGGTAATAGAAAATAGTAATATTTGCACAATACTGTTCATGTGATTAATGGCAATGTAATATATATTTAAAATGGTTAAATCACACACTTTATCATATGTATTTTACCAAAATTAGAAGTGAATAACACTTTAAACAGGTGAATTATAAGATATATATTCTGCATTTCAATAAGGCTGTTAGATAAATGGTGGAAACTCCATAAGCATGAGTTGCTCAGTGACAGAGAAGTGTCCTCCCACTCCTCATTTTGATTGGAGTCCAAAATATACTCACATAATCTGTTATGTTGTAAAATTTTAATATTTATTTGCCATAGTGGTTGGCATTACCTGATCTAATGTTATATAAGTTATACTTTCCCTTTTCCCTAAATTTCACTTTTATTACAGGGTTGTAATAAAAATGAGCACCAGCCAGCCTCTACACACTCCTGCTACTCCATGCCTTTATTTGCCCATTCTTGTCTTAGTGTCTCACAGCCCAATACACAATCACATCTCTGCTGCATTCCAGGAATATGTGACATGGATTATAATCATTTTGCTTATATAGATTCCTCAGGAAGGAAAAGGTTTCTTGGAACCTCTGCTGGCTTATGTGGAACATAAGAATGGTGATAGCTGCTGTATCTGCTTTACAGACTGGGCTCAGGATCAAAATAATAGGAAATATAGTATGATGATGAAAAGCCCTGTCCTAGTGTCTGAAAGACCTAGTTTAACTCCCACCTCTTCCATTAACCAGCAATGTTACTTCAGACAAGACACTAGACCTGAATTTTCTTGTGAATCAAATGGAAAATAATTTTAATTTATGCCTATATTTATTAAGATTGCACAATCTGACCCAATAGACAAAGAAAACACCCAAATAGGAAAAGCTAGACTTTTGTTGTTCTGGGGTTTGAACTCATGACCTCACACTTGCCAGGCAGGCACTTATGCCACTGAGCTAAATCCTCAGTGACATTTTTAATAGTTGTATTAAATTACTGAACAACTAAGAGAAAAATAATGCAATTTGATCCATTTCTTCACTTAGTAAAATAAAAATAAATTTCCAGTACAATAGATATTTAAGTATACAAAAATAAAAACTCATAAGTATTAAAACAAGTGTAGGTGATTTTTTCATTAATCTGGAATGGAGAAATCTGCCTAACTCAATCTAGAAGGCTAGGATCTATAAGGGAAAGATAAATAATGATAATTAAATAAAAATTTAAAGAAAATTTCATATGACAAAAGATTTTGCAACAAAGTCAGAAAATAACAAAGAAAATACTTGTATCTCACATCATAAGCTAAAAATTTATATTTCTAATATATGGAACTGAAAAAATTTAAAACAATAACTCTGTAGAAGTAAAACATAGAATTCATGAAAAAAACATAAATTGTTCTTAAACAGTTGAAGACAAATAAGCTTCACTCAGAATAAGGAAAATGAGAAGAAAAAATTAATAAAGTACCGCATTTTTGTCATCAGATTGATCAAATTGCACAAGTCTGATAACTTGTTAGGTTGATAATGCTGAGGGGAAGGAGGTCACAACCCCATATAAAAATGATTGAACAAAATTAAACAATCGCTTTTTGAACTGATAATCTTGCATTTAGAAATCTATTTCACCAATACAATATCAAAACTACAAAAAAATCATGCATGTGGCTACTCAGTGCCACACCACTTATAATAGGAAAAGACTGTGTGTAACCCAATGTCACTAAAGAAGAGCCTGAATAAAGTATGTTACATGAATAAGGAAGTGTTTTGCAGTTGTAAAAAGGAATGAGGACTATTGAAGAATTAGTACAGTAGATAGATTTTCTAGATACACTGTTTAGTGAAAAACAATGAAACGTTCTAGCTTTTATCCAAAAAACAGGGATTTGGACCAAGTACACACCAACAGAGACACTGACACAGACCTGGGTGCACACACTCACACACACACACACACACACACACACACACAACATGAGTTCTGCTAGAATTACAAAAACAAACAATAAAATGCTATGTGATCAAAGGAAAATGAAAAACAAAAGAAAAAAGAATGGAACAGAGAGGAGGATAATTATCTGAAAAAGGAAGAAAGAAACATGATAAATGAAATAAGAATATAAATAAATGCTTTGTGATCATGAACTTTACTGTATTTTATGCATTTCAATTTAGGATTACATAAATGTTTTGCAATAAATATAAAACAAAATTAAATTCAAATTAAAGCAATCTCAAAGTTTTAAACTAAATAAGTAAGCTTAAAATAAATGTTTATATATAAACTATATACGAGTTTAAAATTTTACAGATGTATATATATATATATATATATAGCACCTATCATTGTGCCTGTCACATAATAAGTCTTCAGTACTGCTTTTAGAGAAAAAAAATAATAATATAAATTAAGTACATTAAGAATACTAAGTACTGTTTTTAGCAAAATTGGATTTTGCAAATGTCTAAAGCACTGGTATCAGAAGACCTAAGTATGACTCTTCACTTAGTCATTTGTTAAGAGAATCAACCGATAAATTGATTGATTGATTTTTTGCACTGCTCTTCATTGTATTGATTGATTCGGGAAATACATATTAAACAACTAGCATGCACTTGGATGCTGTTCTGGAAATTGTGACTAATGACTGAACCGAGTAGATAGAACATTCTCCCTCTCGTGAATTACATACTTACTTATTCTCCATAACAGTTTTTAAGATCAAATTGTTATCCCTGTTTCATAAATAAGCAAACTTCAGGCACAAGTGTTTTATCAAAAAAACCTGAGTAGCTTATGTAACCTCTTTCCTATGGCCCTGAGACTCTACACCCACAACCACAGATACTAAGCTTCAGGTGACACCAGCAACACTGATCTTGCCACAGTAATTCTGTAGCCCAAGAAGTCTCTTTGTCCTTGGACTCTGAGATTGCCACATAGAGACAGGTGAGTATGATACAGGACAATGTGTGTAATATAACAAGCAGTACAGTCTGGAAAGTTTTCTTCCCTAAAACTAAGAGATTTCACCTAGATGACCCAAGAGAGTAGCTGTTTCCAAACCCAGGAGGTATCTTCAAAATGTAGTAGGAGCCCAAGTTACATCATATAAAACACAGAGACCAAAAAATCACGCCACAATAGGCCTAAAATGAAACTGTCTCCATAATTTCCAATAACATAAGTAGAACAGGACATATATATTAAACCTAAATATATGACTGCTTGCTAAAATAAAAGATTTCAATGAGACTTTGATTCTGTCTCCTAGCATAACTGACAAAATACCCAGTAAACAATTAAAGATTACCTATCATAATAAGAATTAGGAAAATAACAACAAGAATCAGGAAAATAATCAACTAACAGCAACAGTTAGATAAATCAGGTTTTGGAATTATCTGACAAAGGATTTAAAGAACCTTATTAAAAATTTTATTGAAACAAAAGAAAAACTGGAACATCCCAGTAAAGAAGCAGAAGCTATTTTATAAAAGAACTAGATGAAAACTATAAGAATTAAAAAATTAAATGTCAAAAAACTCACTGAATGGACTCAATATTAAAGTGATGACAGATGATAGAATTCAGTGAATCTGATGATAGAATAAGAGAAACACAATATGAACAGTAAATGTAAAATAAACTGTGAAAAGTATGTGAAGCTTTGGGGAACTGTGGTTCTATAACAAAAAATCAAACAATCATATCATTGGAGTATCAGGAAAAGAAAACAAATGCATGCCTGAAAAGAAATTCAAATTAATTAAAGCTGAAAACTTCATAAATTTGACAAAAAGGCCTATAAACCTGAATGGATCTTTAGATCACAAACAGAATAAGTCTAATGAAATAAAAACAAATACATATCATGATGCAATTCCCAAAAAACAATTTTAAAAATACTTGTAAGTAGCTAGGAACAAATATTACCTATAGAGGCACAATTCAGACAGTGAGTCCATTCTGAAACCATGGATACCAAAAGGAAGCAAGCAAATTTTTTAGAGTGCTGAAATAAAAGAACTTCCAACCTCAAATTCTGTATCCAGTGAAACTCTTCTTCAGGAATAATAATAATAATAAAACTTCCTCAGCTAAAGGAATATGTAGAACTACTCTTAAAAACAGCAAGAGGGGGGTTCTTCAAACAGAAATAAAATGTAAAATGTCATTAGAAGTGGATTCTGAAAAGTCATATGTGTAGCAGATAATACCAAGAACAAATTTTAAGAACATAATATGAAGAAATGTACTCAAAAATGCTACAAAGAAATCAGTATAAATACTCAGGTAATGCATGGAAAGGCAAGATAATACAAAAAGGAACAAGGAACACAGAAAACAAACAAATAATAAAATGGCAGTTTTTTATTTATTTAAAGATGAAAAAACAAGAAAAGGGTAGAAATGATAAAGAATTTTTAAAAAAGATAAACAGTAAGAAATCACTAGTTGATAAATTACATACTTTCCTCTTAGAAATAGTTGCTCAAGTTACAAAATTAAAGCCTACAAAGAAGATATTCCAACAGTGAGACTGTCAACAGCTACACATGCATGAGTCTTTACATGTATTCATATCCTTTCTGTATTAGAGGGAAAATCAAAGCATAGCAAGAGAAAACAAAACAAATTAATATAAGAACATGAAACCAAAAAGTCATATTCAGCCACAGTACAAGGTGATCTACAATGGTTAATGTGTTGTCTCTTGTTATGTTCAATAGAATTGTCTATATCATTGCGGCTATTTGGATATAGCAGTATAATTGAATATAGCAGTACATAACAATATTAGCAAAAACAAAACATTGTAGACAAAGTAAAACTTCAAAGGCAGGTAATAATCAAGCCAGAGTGGGTATCCTAGTGAATCTTGTCATCTTCAGTGTAGTTGCCCATACACTCAGACTTTGACTGTCAATCATAACAGTTTTGAATAAAATCTGTCAATACAAAACAGCAATCTAACAAACCAGATTCAATTAAGATCAGTCGTGGTAAAACAGTGTAAGATATACAGAGCTTCAGATTAAGGTAATAGGAAATTTAGGATGAGTACTGTACCATATCCTGCTATTTTCTGGATAACTGACTGTGCCCTGAAATCTAGTACAAGTAGACAAACTGGACCATAATATAATCCATTCAAGCAGAGTGATGCAAGTAATGTGGGTTTTAAATCCTTGTACACTATTAACAATATCCTCTGCCTTCTTTTTTAAAACAATTCCTCCCCTTTCACTCCCACAGGGTTTTTGGGTCCCACCAACTCCCTCAGTTTTTAGATTGGGGGGTAACCTGCTATTTACCTAAGTGCTTCCAAACCTTCTCACTCCTGGACTTGATCTCAAGTTTTATTCCTTTACCTACAAAAGTCTCAAGGTTTTCCTTCATTATAGCTGAGTAGTTCTGTAGTGTAATTAAGTATCATGTCTTTCCATCCTATCTGCAGGTGGTGGTCGAGTTGCCCCTATTTCTCTCTGGTTCCCTGCTATATAGAGCATTCTTTTCTCATATTTGATTTTCAGTCCATAAACTCTCTCTCAGGTTAATTATATTTCCTATTCAGAGCATCTCAATGGATCTTCCCTCCAGATGTACTCTGCCTATCTTTTTTATTTTTAGTGTATCAAGGCCATCTATGTCAGAGATTATAGCCAAGCTTCTCTGCCTCATTTCTGCTATGCTATTTTTCTGTCATCATTTGTCTAGTTTTCTACTTCATTTTATTGCCTTCCCTGATCATTGAGGCGTTTCTGTCACTGTTCCTGAAATCCTGGTAGTTATTTTTTTCTCTCTCTCTAGAATGTCCTTCAGTATTCTCTGTAGGATTGAATTCCCCCAGTTCCTTTTTGTCATGGAAGCATCTTGTTTATCCATTAATTTCTAGTGACAGTTTTGCAGGATACATCAATTTGGGCTGGAGGTTATTTTCTTTCATGGCTTGGAATACTTTGCTCTGAGCTCTTCTTGATCTGATGTTGAGAAGTCTGCCATGATATTGATGGGCTCTCCTTTATATGTGATCTGTTTCTTTTCTCTGATGGCTTTTAATATTATATTTTTATATTGAATTTCTGGTATCTTGATTATTATATATCTGGGTGTAGATCTGTTTTGGTTGTAGGTGGCAGGAGTTCTGTATACCTCACATAAATGAATGTCATTTTCTTTTCCCATGCTTGGGAAGTTTTCCTTAATTATTTCCATGAATAGCCTTTATAATTCACCTGTTTTTATTCCTGCTTCTTCTTTCACATTTCTTATTGTTAAATTATAGATTCTCTTGACATCTTCTAGCCTTTGTATTGTTACTGCCTGTTTCCTTGTTATTTTTAAGAGATCTTTCCTTTCATGATCACACATTGCAAACTTATCTTCAAGTTTTGGTAGTCTATCCTTAGTTTCTTTTAAAAAGTTTTGCCAGCTTTCAATGGAGTTTTTAATTTCCTGATAATCTCTGAATCTTCTTCATGTATTCTATATTTTAATTATATTGTTTATCAAATGTTTCTCTCCTTTTTTTGTTCCTCCATTCTTCCATCTGTGTCTTCTTGAGCAGTGCTTAGCATTTCTTTTATTAATCTACTTATATCTTGCTTTACCTAATTTAATATTTCAGTTTTGAGCTCATCTACTAGGCCCCAAATATATCTCTTAATGTCTGTTGAAGCTGTGTCTGATGTTGCATGTTTGCTGCCCTCAGTCTCTTTTGTATTTCCCTCTCCTGGATCAGTGTTGTCAGTGCTTTTGGCTGGGGGATTTTTCTTGTTGTTTTTTGTCATGTTTTTGGTTTCTTCCATACAGGTGTAGAGTGGAGGTCTCAGCCCTTTTCCTTGTTGGTTATTGTTCTTCTGCAGCATGCTGGTGAGGGATTTCTGCCCTCTCCTGTTTGATTTTGGTCATTGAGGTGTAGGCATGGGCTGCATATGTTGGCCCCTCCCCACCAAGCCAGTCAACCTTTGGGGGCCTTCCCTTAGATGTAAATTGTTAAAGTAAAGCAATTAAAATACAGAGATTGGCATAACAGATAAAAACAAAGACTATCACATTGTTTTTAGTAACCATTTCATGAATAGGAAGATGAATCATTTTTAAGAAATTAAACAGGTACAAATAATTGTATAATTTTACTCAAAACCTCTGTCTTAATCAGGAGGCAAAGGGGGTTTCATTCAAAGTTATAATGACCCCTAAATTATTTCACTATTTATCACTTCTATAAGCAAAGAATGTTGACTTTTAATTTTACCCTAAAAGAACAATGCTGACTTAAAAATTCTCATTGTGACACTAGTGTAATGATGTCTGCTATCACCACTTATGTTCTCCTGAAAACACTAGCCAAAGCAATTAGAAAAAGGAAAGAAAACAATGGATAAGTAAGAAAGAAGTTAAATCATTATTATTTGATGACATGATTCTCTACATAAAACACTCCTCAAACTCCACCAAAAGACACTTAGAATTAATATTGAAATTCAGTAGAGTAGCAGGATACAAAAATCAACACTCAAAAATCAATAGCATTCCTATGAACCAATAACAAACTCACCAAGAGGAATATTAGGGAAGCATTATATTTCCAAGTAGCACCAAGAAAAAGGAAATCTTTAGGAATTAATGTATCCAAAGAAGTGAAAGACTTCTACAGTGAAAACTGTAAAACTCTAAAAAAGGAAGTTGAATAAGATATTAGAAAAATGTAATGATACCCCGGTCCTGTATAGGCATGATCAATATAGTCAAAATGGCCATACTTTCAAAAATGTTACAGAAATTTAATTCATTTATAATCAAAATACCAAGAACATTCCTTATAGACATGGAGAAAGCAAAACTAAAATTTATATGGAAATAAAAGACACCTGGGATTGAAAAAGCAATTCTGAGCAACAGGGCAAGGCAGTAAACATCACAATCTCAGACTTCAAGTTGTACTACAAAGCTATAGTGATAAAAAGAGCATGGTGTGGGGGAAAAATATATAAATAAACAAACTTGGAGATCAATGGGAAAAAAATAAAAGTTGCAGAAATGTCTCAAGGCATCCTCAACTTTGGCAATGGGAATAAATCCCTTTGCTGGAAATAAGATAGTTTTTTCAACAAATGGTATTAGGAAAATTGACTGTCCCCATGTCAAAAGACAAAAGTAGGTACACATTTCACCACAACTGAAGTTGAAATAACAGTGCATCAAAGATCCAAACATTAGAATAGGAACACTTTATGTGCTAGAAGACAAAATAGGTAAAACTCTTGAAATGATAGCTGTAGGCAAAGACAGCCTGAACAAAACATTGGTTGCACAAGAAATTATGCCAAGAATCAACATATGGAATTACATCAAATTAAAAAATCTTCCCCACAGCAATGGAAATCATGAACAGAGTGAAGACCACAGCTACAGAATGGGAAAACAGTTTTGACAGCAACTTTAGACAAAGTATTAACATGTAGCATAAAGAACTCAAAAAAATCAGACTCCTCCAAATTTAAAGTGTGAATTGGAAAATCAGCATCCAAATTAATTGACACTTCTGAGATGAAGAATACAAACAACCAATAGATGTATGAAAGGATATTTAAAATTATTGACATTTAATAAATGCAAATAGAAACACCACCAAGATTCCATCTCACCCCATCAGGAATGGCTACCAAGTAGAAATTAAACAATATCAAATGCTGACAAGGCTGTGGAAAGAAAGGAACACTTCTTCATTGTTGGGGGGAATGTAAACTGATATAACACTATTAAAATAAGTAAGGAGATTCCTCAAAAAACTGAAAATAGAAGTTCCATTTGTCACAGCTATTCCTCTTGTATGTATTTTCCCAAAAATTAAACACATACAACTCTAATGTATGCACATCTGTGATTATAGCGGCACAATTCATAATAGCTAAATCTTGGAAGCAGACAATATATCCATTGACAGATAAATGGATAAAAAATGTGATAGTTATACACAATGGAGTACTTCTTTAACATAAAGAAGAATAAATTGAGTCATTTGTAAGGAAAAGATGCATCATAAGTGAATTAACTCAGACACAAAAACTAAAATGTTGCATAATTTCTTTTACTTATTCTATAATGAAATTAAGACAAGTAATAGGAAAAAAGAAAGATATCAGCATGTATAATGTATCTAAAGTGTCTGTTGACTTACTACAATTGCTTACATGTTTCATATGTTCTTTGACCTGTTATTCTGGTTTTTAGTCTCTATCTATGACAATTAACATTATAAGGCTGTATAAGATAAATAAATCTGATACTGAAGAAATAATAGGGGATGATGCAAAGAGGAAGAAAGTAATTGAAATATGTTAAGTATATGTAGCAATTCCCTACAGTTAATGTAGCCATATACTGGAAATGTACTAAAAAAAGTACATTGTTTAGGTGTTCCCCCAAAGCTTCGTGCAACCATAAGTGGAGCTTTTTCAGAAGTTGGATTGATTCATGATGCAATGCTAGGCTTAAGGCCACTAAAAATAAGGATGTGAGTGCTGCCCACCCTATGTAGGCTGGATAAGGTAACAGGGTGAGAAAGACACTGTTAATGTCCTTTGTTGCTTTGCTATCTTCTGCCTTCCATGAATGTTACTCCTCTGAGAGGCCTCTCTGTCAGGCCACTCTGTCTTGGAGCCAGTTGATTATGAAAAGTCTACAAACTGTGAGCTAAATAAACCTTTTCTTCCTTAATTTTAGGTATCAGAGTATTTTGTTATAGCAAGATAAAAGTAACTAAGACACTGATATAACAAAAATGGTGTATAATACAAAATTACAATCATGATTATTTGTAAGAATGCACAATTTTTTACTATTAAGAACTAATGTCACAAAATTAATATAACAAAGAACAATGTATTAAAAACACCTCTAGTGGTGAAAAAGTGAAAAAAAATTCAGGATAATTTCTGATTTTAAAAATATTTATGCTATATAAGGAAGTAAAAAATATTCTACATTCTATAATATGTTTACATACTCAGGTTTCATACATCAGTAGAGAATGAGAAGTAAACATCAAATATTGAAAATACAAAAAGAAGCAACCAGAAATATTTATTTTTTATATTTTACAGAGAATAAAACAAAAGAGGACAGAACAAAGCATATCAGAACAGAAAAGTGTAAGTGACACAGCGTTTCATAACAAGATGATTGGATATTAACAGTAGCTATCATAATGTTTCTTTCTTTAAAATAGTTGAGCATAGCTTCGCACACAGTAATATCAAACATAACAAGATAGAATAAAACCATTAAAACAATTAAAATATTACAAGGCATTCAAAACCTAATAACAGAAGGTGAACACTGGCTATTATTATATCTCATTTTCCATAAAAATTTGTTTATACTATCACTTATATTAAAATTCAATAAGACACAACATGATAGAACCAATGATAATAGAAAAAACAAAAGAATTGTAGGACTTCAAAGCAAGATGATATTAAATCAGCAATGGCTTCCATATTGTCTTATTGTCTTCAAAGTAAATGTTCATGACATCACACATAATAAGATCAAACAAAACAATAAAACCATTCCAAACAATGAATAAAAACATTATAAAACTTCAAAAGAATATGATGGTGAACCGTGATTACCATAAAATCTTATGTACTCTTACCATTTCTAACACTAGGGAGACTATATGGTATTTATACATATGAGTTTGATTTATTTCACTTATGACTATGGACTCAAGTTGCATCCATTTATTTATAAATATCTCAATGTGATTATTCTTTTTTTTCCCTAGGGCAGGGATATGGAGAGTACTTTTTTTTATTTAAAGTGAAAAAAACAGAAAAGGTTAGAAATTTTACAGAATTTCAAGAAAAGAAGATAAACAGTAAGAAATCACTAGTTGATAAATTACATATTGTTCTTTTAGAAACAGTTTTTCAAGTTACAAAATTAAAGCACACTAAGTGGACACTCAAGCAGCGAGAGTGCAAACAGATCCATTCAACAAACCAACAAGAACCCAGAAATATGGGTATCAATCCCACACTCCCAAACATATATGCAGCTATATCCTTTACAGCACTTCCTATTTCCTCTTTTTTTACAATAGCAATTACACATTTTAAAATTTTTATTTAAAGAGAAGAAAAAAAAGCAAAACAGAAAAAAAGGGTAGCAACAATACAGAAATCTAAAACAAAGAAAGAAAAATAAAGAAAAAAAGGAAAATGAGAAAAAGCTCCACTAAGAAATCAGTAGTTTATAAATTACATACTGTCATCCTGGATGTAGTTGTTCAAGTTACAGAGTTAAAAGTTACATAGTAAATATTCAAACAGTCAGACTACAAACAGTTCTGCTCAAAGATCCAACAAAGATTTAGCAATATGGTCATCCATTTTACACACTCAAACATACATGCAGTTATATCCCTTAGAGCACTTTCTTTTCCTCTCTTTCTTAACATAGCAATTATACATTTTAGTTTTATTACACTTGTAGTTCTTATTTACTTTTTACACTAGAGACACAATATGATATTTATAAATATGATTCTTATTTATTTCACTAATGAGGATAGTCTCAAGTTGTCTCCATTTGCCTATGAAGGACTCAAGATCATCCTTTTTGTAGCTGAGTAATATTCCATTGTATAAAAATGCCACATCTTTTTCATCCACTCTGCAGTTGATGGGCATCTTGGTTAGTTCCAGGATTTAGCTATCCCAAATTGTGCAGCTATGAACATGGGTGCAAATATATCACTGTGATATGAACTTTTCAGTTCTTTGGGGAAAATGCCCAGGAGGGGGATAGCTGGATTGAATGGGGCTTTTAATCCTAGTCTTCTGAGAATTCTCCATATGGATTTCCATAATGGCTGCACCAGGCTACATTCCCACCAACAGTGGAGCAGTGTTCCTTGTTCCCCGCAGCCTCATCAACATTTGCTATCAGTTGATTTCTTGATGGCAGCTATTCTTTCCGGAGTAAGGTGGAATCTCAATGCTGTTTTAATTTGCATTTCTCCAATGACCAGTGATGGCAAACATTTCTTCATGTATTTATTTGCCATTTGTATATCTTTCTCTGAGAACTGTGTGTTCATCTCAGATGCCAATTTTTGGAGAGGGTCTTTAAATTTGGGGGAATTGTTGTTTTTCAATTCTTTATGTATTCTGGATACAAGTCCTTTGTCTGAGGGATTGCTGGTTAAAAATTTTTACCACTCTGTTGGTTTTCTTTTCACTCTGTTGGTGATTTCTTTAGAAGTGCAGAAACTTTTCAATATTGTGAGATCCCATTTGTTGATTCTTTGAAGTGTTTCCCGTGCAGTTTGCGTTTGGTTCATGAATTCTCTGCCTACCCCTATGTCTCCAAGACTTCTACCTACCTTGTCTTCCAGTAGTTTTAGTGTTTCTGTTTTAATATTGAGGTATTTGATCCATTTAGACTTTATCTTTGTGCATGGTGATATGCATGGATCTAGTTTAGTCTTCGGCATGTAGAGAGCCAATTTTCCCAACACCATTTTTTAAAGAGACTATCCTTCTTCCAGTGGACATATTTAGCCCCTTTGTCAAATATCAGGTGGCTGAGTGTCTTTGTAGTTGTGCTTGCATCTTCTAATCAGTTCCATTGATCCTCAGGTCTATTTCTTTGCCAGTACCAAGCTGATTTTATCACTGTGGCTTTATAGTACTGTTTCAAGTCAGGAATTGAGATGCCTCCTGCCTTGCTTTTCTTGCCTAGAATTGCCTTTGCTATTCTAGGTTTCTTCTGTTTCGAAATGAATTTTAAGAATGTTTCTCTAGATCTGTGAGCTATGTCAATGTTATTTTGATTGGGATTGTGTTAAATCTGTATAACAGTTTTGGGAGTATGGCCATTTTCAAAGTGATCATGCTTTATACCTGAGTAGTATTCCATTGTATAAAAGCACCACAATTTTTATCCATTCCTCATTTGATGGGTCCTTATCTGGTTTCTAAAATCAGGCTATTACAAATTGTGCTGCTGTAAACATGGGTGCACATATGTCACTGTGGTATGATTTTTTCAGTCCTTCTGGGAATATGCCTAGGAATGGGATAGCTGGGTTATATGGGACTTCCAATCCCAGCTTTTTTAGGAATCTCCTGACTGACCTCCACAGTGATTACACCAGTCTGCACTTCCACCAACAGTACAGAAGAGTTTCTTTTTCCCCACAACCTCTCCAGCATTTGTTGTTGGTAATTTTCTTGATCCTGGACATTCTTTCTGGAATGAGATGGAATCTCAGTGTGGTTTTAATTTGCATTTCTCTAATGACTACAGATGATGAACATTTTTTCATGTATTTATTTGCCACTCATATTTCTTCCACTGATAATTGTGTGTTCATCTTGGTTGGCCACTTTTGGATTGAGTCTTTAAATTTTGGGTGTCTGATTGTTTTAATTCTTTATAAGTTCTAAACATAATTCCTTTGTCTGAGGCACATTTTACTAAGATTTTTCCCAATTTGTGGCTTTTATTTTCACTGTGCTGGAGATTTCTTTTGACATGCAGAAACTGTTTAATAAGACATGATCCCAGTTACTGATTCTGGGAAGTATTTCCCATACAGTTTGGTTCTTGCTCATGAATTCTTTACCAACCTGTATGTCTTCAAGCTTTTTACCTGCTTTGTCTTCCAACAGATTTAGTGTTTCTGTTTTAATATTTATATTTTCAATCCATTCAGATTTTAGTTTAGTACATGGTTATAGGCATGGGTCTAGGTTAAGTTTTTGGCATATGGATAGCTAGTTTTTCCAGCACCATTTATTAAAGAGTCTATCTTTCTTCCAGTGAATATTTTTGGCCTCTTTATCAAACATAAAGTGGTTGAATGTGTTTGTAGTTATGTTTTTATCTTCTAATCTATTCCAGTGATCTTCATATCTGTTATTATTCCAGTACCATTTTGATTTTATTACAGTAACTTTGTAGCATAACTTTAAGTCAAGGATTGTGATGCCTCTTGCCTTGCCTTTGCTGCTTACAATTGCCTTTGCTATTCTATGTCTCTTCTGGTTCCAGCTGAATTTTAGTAGTGATTTCTCTAGATCTATGTGGTATGTTAGTGGTATTTTCATTGGGATTGCTTTGAATCTGTATGACAATTTTCGGACAATGGCCATTTTCACAATATTTATTCTTCCTATCCATGAAAAAGTGATGCCTTTCCATTTTCTGAGGTCCTCTTCAATTTCTTTTTTCAGGGTACTGCAATTTTCTCTGTATAACTCTTTTATTTCTTTCATTAGATTAATTCTTAAATATTTCATTTTTTTTGGATGCTAGTGTGAAATGTGTGTCTTTGCTTATTTCTCTCTTGTTTATTTTGTGGTTAATGTATAACAATGTAATTTACTTTTTAGTATTGACTTTGTATCCAGCTACATTGCTGAATTTATTTATTATATCTAGGAGTCTTTCAATGGAGTTTTGGTGGTCTTCTATGTAGTGTATCATGTCATCTGCAAATAATGATAATTTAACTTCCTCTTTTCCTATCTTTACTCCTTTTATTTCTCCCTCTTGTCTAATAACTCTGGCTAATATTTCCAGTACTATGTTGAATAAGAGTGGTGATAAGAGACATCCTTGTCTTGTGCCTGATTTCAAGGTAAAGGATTTCAGTTTTTGGCCATTTAATATGATGTTGGCTGTTAGTTTGTCATAGACAGACTTTACCATATTGAGGTAGAGACTATCTATTCCAATTGTCTGTAAGGTTCTTATCATGAATGAGTGTTGGATCTTATCAAATGCTTTGTCTGCATCTATAGAAATGATCATGTGATTCTTACTTTTGGCTCTATTGATATGGTGGATTACATTTATTGATTTATGTATGTTGAACCATCTCTGCATGCCTGGGATGAATCCCACTTGGTCATGGTGTATAATCTTCTTAATGATTTGCTGCATCCTGTTTGCCAATATTTTATTGAGAATTTTTTCATCTATGTTCATAAGGGAGATTGCCCTGTAGTTCTTTTTTTTTAGTTGGGTCTTTTTCAGGTTTTGGTACTAGAGTAATATTTCCTTCCAGAAATGACTTTAGGAGAATTGCTTCCTTTCAGTTTCTTTGAAGAGTTTGAGGAGTGTTGGCATTAAGTCTTGTTTGTATTTCTTATAGATTTCCACAGTGAATCCATCTGGACCTGGGCTCTTCTTTACAACCAGAAAGTTTTAAAAACTGGGAATACAGATGAACAAACAGAACAGTTTCCTTATCAAGTATAAGAAATCAAAGCCATTTTTCTCATAAATTTGTAATTTAGTAATATAGAGGAAGACATAAAATTAATAGACAATGGAAGTATGTATTATGGTTGATACATTATGTCAACCTGAAAAGTTTAGAAGTTTAACTGAAAGACTCAGCATAGAGCCAGGATCCTTAATTTTTAAATATCCTCATCCTGTGCAAGAGGAGGGCATAGAGAGTTTGTGAGTGCTACACATACTCTGGACAGTGGGGAGTAGTGGCCTGTATACTATAAGGGAAGAAAAGTGGTTTGCTCTTCCCTACATTTTACTCTGCCTGCTTTTGCTAGCTGCTTCCTTGAAGTGTTCCCATACTGCCATGGCACTCTGCATTCGAGCCAGCTGATTATGGACTGAAACTTCCAAAAACTGTAAGCTAAATAAACCTTTACTTACTTAATTTTGGGTGTTGGTTATTGTGTCCCAGCAATGAGAGAAAAGTAAAAGTATTCAAGACAGAATTTGGTACTGGTGGAGTGGGATCATTGCTTTGACTATATCTGACCATGTGGTTCAAAAGCCTTTGTAACTGGCTTGTATAAAGAATTTGGAAAGGTTTGGAGATATTGCTTGAAACAGTAGCCCTGGAAAACCTTCAACTCATCTGTATGAGAAAGTCTGGTCAGAGCTCAGAAGACCAGAAGGCTGGTAGAAATCTTGTCAATAAAGACCAGGCTTGTCAGGTTTCTGCTAGGAGGACTTCACTGGATGCTGGACTCCAGATATATATTATGGCTCAGAAAAATATTTGTCTGCCTTTTGCTCATGTCCAAAGACTTTGTCTGAGACTAAGATTAAGGGTGGTGGGCTAATTAATCTGGCAGAAGATATGTCAAGGCAATCGAATGTTGATCCTGTGGTATGGCTTTTTTTTGGGCTTTTTAACCAGAATTATGTTACAAGTAAAGAGCATAGATCTCAGAAGTATTATTTAAAACATTGTGAATTTGGCCAGAATGGAAGCTCCAATAATGCTGCGGACTGTAATGATAGATCTGAGATCTCCATTGCTGAGAAGGAACAGAATAGAAAAGATGGCCTGAAGGCACTTCAAAAACACAGAAAGTCTTAAACCTTTGAAACCTGCAAACTGCAAATTGGAAGACTTTACTGAAACTGAAAGTCTCAGAGCACCATGTTACAGAATGGCTGTGGAGAGCCCACAACTTTCCAGAATGGTGGTGGCATAGAGAATCTATTCCTCACACTCAGGTTCAGAGAGCTCAGCGATCAAGGCACTCAACCCCTACAGCCAAGAGAGATGAAATTCTAGCTACTACTCAAACTGGCATCAGATTTTAGCATCATCCACATGGTACTGGTTTTAGGTGCATGTAGAATACACTAGTTCTGAGGTTGAAACAGCTCCCACACCACTTTCAAAAGGCCTAGGAGGCTGGGCAATGTGCCCTTGAGAGGGCAGAGTGTGATGCTGTGAGTGTAAAGTCAAAGGAGCAATGGATAACCCAGAAGTTTAAAAAAGCCTGAAGTGTGGATCATCTAAGTAAAGCTGTAAAGATTGAATAGATTTGTCCTAAAAGAGAAGTCCTGGAACCT
The DNA here is from genome assembly GCA_004027455.1 of Hydrochoerus hydrochaeris. Lineage (NCBI taxonomy): Eukaryota > Metazoa > Chordata > Mammalia > Rodentia > Hydrochaeridae > Hydrochoerus > Hydrochoerus hydrochaeris. The sequence continues at coordinate 137,512 of PVLA01000116.1, forward strand.
ATAACCACTGAAAGTGTCATGGGGTGTAACCACACAAACCCTTTGTAGCTCACAATTTTGCACAGATTGCTTCAAATGCTGGACATGCACCTATAACATTTAACATTTGCCTTATTTGATTTTGGAATTGCTTTTGTCCCAATCTTTTGTACTCTCTTTTTTGTAATTTTGGAATGAAAATGTTTATCTTGTGCCATTGCATGTTTGTTTTCATTTGTGTGCGGCTTGCAGCTAAGGTTTGTCTTACATCTAAGGTTGGCCTTACATCTCAGAAGAGACTTTTCAGCAATACTGAAATTCTTAGGACTTTGGCAACTCTTGCAGATGGACTAAATGAATTTTGCATAAAGGGATGTGCCTGAGTCTTTGGGGGTCCAATGACAAAATGTTATGTATTTAATATAATGTAATTTAATATAATATAATTTTGATGGACTTAATACTAGTTTTTAAGGATTGTTAAACCTGTGTTATACTGTTAAAGTTGTAAAATGCTAAGAATAAGCATATGTTTGTATCTGAAGGCTGGTTTAAAGAAATGTGTCTGGTTGTCAAGTTGACAAGGAGTAGACTTTTATGGTTGATACATTGTGTTAACTTGAGAAGTTTAGTTGAGAGATTCAGCATGGAGCCAGGATCGTTAATTTTCAAATATCCTCTTCATGTGCAAGAGAAGGGCACATAGATTTTGTGAGTGCTACACCCACCATGGAGGGTGTGAGTTTGGCCTTTGAGGCTTGCTCTTCCCTCCTTTTCATTAGGCTGAATTTTCTAGCTGTTTCCTTGAGGTGTTGCCCCCAGTGTCATGCAACACTGCCTTGAAGCTAGCTGATTATGGACTGAAACCTACAGAAACTACAAGCTAAATAAATCTTTCCTTCTTTCATTTTGAGTGTAGAGTGTTTTGTCCCAGCAATGAAGGAAAAATAAACAAGACAATGTGTTTTCTTCATCTGTGGTTTAAGATTCTGGGACTTGGGAATTCTATGCATTGTTGAAAATAAATATGATTTTAATGCAAATTAACTTGAAAATTTCAAAAGTGCTATTTGTTAATATATTTCAAGCTTCTTAAAATTGTATTTAGTTTGGCTTCTATAATCTTAGAAAAATGACCTGAAGAAACATTGCTAATTTTCTGTAATAATTTACTTACTAAAATGTTTATGAAGAATGAATGCAATTTAAAAATAAATAAATGTAACAAAAAATGTTGTCTCAGACATTTTTACCTGCTTATACAAACATCCTTGGCTCCCCTCTTCCTTACTAACAGAACAAAAAGTTATTTGAGGTAACATATGAATAAAGAGAGTTGCCATTCTTGTTTGACAGATATTTATTTCAAAATCTCCCAGTTAGACACAGTTGCATTATCCATTTCTTGAACATAATACGTAGCAGAAAATGTATAGGGAGACATATGAGAAAATAAATCTTTAATGAATGCAAGGTATTTTGAACTTGCTCCCACTTCCTGACTGATCATGATGTATGGTGTGATGCTTTACAGCTGAGATTGATGGCTTATGCTTGTAATACCAGCACTGTGGGAGCTGAGGTAGAAGGGTTGCAAGTTTGAGCCCAGTCAAGGCAATTCAGTGAGTTAAGGAGACCCTGTAAAATATACATTTTTTTAAAAAAAGAGCTGAAGGTATAGCTCAGTCAAAAGACTCTGTGGTCAACTCCTAGTATCTCAAAAAATAAAAGAAGAAGAAGAGGAAGAAGAAGAAGAAGAAGAAGAAGAAGAAGAAGAAGAAGAAGAAGAAGAAGAAGAAGAAGAAGAAGAAGGAGAAAAAGAAGAAGAAGAAGAAGAAGAAGAAGAAGAAGAAGAAGAAGAAGAAGAAGAAGAAGAAGAAGAAGAAGAAGAAGAAGAAGAAGGAGAAGAAGGAGAAGAAGGAGAAGAAGAAAGAAAGAAAGAAAGAAAGAAAGAAAGAAAGAAAGAAAGAAAGAAAGAAAGAAGAAAGAAGAAGAGGAGGAGGAGGAGGAGGAAAAGCTTTATTTCCATTATTTCCTTCAGGGTGGAAGGGAGGGAAGATGGTTTGGGAAAAAAAGAAGAGTCAAGATATATTACATACAAGTACAAATTCCCTATGATGAATGTGATCATTGTGTATAATAAACGGCATACCAATAAAACTAATTTTAAAATAAAATACATTTCATGACAAAAGAAGGGCTTGTATCTCCATGATATTGAGATACACATGAACAAGTTTCCTTTATTTTTCAATAAATGTTACTAAAGTAGAAAAAAATAAAGTATAAGGGGAAAGAAGAGAAGAAAAGAAAGGAAGAAAGAAAAATAAGTGAAGATAAAAAAGAAAGATATGATGCTTTGAGTTATGTCAACCATGAAATCATAAGGAAAGGATAAAATAATAAAGAGATCAGGATGGATGAAAATCCTGTGTCCTTGATAACTATTATTCTGTCCAACAAGACTCAGACTTCCTTACATATATAAATGTGCTATAGTTTAAGTTGCTGTTAAAGTTTTTGTTACTTTTTTACTCTAGGCATAGGCTAGTGAAGTTTTTATCTAATTTCTCTAATTAAACATATTTTAACTGTACTTTTTATGTACTACAAAACACAAACATTTCATACCTTAATGGGGTAACATACAAAGTTTTAATATATTGTATAATATTTAAGTCACATTAAAACTATTACTTCCTCAAACAGTTATTTCTTTATGAAGAAAACTTACAAAATTCTATATTGCAGCTTTTGGAGCACATAGTACATTATCATCTGTACTCAATTTATTGTACAACAACACACTAGAAATTGCACATATTTAACTGTAACTTAATGCTCACTTATTAAGCTTCCCTCATTTCTTCTTTTTCCTACTCTTCCTCACCTCTGGAAACTACTCTCATTTATTTTGAGATTAATTGGTTTAAATTTTGCATATAAATAAGAAAGTGTGTGTTATGGCTTGTATGCATATGTCCCGCCAAACCTGATGAGGGGTGACTTTAAAGCAGTGACTAGATCTAGGGATTGTTTCATGGGATTAAGGATTTGTGATAACTAAATAGGATTATCAAAGTTCTGGGTGTGGATAATGCAAGCACCACTCTGGATATGTGTGACACCAATAAATAACATTTTAGCTTGGATGTAATATAAAAGGAGAGAGGGAAGGCAGGCTTGCTACTGATGATTTGTGCTTCCTAACAAGAATTTGCCATATTATTGGCTGTTTTTTCCCTGCTATGCCAATCTTCCATGATAATCCGCCTTGGAACAAGCCAGCTATGGTCTGAAACCTCTACAAAATGTGAGCTAAAATAAACCTTTCCTCTTTTTAACTTGTGGGTGTCAGGGATTTTGTCTCAGTGACAAAAAAAATCTTATTTAGTTAAAATGCAAAGTAATTTGCTCACAACAAAGATGGGAATTAAATGAAGATGTCCAAAAATTTTATATTTTTACTGCACCATTGTGACTTTGAGAATATCTTGCATATTTGGGGGCCTCAGCTGCCTCATCTAGAAATTAGGATTCATAACACCTTAGTGGAATTCTTGTAAAACCAAATGAACTAATGTGCTCCGAGATTGTATGCAAAGTACAGATGACCAGATAAGTATATTCTAATTATATACTGTATAAGGCTTTTTCAGGAGCACACTATTGCAATTCCTTCATTTTTTGTGAGCATTCTAGTCTTGTTAAAGTAAATGACAATTGGCAAGTTATCAAATCAGTTGTCTTTTTCAGTCAGGATCTTGCTATGCAGTTCAGGCTGGCCTTGAGCTCACTTTGCAGCCCAGGATGATTCTGAACTTGCAACCATCCTCCTGCTTCAGCCTCCCAAGTGCTGGGATTATATTTTTCATCATGGTTTCTTTTTAAGAGTTTTCATCATGGCTTGTTTTTAAGAGTTTGGTAACAGCAATTTGGCAAACAGACACATTTTTTTTCCTTGAAGAACTTAAACTTCGTAAATATGGATAGTTTTAAAGATAATAGTCATGTATAAAGTAGAATAGGAACATTTGTAACACCATTTTGTGGTATAGGTATGGAACCCAAGTCATCAAAATGCTAAACAAGATCTTGAACACTGAACTACATCCTCAGCACCATTTGAAAGGCTTTTTATCAACAATATTGAAGTAATTTAAAATATTTCTATCAAGGCAAGCATCATATTTCATTGAGTCTATCCTAATACCGAGCATGATCTACCTTGTGTTAGAATTTCTCAGTTCTCACATCTCTTATTTACTACGTGGGCATCCCAATCTATGTGTGAAGAGTTAAAATTATCTAAGTGTAAAGAGTTAAAATTAGGATTAATGCTCAAATTTGTTGGTATCCCTAGGAAATATTCTCTTCATTTTTTGAAGAACAGATGTGGGTAAAAATTAGGCTATCTAATCACTTCATTTTCCTTTGTCATAGGATAATGTCACTGTCCTACTCAAAACTCTCCAAAGGGTTTCCAGTGCATTTCAAAAAAATAAAATCTCTCATCATAGAGTTCATATCCTCAGATGGTCTGACCCATACTTCTTCTTCCCTCTCACTATGAACCACTCTCCCTCTTACTTACCATACATCAGATGAATGAACTTTCCTTCCTTGAATGTACCTGGTTCATTCTCATCTTGGGACTCTGAACTTACTGTAACTTTACCTAAAAATATTTCCTTAAGAAGGCCTTTTACCACTTCCTGACTTGAAATAGATTCCCAGCCTCTCTGTTTCATATTGCCCTACCTTATTTTTTGTCATATCTTCTGATCTAGATTCCACATTTATCTATTTATGTGGCCCATTTTTTGTTTCAATACTTAAAATGTAACATTGATCAGGGCAAAGATTTTTGTCTGCCTTGCCTTATCCATGGTGTCCATGAAAATGCTTGTCATTTTGTATATGTTCAATATATAATCACTGACTGACTGACTGAATGAATGAATACAAAATATGGATGTAAAGAAATCATCTTCAAATTTCTGTAGCACCAGCTATAGCCTACAACTAATACCACCACCAGTTCAGGGGCTAGCAGGGAACCTGAAATAGAAACAATCAAGCACTCTAGCCTCACTCTTTTCTCTATACTGTTGGTTGTTTTGTTCTGAACTTTATCTTTAATTGGGAGTTTAGATACACTCTGGTTCCTTATCCTTGGATCCTTTAACTCTCTCTTGCATAATATTTTCTGTAACCTAGACCATTTGAGACAGAGGCCACATTTGGTCCTTCTTGGTTTTTCACTCTTCTCTATTTTCTATTTCCAAGACCTGATCTACCTGTGCAAACCCACATGGGTGGGTCTTGTTTTAGCAGACAGATTGCTATCATTTCAAACTGTCCTCCTGTGCCTCTATAATATATCTCCCCTTGTGTTACCCATTATCTCATGAAAACCTTCTCTGATCTTGACCCAGCTAGGCTGAATTCATGCTAAAATAGTGACTGTATTTGTATATTCTCTGTATCTTATATTTCACTGATTAATTAGATCGGTCACAGTCAAGCCTGACTACCTTAATGTTGGCATCTCTCAGTTGTCTAATTAGTAGCAAGTTGCGAAAACATAAGTATAGTGATTTGAAGGACTTACCTTAGAGAGTTCCTGCCCAGGACCACGCTATTGGCAGGTGACACAATGTCCCCATTGGTCCCAGTATTTATTCTCTTGGACATCCATGGTAAGAAAACTGTGGATACAGAATATAAGAACTAGGGAACTAATAGAAAGGTACCACAATGTAATTAATGACTATTGTGACATTTTGTTTCTGAATCCACTTAATCTAATCTGTGGCTCTTAGAGAGAGGAGTGGAGAATCCCAAACTAAAATATCTCACTCATATAGCATTGACCATATGCCATAAACTTTTTTAAGGTACTTTACATGTAACAGTTCATTCAAATTTTAAAACAAATATTTCTTGGATCATTATTAGCTCCATTCTGCAGATGGGGAAACTGAGACAAACAGGCCAACATACTTGCTTATATGGTCATGGTTAGTTATTTTGTCAAGCAGTGAACTAATAAAAAGTTTGACAAGAGAAGTCGCTGACTTCTGTACAGGTATACAGAAAAACCATGATCCTTGATGTGTAAACAGTTCTTAAGAGTTTAGTAAGCACTTCCTTGCCTATTATTATTTGATGTACATAATATCCTTGTGAGCCCTGTGAGCACTGGTATTATATTTATTTTATGCATGATAAAGTTGATACATTGTTCTTATTTGTCAACAGAGTATTTCATACTTCTTAGAACCACTAGCTGGCCTTAGAAATTTAGCAATTTAGTGAGACCCTGTAACAAAATAAAAGGTAACAAAAGATCAGGAGATATAGCTGAATGTGAAGGCTCTGGATTAAATTCCTAGCATGAGAAAAAGACAGACAGAAAAGAAAAAAAAAGAAAGGAGAAAAGGAAAGAGGAATTCATTTTTGTGGGAGATAAATATATCCTTTAATGGTATGTTTTTTGATTATTGGCCCATAGAATCAGCCTCAGTAGGTATACTGTCCTGTTCTTGATACACACTATTCTAACTGAGCACAAAAATCACCAGTGGTCTCACAGCATACATGACAAGAAAATTCACCACTATCAGAACAAAGCCAGCATACTGGTGTAGATAATTCTCCTGTACGTTTTTTTTTTGTCTAGAAAAACAGAAAACATTGCATGGGTCAAAAATCTAAACTCCTTTTCAAATAAACTCTTGACTCAGTCCATCTGAAATTTTCATGACAGCTGCTGATAGCCGTTAAGTGTCTGTGACATGCTATTTCCAGAGGTACAGCCACCTGGTAAACATCATGAGACAAGAACACATCCCTCTTACCCACATCATGAGACAACACATTTCTTTCTAGGTGAGATAGGTTTATTGACAAATCCCCATATCAGGACCTAGGCAACCAAAAGAGGATTCATTTTTAACCCTTTTTTTGTTAAATTGCTTATCCAATGCATATAAATTAAATCATCTTTCATTAGAAGTTGAATAAATTGCTTTTATTGAAGAGAACAAAACCACATTGACTCTAGCCTACTGTGAAGACGTCAGTATATATGGGCAAAATTATCTAATGAGGGTTTAATCTCATTACCCAGGAACAATGCACAATCTCATATCAATTTTTTTCCTTGTGGTCACCAATGTCATGCAGCAGATGAAACCACCTTTTTATTTTAAGTGAAAGTAAGAAACAATACATAGATTTTGAGAAAATCAGCTACTCCCATAAATTGCAGCTAGATATTCCACTAGTGTTACAGAAAAGTTCATTGAATCCCCCAAACTACTCCCACAGACATAACTTTAAATTCTCTAGGTTAGAGACCACTGCATAGCCAGTATCTAGCCCTGTACCAGGAAAAGAGTAGGTACCACACTCATGCTTGCTATTTATAAGCTTGTCAAGATGTTTTGTTTCCTAAACTGAGATTATATGCCTATCAGCCTACATTATTTCTCTCTCAGAAATGACTTTTAAACAGTAAGAAATAACCTCACATAAGAAAAAAAAATCAAAGGTGTTAGGAATATGCAAACTTGGGGATGAATACCAACACTACAACTCACTAGTTGTATGTCCTTAAATAAGGTTTCATCTTTTACAACATCTTTAAAAATATAGATTTTAATACTTATATTGTCTAGTAATTTAGAGAATTAAATGTAAGGATATATGCTAAAGATGTAGTATAGGGCTTTATACATCTGAGATATGTAGGCATTAGTGAATTCTCTTCCCATTCTTCCCAGTTTAGCCTGGCCCTTTCCTTCTTCCCATTTGGAAGTGTGGGGATTTTGCAAAGTGGAGTGCACGTTGTCATTTTTAAGATTTGTGAGGAAGAAAAGGAAAAGGCACCTAAGCTTCCTTATTGTTTAACTGCAGTTGCAACATGAAATTTAAACCTAGTCAGTTTATGTCAGTGGCATAACCACCTTCCTGACAAGTGCAAGGTCATGAGTTTGATCCCTGGTACAAAAAAGAAAAATGAAAAGGAAAAATGAAAATCAAGCCTAATATATGCATTTTATCATAGCACATTTCTCACTAATTACTGCCACCAGAAAACTGAGATTTGAGAACATGACTCCTCCCAATATCTTCAAGACTTAAGTCACTTTGACTAAAAGGGACATTGTCCTCACTATTTACTGAACATTTTTCAACAAGATATTCTTGAATATGGTAAAGTCACTTGATTAAAGTTTGGAAACCTGGGAAAATTTCCTTTGTGATGAAAATTTAAAAGTAATTAGTGGGAATGAGACAGAGGGGGAAATTCTAGATGCCTTTTGTATCCTTCTCTGGAGTATGATCCATTCTGGGATTCCATTTCTGTCCAAGCTCCCTGTCTATTCAGTTGCACTGTTTGTGGGCTACACCTTGAAATATTTCCTTCAACTCACCAACAACTCAGAAAAAAACACAGAGAGAAAATGGAAAGACAATTAACAAAAAGCCTAGATAGCTGCAGTAGAAAGAAGTGTATGGTTCCTGACAGGAATTTCAGCTGTCACCAACTCAAACTTCTCACTGGAGTTTGGGTAGCTCACTCAGTTTTTCAGTCCATAAGATGGGGACACTTTTGCAAACTTTGTGTAACTCTTAAGAGTAGTTTAGACACCAAATGGAGTAATGTAGCAGTGCTCTAGAAAACTCATGCAGATCACATGCTAGAACTGTTTACTTATTTTTTATTGCACTACAAAGCATACATATATAAAAACACAAGTATTAAGTGAATTAATGAATCTTTACCTATGTATACACTTACATAAATATTCCACAGATAAAGATACAGAACATTTCCAATACATAAGTAGGCTCCCTCATGCACTTTTCTCAGGCAATATCAACTGTGCTTCCAGGTATTTGCTATTCTGGTAGTTGCTAATCACCATGATTAGTTTTACTGATCCTTCAACTTAATATAGAGTGAAATCATACAAGAGTTTTGGCATAGAAGAATTCTTTTTCTGAATAAGCAATAAAAAATTCTGCACTTTTAAAATTGTTTTCTTACACAAAAATATAGGTATATAACTCTGTGTACTTGGATTAGGCAATAATTTCTTAGATATTTTACCAAATGAATAAGCAACAAAGGAAAATTAACTTAAATTTACAACTCAAAAGTGTGAAACTATTTTTTTAATAAAAATGACAATTTCAAAAGAGGCTAGTAGGAAGGACAATAACAATATTTAATACATTGTATACTGTTGCCTTTGAAGGATATGACTATATTAGAAAGATGGAAGGAGGGTGGAAGATTGGATATATTATGTTCAAACTAGATACATGTGTTGCAGTATCACACTAAAACACATACATATGCATAATAAATATGTTAATCAAAGGAAAATAGACAAAGAATAAATGAAAATAAAATGCACATAATGTAAGAAAAATTAACAAATTATACATGATCAGACTTGTACTTGGAATATAATGAGAACTCTTACAGCTCAAAAATAAAATGACACACAATATTTGAACAAATATTACTCAAAGAAAATGTGCAAATGACCAATAAAAACACCAAAACATTCTTAGCATCATTAGAAATACAGGAAATACAAACCAAAACTGCAATGAAATACTACTTTACACACACTATGGCAGATATAATAAAAAGTATAAGCAAAGAAGTATTGTCAGAGATGTAGAAAAATCAGAACCTTAATATACTGCTATTGTTGGGAATGTAAAATGATTCAGCTCCTTTTAAAAATAATTTCACACACACTGTTTAATATAGTACTACCATATGACTTAGTTATTTCATTCCTATGTATATACTGCAAAAAATTGAAAACATATGTCCATGGAAAAGTTATGCAGGAATATGCCTAGCAACAATATTTATAATGGCCAAACCAATAGAAAAAAAAGTCCATCAACTTATAAGTGGATGAACAAATTTTGGTCCAATCATACAATGAAATATTTTCAGTCCAAAAAGGAATGAAGTACTTATTTCATGCTATAATGTGGATGAGCCTTGAAAACATATACAATGAAAGAAGCTAATTAAAAAGTGAAAGCATTATATAATTCTGCTTACAGTAAAAGTTCAGAATACATAATCTAATCAGAAAGAAATTAGCTTTTCTGTTTGCCAGGAGTTAAAGGGAGGAGGGTGTGATTGCATAATGGATGTGAGTTTCTATTAACTTTGAGAAAAATGGCCTGGAATTGTTGTGTAACTTTGTAAATAATACTAAAATCTACCAAATTGTATACTTCAAGGGTGTGTATTTTATGATTGTGAATTATATCTTGATTTTTAAAAATATTTCCTCAGCTTTTGTATTTAATACTTTAATGACTTATTTTAATAGATATTGCCTAAATTAGCACCAAAATAAAGTATATTAAAACTGCTGTGGACGTTCTTATATGTGCCTCCAATTGTCATTTGCTTCACTCAAACTTTATCTCTTCTTTCACTTTCTCTTTCTCTCTTTTTCTTTCTTCTCTTTCTCTCTCTCTAAAACAAGTAAATATATGCATAGATCATCTGTGTGTGTGGGTGTGTGGGTGTTGAATTTAACAAAAAGTGCTGACAACTGACAGCATAACTATTTTTTCTTTATTTGGCTTGTTTCTTGTCATGCTGCACTCTTTTGATCATTCTCCCTGTTCTGATACAGAAAAAAAATGAGAACAGTAATACTGCAGATAAGTAGAGTAGAGAAGCAAGAAATGAGGCTAATGTTAATGATAATCCCCACATTAGCTTATTGTACCCTGAACAATTAATACTGGCCAAGTTTCTAATGGATGGTTGTTAAAGTACTCAGGTTGCTAAGGGTGCAGCTGCTTATGACCTCAGCTTGTGGCTGCTGCTTTTCTCAATTTCCACACATGCCTGTGGAGTGAAACATACTCTTTCAATCTAGTCTGAGTAGGCACAACAGAATGACAAGTCTAAATTAAGAACTCAGGACTTCAGCATATTTGCTTTGTCTGGAAAAATGCAGGAGGTCTGGAATTAAAAAGAGTGAGGAAATCACTTCTCAGCCTTTTGGCTAAGATCAAGTGGAAAAGGGTGAGGAAGACAGTCCATTCTACTTCTATAAGCCCAGTCACCCACTCACATGCACAGGATTGAAGAAAGAAAAGCAATTGCTCAGCTTGGTCCTGAGAATACTCTTTACCTTGAAATTCGAGAATTTAATCTGTATAGGCCACTCATAATTTCTAGATGTTTGACCTATAACCCAGGTTAGTTTACCATTTGGTGCTGACTTTCAGCCTGTTTCTGGTCTGGCCAATTGCCATTCCTACCTTAGCCTTTTCTTGTCCATAACCTACTTCCAAAACACCAAGTACCTCATTTAGCCCCCGTTCCACTATTTATGAGTTTTGCCTCTCTACATCCTACCTAGTACCAGAATTAAGATCCCATTTGTAGTATGAGGGAGCTCCTTTGGCCAACCTGTTAGAACAGTGGTTCTTATTCTTGGCCACCCCTTCAGAGTTTTAAAGAACACTGATATATAGATATTAACCCAGAGATTCTGATGTAATCAGTTAGGGATATGACATGAACATCTGGCATTTGTCCAGTAACCAAGTGATTTTTACATACAGTCAATGCTAAAATATCACTGTTTTAAGAGCTCTGTTGGCTTTGGTCTTGTCTGTTTTGCCTATGGTCAAAGTACTGTCAGAGAAAATTTCTCTGTTTCCCCACATTCAGTGGGAATCTAATGAAGGGCTAAGTTGGTGAAAGACTAATTTTTTTTCTAGGTACAGTATGACAAATGTTTAAAGGAATGAAACTGGGGTGGTTTTCTTTAAAGCACTATATATCATGTCATTTCCAATTTAAAATTTCTTTAATGGATGTCATAATAAAACTAAAGCACATCTAATGATGTTGAGGCCTTAGATAATCTACCTACCTTAACTTCCTCCATTATCACTTTGGTCTCATTCTCTACTACTTTTTCCCTTACTTTCTTCATTCCATTCATGATAAACTCTTTACTGTTCTTCTAAATAATCATGCTTGCTCTCACCTTAAGACTTCCACACCTGCTCAAGCCAGAAATGTTCTCCAGATATTCACATTACTGACTCCTTTATCTGCTTCAGTTGTTTGTTCTTATACCATCTTCTTAGAAAGTCTTCTCTGACCACTCTTACAATTACAATTTATATTCATACTTACTATCACTTTCCTGTTTTATTATTCTTTATAACATTTATGACCTCTAACATTTATGACACTAAACATTTTGCTCATTTCTTTATTTTCTGCTTTCTCTAATGAGGTTATAAGCACCATGAGACAATGATGCTAATTATGTTCACTTCTTCATCCCCAGTGTTTAAAAGGGTGATGAGACTCTAGTAAACTCTACAGAATTGTTTGTTGCATGATTAAATGGTAAAAAGAATTCCTACAGAATACTGGTATCCTATCTTAAACCTGAGTCAAAAGCTTCAGATTGTAAGAGATTTCACATAAATTAGCTCAATAGATTTTACAATAATCTTAGGAGGTAGCTAAGGATTATTATCACAAATCAACAGATTTCATAAAAAGGAAACAACTAAGTATCACAAAAAAGAGCTGTTTTAAGTTTAATTAATAAGAGATAAAATCATAACTCAAAGTAATTTAGCATATAAGAATGAGGCATGCTTTCCATGGGAGTATCAAATGAAAATAAGGAAGAGATCCTTCCAGCTTTTAATGAAATTTCATTTTTCTTAAAGAATATTTTAGGTAGGCCAAAAATCATTTTCTTAACATTAAATCTGATTGTGCTTTAACTTTTGACAGTTATTGCTCAAGCTTTAATAGATAATTCAGGACAAGCACTAAGGTAAAAACAGAAAAATTTATAGTGGGACATAAAGACCTTACAAAGTTAGGACCACAAGAAAGATATGAGCCAAAGAAAATTTTGAGAGTTTCTGGATGGGAAACCAGGAGAATCCCATGGCCATAAAGTATGTAAAAGTGGAGTTTCTTGGTAGAAAAAAAGATAGCATTTTAGTTTTCAATCATTATATGTACAAAGATGGAGACAGAGGAATATTTCAATGGTTTTGCCCAATAGGAAATTGAAATGTGTAGAATATAGGCTGAAACTGATGATGAGCCAAATTGTAAAAGATCAGAAAAGCAGCTCTTGTTTATGGTCTTATATCAGAATCAAATAAAAGACTTTTACAAAGCACCAGGCTAAGGCTAAGTAAATCAACACATCTGGTGATGACAAACTAGATTTAGGTAAATCATGTCAAAAATTTAGGCGAGCCAGGCATGGTGGCTCATTCCTGTAACCCCAGCACTCAGGAGGCTGAAGCAGGAGGATTGTTGCCAGTTTGAGACCAGCCTATACTACAAAGTGAGCTCAAGTCCAGCCTTAACTGCATAGAGAGACCCTGTCTCAAAAAAATGAAAAAAAATAAACTTAGTTGAGTAAAGAATGTCAAGTATAAAACATTGAGGGACACCAATACATAGAGCTGAAAGAGAAATAACAGCAATCAAGAAGGGAAGGCCATGAGAGAGAGAAAACTTGGTACATCAGTATAGAACAAGGGTTTAAGAAGTAAGACTTATGCAAAAGTGTCAGCTGTTTTTTTAGTATAGGGAGGAGAAGAAGGATCAGGACAGAAAATGTATTATTTGGTTTTGATTTGGTTTCATGAGTGTGTGGTAAAAGTAATATTTTTGTATGCACATGTAATGCCAGTACAGAGGGAGGCTGAGATAGGAGGATCACAATTTTGAGCTGAGCCTGAGCAATGTATCATCTTAGCAATTTTTTCTTAAAAGTAAAAAAAAATGAAAATAAGAAAAAGGCTGTGGATGTAGCTCATTACTAAGGCCACACACAGAAACAATATCTACTTGCGTTTAAGTGTGTTAAAACATGTGTTTGAAAAGGAAATAATTGAGAGGCCACAGATGTATACTACAGTTTTTAATAAGTTCTCCATCAATTTCCAAAGTTACTGAATACTTCTGTTAGTGACAATGCCATCTGGTCCAACAATATCAAGATTAGCACATCCACAAAAGATAATGAAGGAAATTGTTTAAAGCTAAAGAAGCCACTTTGGTTTACTTAGTTCTTTATTCTAGTGCACAAAGAAAGAGGTAATACCCCAGTTGAAGTAAGAGAAGAAAACTTCTTATTAAAAGCAGTTATATCCGTATAGATATAATTAATAACCAATTGTGCTAGGTCATTTCCACTCAGTAAAAGGCAAGTGCTAACAACATAAATCAATTTCTTTCTCTTTTTTTCTTATTTTAAAGAGAGTAAAACAAGCAAAATAAAACAGAATAAATCCAATAGTAACAAACCAGTGTAAGTGACACAGGACTTCAAAGCAATATGAAATCAACAATGGCTACCATAATGCTTCTTGTCTTCAAAACAGTTGTAGATAACTTCAGACATAGTAGAAATCAAACAAAACAGAACAGAGTAGAACAAAAAAAACAAAACAATGAATGCAATAAAGGACTTCAAAACAAGACAACAGTAAATCCAAAATGGCTACCAAATTATCTCTTGTTATCTTTGAAATAGCTGCCCATGCCATCAGATATAATAAAATCCAACAAAACAGAATAAAACCCAACCCAACAAACCAATGAAAATGATGCAGGATTTCAAAGTAAGAGAATAGGTAGTTAACAATGGTTAACACCTTCAGAAGGAGGTCCCCCATAGATGCCACATTGCCTACCATGATCCTCTGAATAAATGATCAGATCACTGACCCTAGACCTGAAAAATCAGTAAAACACCAAACACCACAAGCATCAAATTGCGTTTCACCTGAATAGCCATTTTTACAGCCTGTGATTCTCTGGATCAGCAGGTTGCTTACAGGGGGATGGGGGGATTGTCTCCACTTGTTTGCCAGCCCAGGCACCATAAGGGGCTAGGGTCTGGCTGTCCCCCCAGTGTGGTGGCTCATACATGGAGCTGGTTCACAAGAGTGGGATTGTTTCTTATTGATTTCTTGTTCTCTTCCCTCACAGTCCATGAATTGCACTGACTCATGGAAAAAGGATAGGGTCTGGTTGTCCCCTGGAGAGGGAGGCCCCTGTGAATTTCTTTCTTTTTCAAAACAAGTGTATGCATGTATACACACACACACAAATGGACTGGGAAAAATATAGTGTAGAAAGGCATAAATTGAGTAGAAAAATAGATGAGTAATAAATAATTGTTTAGAATATAGTAATTGCTGAAAAAAGATTGGTTGAGAAGAAAGGATATGCTTTCAAAAATAGAGAGGCAATTACTAAAAGAAATGGGGTGACATTCAGAATCTTGTACTCTGTCGACATCCAGTTTGTCCACCTCTTGTGTTTTCCTATTTCAAGTCAGCTGACTCACATTTACCAAATTATTCTTCCTAAAGTGTAGGTATGACTTTTTCTTTACCTTAGAGATTGCAAATCAAATCAAAACTCAACCATCCAAAGACTTCAATTCTTTATGCATTCTAGATAGAAGTCCTTTGATGAATAAATACAAATGGCAAATAAATATATGAAAAAATATTCAACATCATTGATTATTTGAGAAATGCAAATTAAAACAATACTGAAACTATCTTACTCCAGAAAAAGTGGCTAGTATCAAGAAATTTATCAATTACTAATGTTGGAGTGCCTGTGGGGGGGGAAATCCTTCTTCACCTATGGTGGGAGTGTAGACTTCCACCTATGGTGAGAATGTAGACTGTACAACCAGTGTGGAAATCAGTCTGGAGACTTCTTTAAAATATTAAGATTAGAGGTTCCATTTTACCCAGCTATTTCCCTTCTGGTATTTTCCTAGAAGAACTGAAAGCATCATACCACAACAGTATATGTGCATCCATGTTTATAGCTGCACAATTTATGATAGCCAGATTTTGGAAACATTCCATCAACTGAGGAATAGATAAAAAGCTGTGACATTTTTGTACAATGGAGTTCTACTCAGCTATAATGAAGGATGAACTTGAGGCTTTTATAGATAAATGGATGCAACTAGAAACCATACTTACAAGTGAAATAAATCAAATGTGCATGTGTAAACATTGGATGGTCTCCCTAGTGCAAGAACTTAAAAGAGTAAATAATATCCAAATATTACAGTGGATACAGTGAAAAGAAACAAACTGCTCAAAGGGAAAGAACAACTGAGATAGGGGAAAGAAGAAAAGAAGGAAGGGAAAAGGAAAAAAAAATATATATATATATGTATAAAACAAGATAGCAAAGATTCATAAAAAGGAACAGTTTGCACTCATATTCTCTGATCAACTTTGCATGCCCATATCAGGTAATCTGAGAAACTTTTTTGAAGATAACAATAAGTAATATAGCAACCATTATTAAATTCCTATCCTCTTGTTTTGAAATCCTATATTGCTATTGTTTTGTTGTTATTTGCCTTTTTATTTTTCTGTATTTTTTTCTTTAAAACAAAAAATAAAATCTGGCTCAGCTTCTATTCTATTCATAGTCTCTGAGCCCCCTTGCCTTTCTGCAGTTCTTTTTATTGTTTTCTCTGCTTAAACCTCTTTTTGTCTTTTCTTCACTTGTTGAAACCTTTTTCTCTATGATCCACCTTAAATTAAATAGCTAATAATTATTGGGTGCTTGTTTTGGGGTAGCCACTATGCTAGGTATGTGTAAGAATTCTACATGGATTACCTTATTTAATCCTTATAACAGCCTTACTATCTTCTCTTTATCTTAGAGTTAATTCAAAGGGAAAGAAGTAATTATATTTGCCCAAAGTCACACAACAAATGTTGAAAATGGGATATGGAGTTAAATAGTCTGGCTCTGGGGCCCAGAGAGGTATTACAATTTCAAGCAACTAACACTCAAAAATAGTTTTCTGATTTTCTCTGGCTATCCTGATATGATCTCTACTTGACAACCTCAGAACTATTTGCACCTTTAAAACCTATCTTCTGTTATATTACTTGTCTTTTTATACCCATGATGAACCTGATTAAGCCCTAGTGATCACAATCTGTATCTTAAATATCTCTCTGTCTCACACTTCCTGGCACAAACTAAGTGCTCAGTAAGTCTGCTAAATTGAATAGAAGTTATGATGGGGTAATGGGGGGGCATAAGACAGTTATCTAGGGAAGATGCTGCATATTTTCTTACCCCTGAAATCCTGTATTATATTGAACAGTACTGCCAACACCTGTCTAAATCAGACCTTGCAATCTGTTTTCCCAGCTTGGTCTCTGGTGGGTCTCTTCTTGTCCCCCCAGTTCTTGGAGCTGTATGGGTCTTGGCCCATGTTTGGGGTGGGACAGGATCAAAATATCATTGCTCTTGACTCAGCTTCCAGGACTGAAAGATCAAGTGAAGTTCAGTTGCGGGAGCAGGAGTTGGACTGAAATCCCACACAGAGAGCCAACGTGCTCTTTACACAAGCCCTGACTTACCTGGGGAACATTTGAGTGAGGTGAACTGCTGTTCAGCTTCACTCCTGGATTCTCTGCTTATCTGATCCCCCTCCCTTCCTCAGCTAGCTACTAGACCCTTTCTTTTCTTTATCTCCAATCCCCAGATGCTCAATGCTGTTGAACAAAGTGCTGTCATGTTCCCAGCAGTTGACCCGTCTACTAAGTGCCTACACAGGAAGGAACAGTCTCATCAAGGCTCCCAGGTTTCTGGCACCTCAGAGCTTCCAGACAAAAGTGTGTGGACAGACCAACAGCCACCCTTCCAGCCATTCAGACTTTATAGCATCCTGACAGGAGCATCCTCACTTGACCAGTACTGTCACTGCTCCCAGCCACCTTGACACAACAGGAGCATTCCCACATTTACCCTGTAATGAATGGATAGATGGATCTTAGATCAGGCATGCTGACCAGCTACCTCCCTTCAGCCTCAACCCTAAACACCGCACTCATAGTAGAAGAAATCCATTGCAATCAAATCTTCACTCACTTTACACACATGTGTTGCAACAAAAGATCAATCCATACACCCTCAACTCCTTTAGTGTTAAGTCTACTTCCTCCTTCCCTTGAGGCTCCCTGGCCAGCTATTGGACAACTTGGTATGTTGAGCTGTGGCTATGCAAAGAAGTTTCACTCTGGAGAGGGACTCGGTGAGTCATAGGGTGAAACAGTGATCCAGCCACTAGTGCCACAGGAGCTGCCAAGCTGCCAGTGAGGGCTGAAGGGCAGTGAGCCAGGGAGTTAGGCCAGGCCAGGTCTATGGGAACAGAGGCAGAGAGTTCTGAGTTCTTCAAAACTGCTGAATGTAGCTTAGCTCTTAAAAACTCTGATCATGAGTTAGCTGACTTGTACTGTAACAGGAAAAATTAATGTTGAAAAGTAAGGATTTTCAGACACAAGGAAAAGAAGAAAGTACTTCACAGTCTTGTACCTGCATTTTTTCTCCTCCTTGTTTTCCTCTTCCTTCTTTCTGCTTTTTAAAAAAACAATATGCAAAATATTAACCATAATTAATCATTTATTATTTTGTTTTGAAATTGTGTATCATTTTTTCTCATCTCTTTTTTTTTGTTTAAAAAACCCACTCATGAGGATTGCAAGATGGCCAACTGAGTGGCAGCATGATAAGAGAGCCTCTCTGAGGAAAAAAAAAAAAACTCAGACACTGGAATTTGGCAACATGGAGAAAGCCAGACAAAAGGAGAGGAATTCTCATGACCCAGGAAGAAACTGAGGAAAAAGAAAAAAGAAAGAAGAAAAAGAAGCATGGACAGAGGATCGAGGCTGGGCAAGCCCCGATTGCTGTACTAGCACGTCTTAAAGTCAGTTGACTCACGATCAAGCTGAGATTGTGGCACTGCTGAGACCCAGGGATGGTGAGCTCCAGACACTTGGCTGGATGAGGCACTGCGGCAGGGAGTGGAAACAGCCAGTTGAGCTGCATGAATTTTGGTGAGTGACGCGAACTGGAATCCCCAAATTGGGAAGACTGGCTGAGTGACATTTTGGAGTTGGGCAGGGCCGGCTTGAATCAAAACTAGAGGCAGCATCAGCTGATGAGCTGATCACTCCTAGTCCAAAGCAGATTGGTGGGATCTGCTCAGGCAGGGCCATGCCCCTGGTTGAAACCCAATAGCCAGGGATGAGACATTTCTGGGCCAGTGGCATCCCCCAGGAAACAAACAAACTTGTTGAAGCGTAAACTGGTTGACTGGCATAGGGGGAGGAGCCAGCTCTCAGCATGCAACTCACAGATACGCAGCGGACTGGGGGGTGGTACTTCCTTAGCAAGAGTGCTGCAGAAAAACTGTAAGCAATACAAAAGGCCCAGAGACCTCCACCACCCACCTGTCTGAAGGGGGCTGGAAACTTGACAAGACAGAGAAAGAGCAAAAGGTCTACAACTGTGGAACCAGGGAAAGTGAGTCCAACAGAGGTAAATGCAGAGGAGGTTGAGAGCAGCAAACCTGTAATGTCAGAGACAGCCTCATCGGAAATAAAGAAATACATCTGTGACCTCATCATGGAATTTAAACGTGAAATTCTAACTCAGGTGAAGCAAGATATAAGCAGATTAATAAAAGAAGTCCTGGGTATTCCTCAAGTAGACACAAATGAAAGAATAGAGAAACACAGAGAAAGGAGAGAAGCCTTTATGAAGAATATAAACAAAATCTAGCATATATGAAACAGATCCAAAGACAATATCAGGAAATTAAAAACTCCATTGAAACCTGGCAAAACCTTTTAACAGAAACTAAAGACAAACTTTCAAAACTTGAAGATAGATTTGTAAAGTATGATTGTGAAAGGAAGGATCTCTTAAAAATAACAAGGAACCAGGAAGCAATGATACAAAGTCTAGAAGATGACAAGAGAATTTATAACCTAAGAATAAAATATGTGAATGAAGATGCAGCCATAAATACAAATGAAATAAAAAGTCTATTCACAGAAATAATTAAGGAAAACTTCCCAAACATAGGAAATGGAAGTGATGTTCAGATATATGAGGAATTGGACCTCCAGCCAGCTACAACCAAAACAGATCTACATCCAGACATATAATAATCAGGATCCCAGAAATCCATCACAAGAACAGAATATTAAAAGTGGTCAGAGAAAAGAAACCGATTACCTATAAAGGAAAACTCATCAAAATCACAGCAGACTTCTCAGTGCAAACCATCAAATCAAGAAGAGCTTGGAGGGAAATATTCCAAGCCCTCAAAGAAAATAACCTCCAACCCAGAATGATGTACCCTGCAAAACTGTCTCTCAGAGTCAATGGAGAGACAAGATATTTCCACGACAAAGAGGAACTGGGGGAGTTTGTGACCACCAATCCAACCCTGCAAAGAATACTGAAGGACATTCTAGAGAGAGAGACGAAAATCACCAGGATTCCAGGAATAATGGCAGAAAGGCCTCAAAGAAACAGGCAGACAGTGGAATGAAGGAGAAAAGTAAACAAATAACAACAGAAAAATAGAATGGCAGAGATAAGACAGAGAAGATTGGTTATCACTGTTTTATCTTGACTGATTTTATTTGAATCTGGTATGCTTGAGAGTGTCAAGTCTGAGAGTAGGGGCAACTACTCTGAAGATGGCAAGATTCAATAGGATACCCATTCTGGTTTGATTGTTAACTGCCTTTGAAGTCCTATAACGTCTCCAATGTTTAGATTTTATTAATAGTATAAAGCAATGCTATGTTTATTTTATATTTGATGATATAGATAATTTTATAGAAAATAACAGGAGACATCATAGTCACTACTGTAGATCACCTAGTGTTGTGTTTTTGTATGTTCTTTTCATTTCGTGTTTCCCTAGGAATTTGTATTGCTGACTTGTTTTGATTTATTTCTCCCTCTAATACATAAAGGCTAGGTATATGTGTAGAGACTTATATATGTGTAGAACTTCCAAGTTGTTTACAGGAATGGATTATAGTTATTGTAAAGAAAAAAAGGAAAAGAGAGTATTCTAAAGGATATAACTGCATGCATGTTTGAGTGTGTGGAATTAATAACCATGTTGCTAAAGTTTTAGTTGGATGGATGAACAAAACTGACTGTAGTCTCACTGTTTGTATGTGCACTTTGTGGACTTTACATTTGTAACTTGAACAACTGCATCTAAGAGAAAAGAATGCATCAACTAGTGATTTTTTACTGGTTATTATTTTGTTTTGTTTTGTTTTTGAGATTTTGTATTGTTTCTACCCTCTTTGTTTCAAAATTTTTCTTTAAATAAAAAAAATTTTAAAAAAAGCAAGAGGAGGAAAAGAAAGTGCTCTAAAAGAGATAACTGTATCCATACTTAAGTGTGTAGGTTTAATAACCATGTTACTAAGTTTTTGTTGGAATGGTGAACAGAACTGTTTGCAGCCTCACTGTTTGAATGTCCACTTTGTATGCTTTAATTTTGTAACTTGAACAACTATATCCAAGAAGACAATATGTAATGTATCAAACAGTGATTTCTTACTGTTTATTTTTTTGAAATTCTGTATTGTTTCTACCCTTTGTTCTGTTTTGCTTCCCCCCCTCTTTAAATTAAACTTTTAAAAACCCACTCATATCTGCAGAAAAGTAGGCAGGATATTGACAGGAGAAAGAGAGAAGATGTGAAGTTGATGAAATAGCACTAAAAATGAAGGGAAACTGTATTCTGGACCTGGCTTGAACTTTTTCAAAATGCTCACCTGTGTGGTCTTGTGTTTCTCTGTGTACATGCAAATTACATAGTCTTTAGGGGCCCTTCTCAGGACAAAGCTTTGATAGTTTATGTATATGATCTAACAGGCAATAGTGGGTAAGTACTGGAATGTTCCTGACCTTGAAGAATTTGCAGAGATCAGACAGAGCAAATACAGAACATAGTACACAGTATAAAATGAAAGGCCAAAATGTGTAGTACAGGCTAGAAGATAGTAGGGGACAAGAAGAAGGACTAAAAACAAAAGAGTATTTGGCCAGGGAAGACATATGTTATTCAGTGGATTAGGAAGGCTCAAAAAAGGTGGAGGAGAAAATAACACTTTAAATTATAAAGACAAAGTGCACTTGAATCATGACATAAGGAATCAAGAAATGTGCCATAATTAGACTGACAGTCCACACCTAACCTGGATAGCGGCCATGCACCAGGAGTTCACAGCAGTGTCTCAGTACAGGGGCTGAAAAGTCTTTGGTGGAAATGGACTGATCAGGCACTGAGGTGACTTGGCATAGGTACTGAATTAACTCTAATTCTTTTGAGGATTACATGAATTTATAAAGTAATGTCAATATGAAAAAGGCAATTAGAACAATGTCTAGGACATAGTAAATTTACATAGGTCTATGTAATACATAAATAAATTAACTAATTAATTAACACATGCTCCTATATACTTTAGCAATCTCTGATAGCATCTGTCAGATGAAAATGAAGAGAGTTACTCTGTATATTCCTTAATATTTCTCTGAGGATGCAGAAGATAGACCAAAAGAAAGACCCTCACGTTTTCTCTCAGAGAAGGGACACTTTCCCAAAGGAGAAGTCTTCAGCTTTTCTTCCATCTCATGTCTGTGTCTCATGGTTACAGACAGCCTTGAGACACTAATGTAGAAGAAAGCATACTGACTTGGGACTTGGGAGTCTGTGGAAAACTAATCATGTGTAAAATCAAGTAAATCCTAATTTAACATTCCTTCTGCATTTGCACCATGAAGAGGTAGTTGGACTAGATGTTCTTAAACTCTAAAGCAGTGCATTTCAGTTTATTGTGTATGTCAAATCCCAAGCATTCTGTTAAGGCACAGATTCTGATCTAGTAGCTGAGGTACAGTGTAGCAGTGAGTAAGGTTAAGGCTGTCAGCTTTGTTTTCTATGAGGTACTCATGCTCATTTTCTGTGGCATCCTGTGGTACTGAGGTTGGGTCAACTCATTTCTTGGGGAAAAATTCCTCAACTCCTGTTTATGATAGGCATGAGTTTTCTTCATGAACTCAAACAGTATAATGCCAAGAGAAGAGTTTCTTTGACTATAATTCACTATTGGAACCATCCTAACATAGTAGCAGGAAAGACAGGTCCTGCCTCCTCTCTTATTTCTAGGGATAGAGAGCTTCTGCTGGGGCCAAATGAGAAATGTGGAGTTTCATACTGTGAATCTTCAGCTCTTCTTAGAGGTTATATAAGGTGACTCAGGGTAATAGTAACTCTCATCTGGGTCACAAATAATCCTGAATAGCATCTAATTCTAGGGTAAAATGCAGACAGGGTGAATTCTTTCAGGAGATTCATACTTCTTCAGTCATACTAGACCTTAGAGCACTTCTGGAGATCAAAAAAGGAGAGCAGAAGCTGATGTGCCAAGGGGTTCTGAGACCTATGTGTTAGCTTCTTCAAGCTCTAGTGTCTTTAACAGTGCCCCTTATCAAAGATTCAGCTCTTGGTGCCCTTTATTCAGCTTGAAATATGTATAGATAAGCTTAGTTATAGATGTTGGACTAAATGGAGTATACAGGCTTTGGTGTTCTGGATTAGAAAGTTGGAATATAAGCTTATGTAGCATTTTTCTTTAGCAGCAAGAAAAGGCAAAGTGCCTCCTCCCCAACTGATTTTCCTGCCCTCTATCAAACCTCAACATATTTGTCTACTTACTTATGATTACTTCTTGTTTGTTTTTTATGTTTTAGTCATAAACTAAAGTTGTTTATGTTTTATCCTCTGAAAGACTGTACTTCTGAATGACAGAAGTAGCCATATCCCTTACATACTACTTCTGTCAGTGTAGGCCCAGAAGCCTGCAGTGCTATCTAAAAAGCCCTGTAACCCTGAACCTTCTACATATGTATCTTGTGGTAATACTACTTCAAAGTAATATTGTGATGTATCTCATATCCTTATATCTCAATCTTGTTTTCAGTATTATAAATCAAACCCAAGGGTAATAATCCACTGAATTCCATGAAAATCCCAAATTGTATTTATTTTTTTATTTTAACATAAAGGTTCATTTAATTTTCCAAGCTCACCATAATTTCAGTGATCCTACTGCTTCAACCCTCCTAAAAACAAAAATCACTACATCCAGGCCTATTCACTTTTTATAATTTTATACATAAATATAGCCATAAGGGCTTATGAGCATAGGTGAGAGATTACTGTACCTGGTATAACACAGAAATAAGATTAATATGAAAAGGATAGGAAAGAAATTTTCACATTACCAAATCATCTCTTTCCAAAATTGAGGAAGGATGTTATGGATGAAGAAACCCTCTATGCAAGAGAAAGAGAATGAAGTGAGCACTAGAAAACCTAGTGAAGTAAAGTGAACATTAGGTTAACCCCATTACTCCCAGCTGTTTTCTGCACACTAAGACTACAGGATTACTCCTTTTTGAGGTCAGTCCTTGTAGCCCTATGCAACCAAGCTAGCCTTCTCAGTCCTAGATTTCAAGACCATGCTGAACCAATTGGGCCTCCATAGTCCTAGACTCCAGGCTGCACTCACAGACTTAATCATCAGCCCCATCCCACCCTCAGATTGATCCTGTAGGCCCACATTTTAGGCATACTTCAGCATCAGGTTAATCTCCACAGGCACCAGATTCCAGAACAGTGTTTTAGATTCAGCCCAGAGTAGCTGTAGCACCAGGAAAATACTCACAGCAGTAGATTCCAGACCAGCATCTGTAGACCCAGATTTCAGTCTTGCTACAGTGTCAGGGGAGCAAAATGAAATGAAGACCCCAGGCCAGCCTCCATTAACTCTAAGCTTCAAGCATCCCCCTCTACACCCACACACACACACACACACATACACACACACACACACACACACACACACACACACACACACCTTATCTCCAGTTCTGCAGACCTAGGATTCAAGCATGCCTCAATAAAACCAGATTCTAGGTACATCTCAATGGAATCAGATTTGAGGCTCTTCCTCAAGAATGCAGCAACTGTAGAATGGGTGTTACAGTTTGTATCTAGATGTCCCAGGAAAGTCTCATGCACTCATAAGTGAAACTTTTCAGAAGTGGCTGGATCTAGGGTGTGTGCTAACTAAATTAGTCCAGTGATTGGTTTAGCATAGTTCTGTATGTGAATAATGTGTGGGGGTGGCACCAGCCAATATACTTATAGACTGAATAGCATAAATAGAAAAGGAAGGCTAGCTACACTGCTGCTGCTGCTCCTGCTGCTGCTTCTTTTAGCCTGCCCTATCATGGACTGATTCATTCCTCAGCCATGCATCTCTGCCTTGGAGCTAATTATAAACTGAAACCTATACAAATTGTGAGCTAACATAATCTTTCCTCCTTTAACCTATGGGTATTAGGTATTTTGTCTCAGTAACAAAAAAATAACGCAATGGGCAAATTGTGATGGCACGTGCTTGTAACCCTAGAACATTGGGAGGCTGAGACAGGAAAATTGCAAGATCAAACTCATCCTGGATGATTTAGCAACTTAGCAAGACCTTATCTTAAAAAATTTAAAAAGGTTTAGGGTATATCTCAGTGCAAAAGTCCCAAGTTCAATCTCCAGTACTGCTAAATAAATAAACAAATAACAAAAAGTAAAACAGTATCCAACTATAGGCTACCTACAGGAGACACATTTGCCCTTTTAGGTTTAAGAACATATATTGTGTAACAGTGAAGAAATCAAAAATATTTAATATAAGAAGTAATTAAAAAGAGAAGCCAAATATCTACATTTATGTTGCACATAATAGCTTTAAAAATCTGTCACAAGACACAAAGAATAGCATTATGTAATGATAAAGGTGTCAGTTCATCCAGAATATATATTAGATGTACATATATATGAACTCAGCATTGAGACTATATCTAAAGCAAATAATAATGGAAATAAAGCAAGAAATAGACAATAATGTAATTCTAGAAAGAGTCTTCAATTTCACAGTGTTAACAGTGGGGATAATAGTCAAAAAGAAAATAAGTAAACTGTAAACTTGAATAATATAAATCAAAGGATGCTAAGAGACACAGAGAATATTCTATTTAACAGCAGAAGAATATACATTCTTTTCAGTGCACATAGAATATCCTCCAGGGTAGATCATAAGTTGGGATACAAAGTAAATCTTAACAAATGTAAGAAGATGAAATCATATTAATTGTCTTTTTAAACTTCAATGCAAGGAAACTAAAAATCAACAGGAGAAAAAGGGAAAAATCTATGAATATATAAAAGTTAAATAACACTCTGAAAAATCAATGAAATAGAAAAGAAAAACAAAATTTGAGATACAATGCAAATAAAACATACTACAAGTTTATTCATACCTAAAAAATAGTTTTAAGGTGGAAGTTCATAATCATGAATTCCAACATTGAGAAAAAATTATCTAAAAATGGATTTCTAATTTGATTCTTCAAGAAATGAATAAAAGAAAAAAAAACCAATATCACCAGATGAAAATGACATTTCAGAGCAGAAATAAATGAAGTGTGAACTAGAAAAATAAAAATGACTCATTTATTGAAATTTATTGTAAAATAAAATGGGCAAATATTTATTTTTAACTAGGAAAATAATAAAAAGTATAAATTAAGGAAAAGACATTAAAACTTATACCACAGAAACACAAAAGATCATAAAAGATTACTATGAACAAATAAATGCCCCAAAACTGAAAGAAATGATCGAAGTCCTACAAACATAGTATTTACCAGGACTGAAATATAAAGCAATAAAAAGTCTAAAATGATCAATAAATAGTAAAGAGATTGAAATTTAAAAACCATCACAAAGAAAACCTTAGGATATGACTTGAGTTTATACTATAATGCTACTGTAATAAAATCAGCATAGTACTGGAATAAAGATAGACATGAAAATCAAAGAAATAAATTAGAATATATAGCTACAACTACAAATACACTTAGCCACCTTATCTTTGATAAAGGGGCCAAGTTCACTGGAAGAAAGATAGTCTCTTTAATAAATGATACTGGAAAAACTGGCTCTCCATATGCCAAAAACTAAAACTATATCCATACCAACATGCCTATCACCATACTAAACCAAAGTCAAAATGGATGAAAGATCTAAATATTAAAACAGAAACACTAAATCTTATGGAAGAAAGAGTAGGTAGAAAACTTGAAGACATACCAGTAGGTAGAGATTTCATGAACAAAAATCAAACTGCATGGGAAATACTTCCCAGAATCAATAACTGGGATAACATCTTATTAAAAGGTTTATGCATGTTGATAGAAATCTCCAACAGAGCAAAAAGTAAACCCTTGAATTTTGAAAAAATCTTAGTCAACTGTCCCTTAGTTAAAGGACTTCTGTCCAGAACATATAATGAATTTTACAAAATCAGACCCCTGAAATTCAAAGACCTAATCCAAAAATGGGCATCTGAGATGAACACACTTCTCAGTTAAAGAATTAAAAGTAGCAAATAAATACATGAAAAAAAGTTCAGCATCATTGGTCAGTAGAGAAATGCAAATTAAAACCACACTGAGATTCCATCTCATTCCAGAAAGAATGACCAGGATAAAGATAACTACCAACAACAAATGCTGGAGAAGCTACAGGGGGAAAGGAACTCTTCTGCACTGTTTTTGGGACTGTAGCCTTGTGCAATCACTGTGGAGGTCAGTTTGATGGTTTCTCAAAAAACTGGCATTGGAAATCCCATTTAACCAAGCTATTCCATTTCTGGGCATATTTCCAGAAGAATTGAAAACATATCACAGTTATATATGTGCATGCATGTTTATAGCAGCACTGTTTGTAATAGCCAGATCTTGGAAACAACCTAAAAGCCTATCAACTGAGGAATGGATAAAAAAGAAGTGGTATTTTTATACAATAGAGTACTATTCTGCTATAAAGAATGATCACATGGAGATGTTTATAAGTAAATAGACACAACTTGAAACCATACTCACAGGTGAAATAAATCAAACTCACATGTAAATATTGTATTGTCTCCCTAGTGTAAGAAATGGTAAGAGTACATAAGATACAAAATCCTCAATAAATACAGTGAAAGGGTAAGAATCTGCTCAAAAAATAACATCTCAGGGAAAAGGAGGAGAAGAAAAAGGAAGGGAAAGGAAAAAAATATCTAAATTTGTATAAACACACAACATAGCTAAGATGATTAAGCTACAAATTCTATAAGTTTGTGGGAAAAAAGTTAACATTCCTAGGATTTGAACAATTTTGCATGTTTGTGTCTGGTGTCTGAGGAGCTCTTGAGGATCACTATGTAAAATAATAACTGTTATATTCCTACTACCTTGTTTTGAAGGCCTTATGGGTAGCCATTGTTGATTTTCCTACTGTCTGGTTTTGAAAGCCTGTAATGCCTGCATTACACTGTTATGATCAGTTTTATACTATTTTATTTTATATGAATTCATTATGTGTGAACATATAGGCAACTATTTAGAAGAAAACAAGAGACATTATGGTAGCCACTGTAGATCTCTTGTTGTCTTGCTTTGAAATCTGGGTCACTTACATTGTTTTCTTCTCATCTGCTTTGTTCTGTTTTGTTATGTTTAGTTTTACCCACTTTAAAATTTAAAAAAGCAAACCAGAATGTGGTATGTTCACTAGTGAGTTCCATCAACCAATTAAAGAAGTAACAAAAATCTTTCTCAAAGTCTTCCAAAAAATGGAAAAGATGAAAGTCTTACAAACACATATGGCAGGCACTACCCTGACAATCAAGCCAAACAAGAACATAATGGAAAAAATTACAAGTTAATATATTTAACCAAGAAGATGACAGATCTGTACAATAAACACTTTAAAACATTGATGAAAGAAATTGAAGCAAACAGAAACAAAAGGAAAAATAGCCTATATTCATGGAAGTTGATAAGAAATATTATTAAAATGTTCATATTACCCAAAGTGATCTATAGATTACCTTTTGTCACTATCAAAGTTCCAATGATTTTTTTCACAGAAATGCATGAAATCCTAATGACCCTGGGAAGCCAAAGACATCTGAGCAAAAAGAAAAAAAAACTGGAGGCATTGTAGTACATGACTTTAAAATATACCACGAAATATATTACCCAAAGAAACATAGTACTAGCTAAAATATGCAGGAAAATAGAAAAGAATAGAGAGACCATAAACAAATCCAGGCATTTAGGGTCACTTGCTCTTTGACAAAGTTGTGAAGAACAATCCTTGGAAACAGAAGTGTTTCTTTAATAAATGGTAGTTGGAAAAAATGAATATCCACATGCAAAAAGGGAAATTTGATCCTTATCTCACACTACACACAAAAATCAACTCAAAATTGATTAAGTACTTAAATGGAAAGACCATATATTGTAAATTTAATAGAAGAAAACACAAGGAAAGAAATGTTTTTGTATATGCTGTCATTCTTTGTTATCTGTGCAAGATTGGCTCCAGAATGCCCTTTAGATGCCAGCATCTGCAGATGCTGAAGTGTCTTGTTATACAAAGTGGTGTAGCAATTGCTTACAGTGTATACACATTTTCCACATATACTTTAAATCATCCCTAGATTTCCTATGTAAACCAAAAATATGTAAACAGTATGTAAGTTTTTGTTGTGCTATGTTTAGGGAGAATAATAATAAGACAAAAGTTTGTATGTGTTTAGATCAGATGCAATTTTTTTTCAAATATTTTTTATCTTCAGTTGTTTGAATTCATAGATATAATATTGGTATGGTGGGCAGACTATGTGACTAAAAAAGTACAGAAAATAAAAGGGAAAATAAACAATTGAGATTGCCTCAAACTGAAAAGATTCTGCAATGAAAAGGAAACAACAGAGTGTGTAGATCATCTAGGGAACAGGAGAAAATATATCCATGTCACACATCTAATAAACAGTTTATATCTAAAATATATAATGAACTAAAACAACTCAATAGCAAAGAAAAAAATGTCTGGGTTATAAAATGCTGAAAAGACCAGAACATTTTTAAAAAGAATACATGCAAATGATGAAAATTATATGAGAAAATATTCAACATCACTAAGTGTAAGGGAAATGCAAATTAAAACTGCAGTGAGACATTACTTCACATCACATAGAATGAATTCTGTAAAAAAAGATGAAAAGCAATAAATATTGGTGTGGATGTGGAAAAAAGAAAACTCCTTTTTTCCTGTTAGTGAGAATGTGAATTAGCATACAGTCACATGGAAGACAGTATGCTGATCATTAAAAAATAAAGTAGAACTACCATACCATGCAGAAATCTTACTACTAGATATATTCCAAAATGAAAGACATTAGTATGTTGAAGTTATGTCTTTGCTCTCTTATTCACTGGAACTTTATCCATAGTGGACAAGATACAGACTCAATTTAAGTGCCCATCAATAGATGAATGAATAAGAAAATGTATTACATATAATAAACAATAAAATAATATCTGTTCTTTTCATTTGAGACAATATGAATAATCCTGGTGAATAATATGGAAAGTGAAATAACCCAGCCACAAAAAAGAATACTGTCCAATTTAGCTCATATATAGAATTTTAAAATACTGGAAATATAGAAGCAGAGAATATACTGCTAGTTTCCAGGTATTGGAGAGACTGGAATGGAAATAAATAGATGTTGGTCAAAAAATATGAAGTTTCAGTTATGAAATATGAGTAAGTTACTGAGATTTACTCCACACCATAGTGATGATAATTAAAAATAGTATATATTTACAGTAGTTGAAGACACTTGTTGTGGCTTACATCTAGATCTCCATACCAAAGTATCATGTGCTTATAAGCAGGGCCTTTGAAAGTGATTGTTGTGTGATACTGAAAGCCCACAAATTGGTTAATATAGTTCCAGGTATGGTAATGAATTTATAAAGAGAAAAGAACTACTTTGGGTATATGTGGGAAACTAATAGGGTTGTAGCTTAGCAGTAAAAAGGGAAAAAAGGAAGGTTTGCTACTTCCTGACTCCCTCACCACAAACTATTTCTCCTCTGCTATACCACTCTGCTGTTTTTCCTTGCTTTGGAGCTAGTCAACTATGGACTGAAGCCTCTACAAATTGTGAGCCAAAATAAACCCTTGCTCCTTTGACTTGTGAGTGTTGGGTATTTTATCCTAGCAATGAGAAAAGAAAATAAGACAAGACTAGATCTTAAACATTTACCACAAAAAATTAAGAGTATGAAAAATGATGGATATATTATTTCACTTGATTTCAATCATTTCAAAATGTAGAAATATATCAAAACAGCACATTGTATATAATAAACATATTCAATATTTATTTGTCAGTTATGCTTTAAAAAAACTGAGAAACCAAAGTGAAAAACTCAAAACACTAAATAATATCTAAACAAAACAGTATTGCTTAGGCCACATTGCGAGATTGGATCTCAGAATTTTAACACCAACTCAAAGCTTTTCTCAGTCCCATACTGATACTCACCTACAGATGCATGGTGAAAACAGAAATCTATCCATTAAATGAAAGAATGCAAAAATTGCTAAAAATAAATAAAGGTTTGCAAATTTAACACTAAAATCATACTTACTGGATTGAGAATGTGGTAAAATGGTGGTGGTAAAATATTTCCTTTCTTCCTTCAGTGGTGGTAAAATGTTTCCTTTGTCCTTCAGCATGCCTGAGGCCCTGAGGTTGACATATACCAGTGAAAAAAACCTTACTGAGAGGACAAGGATTACTAAGATATAAAACATTTTTTTGTTTCTGCAAAATATTAGTATTTTTAGCCTATTTCAGTCTTGAAAGCAATCTATAGCATTTTATGCCTGACACACATACACACAAAAATGAAATGAATCAACCATTAAATAAGGGAAATCAAAAAAGTGTTAAAGAGTGATAAGAAGCAACATTAAGAAGTAAATAATTATATAAATGAGTAAGACTTTTCCCCTTAATATTGATGAGATGCCAATATATCCTTAGTACTATCATACCACATCTCCATATACACACTGTTTGGTTTGAAAAAACAGAGGAAAACTTGGTCATTTTCTGCCAATGTCAAAGGCTGTCCCAGTGTAGAAGGAACTGATGAATTTGCAAGATTTAGAGGGAAAAGTAAAAATATGTAAGTGAAATATACAGGCAGACAGATTTATGCTCTGAAGTAGAATTCTTATAATCAGCATGAAGGCACAGGTTCTTCTTTAGGGTCCAGATATGCAGGGTCATTATTTTCCACGTGTTTTCAACCTGTATGGATTCAGAGATACTCCTTCTGGGTATAGATTAGCCCTTAAATTATTCTCTATCTTTCCAGACCCAATAATTTACAGGAAAGCTGTGCAAGCCTTGGTTGTTTCTCTGCTCAGTAAAGTGTAAGTCGACTTTTACTAGAGGTTAACTAGGCATGCCAAGACCATCACAATTTGCCCTGGAGAAATTCTAATTAAAAACATAAAGAGGAAGCAAAGGCAAGATCAGATGTAGATGCTACAACTAAAATTACCACCAAGTGTCAGCAATCAATTCTCTGGATATATCAGTAGATGCCAATGCATACAAATGCAGTGAGGTGAAGGATGTTTGAAAGCCTAGACTAATTATGGAGGACTTCCTTGAATTTTCAGTGATACAAACATGCTGCAGTAGCACACATGCCATAGGTTTACCAAGGCTGGCCTACACTTTGGGATAGATGTGGAGCAGAGAGAAGCTGTTGCCTGAAAGAGTGAACACTCAGTCCTATAAGATTTTCAACTCTTCTTGAATAATCAACATTACTGCCAAACCACTACTAGATCCTGTACTTAACATATCTTAACTGACTTATCACAAAAGCTTTTATTGTAAGTGCTTTGATTGTCATTATTTTCTTTCAGGTGAAAAATCAATACAAAGAGACCAAGGATTTTTTTCATGATCATATATTTAGAAAATGGCAATGGATTCAGGATTGTCATGTAGAATGCTTTGATGTTAATGTGTTTATTCAGTAGCTCTCAAAGTGTAGTATTTCACTAGCAGCAATGCAAATACAGTAATTTTAATTTAGTTTTAAATGCAAATACAGTAATTATAGTCTGGTTCTAGACTAACTGAATCAGAAACCTGTGGAGGAAATGTTCATATTTTAACAAACTTTCCAGGTAATTCTGATGCCCACTCAAGTTTCATTGCCAGTACTTTTCAAGTGAATCATCATTCCTAACTAGAGGCTCTTTTTACCATCCCCAGAGAGCTATGCAAAAACCTCTACCCTTACTTTAGCATTAAAGTTCTTAATTTGACATCAAATTAATTCAGACATACTGATCCCTGTCATTTACATAAAAAACAGATGCTATTAGTCATTTAGTCCACTCATCTTATCTCTTTACAAAGGTTTCTTTATCTTCACTCATCCTGAATCTCTTTTTCACTGTGTTCTGTGGTTCACATTCTGTCTATTAACTCCACTCCCTCTGATATTATTATTAACTGTCTTCTCTCTGGTGGCCACTCCTTCTACCACCAAATATATGCAAATTCATCCCAACAAGGGGGAAAATTTTCATTTCCTTTGAGTTCTTCTTGAATTAATGTGCTCTAATTTATTTCAAAAGACTTAAAATTTTTCAGCAAAAACCTCATGCATACCTTGACCCAACTACTTCCTTTCACATTGCTCTCAAAACCTCATCTCTCAGCACAGCTCTGTACCCATGCAATACTAGCCTCACTAGTTTAGTGAACACTTACATCCACCTAAATGTCACTCTTCAGCACCCAAACGCTATTAGTTGGCATGCCACATCTATCAGGGAACTCCTTTACATAAAGAATCAACAATAATAGTTCCATATATTTTTTTAATTTTATTTTAAAGAGGCTGAAACAAAACAGAACAAAGCAGACCAAAAGAAAACAATGCAAGTGACACAGGAATTCAAAGCAAGACAATAGAAGACCAACAGTGGCTACCATAATGTCTCTTGTTTTCTTCAAAATAGTTGTCTATATCTTCACACACAATCAATTCATAAACAACAAAATAGTATAAAACTGATCAAAACAGAACAATGAAAACATTACAGGTCTTCAAAACCAGACAAGACCAAAGTCAACAATGGTTACTGAAATGTCTCTTTCTCTTCAAAATAGTTGTTAATACCTTCATATATATTGAAATTAAATAATACAAAACAGACTAAAACCAATCAAAACAAAGAATAAAAGGATTATTGGAGTTCACAGCATGATGATAGGAAATCAGCAATGGCTACCATAATGAATTTTTTTCTTTGAAGTAGCTGTTCACATCATCACACATAACACAGTCAATTCTCTGAAACAATTTAGGAAAAGTTCTAGGCATGTATAAACCTCTACATGTGTACCTATCCTTTCTGTATTAGAGGGAAAAACAAAACAAATTATGAGAAAAACAAGACAAAAAACATAAATAAATAACAATAACAAAGAGCCCTAAACAATGACAATATAAGCTTTCAAAACAAGGTGGTAGGAACATAACTAAGGTTGTTATTTTACATAGTAACCTTCAAAACAGTTCCTCAGATTGCCATACACAAACCTCCAAAACTGATCCAATCCTATGAATGTTAACTGTATTGTTTGAAAAATTAATAGAATTAGTAGCACAGTCATATTAGCTATTTTAGCTATCTTAAATATATACAAAATATGTATTTTTCTTTTTCCTTCCTTTTTTCTTCTTCTTTTCCTTGAGTTATTTTTTTCCTTTGAACAGATTCTTATCCTTTCACAGTATATATTGTATTTTGTATTTTACTTACTCTTACACTTTCTCACATTATGGAGACAATATTGTATTTACACATGTGAGTTTGGTTTATTTCATGTATGAGTATGGTCTCAAGTCACATCCATTTACCTGTAAAAACCTCAATGTGATCCTTCTTTAGAGCTAAGTAGTACTCCATTATATAAAAGTACCACATCTTTTTTTTCCATTCATTATTTGATGGGAATTTAAGTTGTTTCCATGATTTGGCTATTACAAATTGTGCTGCTATAAATGTGGGTGCACATATATTTCTGTGATGTGATGCCATCAGTTCTTCTGGTAATATGCCCAGAGGTTGAATAGATGGGTCACATGAGATTTCCAATCCCAACTTTTTGAGAAACCTCCAGACTGACTTCCACAGTAGTTATACAAGACTACACTCCCACCAACAGTGCAGAAAAGTTTCTTTTTCCCCATAGCCTTTACATTTGTTGTTGGTGGTTTTCTTGATGCTGCCCATTCTTTCTGGAGTGAGATGGAATTGAATTGTGGTTTTATTTGTATTTTTCTAATGACCTATAATGTTGAACATTTTAATATATTTATTTTCCATCTGTATTTCTTTAACTGAGAAGTGTATTCATCTCAGAATGCCCAGTTTTGGATTGGATCTTTGAATTTTGGGTGTGTGATTTTTTTAAATTCTTTATATGTTCTAGACAGAAGTCCTTTGTCTGAGGGACAGCTGACTAATATATTTTCAAAATTCATGGGTGTCATATCACATGCAAAAAATTTTAACCAGATAAGACCCCAGTTGTTGATTCAGGGAAGTATTTTCCATTCAGTTTGATTTTTGTTCATGAATTCTCTGCCTAAACCCACGTCCTCAAGATTTCTACCTACTTTTTCTTCTAGTAAGAACTGGAACTCCAGTGAAAGACTTCCAGATGTAATAATCACATTTAGTAATCCAGCTGGATAAAAGGGAGCCCTAAATAATCAATAGCATTCCAGTAAACATAAAACAAATTCACTGAGAGAGAAAAAAAGAAACCATATCATTCACAATAGCATCCAAAAAATGAAATACTTAATATATAATATATATAATAAAGAAAGGAAAAGATTTTTTTTCAGTGAAAAATTATAGTTCTCTGAAAAAAATAGTGGAGAATCCCAGAAAATGGAAAGACATTCCTTGTTCATAAATAGGAAGAACAAACATTGTGAAAATAGCCATTTTCCTAAAATTATTATATGAATTTAAAGACTTTTCAATCAAAATATCATTAACATACCTTACAGATCTAGAGAAATCATTACTGAAATTCATCTGGAACCAGACGAGATCTAGAATAGCAAAGGCAATTCTAGACAACAAAAGCAAGGCAGGAGGCATCAAAATCCCTGACTTGAAGTTATACTACAAAGCTACTGTGATAAAATCAGCAAAGTATTGTAATAAACACAGACCTGAAGATGAGTGGAATAGATTAGAAGATACAACCAAAGCTACAAACACACTCAGCCACTTTATCTTTGTCAAAGGCACCAAACATATTTACTGGAAGAAAGATAGCCTCTTTAAAAAGTGGTGCTGTAAAAACAGGTTTTCCTTATGCTGAAAAATAAAACTAGTCCCATGCCTATCACTATACACTAAGCTAAAGTCAAAATGGTCCAAAGATTTAAATATTAAAACAGAAACACTAAATCTGCTGGAACACAGTGTAGTTAGAAATAGACATAGGTGTAAGCAGAGTGTTCATGAACAAAATTGGAATTGCATAGCAAGCACTTCCCAAAGTCAACAACTGAGATCATGACTTAAAAATGTTTTTTCATGTCAAAAGAAATTTCCAACATTTTAAAAGAAAGCCCACAAATTGGGAAAAAGTCTTAGCCAACTCTCCCTCATACAAAGGATTTCTATCTAGACCATATACAAAATTACATATTTCAGGCCCCAAAAATTCAAAGACCCAATCCAAAAATGGGCATCTGAGATGAATACACAGTTCTAAATTGAAAAAATACAAATGGCAAATGTTAAGCATCATTGGTCATTATAGAAATGCAAATTAAAACTACATTGATTTTCCATCTCACTCCAGAAAGTATGGCCAGGATCAAGAAAACCACCAAAAAATAAAAATACTGGAGAGGATGTGAGGAAAAATGAACTTTTCTGCACTGTTTTGGGGAGTGTAGACTGGTGAAACCTCTGTGGAAGTCAGTCTGGAGGTTCCTCAAAAAGCTAAGTTTGGAAGTCCCAGTTGACCCAGCTATTCTTCTTTGGGCATATTCTCAGAATTGAAAACATCATATCACAGTGATATATGTGTACCTGTGTTTATAGCAGCACAATTTGTCATAGCCAAATCCTGGAAGCAATACAAATACCCATCAGCTGAGAAATGATTCAAAGATGTGGTATTTTGTACAATGGAGTACTACTCAGCTATAAAGAAGGAGAACATTAAGGCTTTTATAGGGAAAGGGATGTGACTTGAGACCATATTCATGTCAAATAAATCCAACTCACATATATCAATACCATACTGTCTCCCTAGTATAAGAAACTGAAACAGTAAGATACAAAATCTTTAAAAAAATACTGAGAAAGCATAAGGAACTGCTCAAAGTGGAAAAAGTATCTCAGAAAGAAAAGGAGAAAAGAAGCAAGAGAAAATAAAAAACATATAAACTAGTATATATACAGTTAAGATAGATAAGATGATTTTACAACTAATTCTATTAGTTATTGGAACAAAACAGTTAACATTGGTAGAATTACATCAATTTTGCATGTTTATATTTGGTAATGTGAGTAACTATTTTGAACATATCTATCAAAATAACAAGATTTGTTTTGTTCCTACCACCTTGTTTTGAAACCTATATTGTCATTTTTTTGGACTCTTTGTTCTTGTTATTTATTTGTCTGTTGTTTTTTTTTTCCTGTATTTAGTTTTGTTTTTCCCTCTAATACAGAAAAGATAGATGTACATGTATAGGGTTATATATGCCTAGAACTTCACCTAAATGTTTGCAAGATTTGATTTTATTGTATGTAATGTTATGAAGAGTTACTTTTAAGAAAATGGTACACTATGGTAGCCATTGCTGATTTTCCATCATCCTGTTTTGAAGTCCAGTAATGCTTTTATTCCCTTTTAAATTGGTTTTAGTTGTTTTCTATTATTTGATTTCAATATGTTTGAAGGTACAGATAACTATTTTGATGATAACAAGAAACATTACAGTAACCATTGTTGATTTTCCTGTTGTCTGGTTTTGAAGGCCTGTAATGCTTTCATTCTTTTGTTTTGATCAGTTTTATACTGCTTTGTTTTGTTTGAATTCAATACATATGAAGATATGGACAAGTATTTCTAGAAGAATAGGAGACATTGTTGTAGCCACAGTTGATTTTTCATAAGTAACCAAGCCCTGCACCAAGAACCAGAACACACATTGCAAGGTCGACACAAGGGATTTTAATCAAAAGAAGCACAAGTGGTACTTTACCCAGCCGACCAGGACAAGGCGTGCTGGTTGGGCAAAAGAAACGTCTTTTATGGGCTGTAAGAAGGCTCAGAGGAGGAGAGGGGGCTATGAAGCTGTGTCTTCTTTTGATCGGTTGGTGGGTCTTGCTGCTGGGCTGTGGGCCTTATGTCAGTTGGGGGTTTTCATTTTGCCTCTCTTCTGGCTTTTTGTAGTTAGGTACTTTTGATTTTTGTTCCTCCCAGGGAAGAACAAACTTGCACTGTCTGTGTATTGGGCCTCTTCCTCTTTAGGGGAAGGCAGGGCAGGCCATATCAATTTCCTTTGTCTTGAAATTCTGTGTTGCTTCCATTGCTTTTTTCCTGATCTGCTTTGTTCTGTTGTTTTGTTTTATTTTCTTTAAAATGAATTTTAAATAGGTTCACCATTAGTATTTTGACTTTTTCAAGGTTCTTACTTTTCATCCTTATATGGATTTAGAGTACAGTGAATGACAAGAAATATTTTGCTACCTGACATACTCTTTTTGAAAACCTTCTTATTCCCTAGAGTTCTCTACTCACAGCAAGTTCATTCAAGGTCTCCATCCTCAGCCCACCTGCTCACATTTTTTTATCTTCTCACAGACCTGACTTGTACTTGCGTTGTGCCTCATCCCAAGGTGAAGCCTGTGAAATTTCTCTCAGGATAGTGATCGGTCTTTCCTTCAAATTTAGAGGAACAGAATTTTACACTAAAATGTATTGATAAAGAATAGAAACAGAATGAAGGGAAGGGAGGGAAGAAGGGAGGAAGAGTTGGATTATGAACAAGAGAGCAATAATAGATAATAGTTTGCCTCTTTTTTCTATTTATAAGCACTATAGTTTTGTCTGTTCAATGGTTACTTTTAAATGGAAGTAACCATGCTGTGTTTGCTTTTCTGTTCTGCTTATTTAATTTTTTAAAAATTTTATTTAAAGAGAAAAAAGCAAAACAGAAAAAGGGGTAGAAACAATACATAATTTCAGAAAAAAATAAAGAGTAAGAAATCACTAGCTGATAAATTACATATTGTATTCTTAGGCATAGTTGTTCAAGTTACAAATTTAAAGCATACAAAGTGGACATTCAAACAGTGAGGCTGCAAGGAAGTTCAATGATCCAATAACAACATAACAACATGGTTATCAATCCTACACACTTAAACATACATGTAGCCATATCCTCTGGAACATTTTCTTTTCTTCCTTTTACTTTTTAAGTCCATTACCAGCTTAGTTATATCCTATTTCAGGTTGCTCAGTACCTTACTGACTTGTTTTGTTGTTGTTATATAATTTTAATTACCTTATATAATTCTGTTGCCTTGTTTTTGAGTTTCTCCTCATCCATGCTCCATGGATCAGCTTTGGTGGAGTTGGGAAGTTTTTGAAGGTACTTTGTTACTTTGTTATCTACTTTTTTTTGAAGGTAGCAAAATACAGCAGAACAAGACAGAACAAACCCATGAGACCACAGTGCAGTGAAACTAGCACAGAACCTCACAGCAGGTCACCAGGACATGAGCAATAGGCACAATAGTACATGCCATTCTGTTCACATTAGCTGTACTTTCAAGCAGGTAGAGCAAAAAGGAAGGAAATATTGAACTTTTAAAAACAGAATATTGAATAGAGCAGTAGCATTAATCAAAACTGAGCAAAACAGTGATAAAAATATTTGCCTTCAGAGATGCTAGAAGGAAATCCCCCTTACTTGCCAAGCTGCATACATTCATCCTCCCAAGAGATTCTCAGACAGCTGGTGCTGGCTTGCAAATGTAGGGGGCGGATTGATGTCTAATTCTTAGCCCACACAAGAAGTCCCCCAGATGCTTACCAGGGCAGGGTGTAGGCTGCCTGTTCTCCCAGTGCCCCAAGTTCTAACATGATGCAGAGGTGAGGAATCACTGATAGTTCTCGCCCTGGTGTGGCAGCGGCTTGTTAGGGCCCCAGGTGCTTACCAGGGCATCGAGTAGGCTGCCTGATCTCCCAGAGCCCAAAGTTCCAACATGAGGCAGAGCTCAGGAATCGCTGATAGTTCTCACCCTCATGGGCCGGCAGCTTGTTATGCCCCCAGCTGCTTACCAGGCACCGAGTAGGCTGCCTGTTCTCCTAGCACCCAAAGTTCCAACATGATGCAGAGGCCCTGCTTATTTCATTTAATGTTATGTTTATGGCACTCATACATTTCAGATATTGAAAACAGCAGCTACTCATTATTCATGTTGCTAGTCATTTTCTTGTACAACTACAAATCTCTGGTGTTTCTAATCTCTGGTGTTTAGAAAGCACACCGTTGGTAAAAGTATCAGTCTCAGCTTGGGACTCAGTGTGTGTGTGTGTGTGTGTGTGTGTGTGTGTTGTATAGTAGTATACACATACATGCACACACAAATGAAAAAGGAGGGGAAAGAAGTGGATGGAAACAGAGATAGAAAAAGAGAAGAGTTGAACAGTGATTTAGAAAGAAATATTTTCCTGTGCTGTGACATTCAAGAAAGAGACTCCTTTGACGAGTTGTCACAAACATCAAATAGAAGAGAGGAGAGGAGAGGAGAGGAGAGGAGAGGAGAGGAGAAAGAAGAAAGGAGAAAAAAATGACCAAGATACAGTTTTTCACTGAGTAAAAGGTTTTGATGAATGAAAAAAATTATTCCTATTTTTGTGACACTGATGACCAGATATAAACTGCACAATAACAAACCCAAGGAGTTACCTTAGAAACCAATGCTGGCCAATTAGAAAGTGTCCTGCCAGCTGTACTTGATAATTGCATAAAAAGCTCCCCCTTCCTTTTCAGGAAGTTGACTCAACTCTTTCAGTACTTTCTGTTTTCAGTGATGATTGATAAGGAGGGTGCAACCAGGACTACATTTATATCACAGAATATTTTTATATCTCCCCTCCCAACTTATTTTAAATTCTTTTTTTTTCTTTTTTAAAACTGAGACAGTGTCTTCATAATTTGCTAAGGTGCCTAGGTTGGGCTTGAACTCAGGATTCTCCTACCTCAGCATACAAGAGTACTGGAATCACCTTCATGCGCCACTGCACCTGGCTTAATAAATATCATAACCTAAAGGTAGCTCTAGCTTTTCTTTCACTACCATGCCTTCAGTCGTTTCCTCTCTGTTATTTCACAGACATATATAAAGCTGTTGAGTACAAGAGAAAACTGATGATCAAAGAAAAGTTTAACTCTTCTTTTAACTTAGGAGTTCACAGGCCATATGCTAGCCAGGGAAGCAGTGAATTGGGACAGATGGAGGGCCACAAAACTTGGAAGTCACTGGAGTGAATGCAGCCTTGAGGCAGGAAATACAATATTAGCCAAACATACCAAGCAAGAAGGGTGGAGCAGGGTTTGACACATGCTATAAAAAATAGGTCTCGAAACAAAATAGGCACTTCTCATGACTCATTATCTCAACTCACATGAAAGAAAGCACTCAAGAAATTCTTGAACTCATTTCTCTTTTTCTTTGTTTTTCACTTTTGTTCTCTTTTTGCCTTTTGCTGTTTATTATTATGTTTTCTAGTTTTCTTTTTAGTATTTTATTTGACAATTTTATCTACTTCTGTTAACTTTTCTTTACTCTTTCTTTGAATTTTTTTCATTTAAAGAGAAAAAAACAGGAAAAAGGTAGAAATATTACAGAATTTCAAGAAAAGAAGATAAATAGTAAGAAATGAATTGTAGGGGGCGGATTGATGTCTAATTCTTAGCCCACACAAGAAGTTGATACATTACACAATGTTCTTTTAGAAATAGTTATTCAAGTTACAGGATTAAAGCACACAAAGTACGCACTAAACCAGTGAGAGTGCGAACAGATCTGTTCCACAATCCAACAAGAACCTAGAAATATGGTCGTCAATCATACACATCTAAACATACATGCAGCTATATCTTTTATAGTGCTTCCTATTTCCGCTGCTTTTAAAATAGCAATTATACATTTTTAAAATTTTATTTAAAGAGAAGAAAAAAAGAAAAAAACACAAAAAAGGGTAGCAATAATACAGAATTCTAAAAGAAAGAAAGAGAAAGGAGAATGAGAAAAAGCCCCACTAAAAAATCAGTAATTTGTAAATTACATATTGTCATCTTGGATGTAGCTGTTCACATTACACAGTTAAAGGGTATATAAATATTCAAACAGTCAGATTACAAACAGTTTTGCTCAAATATCCAACAAGGATTCAGCAATATAGTCACCTATTTTACACACTCAAACTTACATGCAGTTATATCCCTTAGAGCACTTTCTTTTCCTCTCTTTTTTACAATAGAAATTACAAATTTTAGTTTGATTACACTTGTAGTTCTTATTTAGTTTTTACACTAGAGACACAATATGATATTTATAAATATGATACTTATTGATTTCACTAATGAGGATAGTCTCAAGTTGTCTCCATTTGCTTATGAAGGACTAAAGATCATCATTTTTTATAGCTGAGTAATATTCCATTGTATAAAAATGCCACATCTTTTTTATCCACTCTGCAGTTGATGGGCATCTTGGTTATTTCCAGGATTTAGCTATCACAAATTGTGCAGCTATGAACATGGGTGCACATATATCACTGTAATATGAACTTTTAAGTTCTTTGGGGAAAATATCCAGGAGGGGTATAGCTGGATTGAATGGGGCTTCTAATCCTAGTCTTCTGAGAATTCTCCATATGGATTTCCATAATGGTTGCACCAGTCTACATTCCTACCAACAGTGGAGCAGTGTTCCTTGTTCCCCACAGCCTCACCAACATTTGTTATCAGTTGATTTCTTGATGGCAGCTATTCTTTCCGGAGTAAGGTGGAATCTCAGTGCTGTTTTAATTTGCATTTCTTGAATGACCAGTGATGGCAAACATTTCTTCATGTATTTATTTGCCATTTGTATATCTTTCTCTGGGAACTGTGTGTTCATCTCAGATGTCCATTTTTGTAGAGGGTCTTTGAATTTGGGGGAATTGTTCTTTTTCAAATTTTTATATATTCTGGACACAAGTCCTTTGTCTGAGGGATTGCTGGTTAAAATTTTTTACCACTCTTTTGGTTTTCTTTTCACTCTGTTGGTGACTTCCTTTAAAGTGCAGAAACTTTTCGATAATGTGAGATCCCATTTGTTGATTCTTTGAAGTGTTTCCCTTGCAGTTTGCATTTGGTTCATGAATTCTCTGCCTACCCCTATGTCTCCAAGACTTCTACCTACCTTGTCTTCCAGGAGATTTAGTGTTTCTGTTTTAATATTGAGGTCTTTGATCCATTTAGACTTTATTTTTGTGCATGGTGATATGCATGGATCTAGTTTCAGTCTTCGGCATGTAGAGAGCCAATTTTTCAGACACCATTTTTTAAACAGACTATCCTTCTTCCAGTGGACATATTTAGCCCCTTTATCAAATATCAGGTGTGCTTTATAGTGGTGCTTGTATTTTCTAATCTGTTCCATTGATCCTCAGGTCTATTTCTTTGCCAGTATGAAGCTGATTTTATCACTGTGGCTTTATAGTACTTTTTCAAGTCAGGAATTGAGATGCCTCCTGCCTTCCTTTTGTTTCCTGGAATTGCCTTTGCTATTCTAGGTTTATTCTGTTTCTAAATGAATTTTAGGAGTGTTTTCTTTATATCTGTGAGTTATGTCAATGTTATTTTGATTGGGATTGCGTTATATCTGTGTAACGGATTTGTGAGTATAGCCATTTTCACAATGTTGGTTTTTCCTAACCAAGAGCAAGGAATGTCCTTCCATTTTCTTATATCCTCTTCAATCTCCTTTTTCAGCATAGTATAATTTTCAGCATATAGGACTTTTACATTTTTAGTTAGGTTGATTGCTAAGTATTTCTTTTTTTTTAGATGTTATTGTAAAGGGCAGTATTTCCATAATTTCTCTCTCAGTGAGATTTTGTTTGTGTAAAAAAATGCTATTGATTTTTGAGCATTGACTTTGTATCCAGCTCCACTACTGAACTCGTTTATTACCTCTAGCAGACTTTTAATGGAGTTTTTTGGTCTTCTATATAGAGTATCATGTCTTCTGCAAATAGCGATAATTTAACTTCTTCCTTTCCTATCTTTATTCCTTTTTATTTCTCTCTCTTGTCTGATTGCCCTGGCTAGTGTTTCCAGAACTATGTTGAAAAGGAGTGATGAGAGTGGACATCCTTGTCTTGTTCCTGATTTTAAAGTGAAAGCTTTCAGTTTTTGTACATTTAGTATAATATTGGCTGTTGGTTTGTCATAGATGGCTTTTATAAAGTTGAGATAGATTCCTTGTATTCCGAGTTTCTGGAGGGTTTTTACCACGAACATGTGTTGGACTTTGTCGGAAGCTTTTTCTGCATCTATTGAGATGACCATGTGGTTTTGGTTTTTGGCTCTGTTGATGTGGTGTATTACATTTGTTGATTTGCATATGTTAAACCATCCCTGCATTCCTGGAATGAACCCCACCTGGTCATGATGTAATCTTCTTGATGATTTTCTGCATTCTATTTGCCAGTATTTTGTTGAGAATCTTTGCATCAATGTTCATTAGTGAGATTGGCCTATAGTTCTCTTTTTTGGTTGC
Organism: Hydrochoerus hydrochaeris; assembly: GCA_004027455.1. Classification (NCBI taxonomy): domain Eukaryota; kingdom Metazoa; phylum Chordata; class Mammalia; order Rodentia; family Hydrochaeridae; genus Hydrochoerus; species Hydrochoerus hydrochaeris. The sequence goes on from PVLA01000116.1 coordinate 182,352, forward strand.
ATCTTTCTCTGGTTTTAGTATCAGAGTAATTCTTGCCTCCAGAAATGATTTAGGGAGGATTACTTTTTTCTCAATTTTGTTGAAGACTTTAAAGAATACTGGCATTAAATCTTCTATAAATTTCTTGTAGAATTCAGTTGTGAATCCATCAGGACCTGGACTTTTCTTTGTTGGTAAGTTTTTAATTACATTTTCAATTTCAATAGTTGATATTGGGTTGTTCAAAATTGCTATATCTTCTTGGTTGAACTTTGGTAGTTCATATGTTTCTGGAAATCTGTCCATTTCCTCTGTGTTTTCCACTCTATGTGAGTAGAGATTTTCAAAATAGGTATTCATGAACTTTTGAATTTCTATGGGATCTGTAGTAATTTCTCCCTTTTCAGCTCTTATTTCATGAATTTGGGTTTTTTCTTTCTTTCTATTGATAAGGTTAGCTAGGGGTTTGTCAATTTTGTTGATTGTCTCAAAAAACCAGCTTTTTGATTCATTAATTCTTTGTATTATTTTTAGTTTTAATTTCATTGATTTCTGCTCTAATCTTTACAACTTGTTTTCTTCTATGGGCTTTGGGTTTAGCTTGCTCTTCTTTTTCTAGACACTTGAGATGGAGCATTAGGTAGTTTATTTGTGCTCATTCTGTTTTCTTGATATGACAGTTTATTGCTATATATTTACCTCTTAAGATTGCTTTCTTTGCATCCCACAGATTACAGTATGTTGTTTCTATATTTTCATTGAATTGTAGGTATTGTTTTATTTCTCCTTTAATTTCATCTGCAGCCCACTGGTTGTTCTAAAAGCTGTTATTTAATTTCCATGTATTTATGTATGTTTTACAATTTCTTGTGCCATTAATTTCCAATTTCAGTGCACTATGGTCAGATACTCTGCGTGGTATGATTTCAATACCTTTGCATTTACTTAAGAATATTTTATCAGATAATATATGGTCTATTTTGGAGAATGTCCCATGTGCAGCTGAGAAGAATGTGTATTCTGATGTGGTTTGGTGGAACAATTTGTAAACATCTACTAAGTCCAATTGCTCACAGGCATGATTCATTTCTGTTATTTCTTTGCTGACTTTTTGTCAAGTTGATCTGTCTTTTTGTGAAAAATGGGCTGTTAAGCTCTCCTGTTATAATTGTATTCTTGTGTACTTGTTTTTTCATGTCTATTAGTATCTGTCTTATATAATTAGGTGGTCCTGTATTTGGCAGATATATATATTTATAATTGTTAGTTCTTCCTCTTGAATTTTACCACTAATAAGTATGTAATGAACTTCTCTATCTCTTTTAATCATTTTAGGGTTAAAGTTCATGTTGTCTGCAAATAGAATTGCTATGCCTGTTTTTTCCTTGGTTCCTGTTGCATGGAATACTGTTTTCCATCCTTTGACTTTCAATCTATGAGTTTCCTTTTGGATCCGATGTTTTTCTTGTATATAGCATATTGTGGGGTCCTGTTTCTTGATCCATTCTGTCAATCTATTTATTTTTATGGGTGAATTGAAGCCATTTATACTTATGGATAGCACTGATATGTACTGGTTCGACTTTGCCATGTTTTATTCCAGTTGTCTCTTTTTGTTTTTCCTCTTATTTAATTGCTTATCCTTCCTGGTAGTTTCTTTCTGTTGTTGTTTTGGGGATTGTGGTCATTTTTACCTCTGTCTAATATGTCCTTCAGTACTCTTTCTTGGGTTGGTTTGGTGGACATGAATTTCTTCAGTTTTTCTTTGTCATGGAAGTATCTTATTTCTCCATTAAATTTGAAAGAAAGTTTTGGTGGGTACATCAGTCTGGGTTGAAGATTGTTTTCTTTCAGGGCTTGAAATATCTCACTCCAAGATCTTCCTGACTTGAGGGTTTGCGCTGAAAAGTCTGCCATGATTCTAATAGGCTTTCCCTGAGAGGTGAGTTGTGTCTTTTCTCTGACAGCTTTTAGTATTGTGTTTTCATGCTGTATGTCTGAGATCTTAATTCTTATGTGTCTGGGTGTAGATTTATGTTGATTGTGCCTGTTTGGTGTTCTATATGCCTCACTTATCTGCATATCAGATTCTTTCCCCATGTTTGGGAAATTTTCTGCTATTATTTCTGTAAATACTTTATGTATGTCATTTGCCTGCACTCCTGTATCTTCGCTAATGCCCTTTATTCTCATATTGTTGCTCTTGGTATCACTGTGAAGCATCTGGATTGTCATTTCATGCTGCTATGTTATTTTTAAAAGTTATACTCTTTCCTGATCACTAACTGTGATCCTGTCCTCAAGGTCTGAAATCCTATTCTCAGCTTCCTTTAGGCAGTTTTGCAAGCTTTCAGTAGAATTTTTTGTTTCTTGGATGACTCTTTGAGTTTGTTTCATGAATTCTGCTTGTTTTCTATATTGTTCCTTCAAAGTTTCAATCAGTTTCCCATGCTCATGTACTTTTTTCTCCATTTCTTCTTTAGCTGCATTCAACAACTCCTTTACTAAAGTTGTTATTTCTATCTTTACATGGGAGAGTACTTCTAATTTGTTTTCCTCAATGGCCTGATGCAGTTGTTTTTTTTTTTTTAATTTCACTGGCAGTCTTTTCAGAGATTCCCAGTATGTTACTTTTGAGATCCTCTATTTCAATGTCTCCTATACTTGCTTCTGGTGAACTATAAGTTTGAGGCTGCATTTTTCTTTTTCGTTTTGTCATTTTCACTCTGCCTGGTGTTTTCTATGTGTAGGAGGGGAGCACACACACTCTTTTCAACACACCAAAATCTTACAGTTAGTTGGAGGTGGTTTTTACTACTGGCCCTATTGATCCACTGTACACCTCTATTTTAGGGGTATACTCTCCACATTGATACACTCAATCCAGTGTAGTCCAAAGTTTACCAACTGGGAGCAAAGTTCCAAATTTTCTCATACTAACTGGATACCACTGAGATCTTCTGATGTTCCAGGTGGGAGGGCAGGCCCTTCTGTAGCAGTCCAGGGCAGTTTTCAGTCTTGGTCGGGCCTCCTTGATGTTCCTGCTGGCAGGGCAGGCCCACAGGGGAGGTTCCTACCCCTCAGATGGTCTTGCTCTGAGTTTCAGGTGCAGGGTGGGCCCTCAGTGGAGCTTCCTGGCAGTCTACCCCTGATGCAGGCTTCTGCTAAGTTCCTGGAGGCAGGGCGGGCCCATGGTGGAGGTTCCGGGCAGCTTACCCCTGATACAGGCTTCTGCTAAGTTCCTGGAGGCAGGACCGGCCCACGGTGGAGATTCTGGGCAGCTTACCCCTCTTTTTTTGAATTTTTATCTCATCTTTTTCTCTTGATTTTCTTTTGTTCTATATTTCAAATTTATTTCTTTTACTCACTCCTTCCCTCTAATTTTTATTTTAATATTACTATTAATATCTAATAACTTTTAGTTATTTAGTTTATTCTGTGTGATTATTGGTGAATTGTTTTTTATTACTATATTTCTTTTTAGTATATATTTACTGTTTGTCAGTATTTCGTTTGTATTTGCTTCTCCATTATTATTGAAAATCTATTTTCTATTGTTTCTGTTGTACTATTATTTATTCTTATGATATGTTAATAACTAATAAGTATTTGATTTTAATTTTATTGCTGATTTTTAAAAATTATTATTTTTTAATTTTTTAAGTTTTACTTAAAGAGAAAAAAATAAAAAATGGTAGAAACAATAAATACATAATTTCAGAAAAAACAGTAAGAAATCACTAGTTTATAAATTACATATTGTCATCTTAGACATAATTGTTCAAGTTACAAAATTAAAGAATACAAAGTGGGCACTCAAACAGTGAGGCTGCAAATAGTTCTCTTCAATGATCCACTAAAAACTTAGCAACATGATTATCAATCCTACACACTTAAACATACATGCAGTTATATCCTTTAGAGCACTTTCTTTTCCTCCTTTTGCTTTTCAAGTCCATTATCTGTTTAGTTACATCATGTTTCAGCTTGCTCAGTACCTTACTGATCTTTTTTGTTGTTGTTATTTACTTTTTAATCACCTTAAAATAATTCTGTTGCTTTGTTTTTGAGTTTCTCCTCATCCATGCCCTGTGGATCAGCTTTGATGGAGTTGGAAGTTATTTGCAGGGTATTTTATTACTTTGTTATCTTTTTTTTTGAAGGTAGCAAAATACAGCAGAACAAAGCCAACCGAGACAGTGCAGTGAAATTGACACAGAATCTCACAGCAGGTCACCAGGACAACAGCAATAGGCACAATAGTACATCCCACTCTCTTCACAATAGCTGTAATCTTTTAATCAGGTAGAGCAAAATGGAATGAAATACTGAACTTATAAAAAAGAATATTGAATAGAGCAGTACCACTAATCAGAACTGAGCAAAGCAGTGATAAAAATATTTGCCTTCAAAGAGATGGTAGAAGAAATCCCCCTTACCTGCCACACTGCATAAGTTGATCCTCCCAAGAGATACTCAGACCTCCAGCTCCTACTTGCTAATGGGGGAGGGGGAGATATCTGATTCTTAGCCCATGCGCTGGTAGGCCCACAGCCGCTTACCAGAGCAGTGAGCTGGCTGCTTGTTTTCCCAGCACCCAAGTTTCAACATGGTGTGGAGCTCAGGAAACACCAGTGGTTCCACATTTCACAAATGTGGAATAGAAACTGTTTGCAGTTTCTACAGCAACATAGAGACAAACATGTAAGGGGTAGTGGTTGGGCTAACCAGAGGAAACAGTTAAATGGCTTTTCAGGCCACAGTTGCTTACCTGAGTGGTGAGCTGGCTGCTTGTTTTCCCAGTGCCCCAAGTTCCAACATCTAAAATTTTTAATCATGTCATGATCGTTCCTTTTGATTGCTTTTTAGTATATGCTAATATCTGGTTTGTTTTTGTATCATTGAGTTACAATGGTTCATTTTTTCGTCTAAGTGGTGATGGAAATCAAACCACAAGAAGGCTGAACAGAAAGAAGACTCTCAAGTATTATGTTGAATAGACTGATGTACACTATAAACATCAAAATGTAACCAAACATAGGGATCACAGGGTGATAGAACCTAACTGAAGAGATCTCTGCAGTAGTCAATTACTTTGCCTTAACTGATCTCCAACCCACAGTACAAAAACAACAGGAACATGAGAAAGCAAATAACAAGCTATTCCCTCAAACATTTAAGTCCCTAAAATCTAATGTCATGGACAGTGAAATAAAGCATGCTGTAGGTAAAGAATTTGAAACTCAAGTGGTTAAAATATTTGAAGAGATAAATGAAAAAAATATAAAAAGTGAATGAGATATTTAATGAACAGAAAGGGTGTATGGTTGAAAAGATGAAGGATTTTTCCAACAAAATGTTCAATGAATTTAAAGAGGAAACAGTTAAATAAGTTAATTAAGTTAAGCCAGACAATAAAATAGATGAATGGCCAATTTGGAAAATAGTTAGAAAATATCAATAGAAATCATGCAGAGATAGATATGAATAATTTAATGTGAAACATGAGTAGAATTCTTGACTAATGTGAGGACAGTATCTGAAATAGAACACAAAGTGAATATAGTAGCTCACAAATTTATTGACATTTTAAAAATGACAAGACATTATGTTAGCTGGATCCAATAACTATTAGATGATTAAAAATAAAACTTCAGAATTATAGAAAAAAGAGAAAATTAAACAACTCACAAAGTTTAAGAAATTTACTCACTAAAAGAATAACAGAAAAATTTCCAAATCTATGGAAAGAATTCAGTATTCAAGTAGAAGTAGAGTGACTGCTGCCTCCCTGACAAACCATGTTTCCTTTTTCTTTTTCTTTCCCTGTGAAGCACCATTAACACTAACTAGAACCTCTAGTGACACCAAGATTTGGGACCAGCCATAGCATTGAGATTTCCAGAAAAACAGCACAAATATGCCTGTCCTACTACCTGCAAAAGTGAGTGACTTGACACTTACCACAGCAGTCCTAATAAGTACTTCCCCACATATGACCAGTGATTATCAACACAAGCACACTTGGGCCAGGAAATCAGAATGTCTCTGTTACCCATAATCTGTAGTAAAGGGACAGGGAATGGGAAACAAACACTCACCTGTCCTGTGACAACCATTGTGGTACAGACTTGTGACCACCATCACAGGACAAGAAGGCCAGAGTATGAGAGGAGACAGAAATGTGGAATAGAAAGTACAAGGTCTGGGAGGGGCCAATTTTTCATGGAAAGCAGTCTTGGGCTGTATCTGTTTGCAGTTTCTACAGCAACATAGAGACAAACATGTAAGGGGTAGTGGTTGGGCTAACCAGAAATATGATAGCTAAACCACAAAACCAACATCCAGAGACCATGATCAACCCTGCATTCAGTCCACCACTAATCTTATTTCAGAATTGATGGGGCACTGGTTTGAACATTACTACAGAACAGTGGACACCAGAGGAATTTTTATTCCTTTTTTATGCATATTGTTTCCCTTTTATTGTCTGTTTAGCTCTTTATTGGGGGTCTCTCTTTTTTAAGTTTATGATTGATTTTTGTTCCATTAATCTTTTTTCTCTCTCTTCTCAACAATTTCAGTTGATCTCAAACATCTTCATGTGAGTGAACACTGTTCCTAACCTTTCTGATTCATCTCAATAATATTTTGCTGTTTCTTTCATTCTTTCTCTCTTGCCCTCTTCTCCAACTCCCCAAAGCTTGCATGATCATCCTTTATCTACCAACCTTGCTATGATTTTATTTCTATTTCTCTCTCTCTGTTTTGTTCCATATACCACTGTAATTTCCATGTTACAGAGAAATAAAAACCTTACTAAGTGAAAACTCATTTTATAAAGTTCTGATTTATGTTGAGTTTTGTTATATGGTAGATCTTGCACCTATGGTTAAAGTTACCAAATCAAGAGTTTCTACACTTTGTCAGTTTCTCAGCTATGTGTGATGCTGTTGTTATTGCTAATTGTAATACATTAGCCAAGATGCCATGTTTTTTGCAATCAATTGTTCTCTCTTCTATAATAGTACTGTGACTCACTGGAGTCACAAACATTATCACAATCCAGTACCAAAGGACTCGGTACAAGCCAAATTAATGACAACATCTCATCTTTAATAAATGGGAAGGTGGAATGTTGAGACAGACATTAAAAACAAGAACTTCCCCTACACAGAAGGCATTACTGAAGAGCAGACATTTCCTAGAAAGGCTTTAATATTATGATAAAGCTACGTACTATAAGAAATACACAGGCATCAACACAGAAAAAAATAAATTCAACTACAAGAAGCATATAAAGCTCCAAATAGCCATGACCATAAAAGAACCTCTCTAGGACATATCACAATTCAAGTTTCAGAAATGCAACAAAAGGAAAGAATATTAAAACATGTTAGAAAAAAACAGCAAGTAACCTATAAAATATGGATAATGGAGGATTTCTCAGCACCAAACTTAATGGACCTGAGAGCTTGGTATGATATTTTCCAAGCCATTAAATAGAACAATTATCAACACAGACTTCTATATCATGCAAAATTAGCCTCAAAATTAGCAAAGAAACAGACTTTCTACAACAACAACAAAAAATCCTAAAGAAAAGCATGACCTGTTGGAACTTTGGGTGCTGGAGAACAGGCAGCCTATGCTCTACCCTGGTGAGCAGCTGGTGGCCTGGCAAACCACTGGCACACCAGGGTGAGAACTATCAGTGACTCCTAAGCTAGGCATCATGTTGGAACTTTGGGCACTGGGAGAACAGGCAGCCTACGGGCCTCCCTAGTAAGCAGCTAGGGCCCTGCCAGTGCATGGGCTAAGAATCAGACATTGATCCATTCCCCTCCTCCCAATTAGCAAGTAGGCACTGGTGGTCTGAGTATCTTTTTGGAGGATGAATGTATACAGCTTGAAAAGTAAGGGGGCTTTCCTTCTAAAATATTTGAAGGCAAATATTTTTATCACTGTTTTGCTCAGTTTTGATTAATGGTACTGCTTTATTCAATATTCTGTTTTTAAAAGTTTGATATTTCCTTCTATTTTCCTCTATTTGACTGAAAGAACAGCTAATGTGAACAAAATGGGCAGTACTGCCCATTGCTTGTGTCCTGGTGACCTGCTCTGAGGTTCTGCGGTAGTTTTATTGCAGTGCAGTCGCATGGGTTTGTTCTGTCTTGTTCTGCTGTATTTTGCTACCTTCAAAAAAAAAAAGGAGATAAAAAAGTAACAAAATACCTCTAAAAATCTCCCAACTCCACCAAAGCTGATCCATGGATCATGGATGAGGAGTAACTCAAAAACAAGGCAACAGAATTATATAAGGTGATTAAAATTATATAACAACAACGAAACAAGTCAGTAAGGTACTGAGCAACCTGAAACAGGATACAACAAAGCAGATAATGGACTTAAAAAATAAAAAGAAGAAAAGAAAGTGCTGTAGAGGATATGGCTGCATGTATGTTTGAGTGTGTAGGATTGATAACCATGTTGCTAAGTTGTTACTGGATCATTGAACTTCTTTGCAGTCTCACTGTTTGAATGTACACTTTGTATGCTTTAATTTTGTAACTTTAACAACTAGGTCTAAGAAGACAGTATGTAATTTATCAATTAGTGATTTCTTATTGCTTTTTTCTGAGATTCTGTATTGTTTTTATCCCTTTTTCTGTTTTTTTCCTCTTTAAATAAAATTAAAAAAAAGAAATGCATGACCACTAAGTCAGAATTGCAGAAAATACTTAAAAGAATCCTAGACATGGAGGGTGAGCAGCACCTACTATCTCTAAAGAATGTATGCATCTAAATGGGAGAACAGTTAAACAAAAGGAAAAGATATACAGAAATCATTACTTGAAAAGAAATGTAAGGACAAGATTCAGTAAACACCTTATAGTAATAACTCTCAATATGATGAACCCAATTCCACAATCAAAGGAAACAGATCGGCAAATTGGATCAAAAGTCAAAATGCAACTGGATTTTGCCCACGGTGGACACACTTCATTTAAAAGACCAAATGTGAAAGCATGGAAAGGCATATTCCATTCAACCAAAGCCCTAAAACCAACAAAAGTAACTATCTTATTTTCAAACAGATAACTTTAATCCAGAACTGATTTGAAAAAATTAAGACGACCACTACATTCAGGTAAAGGAAACAATTCAACAAGAATTTATAACAATTATAAATGTCTATGTGCTGAATGTTGGTGCATTAATTTCATAAAACAAAACCTACTGAACTTAGTAAGACACTTAAGGACTATTGATACTGATATAATGATAATGGGGTGCTATAAGCTGCCTCTTACAATTTAGAGAAGCAATCAGACCAAAAAAATCAACAAAGAAACATTAGCGTTAAGCCACACCATTGAATAAAAGAACCTTATCCAACAATAGAATACAGCAGTTTACACTCAGAAATAATGTCAGAGTATCTATTTTCCCATGTTCCTCCTTTATAAGGTATAATTGAACTTTTTAAATGTTGGCACTCTTGTGACTAAAAGTTTGTATCTTATTTTCATTTTGTTGTCTTTATCAACAATGCACCACATATATGATTGTGTTCCCATAATATTTTTATCAAACTGTGATTTTGTAACTACTTAAGTTCATATAAGTACCATGCTGGTTACTTTTCTCTTGTTGTTTGGACAAAATACCTGATGCCCAAAATTAAAGAGAGAAAGGTTTTTTAGCTCACAGTTTGTGGAGGTTTCAGTCCATACTGAGTTGACTCCAAGACAGATTGGCACATGGCAGGGGGCAATAGTTCTTGTTATCCAAAAGACTGCAAAAGCATCACGGGAGGAACACAAAAGAAAAAATCTTTCTGTCCTTTCTATTGTATGTAGGTCACACCCATTTGAGAGTAGCTCTCACTCATAATACCAGCATTGGACTATGATAGCTCACAGTTGTTGGAGGTTTCAATCCATACTCAGTTAACTCCAATACAGAGTGGCACATGGCAGGGGCCAACAGTTCATGGTATCCAGAAGACAGCAAACATCAAGGGAGGAGAACAAGAGAAGAATCTTTCTGTCTTTTCTATTGTATGTAGGCCACACCCACTTGAGAGTAGCTCTCACACTCATAATACCAGCATTGAACCATGAATCAATCATTCACAAATTCTAGAAACTTGACCCCATGAATGCTTGAGGCTTTGAGGAAATATCCAGACACAAATCATAACAAGTACACACTATGATGTCTCACAACAATAAAATAGTAATAATAGTTGCTGGGGATTTAGCTCAGTGGCATAAGCACGTACCTTGCAATCACGAGGTAGTAAGTTTGATCCCCAGCACCAAAAAAAATATATATATTAATAATATATTTATCTGAATATCTCCATATAATTATATCATTAAAAGATACAAGAATGGATATACACCTGTGACAGACAAATGTTCATAAACTACAGTATTCTGAACAGTAATATTTCATATTTTGTTTATGTGGAAATATATTTCCCAGTTTCTTACTTATTATTTGTCAGTAATTCTATGTGGTTTTTTTTTTTTTGGCTTTTTGAGATAGGGTCTCACCATGCAGTTCAGACTGGTCTTGATTTCACTTTGTAGTTCAGGCTGATTTACAACTTGCAATGATCCTCCTTCCTCAGCCTCCCAAATGCTGGGATTCCACACCTGTATGATGATGCCTGGTTTTTATGTGGTCTTCTAATACATATAATTTTACAAAATACTTATATAATCAAACATCTCAATCTTTGCACTATGGCGTTTTATGTTTGTGTTTCAAGAAAATCTACTCTACTCAAAATTTATAAACACACCTTTTTTTGTGGTACCAGGGATTGAGCCAAAAGCCTTTTCATTGAACTACATCCTCAGTTATTTATTTATTATATTCAAAGATTTCACAAAGTCACTGAATTGTTCAGGCTGGTCTTGAATTTGTTATTCACCTGCCTCAGTATCCCAAAGAGCTAGGATTACATGTGTGTGCTGCCATACCCAGGTTCTTTTTATGTTTTTTAAGTTTTGATTCTTATATTTGTAATATATATGTAAATTGTTTAGTGATTGATATAAGGTAAAATATAAAAATTTTTTTTTCCCAGAATAGCTAGCTAATTGTCTCAATAACATTTTTAAAACTGGTTATGCTTTATCATTGAACAGCCAGCTTAAACTAAATTCATATATATATATATATATATATATATATATATAGCTGTATTTTTGTGCTCTACTCTGTTCCTTAACAGAATTTTAAAAATTTCTCTATATTTGTGATCAAATCTATGATTTTATTCACCATGTTTTTATCTGGATCTTTTCTTTTTTTCTGTATTACTTATTTTATTTTTTAGTAGATATATATAGTACATAATGCATATATTTCTTATTCTGATTTCTTATTGTTATATTTTGTATGTATAATAATTTTATTTATTGAATATACTTGTCAAAGCCTTGTCTAATTTATTGATTTGTTATACAAATAGCCCTCCAAGTCTGTTTTGTACTGCTGTAATAGAATATCAGAGATGGGGTAATTTACAATGAAAATAAATTTATTTTTCAGTGTTCTGGATCTGAAAAGTCCAAGTTCAAGGGACAAATGTGTGACAAGAGTCTGTGTTGTGTCATCCCATGGCAGAAGGCATATGGAAAAGAGATGGTGAAAATGAGTAAAAGGGTTGGAGTAAAGAAGTGGACAAAGCTCATGCTTTTTAAAGTACTTGTTCCTGGTGTAACAGAATTAATTATTTTATAAGGACATAACCTTCATGGTCTAATTACATCTTAAAGATTCCACCTCTTAATACTGCTACAAAAGCAATTAAATTTCTATATGACCTTGGAAGGTTTCAGACATTCAAACCATAGCAACTTTTTTGGTCTTAATGATTAGTTCTATGGATATTATGTTTTATATTTTATAAATTTCTATCACATGTAGTAGTTCTTTCATTCTACTTTTTCTCTGCTTTGCAGATTTTCTTGTTATATAGAGAATCTTCCATGTTCCTAGATCAAAGTTCCACAGAACTTTCCCCCAAACATAGCAAAAATCAAATAAATGTTTTAGCATTTAGAAATACTAGCAGAATTTTAGTGACACACTTGATTATTGGAAAGCTTCACATTATGCAATAATATGTTTCTAGCTCTGAACAAAGCATAAGGTAGGAGCATGGTCCAGTCTTTAGAGCCAGTCTCTTTGGCTAATTTTGTCAAGGTCTTTGATTGTTCTATTCATTCTCTCTACCTGTCCTGAACTTTGGGGTCTATAAGCACAATGAAGTTTCCAATCAATCCCCAATATCTTGGCCAATCCCTGACTTACCTGAGCCACAAATGCCGGTCTGTTATCAGACCCAATTACCTTTGGCAGGTCGAAACGAGGAAAGATCTCTTCCATCAACATTTTAACTACCATCGGTGCAGTTTCCCATTTGGTAGGGAATGCCTCGGTCCATCCTGAGAAAGTGTCTATAAAGACTAACAAATATTTAAGCCCATATCTAGTTGGCTTTATCTCAGTAAAATCCACTTCCCAGAATAGTCCCGGCCGGGTTCTTCGTAATCTCTTTCCTTTTGGGGATTTGGAGGGGAAAGTGTTGACAACCTGGCAGCTTGGCAAATTTGGTAACTTGTTCTGCTAGCTCCTTAATTTGGGCGGCTGACAGTTGACTATCTGTTGATTGATTTCTGGCCAATAAGAACAACTTTTTTGTCCCCAGATGGGTTAACTTATGGGCCTGTTGGAAATAGGCTGGAAGTTCTGTTTTTCCCATCTTGGGAGTTTGGAGAGGCTTATTTGAACAGGTCTCTGATAGAGTATTGACCTCCAGGAGCAAAGTGGTAGGGGCACTTAAGGCCGCCTGCTTCGCAGTTTTATCTGTATGGTTGTTGCCCTGTATTATAGGGCCCGTATCTTTTTGGTGGCTATTGCAATGCACTATGGCCAATTTTTGTGGTAGCATAATAGCCCCCAAGAGTCTAAGAGTTTCTTGTTTGTTTTTGATCTCCTTTCCAGCAGAAGTTAGGAGTCCTCTCTGTTGGTAAATAGCCCTATGTATGTGCGCCCTGGCAAAAGCATAGCGGCTATCAGTATAAATGGTTGCCCTTTTTCCTTTTGCCAACTCTAAAGCCTTTGAAAGGGCAATTAATTCTGCCCTCTGTGCGGATGAGCCTTTCTCAGTCTTGATGACCAGTTAACTCGAGTCTCATCTGTAATCACGGCCCCCGCATGTCTCTTACCTTTTAGTAGGAGACTGCTGCCATCAGTGAACCAGGTTACCTCAGCATCTGGGAGTGGCCGGTCTGTCAGGTCTCGGTGAATTCCAATTTCCTCTGCCAGAATCTCTTGACAGGTATGTAAGATTGGCTCAGATGTCTCATCAGGCAGTAGAGTGGCCGGGTTGAGGGCAGTTGGAGGACCGAATGTTATTCAGTCCTTATTGAGCAGGAGGCTTTGGTAGTGAATGATTCTGGCATTGGAGAGCCATCTATCTGGGGGCTGGCGGATGATGCTTTCTAACGTGTGTGGGGCTACTATGGTCAATTTTTGTCCCAGAGTCAGTTTATCTGCGTCTTTGGTTAGGATAACTGCTGCTGCGATAGCCTTTAGACAATGGGGCCATCCATTTGCCACAGGGTTTAATCTCTTTGACAAATAGGCCACAGGTCACTTCCATGGGCTGAAGGCCTGAGTTAACATCCCTTGAGCTATTCCTCATTTTCTTCAATATCACTTGGGGCCCTTGAGGCTCGAAGGTTATTTTAGCTCTTAGTTTAGTTAGAAGATCTCTCCCCATAAGGGGAGCTGGGCACTCCAGTATTACTAAGAAGGAATGTAGGACTTTACCTTTACCTAGGTCCATAGTCCTTTTAGTGGTCCATGTTCTGTATTTGCTCCCATTAGCCCCTTGAATTAAGGACCTCTTGGATGAGAGAGATCCCAATGGGGCTTGGAGAGCAGAGAAGACAGCTCCTGTATCTACTTTAAAGTCGATTGGGGTCCCCTCCACGTTAAAAGTTACCCTGAGCTCGGGGAGGGGATCCGAGCCTTGTCCCCTCTAGTCTTCTCCTTCTGAGGCCAGCACATTAGGTTGGTGTTGTTGAGCCTCTAAGGCCTGTTCCTTTTGTCTTTTTCTTTTGTTTTTTTTTAAGCTTGAGGCAATCTTTAATGAGGTGTCCCAACACCTTGCAATATGTACATTGGTTGGGGTCAAGAGGAGGGCGGTGTGGCTTATCCTCATCTATGTTTCCCTGAACTCCTTTTACTACTGTGGCCAAGATTTTTGCCAATTCCTTATTCCTCTTTTTATCTCTGGTTAGTTTTTTTTCTCCTCTCTCTCTTGTAATATACTTTATCAGCTTTTTTTACCAAATCTCTTAAAGTCAAATCTTTTAACCCGTCTAGTCATTGGAGCTTATGCCTAATGTCTGAAGCTGACTGACCTATAAAGGCCATGGCAACAGATGCCCATTGTCCCTCATCTTGAGGGTCAAAGGGAGTGTACCTACAGTAAGCTTTCATTAGTGTCTCTAAGAATATTGAGGGTGATTCGGTAGGCCCTTGAAGGATCTCCCTTACCTTAGCCCAATTTGTAGGCTGCCTAGCAGCTGCTCGGAGACCTGCCACTAGAGTCTGGTGATAGATGGACAGATGCTCCCTACCTTCTGGAGTGTTGGGGTCCCAATCAGGGTGGTGCAATGGGAAGAAGTCATCAATGATATTTGGGAACTGGGTAGGTCTCACATCCTGTCCTGGCACGAGTTTTTTGGCCTCTATGAGGATTTGTTCCTTTTCTTTGGTGGTGAACAAGGTCCCCAGCAACTGTTGACAGTTGTCCCAGGTAGGCTGGTGAGAGAACATGAGAGACTCCACCAACCCGGTTAACCTAGAAGGGTCCTCAGAAAAAGGAGGGTTATTATTTTTCCAATTATATAAGTCAGAGGAGGAAAAGGGCCAGTATTGGAGTGCTGGCATTTCTCCCCCATTCCCATCATCCAGCATAGGTCCATGCGGCCTGAGGGGGAGTGTGATTGCCACTCCATCTTGAGGGCCCAGGGCCCACTGACTTCAGGTTCCTTGGGCTGGCCTATAGTCTGTAGCATCAACTAGGGGGCCCTTACTGAATGAGCACAGTTAGAGCCATTACCATAATACAAGAAGAGTCTGGGAGGGGCCTGGAATTATCCCAGGGTGCCTTAAGGTACAGATGACTGTGCTCATCAAAGGTTTGCAGCTAGGCTTTAGGCACTGTCAAAGTTGATTAAATTTAGCACAAATAGCAAAACAGTAACTTGATCAGAAATATCTAATTGATCATGAAATAGATTGCCATGCCATAAATGTGTCCCTACATTACAATTTGCCTTAAGAAGTACATGGAAGGCAGAGCTGTAAGTCTCAGCTATAAGTGTAGGTCCTACCTCATGAAGCCAGGTAGGGCCAGGCTGCTCTCCTAGGTAAGTTTTCAGTATCATACATCACTTATGTGCATTTTTAAAGGTGAAATGTTGAAATGGTTTTAGACCCTTTGGGCTAGCATTCAAATCCATGGAGGTTTTACCTGGTGAAGGAAGTTCCCTCCAAGCCCTAGTTTTGCTATTCTAAATTGACCTATATTTACATATCAATAGCAAGCTGACTGCCTGTGGCAGCAAAGGCAACCTCTCTGATTAACATATCTTTTGTAATGGCTAAACTCTGAGCAGTACTGCCAGAGGCCTGATCTGTGCACAATTCAAAAATGTTTTCTTTTCACAAAAAATAATTTGCTGACTTTAAACATACTTCAGCTATTTCTTTCCAATCATTTGGGGCCATAATCTGTCATCTTAGATGTTTTACAAACCCCAAGGCAAATGAATCTGGGGGGGGGGGAACTGAGGAAAGCACACCCTCTGTTTGGTGGGCCCTAGGTAGGTTTGTTATAGGCTTTTTTTGGAACAGGTAGTTCTTTCACATCAGTTTTCCCTAACCTGAGCCCACCTCACTCTACAACTTTACTCTCTAAAAGTGCCTAGAAAAGAGAGTCCTCGGCAACCTGCTCAGGATCTCTTCTCTCCCTCTCTGAGACAGATTCTTTTATTCTCTCAATAAATACATCTTATTTTTAACCTCCATTGTTCCTAAAATCCATCCTAAGATTTTATAGAACATGAAATCATACCAGACATAGTAGGTTGGGACTTTAATTTCCCTACATCAGTAGTGGCTGTTTGGCCCCCACAGATGTAAGCAAAAGAACTTTTAGTAACCTCCCTCCACAATGAAATCAAGTAGCTGTGTTTTTTTTTCAATATAGAGAGTAAAGGGTTTTTCTATATTGGGGAGAGCCAATGCAGGGGCAGATAACAGGGCCTTTTTGATCTGATCAAAGACCTGCTCCAGGTAAGGGTGGTGTCTCCCTTTAGGAGGGGATGGAGGGGATCAGCCAAGGAGGTGAACCCCGGGATCCATAGGCAGCAGAATCCCGCAGTCCCCAGAAATTCCTGCAATTGTCTCTTATTTGTGGGTGGGGTCCTCTCTGCCCCCTCTCCGTTTTGGCCCCGCACCACCCCGCCACGACGAGTAGGAGGGCCCTGTGGAGTCAGCTCAGGTGTAAAGGGTGAAGAGGGGTTTGCCGGGCACACAAGTGGGTCGCTGGTTTTTGCAGAGTTGTGATGGGGTCCTCCCTGCCCCCTCTCCGTCTTGGCCCCGTGCCAGCCCACCCCCACCCCTGAAGAGACTGGAGTAGGAGAGGGGGGGTGGTGGCAGCAGTTGCCTCGGTTGGAGCAGAGAGTAGAGTGGGGTAAGGGGGAGGAGGAGCCCCGGAGTCCAATAGGATTAAGTCGGACTGCGACTCAGGCAAAACCAGAGGAGGGAGAGAGGGATAGGGATTGGGGGTTGGGGATCGAGCAGGTTGAGCTTTTATGGGTAAGAGAGTGGTGGGCTCCAGTAAAGCCAGAGTTAAAAAGGGCCTTACCCATTTTGGGAGATCTTCACATAAGTCTTGTCACACCACATTGTAAGGTTGTTGGTCAGAATGTCCCTGTCCCCTAGGATGGAAGACTATAGTCTTAACTGCCTGGATAAGGGGGAGGTGGAAAGTCCCCTCTGGCGGCCATCCCACCTGGAATGTAGGCCACTCTGCCATTTACCTTTTTTGACAAATAAAGAAAGATTATGAGCCCTCTCTTGTATTTCTGACCAATGATCTAGAGTGAGAGAGAGAGGGGTAGACGTTGTTTGTCCCATGGTGGGTGCTGTGGAACAAAATAAGGTTAGTGGTGCCGAACAAACAAAGACAGATGAACACTAAGACCAAGACGACAAACAAATAGACAAATGCTGGCGTGCGAAACTTCCCCTTCTGAGGAACGACTAATGGTGACTCCACCACAAAATAGACTCAGAG
The DNA here is from genome assembly GCA_004027455.1 of Hydrochoerus hydrochaeris. Lineage (NCBI taxonomy): Eukaryota > Metazoa > Chordata > Mammalia > Rodentia > Hydrochaeridae > Hydrochoerus > Hydrochoerus hydrochaeris. The sequence continues at coordinate 199,735 of PVLA01000116.1, forward strand.
AGCCTATGATAGGAATGACTAACAGTGACTCCACCACAAAATAGACTCAGAGAGCCTACAATCCCCAGGGCATCCCCTGGGAAGTGACTTGTGACACAGAAGCCCGGAGGCAAGTCACTTGGACCAAGAGCTCACGCGTCTTGGTGCCAATCACAACAAAACTAGTGATTGCAAAGTGAAAGTAAGACAAAGAGAGACAGAAAGAGAGAGAGAGAAATGGCCATACTTACCCTGAGAGGTGGCTGTTGAAGTCGCCTGATGCATGGGGCAATCCTGCCAATCTTGGTGGCACCTCCAAATGTGAGGGTCGAGATGCCTGCTGCATGTAGGAAGATACCAACAGACGCCTTCTCTCTCATGCAATAGGCAAGGGGTCTTTATTATCCAAGCATGCGTGGGGCTCACTAAACACGCAGGAACAGAGAGCCCCGAGTTGAGCTGGAGCAGGGCTTTTAAGCTATAGAACAAAGGGAGGAAGGACTTTGGCAAGCACGATTACAGAAGCAGAAGGCATTGGTTAGTTTAAATGGCTTTTTACATTCATTGGAGGAGATGACCATAGGGAGGTCTAGAGTTGGGCCGCGGAGGGTGCTTCCTAATATGGGCAGCAGATGCTCAGGAAAGGTACATTCTGTAAATTTCTTAGTCATGAGAGGGGGCTGTTTTAAATTCCTCTTACACATTTTGACTTCAACCAGGATTTGAGTTGGTAAATCTGTTAAGGCCAGAAATCTTCCACACTGAAAGTTCTTTGGTGTAAAATTATGTAATTAGAAGAAGAGGAAAAACTCACAGGGTTGCATGTCATGAAGAAGAAATAGATACATTTCAGTCACTATATTCTCTCTGTTAGCTTTTTAATTATCTAATAAATAAGCTGATTTCTTCAATTCTTTTTTAATGTATTATGTATTGTTATTTTTATTTTAAAGAGAAGAAACAGTAAAAAACAAGAAGCAATCAACAACAACAAACTCCAAAACTATAACAATATCGGATGTATAAACAAGATCATAGGAGTTTAGTGATGGTTGTTATATTGCATATTATTATCTTCAAAAGAAATGCTCAGATTACAAGATATAGCCATGCAGAATAAACAGTATGAACACTAATTCTTCCTTTTTTGAAGACAATAAAACTGAACAAAATAATACAGAATAGAGTCAATCAAAACAAAATAATGAATGTGGTACAGGACTTCATAACAAGACAAAAGGAAATCCACAATTTCTATGCTAATGTCTCTTTTTATCTTCAAAAAACTGCCCATACCATCAGGGACAATAAAACCAAATAAAACAGAAGAGAATAAAACCAATCAATGCAAAAACCTGAAAGCAACACAAGACCTCAAAACCAGAAAATAGGAAAACTTCAGTGGGTACCATTATGCCTCTTGTTATCTTCAAAGTGACTGCCCATACCATCAGACACAATACAATCAACCAAAATAAAATAGAATAAAATCAATCAAAATAGAACAAAGAAAACAATATAGGGCTTTGAAACAAGATAATAGGAAATCATTAATAGCTCTTATAATGTCTTTTGCTATCTTTGAAAAAGCTTTCCATACCATCAAATATAATAAAATCAAACATAACACAGAATAAAACCAGACTAAATGGAACAACTAAAATAATACAGGGTTTCAAAGCACAATAATAGATTAAAAAATGGCCACTACCTTTCTTTTTTAGACATTTCTTCCCCTTTCACTTTCACAATATTTACTGTGCATTTTGGATCCCACTAACTTCTTCAGTTTTTTATACTAGGGAGACAACACAATATTCACCCATGTGACTCTGAACCATTTTACCAATGAGCATGATCTCATGTTGTATCCATTTACTTACAAGAGCCTCAAGGTTATCTTTCTTTAAAACTGAATAGCTTTCCATTGAATAAAAATGCCATGTCTTTCTTATCCACTCTGCAGCTGATGGGCAAACTACCCCTTCTTCTTTATGGTTCCCTGTCACATAGACCATCATTTTTCTCCTTTGACTTTCAGTCTATGAACACCCTTTTGAGTTAAATGTTTCTTGTATGAAGCATATTAACAGATCCTGACTCCTGATCCACTGTACCCAAGTTCTTTTTATTGGTGAATTGAGGGCATGTACATTAATGTATGTAGCCAACATGCACTATCTCATATCTGCCATGCCATTCTCCTGCCATTCTTTGCCAACTTTTCCCCTCCATTCAATTGTCAGCCTCATTCAGTGATGCCCCTGTGCTGCTGTTCCTGGAACTGTGGTCTTTTTTTTATCTCTCTAGAATTTCCTTCAGTATTCTTTGTAGGGTTGGTTTGGTGGTCATGAATTCCTGCAGTTGCTCTTTGTCATGTATCTTGTTTCTCCTTTAATTTTGAAGGATAGTTTTACAGGGTACATCAATCTAGGTTGGAAATTTTCTTCTTTCAAGAGTTGAAATGCTTCACTCCAAGCTCTTCTTGATTTGATGCTTTGTGTTAAGAAGACTGTTGTGATTCTGATGTGTTTTTCTTTGTAGGTGATCAGTTTTTTTTCTGACAGCTTTTAACATTCTGTTCTTGTGTTGAATTTCTGGAAACTTGATTATTATATGTTTGAATGTAGATTTATTTTGGTTATAGATAGGTGGAGTTTTATATGCCTCATTTATTTGTGTATCACATCCTTTTCCCATGTTGTGAGATTTTCTATTGCTTCTGTAAATAGAATTTTAATGTCATTTGTGTTGACCCTTGTTTTCTCATACCTATTATGCTTACATTGTTTTTCTTTGTGTCATGTTGCAGTCACTGAATTGTTATTTCCAGGTTCCTTGTTATTTTTAAGAGATCGTTCCTTTCATGATTGAAAGTGGCAAAATTGTCTTCAATGTCTGAAAGTCTACCTTCAGTTTCTTTCAAGTGGTTTTTCCAGCTTTCAATGTAGTTTTTGATTTACTGGATATCTCTCTGAATCTGTTTCATGTATTCAAAATCTTTTTTATATTGTTCAAGATTTCCCTCATTTTCCTATGCTCCTCTATTTTATCTATGTCTTCTTTAGAGGTGCTTCACAATTATTTTGTTATGTTTTTCATTTCTTTTTTTTACCTGAGATAATATTTCTGTTCTAATTTCTTTCATAGCCTCATGAAGTTGCTTCTTTAATTCAGTCGTCATCAGTGAAGAAACTCCTTGTGTGCAACTCCTTATCTGTTCCATGTTTACATCTCCTGAACTTGCTCTACTTGGGTTGGAGACTAGAGACTGCCTTTTGCTTCTTCATCTTGACATTTTTCTGGAGTCTTTCAGACAAGCAGATAATGGGGTCCCAGGCATTTCCTGTGTTGGCTACAGTTTCTACAAGTGTGAATGTTTGGTTCTCTTGGTCAATGTTAGCCATTTGGGGACTCTGGTGCAGGGCTGGCTGCTGCTCTTCCCAGACTGTATTGGCTACCAGAGGCAGGGAGCCTCCACAGTGTGGCTGGAGTGTGTGTGGAGCCTGAACACTAACTGTTCTTTTACCTTGAGCTAATAGAATTAGTAGTATAATTATCCTCTGTTCTTAAGTAGGGTGAGCATAAAATCTCTTCTGAGGTAAAGTGTGACATACCTTCTTCAGTAAGTGTCTTATCACTGATTTAACCATTTTGCTTGACAGGCAAAGAGTTTTCAATGATTGTCTATTGAATGAATGAATGAATGAATGAATAAATGAATAAAATTCTGCAAACTTGTGAAAAATTCGTTAAGTTTGTTAAGTCACAGTATCTGATGAAAGAAAAATAATTAGACATTTTGGCTATTTATAAAATAGACTACTATGCCTGCCACACCATATGACCTTAATATACTATTCAGCTGTAAAGAAGGCTAAACTCATTTTACAGGTAAATGGACACAACTTGAGACCATACTCATAAGTGAAATAAATCAGACAAGTTTAAACATCATTTTGTCACTCTAATGTAAGAAACCAAATAAATGAATTAAAGTTACCATATATAGGACTATATTTTATGTTTCCTAGTCAGTAGTTTAATGATTTTTATGACAATGTACTGAATTTGGATTCTCTCTCTCTCTCTCTCTCTCTCCCCTATCACCATCATATCTAGTGAAATTTCCCATGGAATACAAAATTGAGGAATTGGCATAACTTATTCAATTTAGGTGCTAACATCTCCCATAAAAATAAGTTTTGGACCACATTAGAACTGCCCATATAAATCAACACCCAGAAAAAGGGAAATGGGATCTTCTCAGGTCTCTTCATTTGACTTCTATAGTGTTTGGAAGCTAGGAATGCCTGTATGGAGGTATATTTAGGTCTAAAAGGTAAAGTAGTGCTTGACTTATTAGAATCTAGATTCAAGTCTTTGTTATCCCAGCAAGATGGAATGTATGGTGTAATGGTTAATTTTATGTGTCAACTTAACTGGATTAAGGAAGACTTTAATATTTTGAAAAACACTATTTTTTGTTGTGTTTGTGTGGGTCTTTTCAGTGAAGATTAACAATGAGTCTGAGTGGACCATGTTGGAATGATCTATTCCCAATGTAGGCAGGCATGATACAATCCACAGTGGGTTCAGAGACAATAAAGCCAGACCAAAAGCAAATGAGTGCAGTTATGTCCTGAAGTATTATATACTGTTACTCTCTGATTTTTTATGCCAGAATGTTAGACACCTAGATTTTGAACTCCAGGATTTTTACCATTTCCCTTGGTTCTCTAGCCTTTGATTGTGTACTTAATCACACCATTGGCTTCCTTGGTTGTACAGCCTTCAGACATGTACCTACCTATGCTACTGCAGAGTCTACAGCATGCAGATGGTTTGTCATAGTACTTCTCTGTTTCCATAGTAATTGAAATCAAGTTTGCATAAAATCCCAATCATATGTCCATAACTATCTATTGATTCCTTCTTTGGAAAACCTTGACAAATACAGGAAGTGAATACCACTAAGCAACACTCTAGGATGATGATGGTTTAATAAGTTTCTGAGAGATCTTAAATATCTTGTAGAACTACAAAGCACTGGAGGTGGCAACAGTCTTTAATGAAGACAGAAAAATCCTAAGGCTTATGAGATGAAGGTTGAAAAAGGGGAACACTATAGAATCGTTTTCGGAAAACTATCCATGATAGAGTTTACATCATTTAATTTTAATATCAATATATTCAAATTTCTCTATAATATCTTCTATTATTTATTGTGGTTGTGACTTTAAAATTTTCTTTTTCTTGCTGGTGCATTTACTGTGTGCGAGGCATAGTGTGTGGCACTGCAGTTAGACAGAGGAACAAAAGGTATGGCCAGCAATTTCACATGTCCACAGTCTATTAGGGGTGACAGACATGTCAAAAAATAATTACAATGTAGTATATGTGATATAATTATAGAAATGTGCACAAAATACAGAAATAGTATAAGAAGATAATAAGCTGCCTGAGAAAGTTTGAAAATATTTCTAAGAGGAAGTGATAGCCTATAAAAAAGAAGAATAGGAATTTATTGGCAAATCAGTTGAGGACAAAGCATTATAGAAAAAAAGTCAAATCAAATTTGTAGAAACATAAAACAGAATGATGACTTCAGGGAATTGCAAAGGGCAAGGATAAGGATAACGTTTATAAATTTCTGATAAATGGGTAGCAAGGTTAAAGATCTTGACTATGTTATATGGATTGAATGGTTGCCCCTTTTAAATTTAATTGACATTATAACAATATTCACAGGTGAGACTATGAAGAAGTAATTAGATTTTATGAAGTCACGAGGTTGGAGACCATGACTACATTGTAGCAAAGGGAGACAGAATCAAGAACCAAGCTTGTTATGTCTTGCTATGTGATACTTTGTGATGCCTCTGAACTCTGTAGAAGACTCCAAAAACAAGACCCTCACCAGACTTGGCTCCTTGACCTTGGAATTACTGAACAATTATCTGAATAAACCTTTATTCTTTATGAATTGCTCAATCAGTGGTATTTAGTTATAACACAGAAAATGTCCTAAGAAATTATCTTGTGGTTGGTACAGAACCATTTAATGCTTTAAAATATGGCAGTTACAGGGTAAAATGTAGGTTTTGTACAGAACATTCTGACATCTTTATGGAGAAACAGAGATACAAACAATTCACCAAGAATGCCCTTACAATAGTTCGGGCCATAACAGTGAAAGCCTAGGCCTTGGTAGCTGTCATCAGGTCACAGAAAAAATGATAAATTTAAGAGCTTACTGGAAAGTAAAATCAAGTTTTCACATTTCTATGTGAAACTTTCTAATAGTCATCAATCTTTCACAGCTACAATTCTCAATAAAGCTACTTGTGCCTGTTAACAATACTTCCCTGTTTTCTTTGCATATTTTAACTTTCTCTAATCTTGTTTATGTTTCCAAAACCCTATCCAAGTTTGTTATTGCAAAGCACCCAATTATTTACTTGTCAATAATGCCAATAGACATGTATTTTTAGTCCTCATCTTTCTTGACCTTCCTTTCTTTTTATAGTACTTCTTTCCCTGGACACTAACCATTCATGGATTTCCTACGATTGCTCTGCCTGCTCTTTTTCAGTCTCCTTTGGAAGTTCATATCCCTCTATAGGATAATTAAATATAATTAAGCCTCAACACTGAGGCTTTGGTTCCTTTCTTTTCTGTCTGTTTTCTCTCCCTGGGTTATCCTATTCATATTCCTTGTTTCAACAAGCAAATGTAATTAATATGTCATCTATTATAAGGAAAGCATTATTTTATGTACCACTGAGTTTAAAAATACTTCCAATTAGATTGTGATGTCTCAAATTTTACTAATCACAGCACTCCAAGCTTGCTCTATGTTACAGAGTTCTCAAATCAAAATGGCACTCCCATTAAATTGGTTGTACAAGCTATGAACCAGAAATCTGACATTCCTTTATCCTCTACCTCACCACCTCTTGCTCCTCATATATAATTATTCTCTGTGTTCTATTTCTTTTACCTTGTAAATAATCACTTAATATGTCCATTCTTTGATCCTCATGATTATGAACCTAATGGAAGTTATAAACTGTGATTCTGAGTTCACCTCAAAAATATCTTAATTGATCTTCTCAAACCTCTAATTTGTTATAGAACAGGTTGGATGATCTTTTAAAACCGAAACTTAATCAAATCATATCCCTAAATAAACCCTTCAGTAACTCACTATTCAGCTTAAAAAAAATTCCAAATTATTTTTGTGGCCTACAAATTCCTTGCCCATCTCTCCAGTCTTCCTTCACAGTATTTGGATTGTGGTCTATAAATGTCAACTACACACTGCACCTAATTTTTATTCTCAAATGTGTTACTCTTATTGCTTCAGATCATAATGCACATGCTACTTCCTCTGCCAGGACTCTTTAAATTCTCATTAATTAAGTAAACCCTGTTCACTCCCCCGACTTCAACTCAAATATCATTTCCTCTGAAAAGTCTCCCAAAACTCAGACTGTCAGAGATGATCTCATTGCTTAATACTCTTCATTTTCAAATTTTAAAATTGTAGTGAGTTGATATTAGGGAACTGCAAATATAAACAGCAATAAGATTCTACTGCACACCTATTAGAATAGATAAAGATCAAAACACTGATAAAAGCAAATTTTGATGAGGATGTGGAGCAACAGGAACTTTTATTTCATAGTTAAAACTGAAACGACACAGCTATGGAAGAGAGCTTGGCAGTTTCTTACAAAGGTTAATCCATATTGTCTTACCAGTTTATCCAGCAATCAAACTATTAGATATTCACTTAATTGATTGAAAACATATGTCTACACAAAATCATTGTATTAATATTCATAGAAGCTTTTATCATAAACACTAGAAATTGAAAATAACCAAGATATCCTTGAATAGGTGAAAGAAGAAACAAATTGATTCACAAATGCAAGGAAACATCACTCGATGAAAGAAATGAGCTCATTAAGCCACAAAAAATATATGGTCAAATAAAAACTTTGAAAATGTTACATACTGTATGATTACATCAAGACATTCTGGAAAAGTCAAGAACTCCTGATTGTAACAAAGTCAATGGATGCCAGTATTTGTGGTTAGAAAGATGAACAAAGAGACCACAGGAATTTTAGGGTAGATATACACCATTATACATTCAGAAAACTCATAGAGCTATACAATATAAAGAATGAATCTCAGTGTTTACAATGGACTTGAGTAAAGAATAATGTATCATTGTTAATTCATTAATTGTAACAAATTAATGTAAGATGTTAACAATAGGAGAAGCTGTATGGGGAATGATAAGGAGTATATGGGAACTTTCTGTACCTTTTGTTTGCATAAATTTAATGCTATTCTGAAAACAAAGCCTATTAATTAAATGTGTCATTTACATTTTAAAAGTATAATCAATTTAGTGTATAAATCACTGTTTAACATTGTCTTGTCACTGGGATGAAAGCTTCATCAAGGCAAAGACTGCAAGAAACTGAGCTAGTATTAGCATAATACTGTGAAAAAATAGGTTCTTAGTATTTCTTGAATACATGGCTATATCAGTGATTGATGGTAAACATAAGTTTTAAAAAGGAATAATTAAGAATTGTAGTCAATGCACTGTCATTCTCTGCTATTCACTTAACTAGCATTCCAATTGGCATCATAATGCAATTACATCTATTTTCTTTAAGCTGTTTCTTTCTTCTGGTTGAGAACAAAGAGAAGAAAAAAATGCAATGTAGAAAGTAAACATTTGTAATTAAATACCCTATATAAATTTATATGCCCTATTAAAAAGAATTATAGCAAAGTTTCTGGCTTCAGTGAATAAATGGGATAGTAGCAACTAAAATCTGAAGCAAGAGATAAATGATAAATTGAGTTTTAGAAGTTGGAGGTACTTGTAAGAAGTATGTTAGGCAGTTGATACATGGATCTGAAGTTGAGGAAATAAACCTGGGCTATGAACATAAACTTAATATCCATTAGCTCCAGGTGTTGGTTGAAGCTGAGTGAAGGGATGAGATCATCATGCCATTGAGTGCAACATAAGAAGGAGCAAGGACAAAGGATATATGTTTTTAGAACATCAATGCTTACAGAATAGGCAGAGAAAAACCACAGGAAGAAATGGAGAATAAAAGTATAAATAAAAAAAGAAAAATAAAACCCATATGATAATGTAAAGGTCAAAAGTCAACAACATTATAGGTGGTATATGTGTCAGGTAAGACAAGGCCTGAATAGTGTCCACTGCTTTTTATAAGAAGAAGGACAGTGGTAAGATGCTTAAGGAAACAAGCTGATAGATGAAACAGATATGTGAAAGGTTCAAAATCATAAATGAATAGTCCTCTTTTCCCAAGCCTGCTGAAAAGGGAAGGAGAAAGAGAGAGAAGATGATAGTTAGAGAAAGATTAGTATCAAGTAAAGACTTTCTTTGTTAACATGTCAAAAACCTAAGTCTGTATGTTAGGTGGATATATCAGAACAAAGTTATCTTGCTATCAATTATATTGGATTGTTGCAACATACAATTTTCTCCTTGTCACATGAGTTTATGTACTGGCTAGATGTAAAAACACCAGAGGATGTCTTTTCTCAAGTAGAAAATAAAGAGCAAAGTTAGAAGGGTCAAACCTTTTTTCTCATGAGGCTATGCGGGAGTCTACTGTGGTAAAATGGAAAGAGCATTATGTCAAGAATCTGGGGTTTTAGAAATCCACGTTGTCATTTACTAGTCTATCTAAACTTTCTTTATGTGTAAACCAGATTCAAAAATCATAACTGATATCAAAGAACACTATGTAGGCTATGAGTATGTCTTTGACAATAAAAAGCCTCCAAGGGTTACCAAACTCCTTGGGGAAGTCATTAAATTATTTTTAGTTAATAAACACCATTGGTAATTTTTTAAAACTCATTTTGTAACCATCACTTGAAGTTGTAACCATCACTCTTATTATTTCCATTTTATAGACGTCAAAGAAAGTGAGTCACAAGTTGGAAGGCTTTCCTAATATCATATAGCTAGGAATTAGTGGAATAAAGATAGAAAACTAGAGTTTAACTACAGAATTCTGTAAAATCATTGTGCTGTGTTATCATTGGCCTAAAGCCACCTATCTTAATGTAAGGATTCACCATTGCCTTTGAAAACATTTGATGAATATTTTCTTCCCTGAAACACACAGAAATATATACATGTATGTTTTTATATACTATTTGAAGTGATTCATTCCTAATCTTCACCACTGCCAAAAACCTTTGCCATGTGGTTCACAGTGATCTCACTTTAAAAAATCTTAATTCTAAGTTTAAATCATTTATGAACTGTGACTCGGCCTCAAACCCTGTTATATAAGTACCAGCTCAATTCCAGAAAATTTGGAGGTACTGAAGAGCTCATGCTGCCCCCTACTGCCTCCTGCTGAAAGGCCAGCCATAATGACAAATACAACGGTTACCGATATGTTAGCTACTCTTCTCATATTCCCAAACATTTTCACAAAACGTGTACGCACAGCTTCTGGGCCGGGGACCCCAAACCCAGTGACTGGTCATGGGGCTGGTCTTCAGAGACTACCCATTCTCTGTAGCCAAGCGGGAATCGCTACCCACTTTACTTTTTTTTTTTCTTATCTCAGTGCATCTGCATTGCCAGAAATAGGGAGAGAACTTTTGAGATTCAACAGAGGGCGCTGCGTTATAAGTTTCCCGGCCTGAGGCTGAGGTCTTAGCCAAGTATATCCAAATGTCAACTTTCTGATCTATTCTGTTAGGGGTGATTTATAGACCGCCTGTTTCCTGTAAATTAGATGCACTTTCTTAGTATTCGGCTTTTTCTGTCATTTTACCATTCGTTTTAACATTCAGTCCTTTTACCAGACTTTATGACGTTCTTTGGTTATTTTTGTAAGGATTATAAAACTCTGGAATCACAAATGTCAGAGAAGAAAACACAAAAGATGTCCTATCACCCTAAAATACCATCTTTTAATCATTTGGTATTTTGCTGTTCACATTTACCATATTCAGCCCTGCAGTCTTTCTTGTTGGCCACCTTCCACTTCCAAACCTGAGAGTGGTAATCAGTGCACTAGGCTAGAAATTAGATCAGACCTGCATCAAAATATAAACCTCTGACATGTTATTAGCTTTGTGACTAATCACATGATCTCTTTGGAGTTCTCTATGCTGCTTTTCTGCTTCGATTTGCTAGTATTCTGGAAGTATTCTCTGTTCTTTACACATCACTTACAATCTTTATTCCCGGAGCAATCTCTGCAAGTTGGATAACACACCTTCATTTAAATCTTCAAAGATTGCCTTTAAATGATGGAAAAATGTTTAAACATCATTATGTGACACCAAGGACCTTCATAATCTTAGCCCTTCCCTCTCTAACCTGTATCTTTATCATTTAATCTCCAAAAACCACATGATTTAGGGTGTCTGGCTCCCGTTATCAATTTATATTGAGTTAAATGCTGATATAATTTCCATCCCAGTAGTGTCAAAATGTACCATCAATTTTTTTTTATTTAAACAAAAAAATCAAAACAGAAAAAAGGGTAGAAATGATACAGAATTTCAAAAAAAATTAATGCTAAAAAATCACTAGTTGATAAATTACATATTGTCATGTTAGAAAGAGTTGCTCAAGTCACAAAGCTAAAGCATAAAATTTGGACAATCAAATATTGAGAGTGCAAACCATTCAGTTAAATGATCCAACAAAAACTAATTAATATGGTTATCTATATTACACACTTAGACATACATGCAGTTATATCCTTTAAAGCATTTTCCTTCCCTTTCTTTTTTTACAATAGGTATGTCATGGTTTATGTTAGTGGCCCCCACGTCTCAGGCATTTGCATTGTGTATTTGTGATTGGTTCATTGTCTAAAGCTTGGATTGATGGTGTCAGTGCTACACCTGTCTAGGGGTGGAACCATCATACAATGTAATGGCTGGAAGAAGGTGTGTTTTGCTCTCTTGCCAATTTTTGGCTTGCTGTTAGAAGCCACCATGAACTGAGGCCCTGCCATGCTACCCTGCCTGGGAGCCAACTGAGTATGGACTAAAACCTCCAAAACAGTAAGAAATAAACCTTTCCTTTCCCAACTTTAGATATCAGGTATTTTGTTTCAGTGATGAGTAAAAAGTAACTAAGACAAGCTATTACACATTTTAGATCTTATTATTCCTACAGTTTTTATTACTTTTTACAATAGAGAGACAATGTAATATTTACAAATATTATTCTTATTTATTTCACTTATGAGGATAGTCTCAAATTGCCTCCATTTACCTATAAAGGCCTCAAGATCACACTTTTTATGGCTGAGAATTATTCCACTGTATAATTATACCATATCCTTTTCTTCCACTCTGCAGTTGATGGGGATTTTTGTAGTTTCCAAGATTTAGCTATTACAAATTGTGCTGCTGTGAACATGGGTGGACATATATCACAGTGACATAACTTTTTCAGGTTTTCTGGGAAAATACCCAGGAGGGGAATACCTGGATTGAATTGAACTTCCAATCCTAGTTTTTTGAGTAATCTCCATACTGACCTCCACTGTGGTTGCACTAGTGTAAGCTCCATCCAACAGTGGAGAAGTGTTCCTTTCCCCGCAAGCCTCACCTACATTTGTTATCAGTTGATTTCTTGATGGCAGCCATTCTTTCTGGAGTGAGATGAAATCTCAGTGCTGTTTTAATTTGCATTTCTCAAATGTCCAGGGAGGGTGAACATTTCTTCATGTATTTATTTGCCATTTCTATGTCTTCATCTGAGAAATGTGTGTTCATCTCAAATGCCCATTTTTGGACAGGGTCTTTGAATTTCGGTGGCTTGATGTTTTTTTAATTCTTTATATGATTTGGATATAATTCCTTTGTCCAAGGGTTGCTGGCTAAAATTTTTTCCCACTCTGTGGGTTTTCCTTTCACTCTGTTGGTGATTTCTTTTGAAGTGCAAAAACTTTATAATAATATGAGATCCCAGTTGTTGATTGTTTGAAGTGTTTGCTGTGCAGTTTGCATCTTGTTCATGAATTCTCTGCCTGCCCCTGTGTCTGTTTTCTCTTCCAGTAGATTTAGTGCTTTGGTTTTAATATTTAGATCTTTGATCCATTTTGATTTTAGTTAATGCATGGTAATAAAAATGGGTCTAGTTTCAGTCTTTGGCATGTAGAAAGCCAGTTTTCCAAACACCATTTATTAAAGAGGCTATCCTTCTTCCAGTAAATATATTTAGCCCCTTTGTCAAATATGAGGTGACTGTATGTCTTTGTAGTTGTGTTTGCATCTTCTAATCTGTTCCATTGATCCTCAGGTCTATTTCTTTACCAGTACCATGCTGACTTTATCACTGTGGCTTTGTAGTATATTTTCAAGTCAGGAATTTAGATGCCTCTTGCCTTGCCTTTGTTGCCCAGAATTGCCTTTGCTTTTCTAGGTTTCTTCTGTTTCCAAATGAATTTTGGGAGTGTTTTCTCTAGATCTGTGAGGTATGTCAATGGTATTTTGATTGAGATTGAGTTAAATTTGAATAACAGTTTTGGGAGTATGGCCATTTTCACAATGTTGGTTCTTCCTAGCCAAGAGCAAGGAATATCCTTCCATTTTCTAATATCCTCTTCAATCTCCTTTTTCAGCATAGTATAATTTTCAGGTCTTTTACATTTTTAGTTAGGTTGATTCCTAAGTATTTCATTATTTTACATGTAATTTTAAAGGACGATATTTCCATAATTTTTCTCTCAGTGAGTTTTTTGTTTGTGTACAGGAATGCTTTTGATTTTTGAGCACTGAGTTTGTATCCAGCTACACTGCTGAATTTATTACCCCAGTAGTCTTTTAATGGAGTTTTTTAGATCTTCTATATACAGTATCATGTCATCTGCAAATAGTGATAATTTAACTTCTTTCTTTCCTATCTTTATTCCTTTATTTCTCACTCTTGTCTGATTGCCCTGGTTAGTATTTCCAGAATTATATTGAATAGGAGTGATGATAGTGGACATCCTTGTCCTTGTCCTGATTTTAGAATGAAAGCTTTCAGTTTTTGTTCATTTAATATAATGTCAGCTGTTGGTTTGTCATAGATGGCCTTTATGAAATTGAGGTAGATACCATGTTACACTTTATCAAAACCTTTTTCTGCATCAATTGAGATGACCATGTGATTTTTGTTTTTGGCTCTGTTGATGTGGTGTATTACATTTATTGTTTTGCATATATTTAACCATCCCTGCATTTTTAGAATGAATCCCAATTAGTCATGATGTATAATCTTCTTGATGATTTGTTGCATTCTGTTTGCCAGTATTTTATTAAGAATCTTTGCATTAATGTTCATTAGTGAGATTGGCCTATAGTTCTCCTTTTTGGTTGGGTCTTTCTCTGGTTTTGGTGTCAGAGTAATATTTGCCTCCAGGAATGAATTAGGGAGGATTGCTTCCCTTTTAATTTCCTTGAAGAGTTTAAGGAGCATTGCCATTAAGTCTTCTCTAATTTTTTTATACAATTCAGCTGTGAATCCATCAGGATCTGTGTTTTGCTTTGTTGGTAAATTTTTAATCACCTTTTATTTTCTATAGCTGATATTGGGTTGTTCAAAACTTTTATATCTTCTTGATAGAACTTTTGTAATTAATGTGTGTCTAGAAATCTTTTCATTTCCTCTGTGTTTTCCATCCTATGTGGGTGGAGATTTTCAAAGTAGGTATTCATGACCTTTTGAATTTCCATCGGATCTGTAGTAATTTCCCTCTTTTCAGTCATTACTGTGTGAATTTGAGGATTTTTCTTTATTTTTCTTGATAAGGTTACACAGAGGTTTATCAATTTTGCTTAATCTCTCAAAAAACAGCTTTTTGATTCATTTTTTATTTGAACTGCATTAATTTCTGCTCTGATCTTTCCAATTTCCTCTCTTGTATGATCTTTGTTTTATTTGCTCTTCTTTTTCTAGAAACTTGAGATGTAGCACTAGATTGTTTATCTGTGCTTGTTCTGTGTTCTTGTTATGACAATTTATTGCTGTATATTTCCCTCTTAAAACTGCTTTCACTACTTCCCACAGGTTACAGTATGTTGTTTCCACATTTTTGTTGAATTGTAGGTATTACTTTATTTCTTCTTTAATTTGATCTGTAACCCACTGGTTGTTTAGAAGTTTGTTATTTACTTTCCATGTTTTCATGCAGGTTTTGCAATTTCTTTTACCATTAATTTTCAATTTCAGTGCACTAAGGGCAGATAGTATGCATGGCATAATTTCATTACCATTTCATTTACTTAAGAATGTTTTATGGGTTATTATATGGTCTACTTTGGAGAATGTCCCATGTGCACCTGAGAAGAATGTAGATTTTGATGTGGTTGGGTGTTATACTCTTTAAACATCTACTAAGTCCATTTTCTTACAGGCATGATTCAGTTCTATTATTTCTTCACTGACTTTTTGTCTAGTTGATCTATCTCTTTATGAAGATGGGGTATTAAGGTCCCCTGTTATAATTGTGTTTTTGTGTATTTGGGTTTTCATGTCCATTAGTATATGTCTTATACAGTTGGGTGTTCCTGTATTTGGTGTGTATATATTTATAATTGTTAGTTCTTCCTCTTGAATTTTTCCACTAACAAGTATTTAGTGAACATTTTTTTATCTGTTTTAATCATTTTAGGCTTAAAGTTCACATTGTCTTCAAACAGAATTCCTACCCTTGCTTTTTCTCGGTTCCTGTTGCATAGAATACTATTTTCCATCCTTTGAGTTTTAATCTATGAATTTCTTTTTGAGTCATGAATGTTTCTTGTGTACTGCATATTGTTAGATCCTGTTTCTTGATCCTTTCTGTCAACTTTTTTATTTTGATAGGTGAATTGAGGCCATTTATACTTATGGGTATAACTGATATGTACTGACTCAACTTTGCCTTGTTATATTCCAGTGGTTTTTTGTTTGTTTGTTTGTTTTCTCCCTCCCTTGTTTAATTGCTTGTGGTTTCTTTCTGTTGTTGTTCTTCAGATTGTGGTCATTTTTATCTCTCTCTAGTGTGTCTTTCAATTCTCTTTCTATGGTTGGTTTAGTGGACATGAATTTCTTCAGTTGTTCTTTGTCATGGAAGTATCTCATTTCTCCATTAAATTTGAAAAAAAGTTTCACTGGGTACATCAATCTGGGTTGAAAGTTGTTTTGTTCCAGGGCTTGAAATACTTCACTGCAAGCTCATCTTGACTTGAGGGTTTATGCTGAAAAGCCTGCTGTGATTCTAATGGGCTTTCCTTGATAGATGAGTTGTTTGCTTTCTCTAACAGATTTTAGTATTCTATTTTTATGCTGTATGTCAGGGATCTTAACTATTATATGTCTGGGTGTAGATTTATGTTGGTTTTGGCTATATGCCTTGCTTATCTGCATGTCAGACTTTTTTCCCATGTTTGAGGAATTTTCTGCTATTACTTCTGTGAATAGTTTACTGATGTTACTTGCATTGACTCCTGCATCTTCACTGATGCCTATTTGTCTTATATTGTTTCTCTTGGCATCATCTTGAACCTGCTGGATTGCCATTTCATGCTAATTTGTTATTTTTAAAATTCTAGCCTTTCATAATTGCTAATTGCAATCCTGTCTTCAAGGTCCAAAATTCTATCCTCAGCTTCATTTAAACAGTTTTGCCAGCTTTCAATAGATTATTTTTGTTTTTAGATATGTCTTTGAGTTTGTTTCATGGGTTCTGCTTTTTTCTATATTGTTCATTCAAGGTTTCAATCTGATTCCCATGCTCCAGTATTTTTTTTATCTATTTCTTCTCTAGCTGCACTGAGCAACTCCTTTACTAAGGTTATTTCTGTCTTTACATGAGAGGCTACTTCTTATTTGATTTCCTCTATAGCTTCATGAATTTTTCTTTTCATTTCACTTGCTATATTTTTAGAGATTTTCAGAGAATTAAAAGTCACATACCCTTAAAGTCCTGTATTTTAGTGTCACTGTTACTTGTTCCTGATGGACTATATGTTTGAATTTGGATTTTTCTTTTTCATTTTGTCACTTTCACCTTTTGAGTTAATATTTGGTCTTCAATACCACTATTCTCACCTATCAGTAGTGTGTATCCTAGGGTCCTACTGTGTGGTTGATAGTTATCTGATTGCTGTGTGCCACAATGAAGAGGTAGGCCAGTCACCTGAATTTCTCCTGCAGGGGCTGTTGGATGAGACCTATATTCTTCCTAGGCTGACAAGCCTAGGAGCGTTGATGTAATTCAACCCTTATTTCCTGCTGTTATTATGTCTTCAGGTTATTCTGAGTCACCAGATCACCCTGTTTATAGTGTTTGTCTAGTCTTGGACCCGACTGTGTCATCAGGTGTCTCATAAGCCATTTTAATTTTCTCCAAGTTGGTGGAGGCCTTATTGGCACTTTTCTCAACCTATCTGACGTTCTCTGTGTGGAGGAAGGACTCACCCACAGTCTTTCCAAGCTTGCCCAGGTTTTACTTCTGGAAGGGCCTTGGCTATTGGTCCTGTTTACCCACCGAAGTTGGCAAACTGTTTTCTTATTTTATGGGCAAACTCAACATAATGATGGAAGCCTGCTAAGGTCTTCTGTTTGGATGAGGAGTTACTGAGTCTCCCATAGACATAGCATGGTTAATCCACTGCAGTCCAAGGTTCTGGGGGGAGGAATGGGAGCTAAAAGTCAGCAACAATACTAGGTCCAGGAGTTGGGACTCCCAGAGGTCAGAGGCAGGATGGCGGGGTGGGGTGGAAGAGTCCAGCTGGGCCTGGGCCTATATGCCTCTGGAGGTCCTCTGTTCTGAGGCAGGCAGCAGTGGGGGGGGGCAGAAGGGACTGGCTTGATGCCCCAGCTCTGCATGCAGTTGGATGGCCTGTGTCTTGCAGCATGTGGCAGTATGGGGGGCATGGAAAGGTCAGGCTTGGTGGGGTACCTGACCTTGCATACCACTGGTCATAACTGTGCCCCATGGTGGGTGGTGGGATGTCAGGGGTGCAGAAGGCGTGGGCATGAAGGCCCTGCCTTGCATGCTGCTGGAGCTCCTGTGTTCCAAGGCATGTACCATTAATTATATATTTACTTACCTTTCTCCAACCTAGTCTGTTAGGTCTTTGAGGACAAGAACCACTACTAAATCTCCAGATGCTAGAGTAATGTATGGCCCTTGTAGATGCTCAATACATAATCGGAATTTTTATATGTTGCATGTTTATTAGCACGTGTTTTCAGTACATAATGATTACATTCATTGTGAGAGTTGGCACATGTACCTAATATGTCTTTATTCTATTTTTCATCACCTTATCTTCCTCTCTACTCTTAAAGCCCAGTCTCTTGGTTGCTTTCCTTTTTGTACTGAATATTTTGTTGAATGAATCATTAAATGTTTTTATATCCCTGGTGCTTATCACCATATATTCAGTGAATAAACAAATATATTCACATAATAACATTGTCTCCAATATTTCCTGCCTTCTTTCCTTTGAGACACTAATAATCTCTATCTGCATGATTAGGAAGTCATTTAACTGGTTTTCTGTATCTGGTCTTTCTCCCGCTACACTCAGTTTCCTTAAAATAAAATTCTGCAACACTTTGCTCTGCTGCAAAGTTTTCTAGGACTCCCTGTTGCCTACAGGATCAAGTATGAACTGCCTCAGCAGGCAATTAAGAACCTTCTCTGAGCTAACCCTTAGCTGGGACCAAACACAATTGCTTCCTATTCTTCAAATTTTTTCTTCCTTAGCTTCAAAAAATGAACAAATGAGAGATAAGAAGTATGGAGTAATGGTGATGAAATGTGTATGAATTTCAAAAAAAATCACAGTAAAATGAAGGATGTCCCTTAGTACTCTATATGCACTTTTCCACAGTCTTTGTCAAACTTAAAAATATTTGTCCTAGCCCTAAAAACAGTAATAATCAAAAATAGTTGGGTACTGTTTATGTGCCAAATATTTTTTCTATGTGCTTTGTATGAACTGATGCATTTAGTCCTCAGAGTAGCATTTGAATAAATACTGTTTGTGTCCTTTGATCACTTACTATGACACAAAGTCAATTTAGGACTAAGTTTATAACCACTGAAAATAGTAGAGCTACTACTGAATCACATAGTCTCTGAGGCTTGTGATTTGTACTATAAGGAATGTTACCAAATTTCATGGTTCTCATGATATTTTCTATTTATAATTTGCATTTTGTTTTATGATAACATTGTATAATTTATTGGCCTCTGCTATTTAGAAATACAGCTATTCCTCAAAATTCTGTTTTTTGTATCTCTTTCTGTCTGCTCAAAGAGGTATATTTATTTAATATACTGTATAGCAGACATAGCCTTTTGCATAATTATATATCTTATTACCTCATTTAAGCATTTATCTGAGGTATGTACTATTATTTCAATTTCACAAATAAGGAAAATAAGGCTCAGAGAACTAACCTAATGACCAATATAGTACAACCAGAAAATCACAGAGATAAAATTGAAGCCCAGGCATGTTAATCTAGAGGTCACACTTTTATGATTCACTTACTTGTGTTGTTTTATTTTTAGATTAAAATCCAGGCTTCACAGTTAGATTGGTGGTTTTAAATCCTAGCTTTACTGTTTTCTAGCTGTGTCACTCTGAGCAGGTAATTTCATATCTTTAAACCTCAATTTCCTCATTTGTAAAATTGAAGAATAATAGTGAATCTGATGGGAAGATTGCATTCATGAATGTAAAATACTTACAATGTTGAAGGTTGGTGAAAATTTCCAAACTTAAGTCTGTCTGTCTGTCTCTCTCTTTCTTTCTTGCTTGCTTTCTTTCTGTCTTCTTTTTTTTTGGAGGGTGATCACTTTCTAAGAATACTCAGAACTGCTGCTTTTAACCAGTCCAGAAAAAAAAGGAATGGCCAATGTCGTCTTCAGCAGTCCCTTGTAAATTCTGTCTGATACACCATCATATATCAAGTAGTCCCTTCCAGTATCTGATAATTCTCTTTTCATGCCAAGCAGCAAATAAGAACCCACATTGCTTTAAACTGCTATACTGCCCTCTTCTGTGGATAATACGAAATGAGATAACCATGGATTATACAGACTAAGTTTCAAAACTGTTTAAAAAATGGAAAAATCTTATTTATTATCTTTCATTTTCACTTCTATGAGGATGACTCTCGACTCTTACTGTCACTCTGAGGGGCTAAGATAGGGAAATAACTACGTTACTAAAAGTTACACAAATAATGAGTTACTAAAGTCTGAATTTGAAATTTTATCATTTTATATACATAAGCTTTCCTCTTTAAATGTTTTATCATATATAAATAGGCTCAGTAATAATGACTGTGTATTTCCTACTTCAGAATCAATATCACCTTCACAATGACTTTCTACATTCTAGCATATAGTGTTACACTTTTATGTTGATTATTTTCATGTTGTTTTTATAGAGGTATGCATTACCCTAGCAATGAGATTTTTTTAGGCAGTTAACATAAGGAATTAAATTTCCAATCCTTATACAGCTGACCTTTAGGAAAGTTGCTATTTAGTATAATCTACTAAAATTCAATAACAGTTTAAAAGATAATGGAGAAAAGCACTGATATAAATAACTCATTGCTTCAAGTTGAAAATATTGCATAATAATAAATGCTTTAAAAGTTAACATCTTGAGAACAGGATTAGTTTTTATAAAACATGACATTATTCACAGCCTAGCTCAGTGACTAATTTATGATAGTAAATATTTGCCCAATTACCATTTGCTGATGGGCTTCAGATCTAGTCATGTTATATTTCCTCTAAATAACTAGGGAATAAATGTTTTAATAAGTGAAATTTTCAAGTCATGATGCATTTAACTATTTACACAGAAAATTACTAGTATAGTTTCTCATTTTAGTGTTCTAAAATATGAGTGTTTTTTTATTTTTCTTACTACACTAGAAGTTATATCTAAGAATCTCATTACTCTTTGCTGCTATTGACAAAGCAAAAGATGTATCTCTAGCTGTGAGCATTACAGCCCTTATCTGATTGTTGACCTGAAGCATATAACTTATTTTATTGTTTTCTGCTTTCATTTCTAAAAACTGAATGAGAACAGTATAGCTAAGTACACTCAATGATGTAGTAAAATGGTAAAATTCATTAAATTTTGATTTAATGAATAAATCAAAAAGTAAACTGGTTTTCTACAGAGTGATAATTTCATCCTTTAGAAAATGTATACCAATATCAGAAAAGGTAGTATAATGAAAAACCCACTAAATGGCAAGTCAAAGTGTTTAATCCTGGAGCCAGTGCAATTGCATAATTGTGGAATCATTGACTAGTTCTATATTCTCCTCTGAATTTCAGTTTCCTAATCTGCAAAGCTGAAGACTACAATGCCTGCCCCAAAGGCTGTCGTGAGACTCAATGAAAGTACTTAACGATTGAACAGTGCTATAAAAATTAGAAACAGTAGTCTGTTAAGGTATCATTAATGATCTTTTGCTTATGAGAAATCTTCCTAATGCTATCAGTTATTTAATATTGGTAACATAAGGCACCATATCAGTCCCATTGTGGGAATTTAATCTACACTTTAACCAGACCTGTAGTAAGTCAACTTACAAGATATGAAAGAAGTGTGTCTTCACCACCTCAAGAAACTAGGTCAGTACATATTATGACATGTTTCCTCCTGATCTAATTCATCTTTGTTGAAAAATAAAAACATTATATGCAAACACAACACTGTGTAACTTATTTCACTACATTTTAATAAACCTTTATCAATTCAATCCTAATTTTACTCTAAATAACTTCAACTTAAAACTAAAGGAATTAAAAATACCCCAAGGGTAACAGGTGCCCACAAGAAAAATCAACACTAAAACATAGTTAATATGCTCCCTAATATCTACAGTGTCTTGCTTTATGGTATTATTATTAATCTTCTATTTTGCAAGAATCAGAAATTTTGTGGTACTGCCTCTATAATCTAAACAACTGTAGAAATACCAATGGATCATAGTTTAAATACTGCTATTTTCTGAAAAATAATGTATCACAAGAAGTGTTCCTTGCTGATGGCAGTGGTCAGGGAAGGGCATGTAAGAGCTAGATCCTGAAGGAGCCTGAAATTTTACCCAAGGGGCACAAAGCCAATTTTATCATAAAAACATATTGTTGTACATGTATAATATACACATTTATTCTTTAGAATATTTGTATTTATGAATTATTAAAGATATCTACTCAAGAAAAAAGACACTTCAGGCTGAGAGACCAGATACACCAAGGCAAATTTTCAGTAGTGGAAAGATTTAGAGGCAGTACTCCTCTATATGGGTCTAGAAGAGAGAGAGAATTGAGCAGGGAGATAGAATTGAAGAGATAGAGTAGGACAAGGCTATGAGGGCCTTGTATATTATAACAGTGAGTTTAGAATTGATTTTTAAAATAATCTGGAGTCGCTGATGAATTTGATAATTAGTACATCAGAAGATTTCTGTGATTGCTGTAAAGACATTGATAGGACAGAATTCAGAACAGAGACAAGCAATAGAGAAAGTAGTACAGGCCAGAGATGAAAAAGATCTTTCTGTGCTAGAAAAGGGGCAGTACAGATAATAAAACTAACCAGACTTGGCAGAAGTTCAAAAGGAGGGGAAAACTCCAGGTTTCTGACTACAGTGTCATATTGAGTACTTTCATGTAAATGACATATCTTTCTAATTCATGCAGCTTGGCCATAATATTAGAGAAAACAACTTGGGTTAGTAGATGGCATATCAATCACTTGAACATTTTAGGTGGTTTCTCTAATAACCAATCCCTCACAGTGAACTTACATTTTTCACCCAGCAAATTTCCTGAAAATTCATCAAAGTTGTTTTGCATATCAAAATATTATTAAATAGTACTCCATCACATGTATGTATCATAGTTTTCTTAAGCAAGAGTGTATGTTCCCATGTATATTTCAGAATAACCTTGCCTGTCTGTAGAAAACCTTCCAGGCACTGTAAGATAAATTAAGCTGATGAATCAATCTTGAGAGAACTAAAAATTTTGGTCATAAACATAATATGTCTCTCTCATTTATGTTTAGTGAGACTTCTGTCTTCAGCATCTTTTTCAGTAGCAGCATTTAACAGAGAAAATCTGTATATTTTTTGTGTTTACTTAAGTGATTCATTTTCATTGAAAACATTATTTTTTTACTATTTATTTACATATGTTATCACCAAGTATAATTGTAGATTTATCTATTTTAGTTCTGTTAGTTTTTACTTTGTATATTTTTGGAAAGTCTTATTAGTACATAAGATTTCTTATCAGTACTCAGGATTACTCTGTATTCTTGATAGATTGACCATATGTCATTAAAAAATGTATCTTATTCCCAGTAATATTAACTTCTCTTATGTTTGCTTTATGATATTCATATATTTACTCCTATTTTATCATGATTAATTCTGGGCTAATATTTTCATCTGTTTACTTTCAACCTACCAAAATCATTATATTTGAAATTAATCTTTTGTGAAATATTGTTTCACATTTTTGTTTCTCTGCTACTTTTAGCCTTTTAAATAGTATATTTAGATCATTTACATTCAAGGAAAGTATTTTTTCTCTGATACCTTATAAGTTTAACTATTTTTTCTCTGCTTTCTATTGTGATTATTAGTTTGTATTTTTCAAATCTAGTGCTCCCACTTTATTTCATTATAGCTTCTATATTTGCTACACTATCTTTTTTCTTGCATCAAGAATATTTATAATTGTTTGTTTAACCATTATGATAAAAGCTGATTAAAATCCTTGTCAGATAATTCAGATCTTTGTGTCATCCTAGTGTTGGTGTATCAGTTTGCTAAGTCTGCCATAACAATGCACTACAAATTTTGTGGTTTAAACAAAAGAAATGTGTTTTCTTATAACTCTGGGGGTTACAATTAAAACAAGTTGTCTACAAGTGTAGCTTCATCTGAGGCCTTACACCTTGGCTTGTGGATGACAGATTTTGCAATATTTTCACTGTGTCCTTTATGTTTCTGTGTTGTTTGTATCCTAAACATCTCTAAATTTTCTGGCAAACATCCCTGAAGTTCACCAACCTAAAACAATAACTAACCTACTTTCTATCTCTGTAAACTGGCACTTTTTAGACATGACATGATATACACTCACACAATATATGGTGTTTTATCATTGATTTCTTTCATTTAATATAAAGTTTTTAAGGTTTGTCTATGCTATAAAATATGTCAATACTTCTCTTGATAATTGCTGAATAATCACTTGCATGGATATGCCACATTACTTATTCATCAATTGATGGAAATTTGAATTGTTTCATATTTTAACTATTATGAATAATAAATACCACAACAAAATTCATGTACTAATTTATGTATAAATGAACATGATTTTAGTTCTTTTGAATATATACCAAGCACAATTGCTGGATCACATAGAAACACTAACATGAGCCACTTGAAAAACTACGAGGTTCTTCCATAAAGTGACTGGACCAGTTTACACTTCCACCAATAGTGTATGACTGTTTGAAATTTCTCCATGTCCTCAAAAATAATTATTATTCATTTAAAAAATTATACTATATAGGAAGTTATAGATAATGATATTCAGCATCTTTTTATACACTTATTGGCCATTTTTATGTCTTGCAGAGAAATATCTATGCAAAAACTTCATCTCACTTAGTTACTTTTTTAATAAATATATTTGATTTGTAAATCTTTGAGTTGTAAATCATTATTAGATATATGATTTGCAAAGTTTCTCCCATTTTCCAGGATGTGTTTTACTTTTCCAATACTATTTTTAGAAGCATATTTGAAAATTTTTGATTATTTCAATTTATCCTTTTCTAGCTTATGTTATCATTGTTATATATAAGAAACAACTCCTTAATCCAAGGACACAAAGATTTCCATTTGTAAATTCTTAAGTTTTGATACTTTTAACTTATATTTAAGCCTTTGAACCATTTCAAATTTTTATATATGGTGTAAAGAAGGCACAAAATTCAATTTTTATGTGGAAATAGTGAGTTGGCCTAGCAATACTTTTTGAAAAGACAATTATTTCCCCATTTAATAATCTTTTCATCTTCACTGAAAATGAATTGAGTGTAAATTTATTTCTGTACTCTTTCAAAAGTGTCCCATTTATCTGTATCTCTACCCTTATGTCAGAATCACACATTTTTGATTAGGACAACATTGTGGAAAGTATTAAAATCAGAAAATGAGTCCTGTTTAGTGTGATGGTGCACACCTGTAATGCCAGTACCTGGGAGGCTGAGACAGGAGAAACACTGTGAGTTCAAGGCCAGTCTGGGCTACATAGTGAGTTCAAGTTTTACCTGCACTACACAGTGAGACCTTGTTTAAAGAAATAAAAGAAAATGAGACCTCCAGATTTATTATTCCTTTTCAAAATTGTTTTGGCTATTATGGCATACTTGGAAGTTTGTATAAATTTTATTTTATTTTTTCATTTTTTATTTGAAGAGAAAAAACCAGAAAAAGGTAGAAATATTACAGAATTTCAAGAAAAGAAGATAAATAGTAAGAAATCACTAGTTGATACATTACATATTGTTCTTTTAGAAATAGTTAATCAAGTTACAGGAGGTAAGCACACAAAGTAGTCACTAAACCAGTGAGAGTGCAAACAGATCTGTTCAACAATCCAACAAGAACCTAGAAATATGTTCATCAATCCCACACATCTAAACATACATGCAGCTATATCTTTTATAGTGCTTCCTATTTCCTCTTTTTTTACAATAGCAATTATATATTTCTAAAATTTTATTTAAAGAGAAGAAAAAAAGAAAAAAAAACAAAAAAGGGTAGCAATAATAAATATTCTAAAAGAAAGAAAGAAAAAGGAGAATGAGAAAAAGCCCCATTAAGAAATCAGTAATTTGTAAATTATGTACTGTCGTCTTGGATGTAGTTGTTCAAGTTACAAAGTTAAAAGGTACATAACAAACATAGAAACAGTCAGACTACAAACAGTTTATCTCAAAGATCCAACAAAGATTCAGCAATATGGTCATTTATTTTACACACTCAAACTTACATGCAGTTATATCCCTTAGAGCACTTTCTTTTCCTCTCTTTTTTACAATAGCAATTACACATTTTGGTTTGATTACACTTGTAGTTCTTATTTACTTTTTACATTAGAGACACAATATGATATTTATAAATATGATACTTATTTATTTCACTAATGAGAAGAGTCTCAAGTTGTCTCCAATTGCCTATGAAGGCCTCAAGATAATCTTTTTTACAGCTGAGTAATATTCCATTGTATAAAAATGCCACATCTTTTTCATCCACTCTGCAGTCGATGGGCATCTTGGTTGTTTCCAGGATTTAGCTATCACAAATTGTGCAGGTATGAACATGGGTGCACATATATCACTGTGATAAGAACTTTTCAGTTCTTTGGAGAAAATGCCTAGGAGGGGGATAGCTGGATTGAATGGGGCTTCTAATCCAAGTCTTCTGAGAATTCTCCATATGGGTTTCCATAATGGTTGCACCAGTATACATTCCCACCAACAGTGGAGCAGTGTTCCTTTTTCCCTGCAGCCTCGCCATGATTTGTTATCAGTTGATTTCTTGATGGCAGCTATTCTTTCCTGAGTAAGGTGGAATCTCAATGCTGTTTTAACTTGCATTTCTCAAACGACCAATGATGGCGAACATTTCTTCATGTATTTTTTCCCACTCTTTTGGTTTTCTTTTCACTCTATTGGTGACTTCCTTTGAAGTGCAGAAACTTTTCAATAATGTGAGATCCCATTTGTTGAATCTTTGAGGTGTTTCCTGTGCAGTTTGCGTTTGGTTCATGAATTCTCTGCCTACCCCTATGTCTCCAAGACATCTACTTACCTTGTCTTCCAGTAAATTTAGTGTTTCTGTTTTAATATTGAGTTTTTTGATCCATTTAGACTTTAGTTTTTTGCATGGTTATATGCACGGATCTAGTTTCAGTCTTTGGCATGTAGAGAGCCAATTTTTCCATCACCATTTATTAAAGAGACTCTCCTTCTTCCAGTGGACATATTTAGCCCATTTGGCAAATATCAGGTGGCTGAGTGTCTTTGTAGTTGTGCTTGCGTCTTCTGATCTGTTCCATTGATCCTCAGGTCAATTTCTTTGCCAGTACCAAGCTGATTTTATCACTGTGGTTTTATAGTACTGTTTCAAGTCAGGAATTGAGATGCCTCCTGCTTTGCTTTTGTTGCCTAGAATTGTCTTTGCTATTCTAGATTTCTTCTGTTTCCAAATGAATTTTAGGAGTGTTTTCTCTAGATCTTTGTGGTATGCCAATGGTATTTTGATTGGAATTGCATTAAATCTGTATAACAGTTTTGGGAGTATAGCCATTTTCACAATGTTGATTCTTCCTAACCAAAAGCTAGGAATGTCCTTCCATTTTCTTATATCCTCTTCAATCTCCTTTTTCAGCATAGTATAATTTTCAGCATAGAGGTCTTTTAAATTTTTAGTTAGGTTGATTCCTAAGTATTTCATTTTTTTAGATGTTAATGTAAAGGGCGATATTTCCATAATTTCTCCCTCAGTGAGTTTTTTGTTTGTGTACAGGAATGCTATTGATTTTTGAGCACTGACTTTATATGCAGCTACACTACTGAACTCGTTTATTACCTCTAGCAGTCTTTAATGGAATTTTTTCGGTCTTCTATATAGAGTATCACGCTATCTTCAAACAGTGATAATTTAACTTCTTCCTTTCCTATTTTCATTCCTTTTTTTCTCATTTGTCTGATTGCCCAGGCTAGTGTTTCCAGAACTATGTTCAAAATGAGTGCTGAGAATGGACATCCTTGTCTTGTTCCTGATTTTAACGTGAAAGCTTTCAGTTTTTATCCATTTAGTATAATGCTGGCTGTTGTTTATTCATAGATGGCCTTTATAAGTTTGAGGTAGATGCTGTGTATTCCAAGTTTCTGAAGGGTTTTTATCATGAACATGTGTTGGACTTTGTCAAAAGCTTTTTCTGCATCTATTGAGATGACCATGTGGTTTTTGTTTTTGGGTCTGTTGATGTGGTGTATTACAATTATTGATTTGCCTATGTTAAACCATCCCTGCATTCCTGGAATGAACCCCACTTGGTCATGATGTAATCTTCTTAATGATTTGCTGTATTCTGTTTGCCAGTATTTTGTTGAGAATCTTTGCATCAATGTTCATTAGTGAGATTGGCCTATAGTTCTCTTTTTTGGTTGCATCTTTCTCTGGTTTTGGTATCAGAGTAATACTTGCCTCCAGGAATGATTTAGGGAGGATTGCTTTTTTCTCAATTTCATTGAAGAGTTTAAGGAGTACTGGCATCAAGTCTTCTCTAAATTTCTTGTAGAATTCAGCTGTGAATCCATCAGCACTTGGACTTTTCTTTGTTGGTAAGTTTTTAATTACATTTTCAATTTCAATAGTTAATATTGGGTTGTTCAAAATTGCTAAATCTTCTTGGTTGAGTTTTGGTAGTTCATATGTTTCTGGAAATCTGTCCATTTCCTCTGTGTTTTCCACTCTATGTGAGTAGAGATTTTCAAAGTAGGTATTCATGATCTTTTGAATTTCCATGGGATCTGTAGTAATTTCTCCCTTTTCAGCTCTTATTTCATGAATTTGGTTTTTTTTCTTTCTTTCTCTTGATAAGGTTAGCTAGGGGTTTGTCAATTTTGTTGATTGTCTCAAAAAAACCAGCTTTTTGATTCATTAATTTTCTGTATTTTTTTTTAGTTTCAATTGCATTGATTTCTGCTCTAATCTTTACAATTTCTTCTCTTCTATGGTCTTTGGGTTTAGCTTGCTCTTCTTTTTCTAGACACTTGAGATGGAGCATTAGGTAGTTTATTTGTGCTCATTCTGTTTTCTTGATATGACAGTTTATTGCTATATATTTACCTCTTAAGATTGCTTTCATTGCATCCCACAGATTACAGTATGTTGTTTCTATATTTTCATTGAATTGTAGTTATTGCTTTATTTCTTCTTTAATTTCATCTCTAGCCCACTTGTTGTTCAAAAGGCTGTTATTTAATTTCCATGTATTTATGTGGGTTTTACAATTTGTTTTTCCATTATTTTCCAATTTCAGTGCACTATGGTCAGATACTATGCATGGTATGATTTCAATAACTTTGCATTTACTTAATAATGTTTTTTGGGATAATATATGGTCTATTTTGGAGAACGCCCCATGTGCAGCTAATAAGAATGTGTATTCTGATATGGTTGGGTGGAACACTCTGTAAACATCTGCTATGTCCAATTACTCACACATATGATTCAGTTCTGTTATTTCTTTGCTGACTTTTTGTCTAGTTGATCTATCTCTTTGTGCCAATGGGCTGTTAAGATCTCCTTTATAATTGTATTCTTGTGTATTTGGTTTTTCATGTCCATTAGCATCTGTCTTTTATAGTTTGGTGCTCCTGTATTTGGCACATATATATTTATAATTGTTAGTTCTTCCTCTTGAACTTTACCACTAATAAGTTTGTAGTTACCTTCTTTATCTCTTTTAATCATTATAGGGTTGAAGTTCACATTTTCTGCAAATAGAATAGCTACCCCTGATTTTTTCTGGGTTCTTGTTACATGGAATACTGTTTTCTATCCTTTGACTTTTAATCTATGAGTTTCCTTTTGGGTCAGATGTGTTTCTTGTATAGAGCATATTGTGGGGTCCTGTTTCTTAATCCATTCTGTCAATCTATTTCTTTTATAGGTGAATTGAGGCCATTTATATTTATGATAGCACTAATACGTACTGGCTTGACTTTGCCATGTTTTGTTCCAGTTGTTTCTTTTTGCTTTTCCTCTTATTTAATTGCTTATCTTTCCTGGTGTTTTCTTTTTGTTGTTGTTTTGGGGATTGTGGTCATTTTTGTCTCTTTCTAGTATGTCCTTCAGTACTCTTTCTAGGGTTGGTTTGGTGGACATGAATTTCTTCAGTTATTCTTTCCCATGGAAGTATCTTGTTTCTCCATTAAATTTGAATGAAAATTTTTCTGGGTACATCAGTCTGGGTTGAAGATTGTTTTCTTTCAGGGCTTGAAATACCTCACTCCAAGATCTTCTTGACTTGAGGATTTGTGGTGAAAAGTCTTCCATCATTCTAATGGGCTTTCCCTGATATTTGAGTTGTGTCTTTTCTCTGACAGCTTTTAATATTCTGTTTTTATGCTGTATGTCTGAGATCTTAATTATTATGTGTCTGAGTGTAGATTTATGTTGATTGTGACTGTTTGGTGTTCTATATGCCTCACTTATCTGCATATCAGATTCTTTCCCCATGTTTGGGAAATTTTCTGCTAATATTTCTGTAAATACTTTGTGTATGTCATTTGCCTGCACTCCTGTATCTTTGCTAATGCCCATTATTCTTATATTGTTGCTCTTGCCATCAACATGAAGCTTCTGGACTGTCATTTCATGCTGCTTTGTTATTTTTAAAAGTTCTATCCTTTCCTGATCACTAACTGTGATCCTGTCCTCAAGGTCCCAAATCCTATCCTCAGCTTCCTTTAGGCAGTTTTGCACGCTTCCAATAGAATTTTTTGTTTTTGGATGTCTCTTTGAGTTTGTATCATGAAGTCTGCTTGTTTTCTATATTGTTCATTCAAAGTTTCAATCAGTTTCCCCTGCTCATGTACTTTTTTCTCTAGTTCTTCTTTAGCTGCATTCAACAACTCCTTTACTAAAGTTGTTATTTTTGTCTTTACATGGGAGACTACTTCTAACATGATTTCTTTTATAGCCTGATGCAGTTTTTTTTTATTTCACTGACTATCTTTTCAATGATTCCCAGTGTGTTACTTTTGGGGTCCTCTATTTCAATGTCTCCTATACTTGCCTCTGGTGCACTATATGTTTGAGACTGCAGTTTGCTTTTTTGTTTTGTCATTTTCACTCCGCCTGGTGTTTTCTATGTGTAGGAGGGGATCACACACACACACACTCTTTTCAGACACACCAAAGTTTTACAGTTAGTTGGAGGTGGTTTTTACTACTGGCGCTATTGATCTGCTCTACACCTCTATTTTAGAATTATACTCACCACATTCATACAGTCAATCCAGTGTAGTCCAAAGTTCACCACCTGGGTGCAAAGTTCCAAGTTTTCTCACACTAACTGGATACCGCTGAGATCTTCTGATGTTCCAGGTGGAAGGGCAGGCCCATCTGTAGCAGTCCAGGGAAGCTTTTTGACTTGAGTGGGCCTCCTCAATGTTCCAGGTGGCAGCGCAGGCCCACAGGGGAGGTTCCTACCCCTGAGGTGGGCTTGAGCTGAGTTTCAGGTGGCATGGCACACCTTCTGTGCATCTTCCTGGCAGCCTACCCCTTATGCAGGCTTTGGCTTTGTTCCTGGAGGCAGGGCGGGCCCATGGTTGAGGTTCCAGTCAGCTTACCCCTGATGCAGGCTTCTTCTATGTTCCCAGAGGCATGGCAGGCCTAAGGTGGAGTTTCTGGGCAGCCTATGGCTGATACAGTCTTCTGCTAAGTTCTGAGAGGCAGGGCAGGCCCAAGGTTTAGATTCTGGGCAGCCTACCCCTGATGCAGGCTTCTGCTAAGTTCCATAAATTTTATTTTTAAGATTCATTCAATTAAAATTAATTTCACAAATTATACATATTTAGTACACAGTTTATGAACTTGTACTTATACAGTTATGATAATAACACCACAATGCTATAAACATCCAACATTTCCAAAACAATTATTGAGTTCTGTGAAGAAAGCAATTGAATATAGTAGGAGTTAAAAATTTCCTATATTCATGGATCAGAAGAATTCACATTGCTAAAATTGCCATATAACTGAAGCTGATCAACTCATCAAAATATCAACAGCATTCTTCAAAAAACTAAAAAAATTTCAAAAAATCTGTATAAAAGCACAAAAGTTTCACAATAGCCAAAAGAACCCCAAGCAAAAAGAAGAATGCTATAAGCATTATATCCTCTGATGTCAAAATATACTACAAAGCCATAACTGTTACAGGCAGCTGAGTTAGACAGAGATATTATAGGCAGCCAGGCAGGGCTAGGTCATTGAAGGAGTCACTGGAGAAGGTCAGATACCCTGCAAGTGTTCAAGAGACAGACATCTCCTGCGGTGGGCCAGGCTCAAGGCAAAAGTTCAAACAAAGGCACCTTCATCCTAAGGATTGATATTCTAAATAGGTCTCTATTACCCCGAGAAAATCCTAAATTACTATTGCAACCTCCTAAGGGAAGAGTTACTGCTCTTTAAGCATCCTGCTTTCTATGTGACTCACTTCTCCATTTGTCCCCAATTTAATCAATTTTTCCTGAGTAATTAATCTTACTGGTTAACCATAGTTCTGTTCCACCTTATGCCATCCTTGCAAGTTTCCAGGTTTTCCCCAACTTGGATGAGTCTCATCTTGTGGTTTTGCTCTATAAGAGCCCCTAGAAAAGATAGTCTTTGGCTACCAACTCAGGACTCCTTTGTCTCTCAGACAGAAGCTTTCTTTTTCTCAATAAATATATTCTGCTCTTAAGCTCCATTGTTTCTAAAATTTATTATTTGATTTTAGAGAACATGAACTCATACCATAAATATAGTAGGTTGAGAGTTTATTCCCGTATATCATAATAAGAACCATAGTATGAAACTAGCACATTCTGAGGGGTTAGTGGTTGAGATTCATCTTGTTGGAACATCATGCTTATACTTGTTAGCAAAATTAGAGCACTTACTTGTAGCATCAGTGATTGTTTCTGTTTGGGAGGTGGAAACTCAGCTTCTCATGTGCTGATAAGGTAGAGTTAGGGTAGGGAAGGGAAGGGTAAGGAAGAATTTGAAGTGCCAACTATCATTACCTTGCACTGCCTTTTTCTGTCCCATTACCAGTGGATTGAGTGGAACATTATTTCCATACTGCTCAAACTAACCCTGAGAGGAGGGAAACACAAGTAAAGTGTTCATAAAAAAATACTTAGCCCCTCTTCACTTTGTCTTGTCAGATGAGATTCTAGTTCATCTTCCTGATGATTTGAGGGCTGGAGGAAGCAGAGTATCAATGAGAGTCACCCCTTATCACCTCACATTACCTTATTCTGTCCTATTGCTGCTTTTTGAGTTAGAGAGTCAGTGTTTTATTTCATAATTCTGATACTGTGATAGAGATGTGGGATGAGTCTTGCCTCAGGGCATTTGCTATATTTTCTTTTTGTTGAGTAAGAATTGAGATTTAGCCTTACCACCAACTGGGTCATACTCACACCACCCTAACAAATGCCAAGTGTCCCCATGCATACATACCTTGTACTGCTTAGAGGTAGAGTTTCAGCTTCTTGCTAAGCACTGCTCCTGTTCCATTGACAAAGAAAGTGGAGTACTGAGTAGCATTTCCATGCATCACTTTGTTCTGCCTCCTTTTCACCAAGTGGGGCCAGGATTCAGTTCCTTGCTCAGACATCCTTGCAGTGGGGGACACCAGTGAGCAAAGCAGTTTTTTTCTTTTGGTGCATGACTGAAGAAGGCTGGTATTTTTTTCTTTAAGTTTTGTGTTTTTCTATTCCACACTTATCTCAATTCTTTTCCTACAAGGAACTAGATGTGAAGCTTTCTGGAGGCTATGTACATATTGCATATTTCATGTTACAGATTTCTTTCAGTGTCTCACTCAGGGTATATAAAAGTTTAAAATAAAGCCCAGGGACATCACTGCCACATTGTTTCTCAACTGTTGAATATCTTAGGGAGGTTACCATTTTCTTCCCAGTTTTTAAAGTCTGTCTGTTTGTTTTTTTAATATAACATCCATATATTTCTTAGTTGTTTAGTGAAGACTAGCAAGGAACCCAGTGACTTGCTAGATGGGAGTCCATCTTGGCCAGAAGTGAAAATCAGAAATCTATGTTGTAACAAGTCCTTCAACTTATTTTTGATGTGTACTTAAGTTTGAGATTCACTGGTTTTATAGTACCATAACCTATTTTCACATGACACCAATTGGGCTTCAATTTACAACAGTAGAATCTCAGTGTTGTGTGAAAATATAAAATATTTCCCACCCTGACTGCCTCAAAATTATCTTCCCAGTGCAATCCTGTAAAAAGTAGCCCTGCAACTTTAGCTTAGACTTATAATGATAAGGAGATTGTTTGCTATCAAAAGGTCTCATTCAGTCTTTGTTTTTAGTTTTATTTATTATTGTGTGCTTGCAGTACATAATAATTATATTCTTTCTGGGGAATTGGTACACATACATATCTTATCTTGATTATTTTTACTCCTGCTTACTATCCCTCCCCTACCCTCTTCTCTTCCTTCTTCCCTAGATCCCCTCCTTAGCTACATATCCATCACCCTTCTTTCTATCTTCTGCATCTAGTTTTTTTCCACTTAGTATTATGTTCTGCTTTGTCTTTGCTGAAGCTTGTCTCTGCAACTTATCTCCATGCATTTTAATTTTGAACTTTCTACCATGTGTCAGATTTTCAAAGTCCAGAAGACAGATATTACTCCTCACCAGAATTTCTCTAAACCAAACAACCCCATTTTTTTAAAATATGTTTTCTGATCTCCTCCTCAGACCAGTAGTTTATTGTGGCTATATTAACATTTATTTGGGTCCCCCTTTAAAGGAATCCAAAAAACTAGAGTATCACACATTTTATTTCTCAGTTACTGTACCTTAGTATATTTCACTGAACACTGGTAACACAAAATATTCTGCAAAGAAAAATTTCTATGATCAAATAAACCAGGGGGAAATTGCATGTAATAATTTCCTCTTGAAACATCACAATGCACTTCATTATCTCAGAGAATCAAGAACTCAATTAGTAAAGAGAGCAATTTCATTTTCTTTTGTTCAATATTTAGTACATTTTACAGCAGAGTTTATTTTAATATTATTTTCCATGAATTCCCAGAAGGGTCTTTCTTTAAAAATCCATTTTATATACATAGTCTGTAGCTTTTAAATTAGATTATTCTTTCAAATAAATATGAATTGCTTTATAATTTGCTAGACAGTACTATGAATCTTTAATCATTATTTAATGTTTTAGGGTACAGACAGCTGCCTGCAGTCTCCATAAGAGGTGATTTCCAGCCCACAGGGAAGCTTTGGGATATTTTTCTGAGCTGTTAAGACCCTACCCTGTTTCCCAAATCACTGGAGGTAACAATGGAGATCCCTGCATGCCTAACTGGGCCATACCCAGTGATCCTCAGACTGCAGATAGCTCTTTACATCACACCTCACAAGCTGAAAGTACATGAGGATATTTCCAGTGCATGAGAAAGCCTTGAAACATAGTTCAGAGCCTAGAAATCTAGCAAAATGACAAAGAAAAAAAGCAAAATGCAGGCTCAAACCACCAGCCCATCCCCAGAAAGCCTAAGTGGCATGGACATATAAGAAAATGTAAGCCATACACATTAAATACCTGAAACAATAGCAACTGAAGCAAATAAACAACTCTGGGAAGTTATAAAAGAACTCAGATCAGAAATAATCTCCCAGGTAAAAGAAAAAAAATGATAAATGCAATAAAAGCAATGCTGAACACATCTAAAGAAAACATAGTTAAAAAATTAGAGGAACAAGCAAAAAGATGGAAACTGAATGAACAACATAAGAAAAAACAGAATGCATGACTCAGATTCAAAGAGATATACAGGAAATAAAAAATTCCATCAAAAGTTGGCAAAATTGCCTCAATGAACATGAAGATAGACTTTCAGAATTCAAAGACAAGATTATAGATAGTGAACAGGAGAGAAAAAATCTTATAAAAATAACAAGGAATCAGGAAATAACAATTCAACAACTACAAGATGATGCCAAGAAGAATAACATAAGACTGATATGTATAAATGAAAAAGGTGACAACACAAATGATATCAAGAGGCTATTTACAGAATTAATAGCTGAAAATTTCCCAAACATGAGAATGGAAACTGACATACATATCAGTAAAGTGTATAGAACTCCAAATAGCCATAACCAAAATAAAACTATACCCAGACATATAATAATCAACATCCAAGAAATCCAACATAAGAACACAATATTAAAAACTGCTAGTAAGAAGAGACAGATCACCTATACAGCAAAGCCTATCAGATTAACAGCAGACTTCTCAACACAAACAATGAAGTCAAGAAGAGCATGGAGTGAAGTATTTCAGATCCTAAAGGAAAATGACTTCCAACCCAGACTGATGCACCCTGCAAAACTTTCCTTCAAAATGGATGGAGAAATAAGATACTTCTATGACAAAGAACAGCTGAAGAACTGCATGACCACAAAACCAGGGCTGCAAAGAATACTGAAAGACATTCTAGACAGACATAGGAAAAAACTACTAAGCAAGGCAAACTAGTGAACAGAGTGGAAAGGTAAAGAATCAGCAACAGAAAGATAACATGTCAAAAGTAAATCAATATGTATCAGCTATAACCATTAATGCAAATGGCCTCAATTCACCAATTAAAAGAAACAGACTGGCAGAATGGATCAAGAAACAAAATCCAACCATATGCTCTATACAAGAAATTTATCTAACCCAAAAGGAAACTCACAAAGTGAAAGTCAAAGGATGGAAAACAGTACTTCATGCAACAGGAAACCAAAAAAAGCAGGGGTAGGAATTCTGTTTGCAGACAATGTGGACTTCAAACTAAGAATGATCAAAAGACATAAAAAGGTCACTACATCATTACATACTAAAAAAGGCCAGATCTGTTTGCACTCTCACTGCTTGAGTGTCTACTTTTTGTGCTTTAATTTTGTAACTTGAATAACTATTTCTAAAAGAACAATATGTAATTTGTCAACTAGTGATTTCTTGCTGTTTATCTTCTTTTCTTGAAATTCTGTAATATTTCTACCTTTTCCTGTTCTTTTTCTCTTTAAAAAAAACTACAAAAAAGAAGGCCAGTACATACTAGTTATGGGAAGACTTCAAGAGGAAGAGATAACAATCTTAAATATCTATGAACCAAATTTGGGAGCTACCAGCTATGCAAAACAAATATTAAGAGAAGTGAAAAATCAAATAAGCAATAAACCAATTATAGCAGGAGGCCTTAACATGCCATTGACACAAACGGACAGGTCAACTGGACTGAAAATCAGCAAAAAAATAACAGAACTGAATCACACTTGTGAACAAATAGACTTAGTGGATGTATACAGAGTGGTTCACCAAACAACATCAGAATATACATTCTTCTCAGCAGCATGTGGGACATTCTCTATAATAGACCATATTCTACATCTTACTGGAACCTGTGGGATGCAATGAAAACTGTCCTCAGAGGAAAATTTGTTATAGTGAAGTCCCATATCAGGAAACCAAAAAAAAACACCCACAAATAATCTACCTGATACTACACCTCAAACATCTCAAAAAAGAAGATAAAGTAAAGCCAAAAGCCAAAAGAAGGGAGGAAAGTATAAAGATTAGAGCAGAAATCAATGCAATAGAGACTAAGAAACAATAAAGAGAATCAATGAATCAAAAAGTTGGTTCTTTGAAAAAATAAATAATATTGATAAGCCCCAGCCAAACTTTTTTTTTAAAAAAAAAACAAAAAACCAAATTCATGCAATGAGGAATGAAAAGGGTGAAATCAATACAGACCCTATGAAAATACAGAAGTTCATCAATACTTATTTCAAAAAGCTCTTCTAATATAAGCTTGAAAGCACAGAAAAAATGTACAGATATCTAGAAACATGTGAATTACCAAAGCTAGATGAAGTAGATGTAAAACTGCTGAATAAATCCTTGCCAACAAGGAAAAGCCCAGGTCCAGATGGATTCTCTGCAGAATTCTACAAAAAATTCAAAAAAGACTTAAGGCTGAAACTCCTCAAAATCTTCAGTGAAATTGAAAAGGAAGAAATTCTTCCTATCTCATTCCTGGAAACAAATACTACACTAATAAAAAAAAAAACCTGAGAAAGTCCCAACCAAAAAAAGAGAACTACAGGCCAATCTCCCTAATGTACATAGATGCAAAAATTCTCAATAAAATATTGGCAAACAGAATGCAGAAAATCCTCAAGAAGATCATTCAAAATAACTCAATGGGATTTATCCCAGGAATGCAGGGAAGATACAACATACACCAAACAATAAATATAATCCACCATATCAATAGAGCCAAAAATAAGAATAACAAGAGCAATTCTATAGATGCAGAAAAAGCTTTTGATAAGGGCCAACACCTGTTTATGATAAGAACCTTAAAGAAAATTGGAATAGATGATCTTTACCTCAATGTGATAAAAGCCTTCTATCACAAACCAACAGCCAGCATCATATTAAATGACCAAAAACGGAAAGACATTACTCTAAAATCAGGAAGAAGACAAGGATGTACATTATCACCAATCCTATTGAATATAGTTCTGGAAATACTAGCCAGAGCAATTACACAAGAGAGAGGAATAAACTGAGTAAGGATAGGAAAAGAAGTTAAACCATCATCATTTTCAGTTGACATGATACTCTACAAAGAAGACCCCCCCAAAACTCCATTGAAAGATTCCTAGGTATAATAACTAAGTTCAGTAATGTAGCTGGATACAAATTCAACACCCAAAATTAATATCATTCCTATACACAAACAACAAACTCACTGAGCAAGAAATAAGAGAAGCCATATCCTTCACATCCAAAAAACTGAAATACTTAGGAATCACCCTAAGAAAACAAATGAAAGACCTATTCAGGGAAAATTATAATACCATGAAAAAAGAAATCAAATAGGATATCAGAAACTAGAGGCTGCTATGCCTGCCCCTCCTTTGGGAACATTGGAGAAGCCCACCACAGGCCTCAGCCACTTCAGATCACCGCTGCTGGGCCTACCCTTCTCTCTGCCAGGAACATCAGCTAAACCACCCACCTCCTGGACCTAGTACTGCAGTTGATCATTGGATCCAACCCCTCCTCCCAGAACCTTGGACTACAGTAGATTACCATGCTGGCTGGATGAGAGACTCAGGAGCCACTCGCCCAAACAGAAGACCTCAGCAGTCTCCAGTCAGTGTGGTGAGTTTGCCCCTAAAATAGAGGTCTGCAGCAGGTAAAGTGAAACTCCCTCCAACTGCAAGATCTTGGCGAACCTGGTAAGAGAGAGGGTAATCCTCTCCACCACACAGAGTACATCAGACAGGTTGAGGAGTTTGCCAATAACAGCCCCCAAACTTAGAGAAAATTAAAAGAGCTTATGAGACCCTCAATGACCCAGTAGGGCCTAAGCTGACATAAGCACTATAGACAGGGAGATCTGGTGACCAAAAACAACCTGAAGATATAGCAACAGCAGAAACTAAGAGTTGACCTACATCAATACTTCTAGGCTAGTTAGCCCCAAAAGAATATAGGACTCACCCAACAAGCCCTGTAAGAGGAATTCAGGTGACTGGATCTCCTCTTCATTGTGATACCGAGCAATTTGACAAACATCAACCACACAGTAAGACCCTAAAATACACTATGGACAGTTGTGACTGTTGGGATAGAAAGAACAAATGTTTACCCAAAAGGTGAAAATGACTAAATGAAAAGGCAAAATGCAATCTCAAACATCTACTCCATCAATAGCAAGTACAGGTGACAATGAAATACAGGACTTTAAAAGTCATACAACAAAAACCTCTGAAAAGATAGCAAATGAAGTAAAGAAACAAATCCATGAGGCTATAGAGGAACTCAAATTAGAAATAATGTCTTATGTAAAGACTGAAATAACCTTAGTAAATGAGTTGCTCAACATAGCTAGAGAAGAAATGGATAAAAAAATAAAGGAGCATGGGAAATTGATTGAAACCTTGAATGAACAATGCAGAAAACAAGAAGAATCCAAGAAACAAATTCAAAGAGATATCCAAGAAACAAAAAATTACATTGAAAGCTGACAAAACCATTTAAACGAAGCTGAAGATAGAATTTGAGACCTTGAGGACAGGATTGCAGGTAGCAACCATGAAAGGGTAGAACTGGTAAAAACAACAAAGAAGCACATAACAACATTCCAGCAGCTTCAAAATAGTGTCAGGAGAAACAACATAAAATTAATAGGCATCAGTGAGGAGGCAAGAGACAACACAAAGGACATATCCAAGCTGTTCACAGAAACAATTGCAGAAAATTTCCCAAACATGGGGAAAAAATATGATATACAAATAAGTGAGGCATATAGAATGCCAAACAGTCATAACCAACATAAATCTATACACAGACATATAATAATTAAGATATCAGACATACAGCATAAAAACAGAATACTAAAAGCTGTCAGAGAAAAGACACAACTCACCTAACAAGGAAAGCCTATCAGAATCATGGCAGACTTTTCATCACAGAATTTCAGGTTAATACTTGAAGTATTTCAAGCCCTAGAAGAAAACAACTTTCAACCAAGACTGATGTACACAGCAAAACTGTCTTTCAAATTGAATGGGAAACAAGATACTTCCATGACAAAGAACAACTGAAGAAATTCATGTCCACCAAACCAACCTTAGAAAGAGTGCTGAAAGACATACTTGATAGAGATAAAAATGACCACAATCTCCAGAACAACAACAGAAAGAAATCACCAGGCTGGACAAGAAATTAAACAAGGGAGAAAAGCAAGAAACCAACAATATGAACACAATATGGCAAAGTCAAGCCAGTACATATAAATGATATCCATAAATGTAAATGGTCTCAACTCAGCTATCAAAAGAAACAGATTGATGGAATGGATCAAGAAACAGGATCCCACAATATACTGTATACAAGAAACACATCTGACTCAAAAATAAACTCATAGATTTAGAGTTAAAGGATGGAAAACTGTATTCCATGCAACAAGAACCCAGAAAAAAGCAGAGGTAGCTATTCTGTTTCCAGACAAAGTGAACTTCAAACCTAAAAGAACTAAAAGAGATAAAAAAAGGCCATACATACTTATTAGTGGAAAACTACAGGAGAAAGAACTAACAATTATAAATATATATGCATCAAATACAGGAGCACCCAACTACATAAGACAAATACTAATGAACATGAAAAACCAAATACACAAGAACACTATTGTAATAGGAGACCTTAACAACTTACTGTCACAAAGGTAGGTTAACAGACCAAAAGTCAGCAAAGAAATAACAGAACTGAGTCATAACTGTGAGTGAATGGACTTAGTGGATGCTTACAGAGTGTTCCAACCAAACATAAGAACATCATTCTTCTCAGCTGCACATGGGACATTCTCCAAAATAGACCATATATTAGCCCATAAAACATTCTTAACTAAATGCAAAGGGAGTGAAATTATCCCATGCATTATATCTAATCATAGCACACTAAAATTAGAAATCAATTGTAAAAAACGCTGCAAAACCTGCATAAATACATAGAAATTAAACAACAACCTTCTGGATAACCAGCGGGTTACAGATGAAATCAAAGAGGAAATAAAACGATACCTACAATACATTGAAAATGCAGATACAACATATTGTAACCTATGTGATGAAATGAAAACAGTCCTAAGAGGGAGATACATAGCAATAAATAGTCACATCAACAAAATGGAATGAACACAAATAAATAACCTAATGCTACATCTCAAGCTTCTAGAAAAGGAAGAGCAAGTTAAACCCAAAGCTCATAGATGAGAGGAAATGGTAAAGATTAGAGCAGAAATTAATGCAATTGAAAATAAAAAATACAAATAATTAATGAATCAAAGAGCTGGTTTTTTGAGAGAATAAATAAAATTGATAAATCCCTAGCCAATTTTATTAAGAAAAAGAAAGAAAAAACTCAAATCCACACAATAAGGACTGAAAACAAGGAAATTACTACAGACCCCATGGAAAATGAAAAGATCATGGACACCTACTTTGAAAATCTCTACTCACATAGGGTTAAAAACACAGAGGAAATGGACAGATTTCTAGGAACATATGAATTACTAAAGCTCAACCAAGAAGATATAGCAATTTCGAGTAACCCAATATAAGCTACTGAATTCTAAACCAAGAAAATATAGCAATTTTGAATAACCCAACGTCAGCTACTGAAATAAAAAATGTAATTAAAAACTTACCAACAAAGAAAAGTCCAGGTCTGGATGGATTCACAGATGAATTCTATAAAAAATTTAGAGAAGATTTAACACCAATGCTCAAACTCTTCAATGAAATAGAAAGAGAATCAGTCCTCCCTAATTCATTCTTGGAGGCAAGTATCACTCTGAAACCAAAACCAGAGAAAGACCCAACCAAAAAGGAGAACTATAGACCAATCTCACTAATGAACATTGCTGCAAAGATTTTCAATAAAATATTGGTAAATAGAATGCAGCAAATCATTAACAAGATTATACACAATGACCAATTGGGATTTATTCCAGGAATGCAGGGATGGGCCAATATATGCAAATCAACAAATGTATTACACCACATCAACAGAGCCAAAAATAAAAATCACATGATCATCTCAATAGATGTAGAAAAACCTTTTGATAAACTCCAGAACCTTTTCATGATAAAAACCCTTCGGAAACTCGGAATAGATGGTCTGTACCTCAATCTCATAAAGGCCATCCAAGACAAACCAACAGCCAACATTATACTAAATGGACAAAAACTGAAAGCCTTCACTCTAAAATCAGGAACAAGACAAGGATATCCACTATCACCACTCCAATTCAATATAGTTCTGGAAATATTAGCCAGAGCTATCAGACAAGAGGGAAAAATAAAAAGTATAGAAATAGGTAACAAAGAAGTTTAATTATCATTATTTGCAGATGACATGATATTCTATGACCCCAAAACTCCATTAAAAGATTACTAGAGGTAATACACAAATTCAGCAACATAGCTGGATACCAAATAGACAATGAAAAATCAATAACATTCCTATACATGAACAAAAGAGTCACTGAGAGAGAAATTATGGAAATATAGCCTTTCACACTAGCATCTAAAAAAATGAAATACCAAGGAATCAACCTAACCAAGAATGCAAAAGATCTATATGCTGAAAATTATACTGTTCTTTTTTTTTGGTACCAGGGATCAAATTCATGACCTTGTGCTTGCCAGGCAGGCACTCACACCGCTGAGCTGTCTCTGGTTTTATAATACTCTTAAAAAGGAGATTGTTGAAGGGGATATTAGAAAATGGAAGGA
Source organism: Hydrochoerus hydrochaeris (assembly GCA_004027455.1). NCBI lineage: Eukaryota > Metazoa > Chordata > Mammalia > Rodentia > Hydrochaeridae > Hydrochoerus > Hydrochoerus hydrochaeris. The sequence goes on from PVLA01000116.1 coordinate 243,033, forward strand.
TATTCCTTGCTCTTGGTTAGAAAGAATGGACATTGTGAAAATGGCCATACTCCTAAAATTGATTTACAGATTTAATGCAATCCCAAACAAAAAATCATTAAAATACCTCACAGAACTAGAGAAAACACTCCTAAAATTTTTTTGGAAACAGAAGAAACCTATGATAGCATAGATGATTCTGGGCAACAAAGACAAGAAAGGTGGTATCTCAATTCCTGACTTGAAACTATACTACAAAGCCACAGTAATAAAATCAGCATGGTTGGGGATATAGCTCAGTGGCATAGGCTCCTGCCTTGCAAGCACACGTTCATGAGTTCAACCCCTGGTACCGATAAAAAAATCAGCATTGTTCTGGCAAAGAAATAGACCTGAGGATCAGAGGAACAGATGAGAAGATGCAAACACTACTACAAAGACACTCAACTATCTAATATTTGACAAAGGGGCTAAACATATTCACTGGAAAAAAGATGGCCCCTTTAATAAATGGTATTGGAAAAATTTTCTTTCCACATGCCAAAGACTGAAACTAGACCCATGCTTATCAACATACACTAAAGTCAAAAAGGATCAAGGGTCTAAATATTAAAACAGAAACACTAAATCTACCGAAACACAGAGTAGGTAAAAATCTTAGAGACAGATGGGTAGGGAGAGAATTCATGAATTAAGTGCAAACTTCACATGAAATACTTCAAAGAATCAACAACTGGGATATCATATTACTAAAAAGTTTTTGCACATTAGAAGAAATCACCAACAAAGTGAAAAGAAAATCCACAGAATGCAAAAGAATTTTAGCTAACAATCCCTCAGACAAAGGACTTATATCCAGAACATATAAAGAACTGAAAAACATCAAGCCCCCCAAATTCAAAGACCCTCTCCAAAAATGGGCACCTGAGATGAACACACAGTTCTCAGATTAAGATATACAAATGGAAATTAAATGCATGAAGAAATGTTCACCCTCATTGGTCATTCAAGAAATGCAAATTTAAACAGCATTGAAATTTCATCTCACTCTGGAAAGAATGGCTGCCATCAAGAAATCAACTGATAACAAATGCTGGTGAGGCTGCAGGGAAAAGAACACTTCTCCACTGTTGGTGGGAGTGCAGACTGTTGCAACCACTGTGGAGGTCAGTATGGAGATTCCTCAAAAAACTAGGATTGGAAGTTCCATTCAATCTAGCTATTCCCCTCCTGGGTATTTTCCCAGAAAACCTGAAAAAGTCATGTCACAGTGATATATGTGCACACATATTCACAGCAGCACAATTTGTAATAGCCAAATCTTGGATACAACCAAAATACCCATCAACTGCAGAGCTAAAGAAATGGATGAGAGTTGAAAAGTGGATGAAAAAATATATTTTTATACAACAGAATACTGATCAGCTGTAAAAAAGGATGATGTTGAGGTCCTTATTGTTAAATGGAGGCAACTTGAGAATATCCTGATTATTGAAATAAACAAGACTCACATTAGTAAATATCACATTGTCTCCCTAGGTAAAAAAATAATAAGAATGGACAGAATGATGGTATCAAAATTTATGATAGATATAAAAGTATAATAGATATGATAGATATTGTAAAAGTGAAAGGGAAAGAAATTGCTCTAAAGGATATAATGGTATATGTAGTGTGTAAAATAGATGACCATATTACTGAGCTTTTGTTAGATCATTAAACAGAAGAGTTTGTACTGTCAATGTTTGAGTGTCTAACCAAATTTTATGCTTAGATTTTGTAACTCTAACAACTAATGTTAAGTTGACAAGATGTAATGTATCAACTAGTGATTTTATGATATCAATATTTTTGAACTCTGTATTCTACTTTTATTCTTGTTTTTTGTATTTTGTCTTTTTTGAAATTTTCTTTTCTTTCTTAAAAGAAAAAAGAAAAAAATTTAAAAAATATAAGAAATTGGAAAGACATCCCTTTTTCTTGGATAGGAAGAACAAACATTTAGAAAATGGCTATTCTCCCAAAATTTTTATACATAATTAATGCTATTCCAGTCAAAACACAACTAGCATAACTCAAAGTTCTAGAGAAATCATTCCTAAAATTTATCTGGAATCAGAAGTGATCAAGAATAGTAAAGGCAATTCTAAGCAACAAAGGCAAGGCAGGAGGCACCACAATCCCTGAATTCAAGTTGTACTACAAAGCTACTGTAATAAAATCAGCATGGATAGCTGATTAAAAGAATAACTATTGTTAAGATAACAAGATGTAGTATGGTACCTATCACTGTTATCCCGGTAACTTGTTGTGAAATCCTGTACAAATTTCACTGCACTGCCTCAATTGACTTTGTTCTGTCTTGTTGTATTTTACTACCTTCAAAATAAAAAAAAAATTTAAAAAAGAAAACAAGGTAACAAAATGCCTCCAAAAACTCTCAATTCCACCAAAGCTGATATATGGGGCATGGATGAGAACAAACTCAAAAACAAAACAACAGAATTATATGAGGTGATTAAAAAGGAAATAACAATAAAACAGATCAGTAAGGTACTGAGCAAGCTGAAACATGATATAACTAAACAGACCATGGACTTAAAAAGCAAAAGGAGGAAAAGAAAGAGCTCTAAAGGATATAACTTCATGTATGTGTAAGTGTGTAAGATTGATAACCATATTACTAACTTTTTGTTGGAGCATTGAAAAGAACTGTTTGCATCCTCATTGAATGTCCACTTTGTATGCTTTAATTTTATAACTTGAACAGCTATTTCTAAGAGGACAATATGTGATTTATCAAATACTGATTTCTTGCTGTTTAGTTTTTTGAAATCATGTATTATTTCTATACTTTGTTTTGCTTTTTTTCTCTTTATATAATTTTTTTAAGAAATTAAAAAATAAAATCAGCATGGTACTGGAATAAAAACAGACCTGAAGATTAGGGAATAGATTAGAACAAACAAATAAAAATTACAAACACAGTCAGCCACCTTATGTGTGATAAAAACCAAACAAGTTCACTGGAAGAAAGATAGTCTCTTTAATAAATGGTGGTGGAAAAATTGGCTCTCCATATGCCAAAAATTAAAACTAGACTCATGTTTATCACCATGTACTAATCTAAAATCTAAATGGATCAAAGATCTAAATATTAAAACAGAAACACTACATGTGCTGGAAGACAAAGTAGGTAGAAATCTTGAACACATAGTGGTAGGTAAAGAATTCTTCAACAAAAACTAAAATGTGTAGGAAATACTTCCAGAATCATTAACTGGGATCACATCTTACTAAAGAGTTTTTGCATGTCAAAAGAAATCTCCAGCATAGCAAAAAGAAAACCCACATATTGGGAAATATTCTTAGTCAATTGTCCCTCAGACAAAAGACATCTGTCTAGAACATATGAAGAATTTTTAAAAATCACCTAAGACTCAATGCAAAAATGGGCAACTGAGATGAACACACAGTTCTGAGATGAAAACATACAAAAGGCAAGTAAATACATGAAGATGTTCAGCATCATTGGTCATTAGAGAAATGCAAAGTAATACCACATTGAGATTCTATCTCACTCCAGAAAGGATGGCCAGGATAAAGAAAACTATGAACAACAATTTCTGGAGAGGTTGTGGGGGGAAAAGGAACTGTCAGTGAGAGTGTAGCCTGGTGCAACCCCTGTGGAGGTCAGTCTGGATATTCCTCAAAAAGCTGGGATTGGAAGTCCCATTTGACCCATCTATTCCATTTCTGGGCATATTCCCAGAAGAACTGAAAACATAATATCACAGTGATATATGTGTATCCTTGCTTATAGCAGCACAATTTGTAATAACCAGATCTTGGAAACAACCAAAATGCCCATCAACTGAGGAATGGATAAAAAAGATGTGGTATTTTTATACAATGGAGTGCTACTCAGCTATAAAGAATGATCACATTGAAATATCTATAAATAAATGGACACAACTTGAGACCATACTCACAAGTGAAATAAATTAAACTCACATGTGAAAATACTGTAGTCTCCCTAGCATAAGAAATAGTAAGAGTACATAAGATGCAAAATCTGCAATAAATACAGTGAAAGGGTAAGAATCTGCTCAAAAGGAAAAAAAAATCTCAGGAAAAAGGAGGAAAAAGAAAGAGGAAGGGAAAAGAAAAAAGTATCTAAAATTGTATAATCACACTTAGGATAGCTAAGACTATTGCACTACAAATTCTTGGAACAAAACAGCTAACATTCATATGATTGAAACAATTGTGCATGTTAGTGCCTGGTGATCTGAGGAACTCTTGAAGAACATTATGTAAAATAACAACCCTAGTTGTACTCCTTCCATCCTGTTTTGAAGGCCTGTATCGTCATTGTTTTGAGTTCTTTGCTGTTGTTATTTATTTGTCTTTTTTGCTTCATGTTTTTGTAGCAATTTGTTTTGTTTTGTTTTGTTTTATGTTTCCTTCTAATATATAAAGGATATATAAAGGTTAGGTATACAAGTATAGGCTTATACATGTCTAGAACTTCCCCTAATCAGTTTATGAAAATTGATTATATTATGTGTGATGAAATGAATAGCTACTTTGAAGAAAAATAGACATTATTGTATCCATTGCTGATACCGTATCATCATGCTGTGAAATCCAGTAATGCTATTATTCTTTGTTCAGACTGGTTTTAGTCTGTTTTGTATTGTTTGATTTCAACATACATGAAGTTATGAACAATTAATTTGAATGAGAACAAGAGACGTTATGGCAGGCATTGTTAATTTTCCTATTGTCTGGTTTTGAAGGCCTATAATGCCTTCATCACTCTGTGCTGATTGGTTGAATACTATTTTGTTTTGTATGAATTCATTGTGTGTGAATATATGGACAACTGTTTGGAAAAAAACAAAACACATTACAGTAGCCATGGTAGATATCCTATTATCTTGCTTTGAAGTCTGTGTCACTTACATTGTTTTCTTCTGATCTACTTTGTTCTGTTTTGTTATGTTTGGTTATACCCTCTTTAAAATAAAAAAATAATGTTTCTACATATACATCTTAAAATATATTTATTGTGTTAGCCATTTCATTCTATTTATTCACACAGAATTTTCAGGTAAGCAAAGGCCACAAGCTTTATTTATAGATACCAGTGCTAAATCTCATTTCTCTTTTAGGTGTATTGTTATACTTGTTTTTTTTTTAAGTTTTAGAATCCAGTATATATCCTTATATATGTATTCTAATTATATATCTCCTGCTAGGTTTAATTTCATCATCCCAGTTTCTCCTGAGTTTTCAATTACTTATTCCTAACTGAAGCCCTTGCTTCACAATGAACTTTTCAAAGTGATTGCTTAGTAAATGTGGTTTAATTGAGTTACCTCAGGTGAGACATGCAAGAGTTTAGTGTCTAAGACTGTTGAAATGAGATCAGATAGTGCTTTCATTAGGTAACCTTAATTTTTGAATAAAGATGCTGATGACCAGTAAGTATATAGTTATGAAGAGACTTTCTGGCATCTGGGAGGTAGAATTTGTAATCCTCTTAATAATCATTGCAAGCCAAGGATTCTGTAAAATTCAAACCATGACCTAGAATAATGGTTAATAGTAATAATTATCAGTTCCTTATATTTTCCCATCTCTTTATAATTTTCAAACCTGTGCAACAGTGTAGATTACAAGTGGATTAAACATTGAAAATCACATTTTCCATTTGAAATTTTGATTAGAGGAACTCACATGAGTTATATGGATTAAAATATTTCCTTTTGGTGGGATCTACTCGACCATACTACATATGGATAGAATGTAGCAATTATTAACATCACATCTATTTCAGCTAAGGATATTTTTACACATAATGCCTATCTAGTGCAGTTTTTGAGATTTATTGCATTCATTCAATGTATACCATCTTCCAGTTCATATTCTTTTAAACTGGAGATTTTGATCTTAGCCCCATGCCTTTCTCTGATCCTTAACAGAACATTCTTCTTTCATTTGAATCCTAGGCTAACTACTTATACAACTCTGAGTAGGTTCCTTAACAGTTTTGAAAATGTTTTTCTGAATGTATAATATTAGTAGGGAGAGTTGGACTACCCAAAGAATCATGGACTTTCATGATGAGGGTCTCAGGGAGCTGAAGAGGTAAAAACCAAGAAAACAAGCTCTTTCTTGTTCTACTTAAACCAGAACAGCAGTGATTTTCAAAGGTTTGCAAGCAGATGTGTTAATTCTTGAAAACAATGATGAAAACTCAAATTTTGGAGTATAAGATGATTTTATAAAGCCTTTAAACTTTGACCTTTCACAGTTTTATGATTGAGATTCCAAGATGAACAGAAATGGAGTAGAAAGAACATGTGCCTTAGTATCTGTTATGATTTTAATTTAACAATAGAACTTACTAGTTTTGCACTGTTAAAGCAGGTTATTTAACTCAACTCAGTTTTGTCATGTAAAAAATGAAGATGTTGAGTTGGTGTGAGAGTTTGATACTATGGTGTCTATTTGTATTTAATTTTTATGCATGTCAGAAAATGTGCTGATTACTCCACATACATTAAAAATTTTTGTCTATAGTATTTATTTCTTCTTGTTTGTTGTCTATATTTCCATACGGTATGAGGAGGAACCTTAACTGTTTTGTTCAATGAAATAACATTTAATGCTCACTCTGAATTTATCAAGTATTTTCATTTTAATAAAATGAAATAAAATTCAGGGATAAAATACTTTTCCCAAGGAACATAATTAATAAGTAGTAGATATGGGATTCAAACTCATGCTACATGTTTCCTAAGTAATATTTTTCACCTCTACAATATGTGGGTTTATACATGGTGCTAACACTGGACATATATATGCCTATGTAAAGTCTGTTTCCTATCTCTACTGACAAGTATCCTGGAAAGGTCGGTCCTTATCTATATAGTATCAAACTCTTTTCTTACTTTCTTCATACTACTTGCTATGACCAAATTGCCTATGAATAGCCTTTGCTATTTCTTTTCTAGAATATTACTATAATCAGAAGACTGTTGTTTACAAATATTTGTTGAACCACTGGAATGGTTGTGAAAAATGGTTTCAATAAGAAAATTATCCCAAGTGAGTGCCTTTAAAATCTAGACTGGAATACTTGGAGTTAAAATTTATTTCACTCACTGGGAACCTTTAACTAGTTTTCATGTGCCTTAGAATATCAGTGTTGGTGTTTACTCTATATAGACCACAGTAAATTGTGGGTGGCTGAAGGAAGACTGGAAGGAATGAAGCATAGGACTGATGAAAGATAGGCATGTTTTCAGTGCCCAGAAGGCTTAAACCTGAAGTAAATTTATTAAAGAGGTGTTTTGTTGCTAATTCTTTCTTAGCCTTGTCTTTCAACAGAACCTCACTTACATCTGAGAAATCAGAAATAAATGAAATGCATTAAGGTAAAGAACTGAGTAGCTTGGCAGTATGTGGGTATTTCACTGGAAGCTAAATGATTAATTTATGCAAAAGATAGCAGAAATACATATTTATCAAGTTCTTTGGAGAAAAAGGACATTAAAACCAATGATGGGTCTCTAATTTTGACAACACAGAGAGAGATAAGGCAATTGTATTTGCACCTGGACAAAATGGAAAATGTACTGCTTCATATTTTCCTGAACAAAAGGCAGTGTTGAAAAGGGACATGGAGTTAGGTTATTCAGTGAATTCAAATCTAAATTGGCTTGAAAGTTTTAAGGAAGATTCTTGAATGCCTAGTGCTGACATATGATCTACCTAGTTTTCATTTTGAGCTATTGAAAGGCTATAGACACAGAAAAGTTCCTAAAACTTTTCACACTGCAAGCATTATACCTAAAATTCATCCAAGTAATTCTGTTATGATTTGTGTCAAGATGTCCCACAGAAGCATTATATAGTCATAGTTGGAACTTTATCAGAGGAATATAGAGTATGTGATAGATTCATGATTCAATGCTAGGAGAAATGTTGCTGGGACTAGGGGTGGGTGATTACTAAGTCATTCCACTATTGATTGGGCCTGCCCTAATTCTGGTAGCCTGGATACAATATGAGATGGAAATAAGTTACTTGCCCCTCTCTCTCTTTTTATTTAGAGAGAAAAAAGAAAAAAAAACAAGACAAAACAGAAAAAGGGTAGAGTAAATAGTTTCAAAGAAAAATATTAACACCAAGAAATTACTAGTTGATGGGCTACATATTGTACTCTTAGAAATAGTTGTTCAAGCTACAAAATCAAAGGATCAAAGATGGACAGATACTCAAACTTTCACATTGTAAACCATTATGTTCAATGATCTAATGAAAACTTAGTAATATGATCATCTATATTACACATTTATACAAACAGTTATATACTTTAGAACACTTTCCCTCCCTTTAACTTTTATAATTTCTGTTATACATTTTGGATCTTATTACTCTTTCAGTTTTTTAATATTTTTTTACACTAGAGAGGCAATGTGATATTTACAATTGTAGGTCTTATTTGTTTCACTTATGATGATAGTCTCAAGTTGCCTTCATTTACCTATAAAGGACTCAACATCATCCTTTTTTATAGCTGAGTAATATTCCATTGTATAAAAATACCATATATTTTCATCCACTCTGCAGTTGATGTTGCCCTCCTCTCTTGCTTTCTCTTTTATTTATTTCTTTTCTTTTTTTATTTTAAAGAGAATAAAACAAAAGAGGACAGATCTGAGCAGATCATGACAGAACAATGTAAGCAAAACAGCACTTCACAAGACAATTGGATATTAATATTAGCTATCATAATGTCTCTTACTTTGAAATAGTTGAGCTTAGCTTTACACACAATAAGTCAAACATAACAAAGTAGAATAAACAACTCAAAAGAATGGAAGTATTCCAAGACATTCTGAACCAAATAATCAGAGATGAACAATGGCTGCTGTATTATCCCATTTTTCAAAAAAATTTTGTTTTTACTATGATACATATTAAAATCCATTAAGACACAACATGATAGAACAAATGGTAATAGAAAAAAGCATGGTAAGACTTCAGAGCAAGATGATATTAAATCAACACTGGCTACCATACTGTTTTGTCTTCAAAGTAACTATTCATATGATCACATATATTAAGATCAAAGAAAACAGAATAAAACCATTTGAACCAATGAATGAAGACATAAGACATCAAAGCAGTATAATGGTGAACCATGATTTCCATAAAGTCTTCTGTACTCTTACCATTTCTTACACTAGGGAGACTATATGGTATTTATATATGTGAGTTTGACTTATTTCACATATGAGTATAGATTCACGATGCATCCATTTATTTATAAATATCTCAATGTGATCATTATTTATAGCTGAGTAGTACTCCATTGTATAAAAGTACCACAATTGTTTATCCATTCCTCAGTTGATGGGCACTTAGATTGTTTGCAAGATATAGCTATTATAAATTGTACCACTATAAACATGGGTGCGCATATATCACTGTGGTAAGATGTTTTCAAATCTTCTGGGAATATGCCTAAGAGTGGAATAGCTGGGTCAAATGGAGCCTCCAACCACAGATTTTTGAGGAATCTCCAGATTTACCTCCACAGTGGGTGCACCAGTCCACACTCCCCCCAACAGTGCAGAAGAGGTCCTTTTTACCATAGCCTCTACAGCATTTGTTGTTGGTAGTTTTGTTGATCCTGGCCATTGTTTCTGGAGTGAGATGGAATCTCAGTGTGGGTTTAATTTGCATTTCTCTAATGACCAATGATGATGAACATTTTTTCATGTATTTATTTGCCATTCGTATTTCTTCACCTGAGAACTGTGTGTTCACCTCGGATGCCTATTTTTGGACTGGGGCTTTGAATTTCAGGGGTCTGATTTTTTAAAATTCTTTATAAGTTCTAGACCATAGTCCTTTGTCTGAGGGAAGTTCACTAAGATTTTTTCCCAGTTTGTAGGTTTTCTTTTCACTCTGCTGGAGATTTCTTTGGACATGCAAAAACTCTTTAATAAGATGTGATCCCACTTATTGATTCTGGGCAGTATTTCCCTTGCAGTTTGGTTCTTGTTCACGAATTTTCTACCTACCCCTATGTCTTCAAGGTTTTTACCTACTTTGACTTGCAACAGATTTAGTATTTGTTTTGATTGTTAGATCTTTGATTCATTTGGATTTTAGTTTAGTACATGGTCATAGGCATGGGTCTAATTTTAGTTTTTGGCACATGGATAGCCAAATTTTCGAGCACCATTTATTAAAGAGGCTGTTGTTCTTCCTGTGAACATGCTTGGCCCCTTTATCAAAGATAAGGTGGTTGAGTGTGTTTGTAGTTGTATCTTCTGATCTATTCCATTGATCTTCAGGTCTGTTTTTATTCCAATATGATGTTGATTTTATTACAGTAGCTTTGTAGTATGACTTCAAGTCAGGGATTGTGATGCCTCCTGCCTAGGCTTTGCTGCTTAGAATTGCCCTTGCTATTCTAGGTCTGTCCTGGTTCCAGATGAATTTTAGGAGTGATTTCTCTAGATCTATGAGGTATATTAGTGGTATTTTCATTGGAATTGCATTGAATGTGTATAAGAATTTTGGGAGAATGGCCATTTTTACCATATTTATTCTTCCTCTCCATGAACAAGGGATGTCTTTCTAGTTTCTGAGGTCTTCTTCGATTTATTTCTTCATGGTATTATAATTTTCCCTTTACAATTCTTTTACACCTTTTATTAGATTAATTCCTAAATATTTCATTTTTTTGGATGCTAGTTTGAAGTTTGTGGCTTCTCTTATTTCTCTCTCGGTGATTTAGTCATTAGTGTATAAGAATGCTATAGTTTTTTGAGTATTGACTTTTATCCAGCTACTTTGCTGAATTTATTTATTATATCTAGGAGACATTCAATGGAGGTTTGGGGGTCTTCTATGTAGAGTATCATGTCATATGCAAATAATGATAATTTAACTCCTTTTTCTATCTTTACTTCTTTTATTACCCTCTCTTGTCTAATTGCTCTGGCTAGTATTTCCAGTACTATATTGAATAGGAGTGGTGATAATGGACATCCTTGTCTTGTGCCTGATTTTAAGGTAAAGGCTTTCAGTTTTTGGCCATTTAATATGACACTGGCTGTTGGTCTGTAATAGATGGCCTTTATCATATTGAGGTAAAGATCATCTATTCCAATTCTCTGTAAGGTTCTTATCATGAATGGGTGTTGGATCTTATCAAAAGCTTTTTCTGCATCAATAGAAATGATCATGTGGTTCTTGCTTTTGGCTCTATTGATATGGTGGATTACAATTATTGATTTACATATGTTGAAACATCCCTGCATGCATGGGATGAATCCCACTTAGTCATGGTGTATAATCTTCTTGATGATTTTCTGCATCCTGTTTGCCCATATTTTATTGAGAATTTTTGCTTCTATGTTCATTAAGAAGATTGGCCTGTAGTTCTCTTTTTTAGTTGGGTATTTCTCAGGTTTTGGTACTAGAGTGATATTTGCTTCCAGGAATGACTTAGGGAGAATTTCTTCCCTTTTAATTTCATTGAAGAGTTTGAGGAGTGTTGGCATTGAGTCTTCTTTGTATTTCTTGTAGACGTCCGCAGTGAATCTGTCTGGGCCTGGGCTCTTCTTTGTTGGTAGGGACATGATTACATTTTCAATTTCATTAATAGAAGTGGAGTTATTCAGCAGTTTTTCATCTTCTTGATCCCTCTTTGGTGGTTCGTATGTTTCTAGGAATCTGTCCATTTCTTCTGTGTTATCAAACCTATGAGAGTAGAGGTTTTCAAAATAGTTGTTGATGATCTTCTGTATTTCCACAGGGTCGGTAGTGATTCCTCCTTTTTCATTCTGTATTGCATGAATTTGAGTCTTTTCTTTCCTTTTTTAAATTAGGTTGCCTAGGGGCTTGTCAGTTTTACTTATTCTTTCAAAGAACGAACTCTTTGATTCATTGATTCTTTGAATTGTTTTCTCATGCTTTTTTTCATTAATTTCTGCTCTGATCTTTATAATTTCCTCTCTTCTTTGGCTTTGGGCTTGGCTTGCTCTTCTTTTTCTAGATGTTTCAGGTGTAATATCAGGTTGCTTATTTGTGTTCGTTCTGTTTTCCTAATGTGGGAACTCAGTGCAATAAATTTTCCTCTGAGGACCACTTTCATTGTATCCCACAGGTTCCGGTAAGTTGCATTTGTGTTTGTTTGTAGATATCTTTTAACTTCTTCTTTAATTTCCTCTGTGACCCACTGATTGATCAAGCTTGTATTATTTAATTTTCATGTGTTTGTGTGGTTTTTGAAGTTACTTTTATCATTAATTTCCAGTTTCATGGCACTATGATCCGATAACATGCATGGGATAATTTCAATTCTTTTGCATTTTCTTAAATATGTTCTGTGGGTTAGTATATGGTCTATTTTAGAGAATGTCCCATGTACTGGTGAGAATACTGTATATCCTGATGTTGTTGGATGGAACAAAATGGAACAAAATCCATTTGTTCACAGGTGTGATTCAGTTCTTTTATTTCTTTGCTGATTTCCTGTCTAGTTTATCTATCCCTTTGTGTCAATGGTGGGTTAAAGTCCCCTGTTACAATTGTGTTAATGCCTATTTGATTTTTCATTTCTGTTAATACTTGCTTTGTGTAGTCGTGTGCTCTGCAATTTGTTGCATATATATTTAAGATTGTTATCTCTTCTTGTTGTAGTTTTCCCCTAACTAGTATGTAGTGACCTTCTTTATCTCTTTGGAACATTCTTGGTTTGAAGTTCACATGGTCTGCAAACAGAATAGCTACCCCTGCTTTTTTTTTAGTTCTTGTTGCATGGAGTATTGTTTTCCATCCTGTGACTTTCAGTCTATGAGTTTCCTTTTGAGTTAGATGGGTTTCTTGTAGACATCATATGGTTGGATGTTGTTTATTGATCCATTCTGCCAGTTTGTTTCTTTTAATTGGTGAATTGAGGCCATTTACATTACTGGTTATAACTGTCACATATTGGTTTATTGTTGACATGTTATCTTTCTGATGTTGTATCTTAGCTTTCCATTCTGTTTAATTGTCTGTCTTGCTTAGTGTTTTTTTCCTATGTGTATCTAGAATGTCTTTCAGTATTCTTTGTAGAGTTAGTTTGGTGATCATGAAGTTCTTCAGCTGTTTTTTTCATGGAAGTATCTTATTTCTCCATCCATTTTGAAGCACAGTTTTGCAGGGTACATCAGTCTGGGTTGGAAGTTGTTTTCTTTAAGGATCTGAAAAACTTCACTCCATGCTCTTCTTGACTTCATTGTTTGTGGTAAGAATTCCCCTGTGCTTTGATAGGTTTTCCTTTATAGGTGACCTGTCTTTTCTCTCCAACAGCTTTTAATATTCTGTTCTTATGTTGGATTTCTGGGATGGTGATTATTATATGTCTGGGTGTAGTTCTGTTTTGGTTATGGCTATTTGGAGTTCTATATGCCTCACTAATCCATATGACAGTTTCCATATTCATGTTTGGGAAGTTTTCAGCTATTACTTCTGTAAATAGCCTCTTGATATCATTTGTTTTTCCCTTCTTTTTCTTTTATCCCTATTAATCTTATATTGTTTTTCTTTGCATCATCTTGCAGCTGTTGAAATGTTATTTCCTGATTTCTTGTTATTTTTGGAAGATCTTTTCTTTCCTGTTCACTAGCTGCAATCATATCTTTGAGGACTGAGATTCCATCTTCACTTTCATTGAGGCAGTTTTTGCAACATTCATTAGAGTTTTTGATTTCCTGTATATCTCTTTAAATCTGCTTAATGAATTCAGTTTGTCTCTTAAACTGTTCATTCAGGGATTCTATCATTTTGCTTTGTTCCTCTAATTGTTTATCTGTGTCTTTGTTGGATGCATTCAGCATTTCTTTCATTACTTTTATCATTTCTTCTTTTACCTGGGAGAATATTTCTGATTTGAGTTCCCTCATAGCTTCCTGTACTTGCTTCTTTATTTCAGTTGATATCATTTCATACATTTCAGGTGTATGTGTAGTATTTTCTTCTATGTACATGGCTCCTATTTCTTGGGATGGGCTGGAGGTTTGAGATTGCCTTCTGGTCTTTATTTTTGTCATTTTACTCTTTTTCTGTGTTTCCAGCAATTTTCCAAAGCTTTCCCTCATGGCACAGCACCTGCTTCACTCCCCTTTTGGTGGTCCTGTCTCCTCTGGTTGAATGAAGTTTGCTGGGCACAGTCCAGTCAAGCCCATGGAACCTCTGGAGCCTAGTCCAATGACACAAGGGGGCTGGGCATGCACCCAGCCACCAGAATTGATGGTCCCAAACCCTTCTGTGTCTGCCCTCACAAGCTGCTACTCACTGTGCAGTGTGGGGCTCTGGCTTGGCTCCCCCTTTGGCTGGTCTGGTCCTCTTTGTTGAATGAAGATCACTAGGCACAGTCCACTCAAACCTGCAAAACCTCTGGAGCCCAGTCCAGTGAGCCAAGGGGGGAGGACAGGCACCCAGGCACCGGCATCGATGGTCCCAATGCCTTCTGGGTCTGATTTGGTGATCTGCAACTCTCTTGCTTGCTTTTCTATCTTCTGCCTGACACAAACTGTTTCCCCTCTGCCATGTATGTTTGCAAATCATCCTGCTTTTAATTCATGTGATTATAGGCTGAAAACTCTACAAATGGTGAGCTAAATAAAAATTTCCTCCTTTAAATTTGGATGTATTTTGCCTTAGCAATTAGAGAAAAGAAATGAAGGAAGAATATGGTATTAGGAGTGGGATCATTGCTATGACTATACATGACTATGTGGTTTAGGAGACTTTGGAACTGGCTTGTGGGAAGGGGAAGTATTAGGACAGGTTCTGAGATGCTGACTGAAAAATTGGAGCTCTAACACCTTAAGTCAGACTTGATGCTAGACTCTGGTAAGAATTGAGAAGACCAGAGTGAGGGAAGAAAAGATGCTGATAAAGACTAAGCTTGGGAGATTCCTGCTGAGAAGGACTGCATTGGCTGCTAAACTCCAAAGAATGTGCTATGGCTTGAGAAAACTTCGTTTACATTTTTCTCATATTCAGTGAGTTTCACTGAGACCAAGATTAAGGGTGGTAGACTAATTAATCTTGCAGAAAAAATTTGAAGACAGTCTAATACTGAGGTAGTGGCATGGCTATGGGTTGGGACATTTAGCCAGATTTTGTAATTAACAGGTCATGTTTAATCCCAGTCAGCTTTGCCACACCCTACATACCTACCTATCTCATTTCCCCCTGAGTGACACAAATCTCCAATAATTCTTTATGGGTTGCTGAGGAAGTGGAGGCCTCTGTGTTTTATAGCTTCTTCTGACAGGAAGGGACTATAGACTGCACCTACTAGGGATTATGTGGTCTCCACTACCTTGACTTGTTGCAGTTCATGGATGAATTGAAGCAAACATAATAATAATAGTAATAATAATAATAAGCCTGTCAAAACAATGATAAAAGAATTCATGAACATTGACTTGCTGGTTTGAAGGGAGAAAGAAACTTTAATATTATCCCAAATAAGAGTGACAGGTTAAATTTTCACACTTTCTGTAGAGAAGAATATATGACAGAAGAGTGTTGTATAAATTATAAAGAGGCTGACAGTCATGGGCTTAGCAAAATTCTGTTTACTCATCTGCAGCAGCACTAGACTCCTGATCTTTTAAGAGAAATCTCAAGTCTTCCCCAGGCTCACATGATTAGCTTTTTCCTTTTGGATGATATTTTTCTTCAGATACTTCAGATGAAACTGGATTTAATCTAGAAGGATGAATCCAATAATCTATTTCTGCCACTTTTCTTGCACTGACTGTGACAAGGATCACTGAAAAGGGATACTTACATTTCGGTTTTAATTAGACTGAAGGAGTTCCTTCTCTCCAAGATTTGTGGGGACTTGATCTCCAGGGCAGACATTAGGTAATCCTCCTGAGCCAAAAGCAAGAAGGGCTATCTTCTAGTATGTTAGAATAGCCTTTTGTACCTGTCCCAGATTAATAAGATATTGTAAGAATCTCATGATTTTTGTGTAAGATAGAAATGGCCTCCCATATAATATTTCAAATAAGCTCAAATTTATCCCAGTATTAGCCATGGTACAAACCCTCAAAACTGTTACTGGTAGCAATAGGAGCAAAGACTCAGTTGTCTCTTGGCAAAGTTTTGCCAGAACTTGTTTAAGAGTCTTGTTGGGTCTCTCTACCTTGCCAGAAGACTGAGATTGCCAGGTGGAATGGAGATGGTACTTTATTCCTAAAGCTTTTAACACTTCTTAAGTAATTTGAGAGTCAAAGATGAATCAATTGTTACACTGGAAGGGCTGGGGTAGTCAAAATAGGGGGATGATTTCTTTAAGAGGCAATTCCACTATTTACATAACTTTTTTTGAATGTATAGGAAAGTCTCATTCCAGTCTGTAAAGTTGTCAATTGGGGCCAACATCTTTTTAATTCCTCCACATGATGACATGTAGATAAAGTCTAATAGTTAGTCCTCATCAGGATATGTTCCTCTCCTCTGCACTGGTTCTAATAAAGGAGGTAGTTTGGGCTTCCAAGTTATTGTAAGCACAGAAAGGACAAGCTTTACAGGGCAGTGGGGTGGTTGCTGCTAGTCCTCATTCTTTGAAAACTTGAGTGACTTTTTCCAGTGTAGCATCTCTTACCATATAGAAGTATCATACTTTGTTTTTTGCCTTCCATTCTGTCTTTTGAGGAAGCGCTAGTTTATTTTCTAAATAACACCTGAGTCCCTATTTCAATTGTCTCTTCTTCTAAGATTAAAATATTAAGAGGCTGTAAGGCTTCACTTTTTGCTTCCCTATCATACTTTTGACTTCCCAAGGAGACTTCAGACTTGTATCATTGGTGATTTTTACAGTATGAAGCTGTGACCTACTCTGGAAGATGGACTGCCTGTAGGAATTGTAGAAATTACTGCTTGCACTTTATAGAAGTTTGCTTATTAGTTAATAGGCCTCTTTCTTTTTATACTGTTGTAAGGGTATATAAAACCAGAAGGGCATATTTGAAGTTTGTAACTTTTTTACTTTCCTGATGTCAATGCCCAAGTAAGAGCTATTAACTCTGACTTTTGAGCAAAGGTTCCTGGGGTAAAAGGTTTAACTTACAATTACCTGCTGTGAACTGACAACTGCATAACCTACTTTTTGATGTCCTCCTTGGACAAAGATACCCCCATCAGTGAATCATATGTCTTCAGGATCTTGAAAGGGAAGGTCACCCATGTCTTACCTGCTTGCATAGGTCTGTGAGATCCTATGTTCACAAGAATGGTCTGAGAGTCAGTCATACTGGATGAGGCTTTAACTAAAGTTATCTTGGAAATCTCACCCTCAGGTTTCCAATGTCGAAGAAGCATAGCCCCAGACTCAATGATAGTGGAAGTCTTAAGGGCCAGAGGCATCTTGATTCCCTGTGGCTTACAACTGTATTTGAATACTTGTAAGGATTATTCCTTTAATGCAAAAAAATCTAAACATAAGGAAATTTTGATAATTTTTCCCCTTTATTACAGAACAATTCTAGTTGTGGGATAGTGTCACAATCAATATTTTCCTTTATATTAGGTCATATATTTAAAAAGGCAACATTGATTGGCATTAAACCATTGCTTTCTAGTTATTTGAAACAGGGCTTTAAATGTTTCTTTTTATTTGTATTGATCCAATGATTTTAATACTTTTTAATTTTTCTTATTTAAGAATTTTTTTTATTTTAAAGAGGGTAAAATTAAACACAATAAAGCAGAACAAAACAGAATACAAAAAAGGAATGTAAGAGACATAAATTTCAAAGCAAGATCATCAGAGATCTTCACTATCTATCATATAGTCTCTTATTTTCTTCCAAATAGTTCTCCATATCTTCACATACAGAGAATTTACATGAAATAACAGTATAGAACTGGTCTGAACAGGATGAGGAAGGTGTTTTAGGTCTTTAAGACCAGACAATAGGGAAGTCAGAAATGGCTGTCCTAGTGTCTCTCATTCTCTTCAAAATAGTTGTCAATACCTTCATGTGTGTTGAAATTAAACAACACAAAAGGGGCTAAAATTACTCTGAACAAAGAATAATAGTATTGCTGGATTTCACATCATGACACTATGTAATCAGCACTGGGTACTGTAGTGTCTCTTTTCCTTAAAAGTAGTTCATTTCATTATGCATTATATATCAGTTCTCATAAACTGTTTATAGTTTCTACATATGCATGAGTCACTACACATATTTCTATCCTTTCTGTATTAGAGGGAAAAACAAAACATAGCAAGACAAAACAAAAAAAATTCCTATAAAAATGAAACAAAAATCATATAAAACAACAGTACAAGATGATCTACAATGGTTACTGTGTTGTCTCTTGTTATCTTCAATAGAATTGTCCATATCATCAGGCATAATTGAATATAGCAGTATAATTGAATATAACAGTACATAACACTAGAAATAAAAACAAAACATTGTAGACAGTGTAAAACTTCAAAAGCAGGTAATAATCAAACCATAGTGGGTATCCTAGTGAATCTTGTCATCTTCAGTGTAGTTGCCCATACTATTAGGCTTGATACTATCAATTATAACAGCTTTGAATAAAATCTGTCAATACAAAACAGCAGTCTAACAAACCAGATTCAATTAAGATCAGTCATGGTAAAACAGTGTAAGTCACGCAGGGCTTCAGATTAAGTTAATAGGAAATTAAGGATGATTACCATACTATATCATGCTATTTTCAGGATAGCAGTCTGTGCCTTCAAATCTAGTACAAGTAGACAAACTGGAACAGAATATAATCCATCTAAACAGAGCCATGTCAATAATGTGGGTTTTAAATTCTGGTACACTATTAGCATTATCCTATGCCTTTTTTTAGACTATGTCTCCCCTTTCACTCTCACAGGGTGCTGCGAACTTTGGGTCCCACCAACTCCCTCAGTTTTTAGATTGGAGGGGCAAACTGCTATTTAGCTAAGTGGTTCTGAACTTTATCATTCCTGGACTTGATCTCAAGTTGTATTCCTTTACTTACAAAAGCCTTAAGGTTTTCCTTCGTTATAGCTGAGTAGTTCTCTACTGCACATAAGTGTCGTGTCTTTCCAACCTATCTGCAGGTACTGGTCGAGTTGCCCCTATTTCTGTCTGGTTCCCTGTCACATAGAGCACTGTTTTCTCATATTTGATTTTCTGTCCATAAACCCTCTTTCAGGTTGATTATATTTCCTATACAGAGTATCTCGGTGGACCCTATGTCCTTATCTATTCTGCCTGTTTTTGTTTTTGTTTTTCTTTTTTTTTTTTTAGTGTATCAAGGCCATCTATGTTAGAGATTATAGCCAACTTTCTCCGCCTCATTTTTGCTATGCTATTTTTCTGCCATTGGTTGTCTACTTTTCTCCTTCATTCTACTGCTGACCCCATTAATTGAGGCCTCTGTGCCACTGTTCCTGAAATTCTGGTATTTTTTGGCTCTCTCTAGGAAATCTTGCAGTATTCTCTGTAAGGTTGAATTCGTGGTCACAAATTCCTCCAGTTCCTCTTTGTCATGGAAGCATCTTGTTTCTCCATTAATTTCTAGAGGTAGTTTTGCAGGGTACATCAATCTGGGCTGGAGGCTATTTTCTTTCAAAGCTTGGAATATTTCACTCCAAGCTCTTCTTCATTTGATGGTCTGTGTTGAGAAGTCTGCTGTGATTTTGATGGGTTTTCCTTTATAGGTGGTCTTTTTGTTTTCTCTGATGGCTTTTGATATTCTGTTCTTATATTGAGTTTCTTGTATCTTGATTATCATATGTCTGGTGTAGCTCTGTTTTGGTTGTAGGTGCTGGGAGTTCTGTATGCCTCATATATCTGAATATCATTTTCCTTTTCTATGCTTTGGAAGATTTCCTTAATTATTTCTGTGAATAGCCTTTTTATTTCCTTTGTATTTACTCCTGCTTCTTCACTCAATTTCTTTTTCTTAAGTTATAGATTCTCTTCTCATCTTCTATCCTTTGTATTGTTACTGCCTGTTTCCTTGTTACTTTTAAGAGATCTTTCCTTTCATGATCTCACATTGGAAAGCTGTCTTCAAGTTTTGATCACCTATCCTTAGTTTCTTTCAAGCAGTTTTGCCAGCTTTCAATGGAGTTTTTAATTTCCTGGTAATCTCTTTGAATCTGCTTCAAGTATTCTAGATTTTCCTTATATTCTTTATCAAATGTTTCTTTCCTTTTTTTGTGTTCCTTCCTTCTTCCATCTGTGTCTTCATGAGAAGTGCTTAGCATTACTTTTATTAGTTTACTTATATCTTGCTTTACTGGATTTAATATTTCATTTTTGAGCTTGTCTATGAAGTCCCAATGATGCCATGTCTGTTGATGCCATGTCTAATGTTGTGTGTTTGCTGCCCTCAATCTCTTTTGTATTTCCCTCTCATGGATCACTGTTCTCAGGGTTTTTGGCTGGGGCCTTTTTCTTGTTGTTTTTTGTCATGTTTTTGATTTCCTCCATGCAGGTGTATAGTGGAGGTCCCAGCCCCTTTCCCTGTTAGCTATGGTTCTTCTGAAGCATGCTGGCTAGGGATTCCTGCCCTCTCCATTTGCTTTTGGTCATTGAGGTGCAAGCAGGGTCCACATATGCAGGCCCCTCCCCACCAGGCCAGTCAATCTTAGGGGGCCTTCACCACATTAGTGCGTGCTGTGAGTAGGGAATTGGTATGGGATGACTTACTGGGTCCTGGTCAGGGGCAGAACCCAGGCCAAGCAGATCCCACCAATCTGCTCTGGGATGGGAGCAACCAACTTAAGTCACTGTCATTCCTAGTTCATGTCCATCCTGCCCGATTCCAACATGTCATCCAGTTGGTTGTCCTTTTCCAATGGAGAGATATTATGTCCAGCACTCACTGTGGGTTAATGCAGGTCCCTCTCTGGCTCTGTTTTTTGTTGGGCTCACTGACCTCCACTCACTGTGGGTTAATGCAGGTCCCTCTCTGGCTCTGTTTTTTGTTGGGCTCACTGACCTCTGTCTTCAGTGCTACTGACTAGTTGCAGTAGTGCAATTTTGGGTGGCTTGGGCGTGTCACAGCTGTGTGAGTTCTGACCACTCCAGCCAGCTGCAGTGGTACGAATTCAGGCTGCTCCAGCAAGAGCCCTGTGGCTGCTAATCTTAGCTTCTCCAGTGGTAGACCCGGTACTACATGTTTGACCAGATCTTTTGCCTTTAGTTTCTTACTGGGTCAAGAGGATCCATCTCCCTCTGTCCGGACCTCTCCAGGATGTTTTATTCCTGCATGAGTTGTTCTTATTTAGGAGTCATAGATTGACTCATATGAGCTCAGAAACATTCATTTGGTTTAACATACTTTGAGTTAACATTGACTGCAGGAGTTCCAGTGTAAAGAATCCCTATACTTAAGAATTTTTCCTATCTCAGTACTTCCTGTAGCTGGGAGTTTAGGCATATGCCACCATGCCCAAGGTGCCTGGTCAAGAGAAGTAGAATGGGAAAATCTGCTTTTCTACTGCATGACTCAGGCAGTATACCATCATGACCACCACATGTCTGAAGGTAGAGTTCTCACACCGCCACTGCCTGCTGCCACCACTACTAGAAATGACCACACTGCCATCTTGGGCATGTTGCTTCAGCTTTTAAAAAATTTCTGGCAATGTGGTCCAAGAAAGAATGTCTTCATTACATAAGTAGTTTAAAATCAAACATCTGATATTTAGTGATTAGTTGGTTTTGGTTATTAGGATGGTTTATAACCACCATCTGTAAACAATAAGTTTCAAAAATATCTCCTTGTATAGGCTCCTCTTTATTACCCTTTTGGTATTTAAACATACAAGTTTCAGAATGTTTCATTGTTAAATAGTCTGGAGGCACACACTGAGGGGCTTCTTTAAAAGCATCACCTGACTCTGGATCTCCCTCAGGAGGTCGTTGTGTAATGTGTGATTTTTTTGTATTTTCTTAAAATTTTCGTCACTTGTTCCAATCCAAAACAAGAACTACTACTTATGGACATAAAGTAGATTTTATCAGGCCACAAGCTGACCATCCTGAGAAAAAATTTCTCCTCTGCTGTAAGCGCTCTAAATTTTTTCCTACTTTGTCCCAGTTTTCAATATCCAAATTTCCCACCTGCAGTATCAAAAATTACATGTATTTACTGAAATATTTTGGAGATATATGGCTCTGTACATTATCATCTTTAAAGAGATTTTAAAGAAAGAGATTTTGCTGGTTTTAATCCCAGCAAAATTATCACAAATGTTGAAGGCATCAAACTTAACCCCATGCTGAATATCTCTGAAATCATTGCATAAAATCTGAATGCCACTGAAACACTCCTAGTAAATCCACCAGGCAGGCAAAAATGCCATGGGTTCAGATAAAAATGAGTGTCATTTTTTGGTGAACATTTCACTTGGCATCAGTTATCAATAATTCCTGTAGTGAGTCCTGAAGTTACAGTGTATGGCAATAAAAGAAGAAGAGCAAGAGACAAGAACTGCAAGGAAATAGGGCTCCAGGATTATAAGTGTTATCTGGGAACAATGACCAAGAACATAAGCTAACCAATATTTTACTAACTAATGTAGAGGGGTGGGTATGGTATTGTTCCTAGAACAGCATAGAAGTAGTAGTTGCATGGGCAAGTTTGGTATTCTTTTTTTAATTTTTTTATTTAAAGAGAAAAAAACAGGAAAAAGGTAGAAATATTACAGAATTTCAAGAAAAGAAGATAAATAGTAAGAAATCACTAGTTGATACATTACACATTGTTCTTTTAGAAATAGTTATTCAAGTTACAGGATTAAAGCACACAAAGTGGACACTAAAGCAGTGAGAGTGCAAACAGATCTGTTCCACAATCCAACAAGAACCTAGAAATATGGTCATCAATCCCACACATCTAAACATACATGCAGATATATCTTTTATAGTACTTCCTATTTCCTCCTTTTTTTACAATAGCAATTATACATTTTTAAAATTTTATTTAAAGAGAAGAAAAAAACACAAAAAAGGGTAGCAATAATACAGAATTCTAAAAGAAAGAAAGAAAAAGGAGAATGAGAATAAGTCCCAATAAGAAATCAGTAATTGTAAATTACATATTGTCATCTTGGATGTAGCTGTTCAAATTACAAAATTAAAGGATACATAATAGACATTCAAACAGTGAGACTGCAAACAGTTTTGCTCAAAGATCCAACAAGGATTCAGCAATATGGTCACCTATTTTACACACTCAAACTTACATGCAGTTATATCCCTTAGAGTACTTTCTTTTCCTCTTTTTTTACAATAGCAATTACACATTTTGGTTTGATTACACTTGTAGTTTATATTTACTTTTTACACAAGAGACACAATATATTTATAAATATGATTCTTATTTATTTCAATAATGAAGATAGTCTCAAGTTGTCTCCATTTGCTTATGAAGGACTAAAGATCACCCTTTTTTATAGCTAAGTAATATTCCATTGTATAAAAATGCCACATCTTTTTCATCCACTCTGCAGTAGATGGGCATCTTGGTTGTTTCCAGGATTTAGCTATCACAAATTGTGCAGCTATGAACATGGGTGCGCATATATCTCTGTGATATGAACTTTTCAGTTCTTTGGGAAAAATGCCCAGGAGGGGGATAGCTGGATTGAATGGGGCTTCTAATCCTAGTCTTCTGAGAATTCTCCATATGGATTTCCATAATGGTTGCACCAGTCTACATTCCCACCAACAGTGGAGCAGTGTTCCTTTTTCCCCGCAGCCTAGCCAACATTTGTTATCAGTTGATTTCTTGATGGCAGCTATTCTTTCCGGAGTAAGGTGGAATCTCAATGCTGTTTTAATTTTGATTTCTCAAATGACCAGTGATGGCAAACATTTCTCCATGTATTTCTTTGCCATTTGTGTATCTTTCTCTGAGAACTGTGTGTTCATCTCAGATGCCCATTTTTGGAGAGGGTCTTTGAAGTTGGGGGGACTGATGTTTTTCAATTCTTTATATATTCTGGACACAAGTCCTTTGTCTGAGGGATTGCTGGTTAAAATTTTTTACCACTCTGTTGGTTTTCTTTTCTCTCTCTTGGTGATTAGCTTTGAAGTGCAAAAACTTTTCAATAATGTGAGATCCCATTTGTTGATTCTTTGAAGTGTTTCCCTTGCAGTTTGCGTTTGGTTCATGAATACTCTGCCTACACCTATGTCTCCAAGACTTCTACCTACCCTGTCTTCCAGGAGATTTAGTGTTTCTCTTTTAATATTGAGGTTTTTGATCCATTTAGACTTTAGTTTTGTGCATGGTGATATGCATGGATCTAGTTTCAGTCTTCAGCATGTAGAGAGCCAATTTTTCCATCACCATTTTTGAAAGAGACTATCCTTCTTTCAGTGGACATATTTATCCCTTTGTCAAATATCAGGTGGCTGAGTGTCTTTGTAGTTGTGCTTGCATCTTCTAATCTGTTGCATTGATCCTCAGGTCTATTTCTTTGCCAGTACCAAGCTGATTTTATCACTGTGGCTTTATAGTACTGTTTCAAGTCAGGAATTGAGATGTCTCCTGCCTTGCTTTTGGTGCCTAAAATTGCCTTTGCTATTGTAGGTTTCTTCTGTTTCCAAATGAATTTTAGGAGTGTTTTCTCTAGATCTGTGAGGTATGTCAATGGTGTTTTGATTGGGGTTGCATTAAATCTGTATAACAGTTTTGGGAGTATAGCCATTTTCACAATGTTGTTTCTTCCTAACCAAGAGCTAGGAATGTCCTTCCATTTTCTTATATCCTCTTCAATCTCCTTTTTCAGCATAGTATAATTTTCAGCATAGAGTTCTTTTAAATTTTTAGTTAGGTTGATTCCTAAGTATTTCATTTTTTGAGATGTTATTGTAAAGGGCGATATTTCCATAAATTCTCTCTCAGTGAGTTTTTTGTTTGTGTACAGGAATGCTATTTATTTTTGAGCATTGACTTTGTATCCAGCTAAACTACTGAACTCATTTATTACCTCTAGCAGACTTTTAATGGAGTTTTTTGGGTCTTCTCTATAGCGTATCATGTCATCTGCAAATAGTGATAATTTAACTTCTTCCTTTCCTGTCTTTATTCCTTTTATTTCTCTCTCTTGTCTGAATGCCCTGGCTAGTGTTTCCAGAACTATGTTGAAAAGGAGTGGTGAGAGTGACATCCTTGTCTTGTTCCTGATTTTAAAGTGAAAGCTTTCATTATTTGACCCTTTAGTATAATGTTGTCTGTTGGTTTGTCATAGGTGGCCTTTATAAGTTTGAGGTAGACGCCGTGTATTCCAAGTTTCTGAAGGGTTTTTATCATGAACATGTGTTGGACTTTGTCAGAAGCTTTTTCTGCATCTATTGAGATGACCATGTGGTTTTGGTTTTTGGCTCTGTTGATGTGGTGTATTACATTTATTGATTTGCATATGTTAAACCATTCCTGCATTCCTGGAATGAACCCCACTTGGTCATGATGTATAATCTTCTTGATGATTTGCTGCATTCTATTTGCCAGTATTTTGTTGAGAATCTTTGCATCAATGTTCATTAGTGAGATTGGCCTATAGTTCTCTTTTTTGTTTGCATCTTTCTCTGGTTTTGGTATCAGAGTAATACTTGCCTCCAGAAATGATTTAGGGAAGATTGCTTTTTTCTCAATTTCGTTGAAGAGTTTAAGGAGTGCTGGCATCAAATCTTCTCTAAATTTCTTGTAGAATTCAGCTGTGAATCCATCAGGACCTGGACTTTTCCTTGTTGGTAAGTTCTGAATTACATTTTCAATTTCAGTAGTTGATATTGGGTTATTCAAAATTGCTATATCTTCTTGATTGAGCTTTGGTAGTTCATATGTTTCTGGAAATCTGTCCATTTCCTCTGTGTTTTCCACTCTATGTGAGTAGAGATTTTCAAAGTAGGTATTCATGATCTTTTGAATTTCCTTGGGATCTGTAGTAATTTCTCCCTTTTCAGTTCTTATTGCATGAATTTGGGTTTTTTCTTTCCTTCTCTAGATAAGGTTAGCTAGGGGTTTGTCAATTTTGTTGATTCTCTCAAAAAACCAGGTTTTGATTCATTAATTCTTTGTATTTTTTTTTTAGTTTCAATTGCATTGATTTCTGCTCTAGTCTTTACAATTTCCTCTCTTCTATGGGCTTTGGGTTTAACTTGCTCTTGCTTTTCTAGATGCTTGAGATGGAGCATTAGGTTGTTTATTTGTGCTTGTTCTGTTTTCTTGATATAACAGTTTATTGCCATGTATTTCCCTCTTAAGCCTGCTTTCATTGCATCCCACAGATTACAGTATGTTGTTTCTATATTTTCATTGAATTGTAGGTATTTTTTTATTTCTACTTTAATTTGATCTGTAGCCCACTGGTTTTTCAAAAGGCTGTTATTTAATTTCCATATATTTCTGTAGGTTTTACAATTTCTTGTGCCACTAATTTCCAATTTCAGTGCAGTATGCTCAGATACTATGCTTGGTGTCATTCCAATAGCTTTGCATTTGCTTAAGAATATTTTATGGGATAATATATGGTCTATTTTGGAGAATGTCCCATGTGCAGCTGAGAAGAAAGTTTATTCTGATGTGGTTGGGTGGAACACTCTGTAAACATCTACTAAGTTCAATTTCTCATAGGTATGATTCAGTTCTGTTATTTCTTTGCTGACTTTTTGTCTAGTTGATCTATCTCTTTGTGACAATGGGCTGTTAAGATCTCCTGTTATAATTGGATTCTTGTGCATTTGGTTTTTCATGTCCATCAGTATCTGTCTTATATAGTTGGGTGCTCCTCTATTTGGCACATATATATTTATAATTGTTAGTTCTTCCTCTTGAATTTTACCACGAACAAGTATGTAGTGACCTTCTCTATCTCTTTTAATCATTGTAGGTATGAAGTTCACATTGTCTGCAAATAGAATAGCTATCCCAGCTTTTTTCTGGGTTCCTGTTGCATGGAATACTGTTTTCCATCCTTTGACTTTTAAGCTATGAGTTTCCTTTTGGGTCAGACGTGTTTCTTGTACACAGCATATTGTGAGGTCCAGTTTCTTGATCCATTCTGTCAATCTATTTTTTTATAGGTCAATAGAGGTCATTTATATTTGTGGATAGCACTGATATGTACTGACTCGACTTTGCCATGTTACGTTCCAGTTGTTTCTTTTTGCTTTTCCTCTTATTTAATTGCCTATCGTACCTGGTCATTTCTTTCTGTTGTTGTTTTGGGGATTGTGGTCATTTTTATTTCTGTCTAGTATGTCCTTCAGTACTCTTTCTAGGGTTCATTTGGTGGACATGAATTTCTTCAGTTGTTCCCTGTGATAGAAGTATCTTGTTTCTCCATTAAATTTGAATGAAAGTTTTGGTGGGTACATCAGTCTGGGTTGAAGGTTGTTTTCTTTCAGGGCTTGAAATACCTTACTCCAAGATCTTCTTGACTTGAGGGTTTGTGCTGAAAAGTCTGCTGTGATTCTAATTGGCTGTCCCTGAGAGGTGAGTTGTGTCTTTTCTCTGGCAGCTTTTAATATTCTGTTTTTATGCTGTATGTCTGAGATCTTAATTATTATGTGTCTGAGTGTAGATTTATGTTGATTGTGACTGTTTGGTGTTCTATATGCCTCACTTATCCTCATATCAGATTCTTTCCCCATGTTTGGGAAATTTTCTGCTTTTTTTCTGTAAATACTTTATGTATGTCATTTACCTGCACTCCTGTATCTTCGCTAATGCCCTTTATTCTCATATTGTTGCTCTTGGTATCACTGTGAAGCATCTGGATTGTCATTTCATGCTACTTTATTATATTTAAAAGTTCTATCCTTTCCTGATCACTAACTGTGAACCTCTCCTCAAGGCCTGAAATCCTATCCTCAGCTTCCTTTAGGCAGTTTTGCACGCTTTCAATAGAATTTTTTGTTTCTTGGATGTCTCTTTGAGTTTGTTTCATGAATTCTGCTTGTTTTCTATATTGTTCATTCAAAGTTTCAATCAGTTTGCCATGCTCATGTACTTTTTTCTCTAGTTCTTCTTTAGCTGCATTCAACAACTCCTTTACTAAAGTTGTTATTTCTATCTTTACATAGGAGACTACTTCTAATTTGATTTCCTCTATAGCCTGATGCAGTTGTTTTTTTTATTTCACTGGCTGTCTTTTCAGAGATTCCCAGAGTGTTACTTTTGGGGTCCTCTATTTCAATGTCTCCTATACTTGCTTCTGGTGAATTAGATGTTTGAGACTGCATTTTGCTTTTTTGTTTTGTCATTTTCACTCTGCCTGGTGTTTTCTATGCTTAGGAGGGGATCACACACACTCTTTTCAGACACACCAATGTCTTACAGTTAGTTGGAGGTGGTTTTTACTACCGGCCCTATTGATCCACTGTACACCTCTATTTTAGGGGTATACTCACCACATTGAAACAGTCAATCCGGTGTAGTCTAATGTTCACCACCTGGGAGCAAAGTTCCAAATTTTCTCACACTAACTGGATACTGCTGAGATCTTCTTATGTTCCAGGTGGAAGGGCAGGCCCATCTGTAGCAGTCCAGGGCAGTTTTCAGTCTTGGGTGATTCTTCTTGATGTTCCAGGTGGCAGGACAGGCCCATAGGGGAGGTTCCTACCCATGAGGTGGGCTTGGGCTGAGTTTCAGGTGGCAGGGTGGGCCCTCGTTGGAGGTTCCAGGCAGCTTACCACTGATGCTGGCTTCTGCTAAGTTTCTGGAGGCCGGGCGAGCCCATGGTGGAGATTCTTGCCAGCCTGCCCCTGATGCAGGCTTCTGCTAAGTTCCTGGATGCAAGGCGGGCCCACGGTGGAGGTTCTGGGCAGCCTATGCCTGATACATGTTTTGGCTAAGTTCCGGGAGGCAAGGCGGGCTCATGGTGGAGATTCTGGGCAGCCTACCCCTGATGCAGGCTTACACTAAGTTCCTGGAGGCAGGGCGGGCCCACAGTGGAGGTTCTGGGCAGCCTATTCCTGATACAGGCTTTCATTAAGTTCAAGTTTGGCTTTATTAAAGAAACAAGTTAAGACTCATCCCAACACCTAGGTAAGAATTCTCCCTGTATTGTCCTTAACAGACTTTATCCTGATCTATGAGCATCATAGTCTCATTTACTATCAAGATCTCAGTAGTGACTGAGAGTAAGCAGGATTTCCAAATTTTAAAACTGGTCCACAAGGTAGGGTGAGAACGTTCTCAGACAGATAGTATGTCAGTTTATAATTTATTGTCCCCAACACCATCATATCTCAAAAAGAATGATGCAACTTTCCATTGAGGATTATTTCACAGGTCCTCAAGTGAGGTAAACCTAAGCTCAAATCCTAAGCCTCTGACATTTAAATACCTATTTGTTGCTTCGTAATATAGGAAGGTGTTCTTTAGTTATAACACACATTATGTAACCCATTATGCAACTTATTTGACTTAACACTTTTTTTCTAAGTATCTTATTAATACATGTATTGGTACATAATGTTTACATTCCTTATGAAGAATTGATACATATACATAACACATTTAACTGTTTTATTTCCTTTCTCCTTCCTATGTTCTTTTTTTATGCGTTTTTGTAGTACCTAATGGCTACATTCCTTGTGCAGAATTGGTACATGAACACAACACATTTCAATACCATTTTTTCTCCCCTCTCCTCTCTTGTATCCTTCCTCACTCCATCTCTAGATTCCCTACCCCTTTGAGAAAGATTCATCTCCCTACTTCCTACTATATATCTTTAATTTTACACAAATGCTCATATAAAAGTAACCATGTGATGTTTAATCTTGTGCATCTGATTTATTTCACTTAATATTATTCCATCTTACCCAACAAAGAATGGTAGTGATCAAGATATCAAATAATAACTAGTGCTGAGTGGATACAGGGATAAAAGGAACACTTCTGCACTGTTGGTGGGAATGTAAACTAGTGTGATCACTGTGGAAATCAATATGGAAATTACTCCAAAACATGAAACAAGAAATGTCATTTGTTCTATTTCTTTCTAGGAACATATTTTCCCAAAAGAGTTAAATACACCATATTACGATGTTGCACACATACACAATTCACAGCTAAATGATAGAGAAAATGTGTTACTATATATTAGAGAGTATTACTCTGAAGTAGAGAAATATAAAATTGAGTCCTTTTTAGGAAAATGGATGCATCTTGAGATAATAATAGTAAGGGAAATAAGTTTATCATGTTTTAGCCATATAAACTTTAGTAAGTCCACTTATTGTTGTTTCCTTATTTGTGAAACAAGGAAAGAAATGATATTTATCTTGTATAATTATCCAGAGAATTGAATGAAATATTGAAATGAAATATCTACTGGAGTGCTTGCAACAGGAGAAGAAATTCAATAAATGGTTTCTGATAGGATTTTTGGGTTGGAAGTAATTTCACTTTGCAAGATTGACAAAGACAGACATATCTAGAGAAAATAATAACACTGTGGATGTTGTGTAGCTCATGATTCTTTCCCTATATTTAGAAACTGCTTATAGCTCTGGGCTTGAAAGAAATCTTAGCCCCTTCCTCATTGCTGGGCCAGAATGTGCAACACTTACAATTTTAAATTAGAGAGGTTTATTTTGGTTGACATTTTCAGACTGTCTTTGACTGAACTCAAGGCAGAAATAAGACAAAAGAGAGATAAAGTGGAGGAAAAGTTGCTCAACCCATAGCAGTCAGAAAAGAGAGAAGAAGCTAGACACAAGAGCAGACATTTCCAGGTCATGTTTAACCATGTTCTACATCCAACCAGGCCCACTTTGTAATAGCATATTAAGTTATTGAACTCATCAATGGACTCATCCACTGATGAGTGTAGTAGCACTGTGACTCATACACTGTCTATACACATGAGAGTCCTAAAGATTTTAGATCTTAATTGTACTCTTTCATCCATAGCCCCAAAGACTTATGTTCATCTGTCTGCATTTAGTCTCTCTAAAAGTCATTCAAGTTTTAAGATTGATGAAACATAAAAATCCAAAGTTTTCTCAGAGACTCAAGGCATACAGTTAGCTGTGAGCCTTTATAAAAACAAAGGTAAATACTTTGAAAATACAATAGCACCTGGTAAACATTCCCTTTCCAAGAAAAAGTGGGACAAAATACCCAACTCCCACAACTTAAAGGAGGAGAGATTTATTTTGGCGAATGGTGTCAGTCCATGTTCAGCTGATTCCCATGCAGAAAGAAGATGACCATGGAACATGGTGAAGGAAATAATGTTCAGCTTACAGCAGAGAGGAAGCAGAAAAAGAGAAAAGCATGGTTTAGGAAAGTACCTCCTCAATTCATTTCAACCATGACCCACCTTAAATGATGTCCCTTTTCCTATCAGCACATTTGCCTAATGAACTCATCAATGGATAGATGAATACAATGATAACTGTAGTGTCCCCTTTATGGAGTCCCTTTAGAAATATATGAGACTGGGAGGAAATATCAGATCTTAATCATAACAGTAGGTATCAGTGCTCTATAGATACTTGTTGCTTTCATCAGAAAGAGTGATCAGGTATGTTAGATAATAGATAAGTAGGACTATAGCTTGGGAATCAGAAATTCCAGTTTCTAGTTGCACATTTGTCTCTGAATTGTTCAAGTTCCATTAGTAATTCCTATCCTTCAATAGTTTCAACACTTAAATGGGAAAACAAATTTTGTTATTAATGTATTCACTAATGTTTTTCATTCTAATATGTCTAATAGCTAATAGTCACATTCTGGTTGATTACCTGTCAGCAATAAAAAGTACTTTGAAAAGTAAGTGAAATAGTAAGATGATATTATTTATATGGGCAACACTGAAATGTGAAGAATTTGTTAAAGGGATAAAAAGGGCACAGAGAGACATTATAGGTTGGAACAATGCTCTATGAAAATAACTACCTCACTGTGTATATTTTATATACTAGTATGTCACTTATGTGAAGTGAAAAAATGATTAAGAACATGATGCATGTTGGGAGCCTGGTCTCAGCCATGCAAATAGCAGAGCACATCAGCTTTTAGCCAACTGGCAAATGCTTCTCCTTGAGGAAGCTAAAATTTCCTACAAGCAAGCTTTTTTAAGTAGACAGGCAGTGTATTTAGATTTTGTGCAATCTAGGGTGGAAAGGACTTAAAGAGAATTTTAAATTCCACTGCAATTAGTGTCTGTGCAAATGAACAAGACCCATTTGTCCCAAGCGTTTACTGCTGATTATGCTCTATTTAGCAATACATATTTGAAACAACACATGCCAAAATTTATTTTTAAGATTTAAATATTTTCTTGATTATTAAAGTAAATCAATTTTGTTGTGGGAAATTTATGAACTACGGAATGTTCAATATTCATGACAAAGGTATATGGAATACTATTATGATATAACAGGCACTATGCTAAGCATGCATTAACTAATACATCTAGCTTCTTAACAGTCCTGTCAGGTGAACATCATTTGGATTTCTATATTTTTGTGAAGGAAACTCAGATTCAGTTTTCTTGTTCAAGCTCAAAGTACTCATGTATGGTACAGGTAAAATTTCAGATCTATTTTATCTGACTCTAAATTTTGTTTTTAGCATGTTATAAAACAAGTGAAACATAGAGTGTGAGAGAAAGATCAATTTATTATTTCACCAATCCAATTTAATCATTGATAATTTTCTGATATATATATATATATATATATATATATATATAAAACAACAGATTAAATGGAAGTGTGAAGTCTTACCTTATCATTTCATGAATATAATGATGAAAGAAGTGCATGGAATTACTCTAGTTGCTGATCCATTATAAAAACAAGCAAAATAAGCCAGGAGTGGTGGCTCACACCTTTAATCCCAACACTTGGGAGGCTGAGGCAGGAGGATTGTTGTGAGTTTGAGACCAGCCTGGGCTACAAAGTGAGCTCAAGGCCAGGCTGAATTGCATAGTGACCCTGTCTAAAAAAAAGCAAAATATTCAGAAAATGTGGACATTAGAGTAAAAACCTACAGAATATATTGTTTAAAATAGCTACTATTAAGTGTACTGATTACCTTTTGAAAATGTACACTTTTTTAAAGGAGAGGGAAGAGAGAACATGAAATAAAGTCTATATAAAAAGAGGATTGGAGTAACAAGGGGAGAGCAGAAGAATAAGAAGAGTATTGAGGAGGCATGGAAATGGGGGTATGTTACACGTTTATCTGAATATTACAAAAAAACCCACTAATCTCTATGCATAATAAAACAAGAGAATGTCTGAAAACTACACATTTTTAGCATGTTAGCAACCAGAATTCTACTTATCTTACTTGTCATCTCATTATGTCAAAATTTCTGCTTTAAACTGCAGCACTATATTTTTCAATATGTTATCATTTGGTACTTTTATGGTTTCCTACTTTCCAGCTTTTAAATAATGTTTCAGTAGATATACCTTTGGACAGATATTTATTAATTTTACAGAATTTCACAAAGATTTTCTTTTTCTAAGAATGAATCATGTAGTTATAGAAAATAAAACACAATACCTAGAGCAATAATATACATAATTTAACTTCTGAGATGAAGCGAATTTTCAGTAAAGGGGATGCTACTGAAAAATGTCTTCAAAACATTGCAATTAATATACTGAGCATTATTGGCAAGAATATTGGTAAACTACAGAATTGTAAAGCCACACTCTTTGGACAATTTATCAAACTTTTAAAAAATCACAGTAAATTAAATGAAAATTATTCAGAAAAATTCAAAATAAACTCCTTATTTCTAGTATGATACAAATAAGAAAAACACCTTTTATAAATAAAAACTAAGCCCTGTGGCAGAACTTCAGTAAATATTCAGTAAAACTTCTATTTACCCTTTCTTTCTGAACTCACATTTTAGATTATATTTCCAAACTGCTATGCCATTAATTGTGACCAAAGACGGAGCTCTAACAAACAGAATGGAAGATGAAGTATTTTTTTGTAATGTCCAGGACTTGCTCCAAATATCTTCCACATATGACAATTTACATTCTCTTTTACCACTAGTTTGATACACATGATCACAGTAACTTAGGAAGCTGTGAATAAGGCTGGAAAAACCAAATATAGATCAACATTTGGAAGAAGCCATTACTTATAAAATTTATTGAGAATAACAAGTAAATTTCTACTGTATTTGGGCCCTTAAAATTTGGGGGTTTTTTTGTTGTTGTTACAGTAGATAGTATTGCCCAAAGTAATGCAAATCATTCAATGAAATGCAGTGAAAATCCTTGCAATGGTCAAATATAGTTAGCAAAAATGAGTAAGCCTCCTTAGGTGATTAAAATTTTTTTAAATTAAAATAGGATTTTAGATGAAAGGACCATCGGGTAAAGTTTCACAGAACTATGGTCAAAAGTAACAAGGAAATAGAGTTATGATAGAGGATTGTGTTTGGTTAAGATTTCAAATGGTAAATCTGAACTTTAATGACTAGAAAAAAGACTTGAAATAATGTTTAAATTCTATTTGATGGACATTGAAAGCAGAATAAAAAAGGAAGAAGGCAAAGACATAAGAGACAACTAAGAGAAAATTAGTTTGAGTCAGACTTGCAATATTTGCCATAAATGAAATGTCGACTCTCATGATCACATCACTTGAATTTTTCTTTGCCAATAGTGGACTTTTTCTATGAATAGTTTCTTTTGCTTCAGTCTCCTTAATGGAAAGAAAGCCAGAAATCTCCCACCTTAGTTGTTTTTAACCCCTTGAGATCCTGGGATCACAGACACAGCTAATTAGGTCCAGAATTTGAGCAACTTGAAACAAAACAGCCATTCATATGCTTCACAAGCTATTCATGGTCAAGGACATATTCTTACAAGAGAACTTCATCTAATCTAGCTATTCTAGTCCAATTAGGTCATATTTTTGTTATGTCTGAATGTAAAACATATATAAAGTCAATTAGGCCAAAGTATCAAGATCACCAAAAGTGTAAATACAGAATCACTATGTGGAAGAATGTAAAATAAGCACAAATGTACATCAATGAGCCTTGTTCTATCCAGAATAATACAGTAATTGCTGTTATACTCTACAACTCCAAATGTCTTTAAAATAACTTTTCATTACCTGAAACAAGGAAAGCATGCCTTTTTGTTTTACTAAAAAATAATTATTAAAATATTCTCAAGAATATTTAAAAAAACAACATGTTCTTAACAGGGAAATCTGGGATTTTTAAGTTAGACTGTAATTATATTGTAGAAACGATATGGCTTCTTTGGACTTGTCTGAGAATGAAATGGATATTATAGAGAAGAAATTACATTGTATGCTTTATATATGCCATATTTGATATGCTAAAACTCCCCAAAATTATTTCCAAGCAGCACATTTTTCCTGAACTTTTGACATATATAAAAACCACCTTCTTCAAAAGTTAATTAATATGCACAATAAACATTTATAACTTAATATATCTCAAGAAAAATTCCAATCTTGTCTACCCAAAAGTATAATTTTGTACTTTGAACAGCAGCCAGAAGACAAGTTGGCCTAAAATTATTTTCCTTACTTCTGTTGGCAAAGAACAATTCTAAATGGTGAAAATAGCAGAAGAAAAATGCCAAAAGAAAACTGATAGATGGAAAAAGGAAGCAAATAATTTAGAAGCCCTACACTGGAAGAGGAACATAGAAGCAGTATCTTATCACCCTCTTCTCATGTAATAGAAAGAGGTAACCCAGGTCAAATATTTCCAATCTGAGTACGGGAAAAAAGACAACTCACATAGGCTTATTTCTTCTCCATTACAAACAGGAATCCCCTCAGTAACACCTGGAAAACTCAGTAGCACTAACAGAAGGAATTTATCAGAACTTGCAATGACAGTCAGTGGCCAGAGAGTGAGCTTTTCTTCCCACCAAGCTTGAGTTTCTCCTCCTCCATCAAGATATCCTGCCCAGCATGGTGGTACTGACAAGACAACTCTTGATCAAATTGTTCCAGATTGGGGAGGTTTTGTCCTTGGAGTTCAGAATCTCCTACCTCAAACTAGATGTTCTAGGTGTCTTGGCCAGGAGAAAACATACTCTTTCCCTCCAACAGCAGTAACAGAGATCAGTAAGAGGTTTTCAATGCCTGGTAAGTTAAGGAGGTATACACACACGCATACACACACACACACACACAGAGAGAGAGAGAGAGGTCTTGAAAATTGAATTATCACTGGAAGGAAAGCCTACGAAAACTGGTATACTTGTGGGCTAAACCTAAATGGTTTTATGCCCTGGTAAAATAAATGATAATATAGAACACAGAATTTTTAATGCAGTAAAAAATATACAGGACATAATAAAAGTTAATCTGTGATACCATGGACTAGTATAATCATAATTTGAATGAGAAAAGAATGAGATGCCATCAAATATCAAAGTGAATCAGATATTTGAATTATCTGGAAAGACTTGTAAAGCAGATCTCATAAATTTCCTCCAACAACCAAATGAGAAGTTCCTTGAAATATATGAAAATAGAGAAAATCCTAGAAAGTCATATATGTTATAAAATAAACCAAATGGACAATGTACAACTAAAAATTTGATAAATCAAAAAACAAAAACCAGCAGGATGGTCTCATAGTAAATTGGAGATAACAGGAGGATAAAAATTAATAAACTTTGAGACAGACTAATGTAATTTACCTGATCTGAACAACAGAGTAGGAAAAAGAGTAAAAAATTGAGCATAGAATCAGAATCTAGTAAAAAAATAAAAGTCCAATATTTGTAGCATGAGAGTCCAAGAAAGAGAGGAAAAAATGAAATGGAATTGAAAGACTATTCCAAGAAATAATGCATGAAAGAGAAAGATCATCACGTTTAAAAGAATCACAGCTCTTAAGAAATATACAGTAAGGTGCATTGTAATTAAACTTTTGAAAAATAAAGGAAACAAAAGATTTTGAATGTAATGAGAAAAGAAACACCTGATATACAACAGAATACCAATTAAAATGCTGTAATTTCTCATCAGAAGCAATGAAAACCAAATGCATGTGACAAAACAGATTCTGAAAGGAAGGAAATTTCAATAAAAAGTTTTATATTAGGAAAAATTATCCTTTGGGAATAAGGGAGAAAAATACATTTTCAGAGAAAGAAAGGCTAAAAGAGGTTGTTGTTAGTAGACCTACTTTTAAAGAATGTACTAAAAAAGTTCTTCAAACTAAAAGGAAGTGGTAAATGATAAAACATTTCACATCATGAGGAAGAACTAAGTGATGACAACAACAAAATCCCATAAATATGACTTTAGGAATTTTTCAAATAATTTTGCTGACTGAAACAAAAATTATGACACTATCTAATTATCAAGGACCCACACAGTTCTTTCCATATTGTCTTTATGATTCAATTTCCTACCACTGTTGCTAATATTCACTTTGCTGCAACTGTACCAACCTTCTTATTGTTCCTCAATACATCAGAAATAACCTTCTACAGTTTTGACAGTCACTGATAGTTCCTTCTGCTTAGAACATTCTTCCTTCAAACACACGTCATATTTCTTCAAAAGTCTCCTACTCAAAAAGATTCTTCTTGACTATTTTTCCTTGAAAACTTCCCCCCTACTCCCAGTTCTCTCTACTTCTATTGTGTTCTTTTTTAATTCCCTTTCAAAAAATCACTTCTGAAATATAAAATTTATGTTCTTTTTTCTTCACTTTTGTATCTCCTGTCTTTAAAACAGTGAGCAACACAAAATTAAGTCATATGTTATAAAAAATGAATGACTGCATTAGCAAATTCAAGATTTTACTCTTGCATACCCTGGGAATGACTTGATGCCACATTTGGCAGACCATGCAAGTCATATATTTTATCAAGCTGGGAGAAGTATCATCAGAGAGTAAAAGTCACATGAAAATTGAGATTATTGCAAAATAAGAATATATAGCAATACCGTGATATTTTACTTCTTATTCTAATCATCATGTCACCTATCTGTTGAACAGTAATTATGTATTGAGTGTTATATACAAAGCTCTTTTTATTATTTGCAACAAATTTGTACACATTGTCATTTTCTTTGTTATAACTTGCTGATTAAAAAATTACCACAGATTTTATAACCACCTTTTAAAAGTAAGAAAACTCAAAATTAAAAAGGAAGTGTGGAAGGACAGACTCCTATGTTAAGTATGGATATGGTTTAAAACATGATTTCCAATTTTAAAAAATCATAATATTTTAACATTTGTTTCAATGTTATTAACTCTCATAAATAAACTAGCAAAAGTTTAAGAGTTTAAGTAACTTGCTTTGAGTCACAAATCTAAGTAAATAGTATAGTTAAAATATCTCCCTACACTATTCCTAAGGGTGTGGTATATAAAATATACTTTCCTACCTCCTACAAGCTTATCCCCATGATTCTCAAGCAGGTTGTCACCATGTCATAAAGGATATGTGTAGATATTTTGGGGAATGGATGATACCACAATGAATTGTACATACCACTGACACTTAGAAAATGGGGTCCAGCAATGTGAAGTATTTATACTGTGCACAGAACCAATTTCACACAACAAAGCACTATCCCATGAAAAAGTCAAATGACTAATTAATAATATCTACTCATGTCACATTCTGTGTGAATGCTGGGTTAAGTGCATGAATTCAAAGTAAAAATTCTCTGGCTTTTACTCAGACATCTCATAGGTCAGTGGGAAACATAAGCAGGCAATTTTTTCATAAAGAACTATGAGCAATTTATCAAAACTATGGATAAAACAATATGAGAAGCAGAAATAATAAAGAAAATAAGTAAAAAAAGCATCCATTGAGGAGATCACTTTTGAATTGGATCTTCAAAACCATATATATATGGTTTTGAATATATATATAGCTTTGAAATTATAATACTTGCATTTATTCATGTGCTCCAGTATGACATTTCAATGCTTGCATACAATGTATAATCATAAATAAAGGTAATTAGCATATGTAATACCTCAAATACTGACCATTTCTTTGTATTGATAACATTCAAAATCCTATTTTAAAATATTAATTTAATTATCAAAACAATAATTAAGCTATTAAATATGACTTTAAATTATAGAAAATGAGGTGTGTATTTCAGATAAATTAGTCAGGACATATGAAGGCATTAAATGTGAAAGTACATGTCAAGAAAATTATCTATAGGCAATCATTCACTACAACTACCATTTTTGGGTTTAGTTACATTCTACATTGGCTAATTCCTACAATATTTCTTAATTAGAAAAAAAACTACATAGTCTTTCTCTAACACAGCTTTTTCTTCTACAAAATTGGAATAGAATCTATGTCATAGGATTGATAGGAGAGTAAATGTCTTAACATATGTGAAATATTTGGAATGATATCTAGCATGTAATTATATTTCAATTAATGCTACTGTTAGTCATTTTAAAAATAAGATTTTTTATTATTCTGTTCCAGTATAGGTCTAAGATTGATGATACATTACATAGACAAAGAGATGATAGATAGATAGATAGATAGATAGATAGATAGATAGATAGATACTGCAGTTGAGGGAAATTTTAAAGATGTCTAGTTTTAAAAAATTGAGCTGAGATATTTGAGACAAAAAGATAACTCTTCATATCACAAACTTCTCTGTATTTATAATGTATATAAAGTGTTGAGATTTTATCCTATATGAAATGGAGAGCCATAGGCAGATCTTAAGCAGAGAAATAGCATATTCACATTTGGAGTTTTATACTATTCGGACTCTTGTGTGGATGATGAACTGAAGAAGAGGGACTGTTATCAGGGAGATCACGAAGAAAGTGCTTGTACATAAATGAAATTAAATTAAAATGTAGATAAAGAGATAATATACATAATTTAAGATGATATCAGATAAAAAAGGATGGATTCATGAAGGATTCACAATTTGTAAGAGTTGAATATTGATTGAGCATAAATGAAGCTGGAATAATGTGAAAAATGGAAGTTAAAATATCTAGAGCTAAAAGTCCCTTGACTCTAATCCAATGCTCTTAACATTTCTCTAAGCTGTTTACTTTTCTGTGCTGCTATTTGCTTGTGCTGGACATCTTCCATGGCACAGGAACCTGCTCTTTTAGTGGAGTATCCTGTGTATATTGTTTGTCTATTTTTGCACTAAGAGTTTCTAAAATGGAACTGCAAATTCTCTTTCTTTATGATGCTCATTTATAGATTTATAGAAGCAGTCTTGGAGATTTGTCAACCTCTACACAGAGGGTTCTATTTTCCTTGGGTGGCCTGAGCATGGACAGAGGAGTTGAGGAAGGTGCGGAAAGTCCCCTGTTGCCTAACGGTACAGTTCTATGGGGTTCACTTTTGTGTCTCCATGGGAAATTTCTACAAATACTGTGATTTCAGCCACGCTGGGGGCTTTGCACAAACAGAGTACTCTTGGCTGAGCCACTGTTTCTTCCATTTCTGAACTTTGTGTGTTTCAAGGGAAATCTGATCTGAACCCTTCTGATTCATTTACACTTAAATCATCCAAAGGCTCTGTTGTAAGAGTGAACTCCACTCCAAAAATATCCTATAAGCTTTAGTTATAAAACTCCCTAAGATTTTTTGGGCTAGAATTTTTTAACTCCCTTTTTCTTTGAAAAAAGATGTTGTGATTTTGCCAAGATTAAATAGATTTCCAATGTCAAAAGGGTTGTGTTTGGTTAAAGAGTCAGAAATCATGAAACTCAAAGTCCCAAAGTCTTCAAGAATTGGCAATAATTAATCACAGAAGAATGGAATAAAATGATAAATCTAAGATCAGATGGGTTAGAGGATGACAGGAGGCATTCATTCTATGTTTTTGTCTCAGTGTCCAGAAGCCTCAGAACTCTCATCCTTTAACTGGGGGAACAGAACCATGAGACAGCACACTCTTGCAAGGCAACAGCAAAATTAGGCAGAAAGAAAATTTCAATTTTGAAACAAATGTCTGAGGGTTTAAAATGCTTTTCACTGACTTTCCTCTAAATTCTCTAAAAGCTCCCTGATTTGGGAATAATTATGCCTGTTTTTCAGAGTAACAGAAGGAGCTTAAGAAGAAATGAGGTGACATATTGAAGGCCACAGAACTGAAACAACAGTGATCAGGCATTGTCTTTGTCTAACTTCAGACTAGTTTAGAATGGAAGAAATAAAATGTGATGCCTTACCTTGGGATTACTGACAGACAAGAAAGCCACTATTAATGGCAGGAAGTCTTCCTTGATGTCTCCCAGTTTAGAATTATCCCTTGCTCTTTTGGATCCCCATGGAGTGTTTATGCATGCATCTCTTAGAACATGTAAACATTCCTCTTTTGTTTTAAGGTAACCTTTATAAAGCTCCAATGCATTATTATTTGTATTTTGTCAGAGCATAAATCACTCAAAAATGAAATATATGTTACTTATCTTTCAATTTAGTGTCTAATTCAGTGTCAGGCAAAAATATGTACATCTGTGAGCATGTATTAATATAAATGTATGTGAATGTGCTTGGATATGAGATAAATGTATTTCAGAGAAATATATCTTGGTAGGGGAGAGACTGTATTCACATGTACTTGAAAAATGTCAACTGTTTATGTATGTTCATCTCTGTGTGTATTGGGAAGATACAATTCTATGAGTACTCTTAGAGGTGATGTCTAAATTTTATTCTGAGACTATGTTGGAAAGACATGGAATTTTGTTTTTTGGAATATTTCTTTGATAAAATTGAAAGATTTATGGCCAAAATTTAGCCCTTAAATTGACAAAGACTTGCTCTAAATGCATTTCAAAGTTTTCTCTGAGTGCTCTCTAACAGAAATGAAACACAAAGCCAGAAATCCACAAAATAGTGTCAGAAAATTTCACATTTGAAGCCCTCAATATCCTTTTTCTGTAGCCATCTGTGTTTGGTCTTAACACACCCAGGCACTGTGGCCTTCGGGTTAGACCAAGTCTCCTTGGAACAAGGGAAATATCTATGAACTAGAGTTGAGCAAGAAACTCAGGGATGTCCTTACAAAACAGAAGGCTTCCAAGTGATTTTTTGAGGAAGAGGGGCTGGCATTAAATTCTTTCAGCCATCACTCTGAACTGAATGAGAATCTATAGAATTTTTTAAATCTCTGACCTCTTGTAAACAGACACTCCTCTTTTAATGAGCAAGCCACGTTACTGTGACTCAATTGTCAAACAAATTAATTGCTAAATGAGAAATTGAATATGGTATGTATGTTACAAATATTCAGAACAAAGAAATGTTCAAAGAAAATTCTACCTTGATAACTTTGCTTTTATTTGTATAACTCTTACATGTAATACTGAAATGTAAACAGAATGTAAAACTACAGTACTTTACAGTAAAATCACCAAAAATTATGCTACATACTGTATAAACATATTGTACTGAACCAAACAAAAAGCCACGGAAGACCTATAACAAATGATGTACAGAACTGTACAAAAAATATGGCTTGAAAGTCCAAATTGTTCCTCAGTGGTAAGTCCAAATGATTGCTAATAATTTAGGACATTAAGTGAAGAATATATGTAAGACCAATTGACTTGGGAATACACAATCCATTGCAGTATAGTTCTCTTATTTCAGCATCACTCTATAAATGTATTTACAACTGGACCTTTTTAGAAATACATTTCCTTTTTTTATAATTAAAGACAGATTTCTTCTACTTTTTCTACCTGTATTTTATCAAATGCTTCACTTTGGTTTCTATTAATGACCCTTCCTACATATTCTCCCTATTGTACCATAATAGTCATCATCCTAAAATGTGCTTGAGTCTCTCTTACAAAACATACTTCTGTGATACCACAATTTCCTTTATCTAACCTATTTATGTATTTTTATGTTCTACATAGTGAAATTTCTTAACAGTATCCATATTTCAACCTTCACATCACTCCAAATTGGATTGCAGTAAAAATGCACTAGTTGACATGTACGATGCTCATATTGTCAAAATCTATGAGATTTTTCTGACTTCAAACTACTAAACTTCTACACAACTTTTAAATGTTGATTGATGAATTTAGTTAATAGTATTGTTACAAATAATTTATATTAAAATTTAGGTTTACAATACATTATTGTTTATCATAGATAAAATGCTGTGTAGGAGAGCTAAAGCATTCATTTTGATCATCTGAAGCTTTATGCTTATTGATTGATAAATTCCCATTTTTGGTCTAATTCCTGGCAACTGTCATTCTACTCCATGATTCTGGGACTATTTTGGATACTTCAGAACAGAAGAATCATGCAGTATTTGTGAGAGTGATTTATTTCACTTATCATAGTGTCCTCAAGATTCATTCTTATTGGTTCATATTTTAGAATTTGTTATTTTGAGGATAAAATTATATATATATATATATATATATATATATATATATATATATAACTTTATTCATCTGAAGATGAGCATTATGATTATTTCCATATCTTAGCTAAAGGGGATAATGCTGAAATGAAATAAGAGTGGAAGTGAAACTTCAGGATCCTGATTTCAATTCCTTCAGATAAACACCAAGAAATGGGACTGAAGGGATCATATGTTAGTTTATTTTTAACATTTTGAAAAGCTCTCATTCTGTTTTATGTTAGTGGATCTTCAATTGTGGGGTCTGTTGATAGCATGCAAGGGTTCTACTTTGCCCATATCATCTTCAAAATTTGTTTTCTTTTCTTTATGTATAGCAGCCATCTGAAAAAGTGTGAGGTGACATTTCATTTTACTTTTGCACTGTAATGATAATTATGGCAATTGAGTGTTTTTTTCAAATATTTGTAGGCCATTTGTTTGTCTTATGTCAATGTTCTTAAAATACTATTGAATGGGTTATTAATATCATTCTTCATCATTTTATTGTACACTTCTTTGAATTGCTTACATAGCTTGTAAGTAACTACTTGGTCAATATAGTGTCTGCAAATATTTCCTCCTATCCCTTATGCTGTCTTTTTACTGTTTCATTTTCTGTGCAGAGGTATTCAAAATGATATAGTCTAACTTCTTTTTTGATTTTGTTTTCTGTGCTTTTTGTTTCATATACATAAAATCATTCCTAAGATTGAAGTCATAAAGCTTTCTCTCTATGCTTTCTTTTGGATGTTTTACATTATCAGATACAGTGTCTAATACATTTGCATTAGATATTTTGTATAGTGGAAGATAATAGTGTAATTTAATTCTTTTTATTAAAGTCAGAATGACAAATATATTTTTTTGTATTAATGATGCTTAATGTAATATTTTGACATAATGCAATATTTTCTCAAATTTATTTTTAAGGGATTGAAAATTTAATCTTTTTTATTTTAAAAAGGATAAAACCAAAACAATAAAACAGAATAAAGCCAATAAGAACAGAACAATGAAATTGATACAGAACTTCAAAACAATATAATAAGAACCCAACAGTGGCTAACATAATGCCTCTTGTTTTCTTCAAAATAGCTGTTCATACTATCAGACATAATAAAATCAAACAAAACAAAACAGAATAAAAGCAATCAAACCAAACAATGAAAAAGATACAGGATTTCAAAGTAAGATAAAAGGAAATCAACCATCACTATAATTATATATCTTGTTATCTTTAAACTAGCAGCCAAT
Source organism: Hydrochoerus hydrochaeris (assembly GCA_004027455.1). Classification (NCBI taxonomy): domain Eukaryota; kingdom Metazoa; phylum Chordata; class Mammalia; order Rodentia; family Hydrochaeridae; genus Hydrochoerus; species Hydrochoerus hydrochaeris. The sequence goes on from PVLA01000116.1 coordinate 287,757, forward strand.
AACATCAGATATAATAAAACCAAACAAAATAAGTCAAAATAAAATAAAACAAAATGAAACAGTGAAAACAATACAGTAGTTCAAAACAAGACAATAGGAAATTAGCAATGGCTATAACCTTCTCTTTTTATACATCTCCTCCCCATTGATTTCACAATATCTATTGTACATTTTGGATCCAACTAACTCCTTCAATTTTTTATGCTGGGGAGATAGCACAATGTTCACCCATGGGAATTCAAACCATTTCACTCATGAATATGATCTTAATTTGCATCAATTTACCTTCAAGTGTCTCAAGATTATCCTTCTTTCTAGTTGAGTAGCTTTCCATTGTATAGGAATAGCATATTTTTCTTAGCCATTTTGCAGTTGATGGGCAAGCTACCCCTGCTTTTTTTTGGTTTCCTGTCACATGGAACATTGTTTTCTCTCCTTTGACTTTCAGCCTATGAATTTCCTTTCAAGTTAAATGTATTTCTTGAATACAGAATATTGATGGATCTTGTTTGTTAAACCACTTTTCCTGTGTTTCCTATTTATTGGTGAATTGAGACCATGTATATTAATGATTATAACCATCATGCATTAGCTCATCTCTGCCATTCTATGCTCCTGCCATAGGCCCTCCACTTTTGCCCTGCATTCAAATGCCTGCTTTACACAAGAATACCACTTTGCTGTTGGTTCTGTAAACTTGATCATCTTTACCTCTCTAGAATATCTTTCGGAACCCTTTGTACAGTTGGTTTGGTGGTCATGAATTCCTTCAGTTGTACTTTATCATGGAAGTATCTTATTTCTTCATTAATTATGAAAGATAATTTTGTAGGGTACATTTATCTTGGTTGGAATTTATTTTCTTTCAGGACTTGAAACACTTTACTCCAAGTTCTTCTTTGACTTAATAGGTTGTGTTGAGAAGTTCTTCATGATTCTGATGGGCTTCTCTTTATAGGTAATTGGTTTGTTTTCTCTAACAACCTTTAATACTCTGCTCTTGTGCTGAGTTTCTGGTATCTGGAGTTCTGTATGCCTCACTTATATGTATATCATATTCTTTTCCCACATTTGGGAAGTTTTATGCTTCTCCTGTAAATAGAATTATAATGTCATTGTGTAGACCCTTGTTTTTTCACTCATGCCTATTATTCTTATTTTAATTTGTGTCATCCTACAGTCACTGAGTTGTTATTTACTGGTTTGTTGTTATTTTTAAGAGATCTTTCCTTTCATGATTGCAGTCATGCTTTCTTCATAATGGCTTTTCAGTGCAAACTGGAAGCTGACTTTTATGAATGGACAAATGGGTATCAGGAAAAGAAAAGGAAGCTCCTGGAAAGTATAGATTCATTCAAGAATGAATACAAAAAATTTTGCAGTCTGAAAGAAGAACTGGATGTCAAAAATGTTGAATTACCAAGTCAAGGAATAGATTCTCACAAAAGATAAGAGAAAAGCATAATGGTGGCAAAGCAAGGTCAGAACAAATAGCAGTATCCCTCCTGTGGAAGAGCAAGCACAAAACAAAACCAAAGAAAAGAAAACTGATGAGAACACTCCAAAGGAAACAGAGTCTACAAACTTTGTAGATATAATAGGGAACCAACAAAATGGTGAAGAAGGCCCATCCACTCCTGAGGACAAGGAGACTAGGTGTTGTTGTCAAAGTTTTCAAGAAAATAATTTAATACAGGACACATAATTTGTAATATCATTTTGTAATAGTCACCCAAAGAATCAAACACAAAAAAAAGAATACAAGAAATCTGTCCACACACTAAGACTCAAAGAATCTAAATGAGGGCTTAGATCCCATGGCAATATCATGCTGGAGTCCAGCAGAAGCCATAGAGCCCATAGCTATGCCCTCCATGAGTCAAACTAGAGGCCTAGGGCCCGCAACAATATCTCATGCAGGTCTGTTTCATTTATCTGAACTGGAAAAGTCCAAAAGTCAATGGTGAAAGCTAGAAAGTCTGGCAGCAGGATGAAGGCTCTGTATCAGTAGGTTGAGGGTTCTGCACTGGAGTCAGGAACTGATGCTCAAAGTAAAGATCAGGGATCCTCCAAAAAGTACCACAATCATCTTCAGTGATGAGGGCCTGAGCTCCTCAAACAATGAAAACAGCCAAGTTCACATCAGGGTGTAAATGTGACAAGCTTTTCCTGGAGACTGAACAGAACATCTTCCCCTCTGGAACCAGGAAGCAGTAAGGACCAGAATCCTACCCCCCAAAGGGAACAGTAGACATATTCAGTAACGACAAGTTTCTAAGCTCCTCTGAGGATGAGAACAGCCAAGTTCATATCAGGAAAGTAGCTCAACAAGTTCCTCAAAGACAACCAATGGCAGCAGAACACCGCTAAAAAGAACCCAAAACACTACTTCTTCCCCTCCAGTTCTTCTTTTAATGTTGGAAACGATTCTCAGGTGAGCCATCCACACTCATCACCATGCTGATTCAGTTCAGCTGATATTACAAATTGACCACCAGTTGTCATTTCACTATACTGAGTAAGGGAATCAATAGCAAGTAGTAGGATGGAAACAGGGATAGAATTACTGACCCAGAGAGTAACAGTGCAACAGTAGAAGAGCCACTAACAAATCCCCATATCAGAAGAGAAGAAAGAATAAAAGTTCCTTTCTGTGTATTGAATACCTCTATAAAAGAAAAAGATTTTGGTTAAAAATAAAATTTAATTAAGATAGTTATAAAATCTATCACTTCACATATTATTTTTTGTTTAGAAAATTCAAACTGCAATATTTAGCATCTTCCCAATTTGTGATACATCATTGTTAACTGTAGTAAACTTGTTAAAATAAATATTCATAAATCAGTCATCCTGTCTTACTTTCAACCAACATTTCCCCATCCTCTGGAAAACAGTATTATACTCACTGTTTTTATGAGTTAAACATTGTAGGATGCACATATATATGAGATCATGAAATATTTGTCTTTCTCTACTTTTTTAATCTTACATATTATAGGGTCCTTTGGGTTTACCTGTGTTATCACAAATCACAAGATTTTCCTTCAGGTATCTTTATATATATAATTTTTCTTCATTCATTTATAGACACAAGTTGATTCTATATAATGGATAATATAAATAATACTGAAAAAGACACGGGTTACAGATATATTTTAAACATACTAATTTAAATTCCCTTGGATATATACCTATTAGTAATATTGCTGGGTTGTCTGGTACTTCTAGATTTTTAAGTTATTTAGTAATTTTCATATTGTATTGCACAATGACTTCACTAAGTAAATTATTATTTTTTTATTTACTAGAAAAAAGACACAGAAAAGAAAAATGAAAGGCAAAAGAGACAAACAACAACAACAGCAAACTTAAAATAGTAAAAATATAGGCTTTCAAAGCAAGATAATAGGAATTTAACAATGGTTGTTATATTGCATATTGTAATCATCAAAAGGCTAGCTTAGGTTACCAGATATAGATATGCAAAATTGATCTAATCATATAAGTTTTAAGTGTTCTTTTACAAGAACCAATATAATTAGTAGTCATCTAGGCTACTATATTACTATATATATATATATATATATATATATATATATATATAATATGTTTTTTTCCTTTTCCCTTCCTTCTTTCCTCCTTTGAGCAGTTTATTACTCATACACAATATTTACTTAAATTTTTCATCTTATTTGCTCTTCCAGTTTCTTACACTAGGGAGAAAATACAGTATTTAGACATATGGGTTTGATTTATTTGACTTATGAGAATGCTCTCAAGTCACATTCATTTACCTATAAAAGTCTTGATGCAATCTTACTTTATAGCTTGGTAGAATTCCATTGTATAAAAATACCACATCTTTGTTATCCATTACTTGATTGATGGACACTTGTGTTATTTCCAGGATTTGGCTATTACAAATTGTGTTGCTATAAACATGGGTGAACATCTAAGTGTATTATTGTGTATTATTGTGTTTGCAATAATTTACCATTTGTTAAAGCAACTATTCTTTTCCCATATTGTATTAGCATGCTTGTTAAAAATAAGCAATGCATATTATATATATATATATATATATATATATATATATATATACAAATATTTTTATTTGTGCATAAATTTATGGATATTTTCCTTGACTAAAATTAGGAAAATAACAATAGGTAACACATTATACGTTGTTATCTTTAAAGTAGTTGCTGAATGTAAAAGATGTGGGCATAAACATTTCTCAAATCAATATTGGCACAAAACATCTTTTTAAAGAAGTAAGGGGCATTAATACATTAACTGACTTGCATTGTTGCTCTTTCCTAGTGTCATTTTCCCTTTCAAACATTCTAGGTTTTTACCTTTTGAGCAATTTTATCACATTTCACAGTAACTGTTTTATCATTTTAGACCTTATTTACTCTTTCAGTTTCTCACACCAAGGAAACAATATTATGTTTATACATGTGACTCTGATTTATTTCACTTATGAGTATGGATGCAAGTTGCATTCATTTACCTATAAAAGTCTCAAATTTATCCTTGTTTATGATTGAGTAGTACTCCATCATATAAAAATAACACATCTTTTTTATCTGTTCCTCAGATGATGGGCATTTGGGTAGTTTCCAAGATTTATCTATTACAAATTGTGCTTCTATACACATGGTCACATGTATATCTTTAGGAGATGATATTTTTAATTCTTCTGGGAAAATATTCAGAAGGAAATAGCTGGATTAAATGGAACCACTAACCCTCCTTTTCTAGGGAATCTCAACACTGATTTCCACAGTGATTGTACCTGTCTATACACCCAACAAAAGTGCAGGAGAGTTCCTTTTTCACCACTTGCCTACCAACATTGTTAGTGATTTATTTATTTTTTTCTGATGTGAGCTGGAATCTCACTGTTGCTCTAATTTGCATTTTGTGAAGGACCAATAGCACTGAACACTTTTTCATATATTTACTTGCCATTTATATTTCTTTATCTGAGAAGTGTGTATTCATCTCAGATGCCCATTTTTGAATTGGGTCTTTGAATCTGGAAGGCTTTATTTTTTCTAAAACTTTATATGTTCTAGATATGATTCCTTTGTCTGAGGGACAAAGTATATCAGAGGACAGCACAGTATATCAGAAGAATGCCCAGTCAGCTTCACAGGGCCATAGTACATAAGTACATCCCAGCTAGCCATGGGGATATCAGAGATTGAAGCTCTGCCTAGTCAGCATTCAAGTGCAATCCATCAGAAGAGCACCTGGACAGCCACAAAGGTTCCAGAGGAAAATGACAAAATGAAAAAGCAACATGTAGTCTCAGGCCTCCAGCACACCAACAGCAAACCCAAGAGACACTGAAATGGAAGACACTGGAAATTGCACAAGTGAACTTACTGAAATGATAGCAACTGAAATAAAGAAACAATTCCATGAAGCTATAGAGGAAATAAGATCAGAAACTCTCCCAGGCTAAAAAAAAATCAAAAGACAAAAATTATGAAAGAAATGTTGGGTGTATCTAAAGAAGATCTAGACAAAAAGTAGAGGAACATAAGACAATGATGGAAACATTGAATGAACAATATATGACAGAATTAGAATGCATGAAACAGATTCAAAGTGATATTAAGGAAATTAAAAATTCCATTGAAATCTTGAAAATCAAATTGAATGAACCTGAAGATAGACTCTCAAACCTTGAAGACAGAATGGAAGCTTATGACCATGAAAGAAAAGATCAATTAAAAACAACAATGAAACAAGAAACAACAATTCAATAGTTGAAGATGATGCAAAGAGAAACAGTGTAAAATTGACAGGAGTCAACAAAAAAGCAGTTAGGAACACGAATGTCTTAGGAAGATTATTTGCACAAATAATGTAAGAAAATGCTCAAAACATAGGAAGAGAATCTGATAAACAGATAAGTGAGGCATATAGAACCCACATAACTAAAAACAAAATAAATCTTCACCAAATACATAATAAGGATATCAGAAATTCAGCACAACAACAGAATACTAAAAGCTGTCAGAGAAAACAAAGAGATCACTTATGAAGGAAAGACTATAAGAATCATGGCAAACTTCTCAACACAAACCTTCAAGTCAAGAAGATCTTGAAGTGCATTATTTCAGGTAGTCAAAGAAAACAATGTTCAATCCAGATTGATGTACCCTGCATAACTATCTTTGAAAATTGATGGAGAAATTAGATACTTCCATGACAAAGAACAACTGAAGAAATTCATGATCACCACATCAACACTACAAAAGTATTGAAAGACACACTAGAAAGAGACAAAGATAACTACACTCCCAAGAATAAAGGCAGAAGGAAACCAATAAGCAGGGCAAACAATTAAACAGAAAAAGTAGAATATCAAAAACAGAAAGATTACATGACAGAGTTATGTCAGTATTATATCAGCTATATCCATCAACATAAATGGTCCAAACTCAGCAATAAAAATACACAGACTTGCAGAGTGGATTAAAAAAATAAAATAATATTCTGTGTACAACAAACATATATAAGTCAAAAGAAAATTCATAGACTAAAAGTCAAAGAATGAAAACAATACTCCATGCAACAGGAAACTAGAAAAAAGCAGAGGTAACTATTATGTTTGCAGACATTGTGAAATTTAAAATAAGAGTGATCAAAAGAGATATAGAATGTCACTACTTACTTGTTAGGGGAAAATTTGAGGAAGTGATTACAATCATAAATATATATACATCAAATATGGGAGCACCCAACCACAGAAGACAAATTTTAATACACATAAAAAATCAAATAAACACTAATGCAGTTATAATGGGAAACCTTAATACCCCATTGTCACAGAGAGACAGATCAAACAAACAAAAACTCAGCAAATAAATAACAGAACTGTATCAAACATATGAACAAATGGACCTAGTAGATTTGTACTGAGTATTCCACCCAACATCAGAATACACAATCTTCTCAGCAGTACACATGTCACCCTCTAAAATAGATCATATACTAGACAACAGAATATGCTTAAGTAAATGTAAATGAAGTGAAATAATTCTATTCATATTATCTGACCATAGTGCAATAAAATTGGAAGTTAAAGGCAAAATCCCACCAGAACCCCATAAACACAGGGAAATTAAAAGACTCTTTTTTATTTAAAGAAAAAAATGAAACAGAAAGAGGGTAGAAATAATACATGATTTCAAAAAAAAACAGTAAGTAATCACTAGTTGATAATTACATATTTTACTCTTAGAAGTAGTTGTTCAACTTACAAAAGTAAAGCCTACAAAGTAGACATTTAAACAGTGAGAATGCAATCAGTTCTGTTCATCTATCCAACAAAACTTAGTAATATGGTTATGAATCCTACACACATAAACATACATGCAGTTATATCCTTTAGAATACATTCTTTTCCTTTCTTTTTTCTTTACAATAACTATTATCAATTCTCATAAACTGGTTAGAAGTTCTACACATGTATATGTCTGTACATGTATACCTATCCTCTCTGTATTAGAGGGAAAAACAAATCAAAATGAGTCAAAACGAGTCAACAAAACAAATTCCTAGAAAAATACAAAATGAAAAGGACATATAAAACCACAATACTAGGTGATCTATGGTAGTTACTATGATATCTCTTGTTATTTTCAATAAAATTGTCTATATCCTCAGGCATAGTATAATTAAACATAGCAGTACATAGAACTATTAATAAAAACCAAACATTGGAGACATTATAGGACTTCAAAGGCAGTTAATAATCAAACCAGAATGGGTATCCTATTGAATCAGGTCATCTTCAGAGTAGTTGCCTCTACTCTCAGACTTGATACTATCAAGCATACCAGATTCAAATAAAATCAGTCAAGACAAAACAGCAATACAGCCAATCTTCTCTGCCTCATCTTTTCTATGCCATTTTGCTGTCATTTTTGTTTACATTTCTCCTTCATTCTACTGTCTGACCCTTTCTTTGAGGCCTTTCTGCCATTGTTCCTGGAATCCTGGAGATTTTCTTCTCTCTCTCTAGAAAGTCCTTCAATATCCATTGCAGGGTTGGATTTGTGGTCACAAACTCCCCCAATTCCTCTTTGTCATGGAAATATCTTGTCTCTCCATTAATTTTGAGAGACAGTTTTGCAGGGTACATCATTCTGGGTTGGAGGTTATTTTCTTTCAGGGCTTGGAATATTTCACTCCAAGCTCTTCTTGATTTGATAGTTTGCATTGAGAAGTCTGCTGTGATTTTAATGAGTTTTCCTTTATAGGTAATCTGTTTCTTTTCTCTGATTGCTTTTTAATATTCTGTTCTTTTGATGGATTTCTGGGATCCTGATTATTATATGCCTGGGTGTAGATCTGTTTTGGTTGTAGCTGGTTGGAGTTCTGTATACCTCATATATCTGAACATCACTTCTGTTTCCTATGCCTGGGAAGTTTTCCTTAATTATTACTGTGAATAGGCTAGCTATTTCATTTGTATTTGTCCCTGCTTCTTTGTTCACATTTTTTATTCTTAAGTTATAAATCCTCTTGTCACCTTCTAGCCTTTGTATCATTACTTTCTTGTTCCTTTTTATGTTTAAGAGATCCTTTCACAATCATACATTGCAAGAGTATCTTCAAGTTTTTAAAATCTGTCTTTAATTTCTGTCAAGAAGTTTTGCCAGATTTCAATGAAGTTTTTAATTTCCTGATATTCTCTGTGGATCTGTTTCATGTATTCTAGATTTTGTTTATATTCTTCATCAAAGGCTTCTCTCCTTTCTCTGGGTTCCTCCATTCTTCCATTTGTGTCTTCGTGAGGAGTACCCAGCATTTCTTTTATTAATCTTCTTTTATCTTGCTTCACCTGAGTTAGAATTTCATGTTTAAATTCATTGATGATGTCACAGACATAGTTCTTTATTTCTGTTGAGGCTGTGTCTGATATTACATGTTTGCTGCCCTCGATCTCCTCTGTATTTACCTCTCCTGGACTTATTTTCCCTGAGTCAGTAGTTGGAGGCTTTTTGTTGTTTCTTTGTCTTGTCATGTTTCTGGTTTCTTTCAGACAGGTGAATGGTGGAGGTCTCAGGACCTTTTCATTTTGCTTACTGTTTTTCTGAAGCTTACTGGCTAGGGGTTTGCTGCTCTCTCCAGTTTGCTGTTGATCTGTCAGTTGTATGCAGGGACAGTGTGGGCTGGCCCCTTTCCTCTAAGACAGTCAACCAGTGAGTGTCTTCAGCACATTAATGTGTGCCCTGTCACAGGTTCAGGACAGCCTCATCCCTGGATATTGGGTCCTGCACAGGGGCATGGCCCAGCCCAAGCAGATTCCACCAATCCACTTTGGGTCAGGAGCTGCTGACTGATGCTGCTTCAGTTGCTGATTCAAGCCTGTCCTGCCCAAATCCAAAAAGTCATCTATCCATTCATCCCACTCTGTGATGAACCCAGTTCTCAGCACTCACCAAAGTCTGTGAAGCTCAGTTCACCTGTTCCACTCCATCTTGCAGTGCCTCTTCCTGCCAAGGGTCTCAAGCTCACCAACCCCTGCTCTCAGCAAGGATGTGACCTCAGCTCAGTTGTGAGTTGCCTGACTCTAAGATGCACCCAGTACAACAATGGGAGCATGCCCAGCTCCAGCCCTCTGGCCATGCTTCTGCTTTATTTTTTTATTTTTATTTTTCCTCAGCTTCTTCCTGGGTAGTGAGAATTCTTCTCCTTTTGTCTGTTTTTTCCATGGTGTTAAATTCTAGCATCTGACTTTTTTTTGCAGAGAGGCTCTCTATTGCATTACCTATCAATCAGCCATCTTTCTATCCATCCCTAAATGATACTCTTGTAAACAACCAGTGAGTCATAGAAAAAATTAAAGAAGAAACTAAACATTACCTATAAGCAAACAAAAATGCAAATGCAGCTTACCAGAATCTGTGGGACACAGTGGAAGCAATCCTCAGGAAAAAAAAATTAGAGTATTAAAATCTCACATCAGGAAAATTGAACAAACACAAATAAACAATTTAACTCTGCAACTCAGACTTCTAGAAATAAAAGAGAATGTCAAGCCCAAAGCCCAAATATGGAAGGAAATTATGAAGATCAGAGCAGAAATTAATGTAATTGAAACTAAGCAAACAATATAAGGAATTAATGAATCAAAGAGTTGATTCTTTAAAAGAACAAATAAAATTGGAAAACACCTAGGCAAACTTATCAAAAAGAGGAAAGAAAAAACTCAAATCCATGTCATAAGAATGAAAAGTGTGAAATCATTACAGATGCTGTGGAAATGCAGAAGATCATCAATACCTACTTCAAAATCCTTACTCTCATAGGGTTGGTAACTCAGAAGAAAATGACAGATTCCTAGAAACATATGAATTGCCAAAGCTTAATCAAGAAGATTTAAAACTGCTGAATAAATCTATTTCAGGTAATGAAATAAAAAACATAATTAGAACCTTACCAAAAAATGCCCAGGTTTCCTTGATTCACTGCTGAATTCTACAAGAAATTTAGGGAAGACATAATACCTACACTCCTCAAACTCTTCAATGTCATTGAAAGGGAAGCAAGTCTCCCTAACACATTTCTGGAAGAAAGTATTATGCTAATACCAAAATCAGAAAAAGACAAAACCAAAAAACAAAATTGTAGGCCAATCTCCCTAATGAACATCAATGAGAAAATCTTCAATAAAATACTGACAAGTAGAATGCAATAAGTGATCAGGAAAGTTATACACACTGTTCAAGGGGAAATGATTCCAGGAATGTAGGGGTGGTTGAACACACACAAATCAATAAATGTAATACATCATATAAACAGAGACAGGGAAAAGAATCACATGATCATCTCAATAGATGCAGAAAAAGCTTTTGACAAAATCCAACACTCATTAATGTTAAAAATCCAACAGAAAATCAGAATAGATGGTCTCTACCTCAATCTGATATAAGCCATATATGATAAATCAGCAGCAAACACCCTACTAAATGGACAACAACTGAAAACTTTCAACCTAAAATCAGGAACAAGACAAGCATGTCCATTATCTCCATTCCTATTCAATATAGATCTGGAAACTTTAGCCAGAGCAATTAGACAAGAAAGAGAAATACAAGGTATAAGGTTTGGAAAGGAAGAAGTTAAATTATCATGATTTGCAGATGATATGATACTATACATAGAAGACCTCCAAGACTTCATTGAAAGGCTTCTAGATGCAATATGCAAATTGAGTAATGCATCTGGATACACACTAAACACTCAAAAATCAATAGAATTACTGTATAAAAACAACAAACTCACTGAGAGAGAAATAAGGGAAACCACACTCTTCACTAAGCATCCAAAAAATTGAAATACTTAGGAAACAATCTAACAATTGAAGTAAAAGATCTATACAGCGAAAATTACATTACTCTGAAAAGGGAAATTTAAGAGGATTTCAGAAAATGGAAAGACATCCCCTATTGATGGATAGGAAGAACGATCATTGTGAAAATGTCCATTCTCCCAAAATTTTTATACAGATTTAATGCAATTCCAATTAAAATACCATTTTCATGTCTCACAGATCCAGAGAAATATTCCCTAAAACTCATCTGAAATCAAAATAGATGTAAAATAGCAAATGCAACTCTGGGCAACAAAGGTAAGGCAGGAGGCATCACAATGCCAGACTTGAAATTACATTACAGAGATACTGTGATAAAATTAGCATAGTCCTGGAATAAAAACATACCTGAAGATCAATGAAATAGATTAAAAGATACAGTCACAACTACAAACAAATTCAGCCACCTCATCATTGACAAAGGAGCCAAACATGTACAATGGAAGAAAGATAGCCTCTTTAATAAGTCGTGCTGGGAAACCTGACTTTCCATATGCCAGAAACTAAAACTGAATACATGTCTATCATTGTGCACTAAACTAAAGTTAAAATGGTTCAAAGATCTAAATATTAAAACAGAAACATTAAATCTGCTGAAAGAAAAACTAGGTAGATGTCTTGATGACATAGGGGTAGGCAGAGATTTCATGTACAAAAAATCAATGCTTCCCTGAATCAACAACTAGGATCTAGTCTTATTAAAAAGTTTTTGAACTCAAAACAAATTTAAAACACAGTGAAAAGAAAACTCACAAATTAGGAAAATAGTTTAGTCAACTGTTTCTCAGACAGAAGGATTTCTATCTAAACCATATAAAGAATTTTAAAAAATTATGCTTCTCAAATTCAAGGACCAGATCCAAAAATGGGCATCTGAGATGAAAACATATTTCTCAGATGAATAAATACAAACAGAAAATAAATATATGGAAAATGTTCAACATCAGTGATCATTTGGGAAATGCAAATTAAAACAACCCTGAGATTCCATCTCACACCAGAAAATAAATGCCAATTTCATGGCACTATGGCCAGATAACATACATGGAAGCATTTCTGTTCTTTTACATTTACTTAAGCATGTTCTATGGGCTAGTATATAGTCTAATTTAGAGAATGCCCCTTGTGCAGCTTCCAAGAATGTGTTTTCTGACATTGTTGAATGGAACATTTTGTAAGCATTTGCTAAGTTCTTTCATTCACAGGTTTGTTTCAGTTCTGATATTTCTTTGCTGTTTTGTTTTTTGTCTGGCTGATCTATTTCTGATAGTGGAGTATTAAGGACTCCCATTACAATTGTGTTGCTGCTCATTTGATTTTTCATGTCTGTCAATATTTCTGTTTTGTAGTTGAGTGCTCCTCTATTTGGTACACACATGCTTATGATTGTACCTCCACCTCTTGATATTTTCACATAAGTAGTATATGGTGAACTCCTTTATCACTTTTATTCATTTTCATTTGAAGTTCACATTGTGTGCACACAGAATATCTGCTCCTGCTTTTTCTGGGTTGCTATGGCATGAAATATAGTTTTCCACACTTTGACTTTTAGTCTATGAATTTCCTTTTGAAATGGATGTGATTCTTGCATAGAGTATATTGTTGGATAATTTTTCTTGATGCATTCTACCAGTCTGTTTCTTTTCATTGATGAATTGAGGCCATTTATATTGATAGTTATAACTGTTACATGTAGGATTAACATTTTCACATTATTTTTTTATTTAAAGAGAAAAATCTAGAAAAAAGTTAGAAATATTACAGAATTTCAAGAAAAGAAGATAAATAGTAAGAAATCAATACTTGATAAATTACATATTGTTCCTTTAAAAAAAGTTACTCAAGTTACAAAAATAAAGCACACAAAGTGGACACTCAGGCAGTGTGAGTGCAAGCAGATCTGTTCAACAATCCAGCAAGAAATTAGAAATATGGTTATCAATTCCACACATCTAAATATACATGCAGCTATATCTTTTACAGCACTTCCTATTTTGACTTTTTTAATAATAGCAATTGCATATTTTAAAAATTTTATTTAAAGAGAAGAAAAAAGCAAAACAAAAAGGGTAGCACAATACAGAATTCTAAAGAAAGAAAGAAAGAAAGAAAGAAAGAAAGAAAGAAAGAAAGAGAAAAGGAAAATGAGAAAAATCCCCACTAAGAAATCAGTAATGTATAAATTACATACTGTAATCCTGGATGTAGTTTTTCAAGTTACAAAGTTAAAGGGTACATAGTATATATTCAAACAGTCAGACTACAAATAGTTTTGCACAAAGATCCAACAAAGATTCAGCAATATGGTCATCTATTTTACACACTCAAACTTACATGCAGTTATATCCCTTTGAGCACTTTCTTTTCCTCTCTTTTTTACAATACCAATTATACATTTTGGTTTTATTACACTTGTAGTTCTTATTTACTTCTTACACTAGAGCCACAATATGATATTTATAAATATGATTCTTATTTATTTCACTAATGAGGATAGCCTCAAGTTGTCTCCATTTGCCTATGAAGGCCTCAAGATCATCCTTTTTTATAGCTGAGTAATATTCCATTGTATAAAAATGCCACATCTCTTTTGTCCACTCTGCAGTTGATTGGCATCTTGGTTGTTTCTGGGATTTAGCTATCACAAATTGTGCAACTATGAACATGGGTGCACATATATAACTGTGATACGAACTTTTCATTACTTTGGGGAAAAAACCCAGGAGGGGGATAGCTGGATTGAATGGGGCTTCCAATCCTAGTCTTCTGAGAAATCTCCATATGGATTTCCACCAGTCTACATTCCCATCAACAGCCAAGCAGTGTTCCTTTTTCCCCGCAGCCTTGCCAAAATTTGTTATCAGTTGATTTCTTGATGGCAGCTATTCTTTCCAGAGTAAGGTAGAATCTCAACGTTGCTTTAATTCACATTTCTCAAATGACCAGTGATGGCAAACATTTCTTCATGTATTTATTTGCCATTTGTATATCTTTCTCTGTGAACTCTGTGTTCATCTCAGATGCTCATTTTTGGAGAGGGTCTTTGTATTTGGGGGTCTTGATGTTTTTCAACTCTTTATATGTTCTGGAAACAAGTCCTTTGTCTGAAGGGTTGCTGGCTAAAATTCTTTGCAACTCTGTTGGTTTTCTTTTCATTCTGTTGGTGATTTCTTTTGAAGTGCAGAAACTTTTCAATAATATGAGATCCCATTTGTTGATTCTTTGAAGTGTTTCCCTTGCAGTTTGCATTTGGTTCATGAATTCTCTGCCTGCCACTATGTCTCCAAGACTTCTACCTACCTTGTATTCCAGTAGATTTAGTGTTTTGGTTTTAATATTGAGGTCTTTGATCCATTTAGACTTTAGTTTTGTTCATGTTGATAGGCTTGGAACTAGTTTCAGTCTTCAGCATGTAGAGAGCCAATTTTTCCAACACCATTTATTAAAGAGAATATCATTCTTCCAGTGGACATATTTAGCTCCTTTGTCAAATATCAGGTGGCTGAATATCTTTGTAGTTGTGCTTACATCTTCTAATCTGTTCCATTGATCCTCAGGTCTATTTCTTTCCCACTACGAAGCTTATTTTATCACTGTGGCTTTATAGTACTCTTTCAAGTCAAGAATTGAGATGCCTCCTGCCTTGCTTTTGTTGCCAGAGTTTCCTTTGCTATTCAAGGTTTTGTCTGTTTCCGAATGAATTTTAGGAGTGTTTTATCTAGATCTGTGAGGTATGTCAATGGTGTTTTGATTGGGATTGTGTTAAATCTGTATAACACTTTTGGGAGTATGGCAATTTTCACAATGGTGGTTCTTCCTAACCAAGAGCAAATAATGTCCTTTCATTTTCTAATATCCTCTTCAACCTCCTTTTTCAGTGTAGTATAATTTTCAGCACATAGTTCTTTTACATTTTTAGTTAGGTTGATTCCTACGTATTTCATTTTTAACATGTTATTTTAAAGGGTGATATTTCCATAATTTCTCTCTCACTGAGTTTTTTGTTTCTGTACAGGAATGCTATTGATTTTTGAGCATTAATTTTGTATCCACCTATATTGCTGAACTTGTTTATTACCTCTAGAATCTTTTAATGGAGTTTTTTTGGGTCTTTTATTTAGAATATCATGTCATCTGCAAATAGTGATAATTTAACTTCTTCCTTTCCTATCTTTACTCCTTTTATTTCTCTCTCTTTTCTGATTGCCTTGGCTAGTGTTTCCAGAACTATATTGTAAATGTGTGGTGATCATGGACATCCTTGTCATGTTCCTGATTTTAACGTGAAAGCTTTCAGTTTTTGTCCCTTTAGTAAAATGTTGGCTGTTGGTTTGTCATAGATGGCCTTTACAAGGTTGAGGTTGATGCCGTGTATTCTGATTTTCTAAAGGGTTTTTATCATGAACATGTATTGGCCTTTGTCAAAAGCTTTTTCTACATCTGTTGAGATGACCACGTGGTTTTTGTTTTTGGCTCCGTTGATGTCGTGTATTACATTTATTGATTTTTCACATGTTACACCATCCCTGCATTTATGGAATGAAGCCCACTTAGTCATGATATATAATCTTCTTGATGATTTGCTGCATTCTATTTGCCAGTATTTTGTTGAGAATCTTTGCATCAATGTTCATTAGTGAGATTAGCTTATAGTTCTTTTTTTGGTTGAATCTTTCTCTGGTTTTTATATCAGAGTAATACTTGCCTCCAGGAATGATTTAGGGAGGATTTCTTTTTTCTCACTTTCATTGAACAGTTTAAGGGAGTATTGGCATCAAATCTTCTCTAAATTTCTTGTACAATTCAGCTGCGACTCCATCAGGACCTGGGCTTGTCTTTGTTGGTAAGTTTTTAATTACATTTTCAATTTCAATAGCTGATATTGGGTTGTTCAAAATTGTTATATTTCCTTGGTTGAACTTTGGTAGTTCATATGTTCCTAGAAATCTGTCCATTTCCTCTGCATTTTCCACTCTCCATGAGTAGAGATTTTCAAAGTAAGTATTCATGATCTTTTGAATTTCCATGTGATCGGTAGTTATCTCTCCCTTTTCAGTTCTTATTGCATGAATTTGTGTTTTTTCTTTCCTTCTCTTGATAAGGTTAGCTAGGGGTTTGTCAATTTTTTTGATTCTCTCAAAAAACCAGCTTTTTGATTCATTAATTCTTTATATTGTTTTGTTAGTTTCAACTGCATTGATTTCTGCTCTAATCATTACAATTTCCTCTCTTCTATGAGCTTTGGGCTTATCTTGCTCTTCTTTTTCTAGAAGCTTGAGATGGAGCATTAGGTTGTTTGTTTGTGCTCTTTCTGCTTTCTTGATATAACAATCTATTGCCATGTATTTCCCTCTTAAGACTGCTTTCATTGCATCCCACAGATTACAGTATGTTGTTTCTATGCTTTCATTGAATTGTAGGTATTGATTTATTTCTTCTTTAATTTCATCTGTAGCCCACTGGTTGTTCAAAACTCTGTTATTCAATTTCCATGTATTCATGCAGGTTCTACAAATTCTTTCAGCATTAATTTTCAATGTCAGTGCATTATGGTCAGATATTATGCATGGTATGATTTCAATACCTTTGCATTTACTTAAGAATATTTTATGGGGTAATATATGGTCTATTTTGGAGAATGTCCCATGTTCAGCTGAGAAGAAAGTTTATTCTGATGTGGTTGGGTGGAACACTCTGTAGATGTCTACTAAGTTCAGTTGCTCACAGTTATGATTCATTTCTGTTTTTTCTTTGCTGACTTTTTGTCTAGTTGATCTATCTCTTTGTGACAATGGGCTGTTATGAACTCCTGTATTAATTTTGTTCTTGTTTATTTGGTTTTTCAAGTCCTTTGGTATCTGTCTTATATAGTTGGGTGCTCCTGTATTTGGCACATATATATTTATAATTGTTAGTTCTTCTTGAATTTTTCCACTAACAAGTATGTAGTGACCTTCTCTATCTCTTTTGATCATTTTAGATTTGAAGTTCACGTTGTCTGCAAATAGAATAGCTACCCCTTCTTTTTTCTGGGTTCCTGTTGCATGGAATTCTGTTTGCCATCCTTTGACTTTTAATCTATGAGTTTCCTTTTGGGTCAGATGTGTTTCTTTTATACAACATATTGTGGGATCTTGTTTTTTGATCCATTCTGTCAATCTATTTCTTTGCATAGGTGAATTGAGGCCATTTATATTTATGGATATCCCTGATAGGTACTGACTCAACTTTGCCATGCTATGTTCCAGTTGTTTCTTTCTGCTTTTCCTCTTATTTAATTGCTTATCATACCTGGATGTTTCTTTCTGTTGTTGTTTTGAGGATTTTAGTCATTGTTATCTCTGTCTAGTATGTCTTTCAGTACTCTTTCTAGGGTTGGTTTGGTGGACATGAATTTCTTCAGTTGTTCTTTGTCATGGAAGTACCTTGTTTCTCTATTAAATTTGAATGAACTTTTTGCTGGGTACATCAGTCTGGGTTGAAGGTTGTTTTCTTTCAGGGTTTGAAATACCTCACTCCAAGCTCTTCTTGACTTGAGGGTTTGTGCTGAAAAGTCTGCCATGAATCTAATGGGCTTTCCTTGATTGGTGAGTTATGTGTTTTTTTCTGACAGCTTTTAGTATTCTGTTTTTATGATTTATGTCTGAGATCTTAATTATTATGTGTCTGGGCATGGATTTATGTTGATTGTGCTGTTTGGTGTTTTATATGCCTCACTTATCTGCATATCATATTGTTTCCCCATGTTTGGGAAATTTTCTGCTATTATTTCTGTAAATAAGTTACATATGTCATTTGCCTGGATTCGGGTATCTTCGCTAACACCCATTATTCTTATATTGTTGCTCTTTGCATCATCATGAAGCTTCTGGATAGTTGTTTGTGATTTTTAAAAGTTCTATCCTTTCGTGATCACTAATTGTGATCCTGTCCTCAAGGTTTGAAATCCTATCCTCAGCTTCCTTTAGGTGGTTTTGCATGCTTTTAATAAAAATTTTTGTTTCTTGGATATCTCTTTGAGTTTGTTTTATGAATTCTGCTTGTTTTCTATATTGTTCATTCAAAGTTTCAATCATTTTCCCAAGTGCATGTACTTTTTTCTCTAGTTCTTCTTTAGCTGCATTCAACAACTCCTTTACTAAAGTTGTTATTTCTATCTTTACATGGGAGAGTACTTCTATTTTGATTTCCTCTATAGCCTGATGCAATTGTTTTTTTTTATTTCACTAGCTATCTTTTCAGAGACTCCCAGTGTATTACTTTTGGGATCCTCTATTTCATTGTCTCCTATACTTGCTTCTGGTGATCTATATGTTTGAGTCTGCATTTTGCCTTTTTGTTTTGTCATTTTCACTCTGCCTGATGTTTTCTATGTGTAGGAGGGAATCACACACACTCTTTTCTGACACACCAAAGTCTTAGAGTTAGTTGGAGGGGGTTTTACTACTGGCCATATTTATCCCCTGTACATCTCTATTTTAGGGGCATACTCACCACACTGATAGGGTTAATCCACTTTAGTTCAAGATTTGCCTCCTGAGAGCAAAGTTCCAAATTTTTTCACACTAACTGGATCCTGCTGAGGTATTATGATGTTCCAGGTGGGAAAACAGGCCCAGCTGAAGCAGTCCAGGGCCATTTTCATTCTTGGCCAGGCCTTCTCAATGTTCCAGGTGGCAGGGCAGGCCCATGGTGGAGGTTCCAGGCAGCTTACCCATGATTCAGGCTTCTGCTCAGTTTCTGTTGGCAGGGCAGGCTTACAGTGGAGGTTGCAGGCAGCTTACCACTTATGTAGGCTTCCATTAAGTTCCCAGTGGCAGTTCGGGCCCTTGGAGGAGGTTCTAGGCAGCTTATGCCTGATGCAGGTTTCTGATAAGTTCCTGGTGGCAGGGTGGGTCCACAGTGGAGATTCCAGGCAGACCTCCTTGTTATTTTTAAGAGATCTTTCCTTTCACCATCACAAGTTACAAATCTGTCTTCAAGTTTTGGTAGTCTCTCTTTAGTTTCTGTCAAGCAGTTTTGCCTGCTTTCAATGGAGTTTTTAATTTTGTGGTAATCTGTTTAATTTCTTTGAATCTGTTTAATGTATTCTAAATCTTTTTATATTTTTCACTAAAGGTTGCCCTTTTTTTCTATGCTCCTTTATTGTTCCATCAGTGTCTTCTTGAGAAGTGCTTAGCAAATGTTTTATTATGTTTCTTATATCTTCCTTTACTTATAATAGTATTTCTGTTTTAATTTCTTTTATAGCTTCACAAAGTTGTTTCTTTAAGTCAGTTGTTGTTACTTTACAAACTGTAAGTGTGTGACTTCCAATCTCTTCTGTGTTTACATCTCCTGCACCAGCTCTGCTTGGGTTGGAGACCAGAGACTGCCTTTTGCTTCTTCCTCTTGTCATGTTCCTAGTTTCTTTCAGGCAAGTGGGTAGTGGTGTCTGCGGTACTTCCTGTATTGGTTATAGTTACTCTGAAGCATACTGACTAGGGATTTCTGCTGTTTGCTGCTTTTCCCAATCTATCGGTGACTACTGGAGTATAAGCAGAGGTAGGGGAGGCTGGCACCTCCCTCCCAAGCTGGTTAACTACAGGAAATCTTCTCCAATTTAGTGTGTGCTGGGAAGGCCTGGTTGATTAGAGATAGCTTTAGGGAAAACCTGGCATTGCCTATTGGACTGCTCACAGGGGCAGGACTCAGTCCGAACAGTTTTCACTAGTCTGCTCTGCACTAGGAGTGGCTAAATGAAGCTGGCTGTAGTTCTGGTTCTGGGCTTATCCTGCCTGACTCCAAAATTTTGCCTGGCCAATTGTCTACTGTAGAAGGACTGAGTCCCCCACACTCACCACCAGTCAGTGCAGTTCTCAGGTCTACTGTTACCCTCTGCCACAGCATCTCCCTGCCGAGGCCTTCAGGATTGCCAGCCACTAGCTTCACTGTGATTGTGCATCTCCAGATGCAGTGGTGCTTCTCACACAGTGGTACCGGCTCCAGTGAAGGTGCCATCAACCTTCTATTTAAGTTTTCATTTTCTTTTCTTCTTTTCTTACCTTTTCTTTTCATCCTCTCTATTTGCTTCAATGACATGATATAGTACCTGGAAGACATGGAGAACTACATCAAAAAAACTTATTAGAGTTAAGCAACTTCAGAAACAAGAAAGTATGTTAGTTTACCTTATCTCCATTGGGACTCTTTTTGTTGAATAGTTACCTTAACTATTATGTAGTGACCTTCTCTGTCTCTTCTAATCAGTTTTAGACTGAATTTCTCCATAACTATTATTATAAGTTGTACCTCTTATTTTTATCCCTGAGGTTCTGTTTCATGAAATATTATTTTCTGAGCATTAATTGTTTGCCTATGAATATTGTTTTGGGATAGATGAATTTCTTGAGTGCAACACACATTTGGGTTCTGTTTCTTTTTCCAGTGTATCAATATGTGTCTTTTCATTGGAGAGTTGAAACTGTTAAAATTATTGAGAGATGTTACTTAAATGTGATTATTTACCCTCACTGTGGTTTTTATTGGTTGATGAGTCATTCAGTTTTTCATTCCATTATACCTGCTGAAGTTTAACCATTGGTCTTTCTTGGAATTTTTATTTTTTCTATGATTCTAAGTCAGCTTTGTTATTTTTGTGGAGACTATACTTAAATATTTTCTCAAGAGCTGTTTTAGCATGCATATATTATTTGAGCTAGTGTTTTTCATGGGAATAACTTAGCTATACAAATATTTTGAAGAATAATTTGTTGGACAAGTTAGGCTAGGTGGAAAGTTATTTTACTTTAGGGATTAAAATTCTTCATTCCAAGGTTTCTGACCTTTATTTTTTGTATTGAGAAGTGTCCTGTGACTCTAACTGATTTATCTTTATGTGGGTTTTTGGTTTTCTGTAGCTGCCTTAAATTTCTGTTTTTTCTTACATCTGAATATCTGTGAATTTAATAAGAATATATCATGGTTAGCTTCTTTTTGCATCATATATTTTTGGTGTTCTCTAAGCATCTCTTGATGGTATTTTATGATCTTTTCTTACATTTGTGAAATTTTCTCTTATGGCTTCTGTAAGCATGGTAATAAATCCATCTATGTTACCTCCAATTCTGAAGTTCTTATTATCATCTAGTAGCTGTTGATTAATATCTTATTCTCTTATTGCTTTGTAGTTTCTTTGTATACTTCATTGTAATTCAGTATTTTGTTCTCAATTTTAGACACATTGTATTACATTTGTCATTTCAGCAATTTACAAATTCTTTGTCATTTTTGTGTCAGTTGTTTCTATGTGACATGTTTTTGAGAATTCTATATACCTGGTAAACCTTTCTTTCAAATTTTGAACTTTTTTTTTAGTTTCTCTAGTGTTACATGTATTTCTTCAAAATTAACTGTGGATATATTGAACAAGATTGCTATTAAGTTTGACTGATTTTCTCTTTGAGCTCATTTAGCTTTTCAATCTTTCTGAAAATTTGTCACAATGATCTTCTCTTGGTATTTGCTTTTGTCTACCTTTATGATGTCTTGCTTTGCCTTCAGAGAGTTGGAAGACCTTGGGGGGCTTCTACTATCTTGCTCCCCTACTCCTATTTGTATTGTTTTGTAGGGCTACTACAGATTGAGACTAAAGTAGTGAGGAGAGTTTGTGTCTTATATTGAGATTTCTAGTAGGATATTTTCTTTCCCTATATAATGTTTAACTTTTTAGGTCCAGTGTTACTATTACTTCTTTGCTATTTTAAGTGATTTAGACTCTGTCCCTATGTTTTGCCAAAAGCATTACTTCTGGTTATCACAGTATCAACAGAGTCCATCATACAAAAGAGTGCAAAACAATGACAGTATATGCCTCTGAAACAAGGTGGTAGGAACATAACTAAGGTTGTTATTTTACATAGTAATCTTGAAAACAGATCCTCAGATTACACAAACATGTAAAATTGACCCAATCCTATGAATTTTAACTCTTTTCTTCTAAGAACTAATATAATTAGTAACACAATCATCTTAGCTATCTTAATTGTGTCTATACAAATTTATATCTTTTTATTTTCCCTTCCTTTTTTCTCTTTTTTTTCCTGAGTTGCTTTTTTTCTCTTTGAGCAAATTCTTACCCTTTCACAGTACTTATGGAGCATTTTGTGTCTTACTGTTTCTTACATTAGGGAGGTCTCAAGTTACATCCATTTACCTATAAAAGTCTCAAAATGATCAATCTTTATAACTAAATAGTATTCCATCCTATAAAAATACAACACATTATTATCCATTCCTCACTTGATGGGGATTCATATTGTTTCCAAGATTAGCTATAATAAATTATGTTGGTATAAACATAGGTGCACATATATAACTGTGGTATGATTTTTTGTG
The DNA here is from genome assembly GCA_004027455.1 of Hydrochoerus hydrochaeris. NCBI lineage: Eukaryota > Metazoa > Chordata > Mammalia > Rodentia > Hydrochaeridae > Hydrochoerus > Hydrochoerus hydrochaeris. The sequence goes on from PVLA01000116.1 coordinate 310,543, forward strand.
TTCTTCTGGGAATATACTCAGAAGAAATTCACTAGGTCAAGTGGGTCATCCATTCCCAGCTTTTTGAGGAAACTCAAGACTGATTTCCACAGTGGTTGCTTAAGGCTATACTTCCACTCTTCCACTAACAGTAAAAAAGTGTTACTTTTTCGGCAAAGACTCTCCAGCATTTGCTACTGTTGGTTTTCTTGAAACTGGCTATTCTTTCTGGGCTGAGATGGGATCTCAGTGTGGTTTGAATTTGCATTTCTCTAATGACAAAAGATGTTGAACATTTTTTCCTGTTTTTATTTGCCATTTGAATTTCTCCATCTGAGAAGTGTGTATCCATCTCAAATGTCCATTTTTGGATTTGTTCTTTTATTTTTTAAAATTTTTTATATATTCTAGATAGAAGTATTTTGTCTGAGAGACAGTTGACTGAGATTTCTTACTAATTTGTGGATTTTTCTTTTCACTCTGTTGAGATATTTTTGACATACAAAACTTTTTACTAAGACAAGATGACAGTTGTTAATTCTGAAAATTATTTCCCATGCAGTTTGATTTTTGGTCATGAATTAGCTGCCTACCCTATGTCTTCAAGATTTCTATCTACCTTGTCTTCCAGCAGATTTAGTGTTTTTGTTTTAATATTTAGATCTTTGATCCATTTTTACTTTAGTTTAGTGCATGATGATAGCCATGAGTCTAGTTTTAGTTTTCAGCATATGAAGAGCCAGTTTTTCCAGCAACACTCATTTAATGGGCTATCTTTCTTCCAGGAACCATGTTTGGCCCCTTTGTTAAGGATAAAGTGACTGATTGTGTTTGTAGTTGTGGTTGTATCTTCTAACCCACTCCATTGATCTTCAGTATGTTTTTATTCCAGTTGCATGCTGATTTTATCACAGTAGGTTTATAGTAAAATTCAAGTCAGGGATTCTAATGCCTCCTGCCTTGCCTTTGTTGTCCAGAATTTCCTTTGCTATTCTAACTCTTTTCTGGTTGCAGATAAATTTTAGGAATAACTTCTTCAAACCTATGCAATTTGCTAGTGTTATATTGGTTTGAATTGTATTAAATCTGTATAACAATTTTGTGAGAGTGGCCATTTTCACAATGTTTGCTCTTCCTATCCATGAACAAAAGAATGTCTTTACATTTTCTGAGATACTCTTCAATTTGTTTTTTCAGAGTCTTATAGTTTTTTGCTGAATAGATCTTTACTTCTTGTTTTAGATTGAGTTCTAAGTATTTCATTTTTTGGATGTTATGTGAAGTATGTCCCTTCTCTTATTTCTCTCTCACTGAGTTTGCTTTTTGTGCTACTGATTTTTGAGCACTGACATTGTATCTATGTTTCTATGTAGAGTATCATATCTTCTGCAAATAATGATTACTTAACTTCTTTTCCTATCCGCCCTCTTCTTTTTTTAAAATTTTTTATTTAAAGAGAAACAAAAGCATGTAAAAGGTAGAGATAATACAGAATTTCAAAAAAAAACAGTAAGAAAACTCTAGTTGATAAATTACATATTGTCCTCTTAGAAATAGTTGTTTAAGTTACAAAATTAAAGCATACAAAGTAGATATTCAAACAGCGAGAGTGTAAACAGCTATGCAGCATGAATCTCTACATGTAGTTTGATCCTTTCTGTATTAGAGGGAAAAACAAAACTTAGCAAGACAAAACAAAACAAATTCCTATAAAAACATGAAACCATAAATTCATATAAAACCATAGTACAAGGTGATCTAAAATGATTACTGTGTTGTTTCTTATTATCTTCAAAAGAATTATCTATATCATCCAGCATAAATGAATATAGCAGTATAATTGAATATAGTAGTAAATAACAACATTAGTAAAAATAAAACATTGTAGACAGTATAAAACTTCAAAGGCAGGTAATAATCAAACCATAGTGGATATTCTAATGAATCCTGTCATCTTCAGTACAGTTGCCTATACTCTCAGACTTGATACTATAAATCATAACATCTTTGAATAAAATCTATCAATACAAAACAGTGATCTAACAAACCAGATTCAACTACGATCAGTCATGGTAAAACAGTGTACACTTTACAGAGCTGTAGATTAACTTAATAGGAAATTAAGGATGATTACCATACTATATGCTGTTGTTTTTGGGACTACTGTCTGTGCCCTCAAATCTAGTACAGGTAGAATGACTGGAACACAATATAATACATCTAAGCAGAGTAGTGTGAGTAACGTGGGTTTTAAATCCTGGTGCACTGTTAACAATATAGTGTATCAAGGCCATCTGTGTTAGAGATTATAGCCAACATTCTCTGCCTTATTTCTGCGATGCTATTTTTCTGCCTGTTTGTCTACTTTTCTCCTTCATTCTACTGCCTGCCCCATTCATTGAGGCCTTTCTGCCACTGTTCCTAAAATCCTGGTATTTTTTTTCTCTCTCTCTAGACTGTCCTTCAGTATTCTCTATAGGGTTGGATTGGTGGTCACAAACTCCCCCAGTTCCTCTTTGTCATGTAAGAGTCTTGTTTCTCAATTAATTTCTAGTGACAGTTTTGCAGGGTACATCAATCTGGGCTGGAGGTTATTTTCTTTCAGGGCTTGGAATACTTTGCTCCAAGCTCTTCTTGATCTGATGGTTTGTGTCAAGAAGTCAGCCGTGATCCTGATGGGCTTACTTTTATAGGTAATCTGTTTCTTTTCTCTGATGGCTTTTAATATTCTGTTTTTATATTGAATTTCTGGTATCTTGATTATTATATGTCTGGGTGTAGATCTGTTTTGGTTGTAGGTGGCTGGAGTCCTGTATGCCTCACATAACCGAATGTAATTTTCTTTTCCCATGCTTGGGAAGTTTTCCTTAATTATTTCTGTGAATAGCCTTTGTAATTCACCTGTATGTATTCCTGCTTCTTCATTCACATTTCTTATTCTTAAATTGTAGATTCTCTTGTCATCTTCTAGCATTTGTATTGTTACTGCCTGTTTCCTTGTTTTTTGTAAGAGATCTTTCCTTACATGATCAAATATTCCAAACTTGTCTGCAAGTTTTGATAGTCTATCCTTAGTTTCTTTTAAGGCACTTTGCCAGCTTTCAATGGAGTTTTTAATTTCCTGGTAGTCTCTTTGAATCTGCTTCATGTATTCTATATCTTCTTTATATTCTTTATCGAATGTTTCTCTCCTTTTTTTGTGTTCCTCCCTTCTTCTGTCTGTATCTTCCTGAGAGATGCTTCCTGAAAGCATTTCTTTTATTACTCTACTCACATCTTGTTTTACCCAATTTAATATTTCAGTTTTGAGCTTGTCTACAAGGTTCCAAAGATATCTCTTAATGTCCATTGAAGCCATGTCTGATGTGGCATGTTTGCCACCCTCAGTCTCCCTTGTTTTTCCCTCTCCTGGATCAGTGCTCACAGGGTTCTGGGCTGGGGGACTCCTCCTTCCTCTATCTCCTGCCACGATCCTGGCTTCCTCCACACAAGTTACAGTGAAGGTCCCAGCCCCCTTCCCTGTTGGCCAGGTTTCCTCCAAAGAATGCTGGTGAGGGAACTCCACCCTCTCCTGCCTGCTCTTGTCACTGAGGTGTAAGCAGCAGCTACATATAATTCCCCCTCCCCACCTGGCCAGCCAAACTTCAGGTGCCTTCACCAGGTTAGTACTTGCTAGGTGCAGCAAATCAATTTGGGACAGCTCATTGGGTCCCATCCAGGGGCATGGCCCAGTCCAAGCAAATCCCATGAATCTTCTCTGGGGAGGGAGCCACAAACTGGAGTCACTGTTGCTCCCAGTTCAGGCTCCTCTTGCCTGATTCCAACATGTCGCCCACTTGGTCTCACCCTTCCCATGCAGAGGGTCTCATTCTCAGCACTGACCATGGATTAATGAAGGTCCGTCCCTTTGCTGGCTTTGCTCTCCATTGGGCTCACCAACCCCTGACTTCAGCACTGCTGTGGTTCCTGTGAGTGGTGGTGGGAATGAGTTTGGGCAGCTCTGCTGGCCAGTGCAGATTCAGGCCATTGCAAACTTGGCATGTCACTGCAAATGAAAACACTGTGTCCCATAATTTTTAGCTGTTTCAGTTGTAGTCCCAATGTATTTGATGAGCTTTTTTACGTTTTAATTTTTTCCTTTGTCAAGAGGATACATCTCCCTCTGTCTGGGTCTCTCCAGGGTGTTTTATTCTGGCATATGAGTTGTTTCTCCTGGGAGGCTTTGTATTTTGTTGCTCATTGATTGGCCATCTTGACTTTCTCCACAACCACTCTTGTCATGAGGGATCTCAGGTATAGGGCTTCCATCACAGATACATGTAGAAGGCACTGTACTCACCACCTTGGCTCCTTGATGAGCTCTCACAACATCCTAGTAATGCCAAAACACCTGAGTACATCTTCCTTGAGGGGGGGCTCTTCCCTCTTCTTATTTCACTCTCTTTTCTAATTGCTCTATCTTGTATTTCCAGCACTATACTGAACAAGAGTTGTGAAAGTGGACATCCTTGTCTTGTTCCTGATTTTAGAGTGAAAGCTTTCAGGTTTTGACCATTTAATATGTTGCAGGCCTTTGCTTTGGCATAGATAGCTTTTATCATATTGAGATTGAGGCCATCTAGTACAATTTTCCATAGAGTTACTTTCACAAATGATTTTTGGACTTTATCAAAATCTTTGTCTGTATCTATTGAAATGTTCATATGATTCTTATCTTAGGCTCTTTTGATATGTTGCATTATGCTTATTGATTTGCATAAGTTGAACCATCCCTGCATTCCTGGGATAAATACCTCTTGTTCATGGTGTATAATCTTGATGATTTTCTGCATTCTGTTTACCAGTATTTTACTGAGGACTTTTCACATCTATGTTTATTAGCAAGGTTGGTCCATAGGTCTCTTTTTTGTTGGGTCTTTCTCTGGCTTTGGTATTAGGGTAATACTTGCTTCCAGAAATGAGTTAAGGATAATTGCTTCACTTTCAATTTCATTGAAGAGTTTGCGGAGTGTTATCATTAAGTCTTCCATGAATTTCTTGTAGAATTCAGCTGTGAATCCATCAGGACCTGGGCTTTTCTTTGTTGCTATGGTTTTAATTACATTTTTAGTTTCATTAATTGAAATTCAGTTATTCAGCACTCTTATGTCTTCTTGATCCTACTTTGGTAATTTATGTTTCTCAGAATCTGTCAATTTCTTTTATGTTATCAAAACTATGAAATTTGATGCTTTCAAAGTAGGTATTGATGATCTTCTGTATTTTCACAGGGTCTATAATGATTTCTCATTTTTCATTTCTTATTGTCTGAATTGGAGAGTTTTTCTTACCTTTTTAAAATAAGGTTGGATAGGTGATAATCACTTCCATTTATTCTTTCAAAGAACAAACTCATTGATTCATTAATTCTTTGCTTTGTTTTCTTGCTCTCTATTGCATTAATTTCTACTCTGACCTTTATAATTTCCTCCCATCTTTTACTTTGGTCTTGACTTGTTGTTTTTCTAGATGTTTGAGGTGTAGCATCAGGTTGTTTACTTGTATTCCTTCTGTTTTCCTCATGTGGTATTTCATTACAATAAATTTCCCTCTGGGGACTGCTTTCATTTCACTCTGCATGTTCCAGAAAGGTGTATTTCTATTTTTGTTTACTTGTGGATATTGTGCAATTTCTTTAATGTCTTCTGTGATGTATTTATTGTTCAGGAGTGTATCATTCAATTTCTACATGTTTGTGGATTTTTTGCAGTTTTTTGTCATTAATTTCCAGTTTTATAATACTATGACCAAATAATATGTATGAGACAATTTCAAATTTTTTTACATTTACTTGAACATGTTCTATGGTCTAGTGTATGGTCTATTTTAGAAAATATCCCATGTGAAGCTGAGAAGAATGTGTATTGTGATGTTCTTTGGTGAAACACTCTCTACTCATCTACTAAGTCGATTTGTTCACAAGTTTAATTCAGTTCTGTTATTCTTTTTCTCACTTTCTGTCTAGTTGATCTATCTCTTTTTGACACAAAAGTGTTATGGTCTCCTGTTATAATTGTGTTATTGCTTATTTGATTTTCCATTTCTATTAATATTTGTTTTGCATAGCTGGGTGCTCCCATATTTGGTGCATATATGTTTAGGATAGTTATCTCTTCCTTTTGAAGTTTTGCTCTAACCAGTATGTAATAACATGCATTTCTTGTGATCATTCTTCATTGGAAATTCATGTTGTCTTCAAACAGTTTACCTAATCCTCCTTTTTTGGGGGGGGTTCTGTTACTTGAAGTATTGCTTTTCATCCTTTGACACTAAGTCTATGCATTTCCTTTTGGGTTAGATGGGTTTCTTTTATATAGCATATGGTTAGGTATTGTCTCTTGATCCATGTTGCTATTCTCTGTCTTTCAACTGGCAAATTGAGTCCACTTACATTAATGGTTATAACTGATAGATATTGCCTCATTATTTTCATGTTATCTTTTTGCTGTTGCTTCTTTATCTCTTCCCTCTATTTAGCTGTCTTTCCTGTTTAGTGGCTTTTTTCTGTTGGTGCTCTTGGAGTCCTAGATATTTTTATGTCTATGTAGAATATCTTTCATTATTCTTTGCATGGTTGATTTGATGGTCATGAAGTTCTTGAGCTGTTCTTTGTAATGGAAGTATCTTATTTCTCTAACAATTTTGAAGTTAAATTTTGCAGGGCACATCATGCTGGGTTGGAAGTCATTTTCATTTAAGATTTGAAATATTTCAGTCCATGCTCTTCACTGTTTGTGTGGACAAGTCTGCTGTGATTCTGATGGGCTTTTTTTAAAAAACAGGTAATCTCTCTCTTTTGTCTAACAGCTTTTATATTCTTACATTGATTTTATGGAATGTGGATTATTATATGCCTGGGTGTAGATTTATTTTGGTCATACCTAATTGGATTTTTATATGCATCACTTATCTGTACATTGGTTTTGTTTTCCATATTTGGGAAATTTTCTGATATTATTTCTGTAAATAGTCTTTTGATATCATTTGTGTTGTCAGCTTCTTTTTCATTTACACCTGTCAGTCTTATATTATTTTTCATTGCATCATCTTGCAATGTTGAATTGCTACTTCTTCTTTCCTTATTATTTATAAAAGATCTTCCCATTCATTTTTACTAGTTTCAATCTTGCCCTTGAGGTTGAAAAGTCTAACTTCACATTCTTTCAAGGAGGATTGCTAATTAAAAAATATTTAAAGAGAAAAAAACAGAAAGAGGGTAGAAACAATACAGCATTTCAAAAAAAAATAAACAGCTAGAAAATCACTAGTTGATAAATTACATATTGTCCTCTTAGGAATAATTGCTCAAGTTACAAAATTGAAGCACACAAAGTGGACATTCAAACAGTCAGACTGAAAACAGTTTGTTCAATGATCCAACAAAAACTTACTAATATAGTTATCAATCCTACACACTTAAACACACATGCAGTTATATTCTTAAGAGCACTTCCTTTTCCTTTCTGTTTTACAATAGCAATTACAAATTTTGGCTTTTATTGCTTCTACATTTCTTATTATCTTTACACTATATATATATATATATATATATATATATATATATATATATCTTATTTATTTCACTTAGGAGAATAGTCTCAAGTTGTCTCCATTTTCTATGAAGGCCTCAAGCTCATTTTTTTAAAGCTGAGTAATATTCCATTGTATAAAAATGACACATCTTTTTCATCCACTCTGTGGTTCATGGGCATCTTGGTTGTTTCCAAAATTTAGCTATTAAAAATTGTGCTGCTATGAATACCACTGTGATATGAATTTTTCAGTTTTTCTGGAAAAATACACAGGAGAGCAATAGCTGGATTGAATGGAATTTCTAATCCTAGTCTTTTGAGAATTCTCCATACTGATTTCTACAGTGCTTGCACAAATCTATACTCCCACCAACAGTGGAGCAGTGTTTCTTTTTTCCTGCAGCCTCACCAACATTTGTTTTCAGTTATTTTTTGATGGCAGCTATTCTTTCCAGAAAGAAACAAAATCTCCATGCTCTTTTAATTTGCATTTCTTGAATAACCAGTGATGGTGAACATTTCTTCATGTATTTATATGCCATTTGTATATCTTCATCTGAGAACTGTATGTTCATCACAGATGTCCATTTTTGGAGAGAGTCTTTCAATTTGGGGGGGTTTGATGGTTTTCAGTTTTTTATATGTTTTTAATATAAACCCTTTTTCTAAGTGGTGGCTGGCTAAAATTCTTTCCCATTCTGTGGCTTTTCGTTTCACTCTGTTGGTGATTTCTCTTGAAGTGCAGAGACTTTTCAATAATATGAGATCCCAGTTGTTGATTCTTTGAATTGTTTCCCATGCAGCTTGCATTTTTTCTTGATTTCTCTGCCTAGCCCTGTGTCTCCTACCCTGTCTTCCAGTAGATTCAGTGTTTCTGTTTTATTATTTAGGTCTTTGATCCATTTAGTTTTGTGCATGGTGATAAGCATGGATCTAGTTTCAGTCTTTGGCATGTGGAGGGCCAATTTTTCCAACACCATTTATTAAAGAGACTATCCTTCTTCCAGTGAACATGTTTAGCCCCTTTGTCAAATATCAGGTGGCTGAGTGTCTTTGTAGTTGTGCTTGCATCTTTTAATCTGTTACATTGATCCTCAGGTCTATTTCTTTGCCAGTACCATGCTGGTTTTTTCACTGTGGCTTTGTAGTACAGTTTCAAGTCAGGAATTGAGATGCCTCCTGCCTTGCCTTTGTTGCCTAGAATTGCCTTTGATATTCTAGGTTTCTTCTGTTTCCAAATGAATTTTAGGAATGTTTTCTCAAGATTTGTGAGGTATGTTAATGGTATTTTGATTGGGATTGCATTAAATCTGTATAACAGTTTTGGGAGGATGGCCATTTTCACAATGTTGGTTCTTCCTAGCCAAGAGCAAGAAATATCCTTCCATTTTCTAGTACCGTCTTCAATCATTTTTTAGCATAGCATAATTTTCAGCATATAGTTATTTTACATTCTTAGATTGATTCCTAAGTATTACATTTTTAGATGCTATTGTGAAGGGTAATATTTCCATAATCTCTCTCTCAGTGAGTTTTTTGTTTGTGTACAGGAATGATATTGATTTCTGAACATTGATGTCAATTCAGCTACACTGCTTAATTTGTTTATTATCTATCAGAGTCTTTTAATGTATTTTTCTGGGTCTTCTATATAGAGTATCATGTCACCTGCAAATAGTGATAATTTAACTTCTTCCTTTCATATCTTTAATCCTTTTATTTCTCTCTCTAGTCTTATTGCCCTAGCTAGTGTTTACAGAACTATATTGAATAGGTGTGGTGATAGAGGATATCCTTGTCTTTTTCCTGATTTTAAAGTGAAAGCTCTCAGATTTTGTTCATTTAGTATGTTTACTGTTGGTTTGTCATAGATGGTCCTGTAAGATTGAGGTAGACACCATGTATCCTGAGTTTCTGAAGGGTTATTATCATGAAAATCTGTTGGACTTTATCCAGATCTTTTTCTGCATCTATTGAGATAACCATTTTTTTTGGCTCTGTTGATGTTGGTATTATATTTATTGATTTGTGTATGTTAAACCATTCCTGCATTCCTGGAATGAATCCCACTTGGTCATGATGTATAATCTTGCCAGTATTTTATTGAGAATCTTTGAATAAATGTTCATTAATTAGATTGGCCTATAGTTATCCTTTTTGGTTGAGTCTTTCTCTGGTTTTGTTACCAGAGTAATACTTGCCTCTAGGAATGACTTAGGGAGGATTGGTTTCTTTTCAATTTCATTGAAGAGTTTAAGGAGTATTGGCATCAAATCTTCTCTCTCTCTAACTTTCTTGTAGAATTCAGCCATGAACCCATCAGGACCTGGGTTTTTCTTTGTTGGTAAGTTTTTAATTCCTTTTTCCATTTCAATACCTGATATTAGGTTATACAAAATTGCTATATCTTCTCAGTTGAGCTTTGGTAGTTTGTATGCTTCTAGAAATCTGTCCATTTCCCCTGACTTTTCCATCTTAGTGAGTAGAGACTTTCAAAGTAGGTATTCAGATCTTTTGAATTTCCATGAAATCTGTAGCAATTTCCTCTTTTTTCTGTCCTTATTTCATGACTTTGAGTTTTTTCTTTCTTTTTCTTCATAAGATTAGCTTGAAGTTTGTCAATTTTGTTTATTAGTTTTGCTGGCTTTTGATGCACTTGTTTTCCTGTATATCTCCTTGAATCTGTTTCAGGTTTTAAATTGCATATTTACTTTCAAGATGAATCAAAGATCTAAATATTAAAATAGAAATTCAAAATCTTCTAGAAGACAAAGTATGTAAAAATCTTGATGTCATAGGGGTACTCAGAGAGCTCATGAACAACAATGAAATTGCATGGATATTATTTCCCAGAATCAACAATTGGGATCTGGGCTTTTAAAGAAGTTTTTCACATCAAAAGAAATCTCCAACAGAGTGAAAACAAAACCCACAAATTGGGAAAATATCATAGCCAAATATCACTCAGACAAAAGTGTTATATCTAGAACAGATAAGGTATTGAAAAAATTAGGTTCCCTACATTCAAAGACCCAATCCAGATATGGACATCTGAGATGAATACATACTTCTTAGATTAAAATATAGAAATGAGAAATAAATATATGAAAAAATGTTTAGCATTATTGATCATTAGAGAAATGCAAATTGAAACAACACTGAGATTCCATCTCATTTCAGAAAGAATGGCCAAGGTCAAGTAATCAAACAGTGACTAATGCTGCAGGGGCTGTCAGAAACTCATAACTTTTCTCTACTGTTGGTGTGAGAGCAGACTGTTGCAACCAATATGGATATCAGTGTGGAGATTCCTCAGAAAGCTGGATTAGAGTTTCCATTTGACCCAGATATTTTGCTTCTCGGCATTTTCCCAGAAGATTTAAAAACATCATGCCACATAGTTAAGCATGCATCCATGTTTATAGGAGCATAATTTGTAGTAACCAACTCTTGGAAACAACTGAAGTGTCCATCAATTGAAGAATGGATAAAAAAGATGTGGTATTTTTATACAACAAAATACTACTCAGATACAAAGCATGATCACCTTGAGTCTTTTATAGGTAAATAGCATTACCTTGAGATAGACCACACTCATAAGTGTAATAAATCAATTGCACATGTATAAATATTGTCTCTCCAGTGCAAAAACTGAAAGAGCAAAGATGATCCATAATCTCAATAAATATTGTATAAGGGTAATAAAATGCTCAAAGGCATGTAACTGGGACAGGGGAAAGGAGGAAAGGAGGAAGGAAAAATGAAAAAGACAAAAACTTGTATATGTATGAGAGCTAAGATGACTATAATAACTGTATTAGTTGGTGGAAAAGAATGTTTAATACTTATATGTTTAGATCTATTTTATATGTCTATATCTGGTCATCTAAGCAACATGTTTGAACATAAAGATATGAAGTTTTACAGTCATTGCTAAATTCCTACCAATTTATTTTGAAAATCTATACTGATTTATTATTATTATTATTAAAAGAGAAAAAAGAGAAAAAAGGTGGAAACATTAAAAGAATTTCAAGAAAAGAAGATAAACAGTAAGAAATCACTTGCTGATACATAACATATAGTTCTTTTAGAAACAGCTTTTAAAGTAACAAAATTAAAGCACACAAAGTGAACACTCAGGCAGTGACAGTGCAAACAGATTTGTTCAACAATCCAACAAAAACCTAGAAAAATGATTACCAATCCCACACACCTAAACATACAAGCAGCTATATCTTTTATAGTGCTTCCTATTTCCTCTTTTTTTAAAATAGCAATTATACATTTTTAAAATTTATTGAAAGAATAAAATAAAGCAAAACAGAAAAAAGGGTAGGAACAATACAGAAATCTAAAAGAAAGAAAGAAAAATAAAGAAAATAAAAATGAGAAAAAAATCCACTAAGAAATGAGTAATTTATAAATTACATACTGTCATCCTGGATGTAGTTGTTCAAGTTACAAAGTTAAAGGGTACATAGTAAACATTCAAACAGTCAGACTACAAACAGTTCTGCTCAAAGACCCAAAAAAGATTCAGCAATATGGTCATCTATTTTACACACTCAAACATTCATGCAGTTATAATCCTTAGAACACTTACTTTTCCTCTCTTTTTTACAATAGCAATTACATATTTTGGTTTTATTACTGTTGTAGTTCATATTTACTTTTTACATGAGAGACACAATATATTTATAAACATGATGCTTATTTATTTCACTAAAGAGGATAGTCTCAAGTTGTCTCCATTTACCTATGAAGACTTCAAGATCACCATTTTTTATAGCTGAGTAATATTCCATTGTATAAAAATACCACATCTTTTTCATCCACTCTGCAGTTGATGGGGATCTTGGTTGTTTCCAGGATTTAGCTATCACAAATTGTGCAGCTATGAACATGGGTGCACATATGTCACTGTGATATGACCTTTTCAGGTTTTCTGGGAACATACCCAGGAGGGGAATAGCTGGGTTGAATGGAACTTCCAATTCTAGTCTTCTGAGAAATCTCCATACTGATTTCCATAGTGGCTGCACCAGTCTGCACTCCCACGAACAGTGGAGCAGTGTTCCTTTTTCCCCACAGCCTCACCAATATTTGTTGTCAGTTGATTTCTTGATGGCAGCTATTCTTTCCTGAGTGAGGTGGAATCTAAATGCATTTGCCGAATGACCAGTGATGGTGAACATTTCTTCATGTATTTATTTGCCAATTATCTATCTTGCTCTGAGAACTGTGTGTTTACCTCAGATGCCCATTTTTGGAGAGGGTCCTTGAATTTGGGGGTCTTGATGTTTATCAGTTACTTATATGTTCTGGACACAAGTCCTTTGTCTGAAGTGTTGCTGGCTAAAATCCTTTCCCACCCTGTTGGTTTTCTATTCACTCTGTTGGTGATTTCTTTTGAAGTGCAGAAACTTTTCAATAATATTAGATCCCATTTGTTGATTCTTTGAAGTGTTTCCCGTGCAGTTTGTGTTTTGTTCATGAATTCTCTACCTACCTTTATGTCTCCAACACATCTACATACCTTGTCTTCCAGTAGATTTAGTATTTCTGTTTTAATATTGAGGTCTTTGATTAAGTTAGCATTTAGTTTTGTGCATGGTGATGGGCTTGGATCTAGTTTCAATATTTGGCATGTAAAGAGCCAATTTTTCCAACACCATTTATTAAAGAGACTATCCTTATTCCAGTGGACATATTTAGCCCCTTTGTCAAATATCAGGTTGCTGAATGTCTTTGTAGTTGTGCTTGCATCTTCTAATCTGTTCCATTGATCCTCAGGTCTATTTCTTTGCCAATACCAAGCCGATTTTATCATTGTGGCTTTATAGTACTGTTTCAAGTCAGGAATTGAGATGCCTCCTGCCTTGCTTTTGTTGCCTAGAATTGCCTTTGCTATTCCAGGTTTCTTCTGTTTCCAAATGAATTTTATTAGTGTGTTATCTTGATCTGTGAGATATGTCAATGGAATTTTGATGGGGATTGTGTTAAATCTGTATAACACTTTTGGGAGTATGGCAATTTTCACAATGGTGGTTCTTCCTAACCAAACGCAAATAATGTCCTTTCATTTTCTATTATCCTTTTCAACCTCTTTTTTCAGTGTAGTATAATTTTCAGCACATAGGTCTTTTATATTTTTAGTTAGGTTGATTCCTAAGTATTTCATTTTTTACATGTTATTTTCAAGGGTGATATTTCCATAATTTCTCTCTGAGTGAGTTTTTTTTTAGTGTACAAGAATGTAATTGATTTTAGAGCATTAATTTTGTATCCACCTACACTGCTGTACGTGTTTATTACCTGTAGTGGTCTTTTAATGGAGTTTTTTTTGTCTTTTATAAAGTGTATCATGTCATCTGCAAATAGTGATAATTTAACTTCTTCCTTTCCTACCTTTACACTTATTTCTCTCTCTCATCTGACTGCCTCAGCTAGTGTTTGCAGAACTATATTGTAAATGAGTGGCAATAGTGGACATTCTTGTCTTGTTCCTGATTTTAAAGTAAAAGCTTTCAGTTTTTGTCTATTTAGTATAATGTTGGCTGTTGGTTTGTCATAGATTGCCTTTATAAGGTTGAGGTAGACGCCATGAATTCCGAGTTTCTGAAGGTTTTTATAATGAACCTGTGTTAGACTTTGTCAAATGCTTTTTTGGCATCTATTGAGATGACCCTGTGGTTTTTTTCTTTTTGGCTCCGTTGATGTGGTGTATTAGATTCATTGGTTTTCTTATATTAAACCATCCCTGCATTCTTGGAATGAACCCCACTTGGTTATGATATATAATCTTCTTGATGATTTGCTGTATTCTATTTGCCAGTATTTTGTTGAGAATCTTTGCATCAATGTTCATTAGTGAGATTGGCCTATAGTTCCCTTTTTTGGTTGCATCTTTCTCTGGTTTTGGTATCAGAGTGATACTTGCCTCCAGGAATGATTTAGAAAGGATTGCTTTTTTCTCAATTTCAATGAAGTGTTTAAGGAGTACTGGCATCAAATCTTCTCTAAATTTCTTGTAGAATTCAGCTGTGACTCCATCAGGACCTGGCTTTCTTTTGTTGGTAAGATTTTAATTATATTTTTGATTTCAATAGCTGATATTGGTTGTTCTAAATTGCTATATCTTCTTCTTGAGATTTGGTAGTTCATATGTTTCTAGAAATCTGTCCATTTCCTCTATGTATTCCACTCTATGTGAGTAGAGATTTTCAAAGTAGGTATTCATGATCTTTTGAATTTCCTTGGGATCTGTAGTAATTTCTCCCTTTTCAGTTCTTATTGCATGAATTTGGGCTTTTCTTTCTTTCTCATGATAAGGTTAGCAAGGGGTTTGTCAATTTTGTTTATTCTCTCAAAAAACTAGTTTTTTGATTCATTAATTCTTTGTATTTTTTTTAGTTTCAATTGCATTGATTTCTGCTCTAATCTTTTCGATTTCCTCTCTTCTATGAGCTTTGGTTTTAGCTTGCTCTTCTTTTTCTAGAAGCTTGAGATGGAGCATTAGGCTGTTTATTTGTGCTTGTTGTTTTCTTGATATGACAATTTATTGCTATATATTTCCCTCTTAATACCACTTTCAGTGCATCCCACAGATTACAGTATGTTTTTTCTATATTTTCATTGAATTGTAGATATTGCTTTATTTCTTCTTTAGCCCACTGGTTGTTCAAAAGGCTGTTATTTAATTTCCATGTATTCATGCAGGTTCTACAAATTCTTTTGGCTTTAATTTCCAGTTTCAGTGCACTATGGACAGATATTATGCATGGTATGATTTCAATGCCTTTGCATTTACTTAAGAATGTTTTATGGGATAATATATGGTCTATTTTTTAGAATTTCCTATGTGCAGCTGAGAAGAATGTGTATTCTGATGTGGTTTGGTGGGACACTCTGTAAACTTCTACTAAATCCAATTGCTTACAGGTATGATTCAGTTCTGTTACTTCTTTGCTGACTTTTTGTCTAGTTGATCTATCTCTTTGTGACAATGGGCTGTTAAGATCTCCTATTACAATTGTGTTCTTGTTTATTTGGTTTTTCATGTCCATTTGTATCTGTCTTATATAGTCGGGTGCTCCTGAATTTGGTGCATATATGTTTATAATTGTTAGTTCTTCTTCTTGAATTTTTCCACTAACAAGTATGTAGTGAGCTTCTCTATCTCTTTTGATCATTTTAGGTTTGAAGTTCACGTTGTTTGCAAATAGAATAGCTACCCCTGCTTTTTTCTGGGTTCCTGTTGAATGGAATTCTGTTTTCCATCCTTTGACTTTTAATCTATGAGTTTCCTTTTGGGTCAGATGTGTTTCTTGTATACAGCATATTGTGGGGTCCTGTTTCTTGACCCATTCTGTCAACCTATTTCTTTTGATAGGTGAATTGAGGTCATTTATATTTATAGATATCACTGATATGTACTGGCTCGACTTTGCCATGTTATGTTCCAGTTGTTTCTTTCTGCTTTTCCTCTTATTTAATTGCTTATGCTATCTGGTGGTTTCTTTTTGTTGTTGTTTTTGGGGATTGTAGTCATTGTTATCGCTGTCTAGTATGTCTTTCAGTACTCTTTCTAGGGTTGGTTTGGTGGACATGAATTTCTTCAGTTGTTCTTTGTCATGGAAGTATCTTGTTTCTCCATTAAATTTGAGTGAAAGTTTTGCTGGTTACCTCAGTCTGGGTTGAAGGTTCTTTTCTTTCAGTGCTTGGAATACCTCACTCCAAGGTCTTCTTGACTTTAAGGTTTGTGCTGAAAAGTCTGCCATGAATCTAATGGGCTTTCCTTGATAAGTGAGTTGTGACTTTTCTCTGACAGGTTTTAGTATTCTGTTTTTATGCTGTATGTCTGAGATCTGAACTTTTATGTAGCTGGATGTGGATTTATGTTGATTGTGACTGTTTGGTGTTCTGTATGCCTCACTTATCTGTGTATCATATTCTTTCCCCATGTTTGGGAAATTTTCTGCTATTATTTCTGTAAAAAATTTACATATGTCATTTGCCTGGACTCCTGTATCTTCGCTAATGCCTATTATTCTTATATTGTTGCTCTTGGCATCATCATGAAGCTTCTGGTTTGTTGTTTCATGCTGCTTTGTTATTTTTACAAGTTCTATCCTTTCCTCATCACTAATTGTGATCCTGTCCTCAAGGTCCGAAATCCTATCCTGAGCTTCCTTTAGGTGGCTTTACACACTTTCAATAGAATTTTTTGTTTATTGCATGTCTCTTTGAGTTTGTTTCATGAATTCTGCTTGTTTTCTATATTGTTCCTTTAAAGTTTCAGTTTTCCATGCTCATTTACTTTTTTCTCTAGTTCTTCTTTAGCTGCATTCAACAACTCCTTTACTAAAGTTGTTATTTCTATCTTTACATGGGGGAGTACTTCTAATTTGTTTTCCTCTATGGCTTGATGCAGTTTTTTTTTTATTTCACTGGCTATCTTTTCAGAGATTCCCAGTGTGTTACTTTTGTGGTCCTCTTTTTCAATGTCTCCTATACTTGCTTCTGGTGAACTATATGTTTGAGACTGCATTTTGCTTTTTTGTTTTGTGATTTTCACTTTGCCTGATGTTTTCTATGTGTAGGAGGGGATCAGACATAATCTTTTCAGACTCACCAAAGTCTTAGAGTTAGTTGGAGGGGGTTTTACTACTGGCCCTACTTATTCTCTGTACACCTCTATTTTAGGGGCATACTCATCACACTGACACAGTTAATCTGCTGTCGTCTAAGGTTCGCAGCCTGGGAATAAAGTTGTAATTTTTTTCACACTAACTGGAGCCTGCTGAGGTCTTCTTATGTTCCAGGTGGGAAGGCAGGCCCAACTGAAGCAGTCCAGTGCAGTTTTCATTCTTGGGCAGCCCTCTTAGATGTTCCTGGCAACCTTTGCCTGAGGAGGGCTTCTGCTAAGTTCCTGGTGGCAGGGCAGAACCATGTGGGAGGTTCCAGGCAGCTTACCCCTGATGCAGGCTTCTGCTAATTTTCTGGTGGCAGGGCAGGCCAATGGGGGAGGTTCCAGATAGCCTATGCCTGATGCAGGCTTTTGATAAGTTCTTGGTGGCAGGGGGGCCCCCAGGGAGGTTCCAGGCAGCTTACCCCTGATGTAGGCTTCTTATAATTTCCTGATGGCAGGGCAAGCCCACAGTGGAGTTTCCACGCAACTTAGCCCTGATGTAGGCTCGAAAATCTATACTGTTACTGTTTTGAATTTGTTGTTCTTATAGTTGTTTGTCTATATGCTTTTTGTTTTTCTTTTTGTGTCTTTTTTTCTCTTAAATGAATTAATCTGTTTAAAAAATTCATTGACCACTGCACCCATAATCTTGGTATCAGGAAGAATTTTTTAATGCACAATCATGACCCTTTATTGAAATGAATGATACATATATATAGTGCATAATAATTACATTTATTTTGATATGTTGATATATATATATATATATATATATATATATATATATATATAATATGACTTTATTCTTTTTAAAAATCCCATGCTCATCTCCTTTTGCCATATTTCTTCCAACTTTTGATCCACTTCCCATTGGCCAAGTTCTATTTTTATGAGTTTTTCTCTTCCTTTTTCCCATTCCCTTTCCTTCTGCTTCCTCTACCTTACTCCGTCTCTTTTTTCTTGTCCATTTGAACTCCCCACTTTCTATGTATCTATCTTATACTTTACAATACACATATATTTGATCTCACATAACATAAACTATGTGATATTTATGCTTTTAAGTCTGACTTGTGTTTAAAATTAGGGTTTCAAGTTGGATCATTTGTCTACGAATACCACATTTATTTTTATTTATATAAGAATTGTATTCTATTGTGGTTACATACAATATTTCCCTTACCCTTTCATGTATTGATAGGTATATAAGCTATTTCCAAAATTTAGGTATTATAAATTGCACTCCTATAGATATGGCTATGCATGTATTCCAGTAATATGTTGTCTAGGCTAAAGTTTTGGTCATGATACCTAGAAGTAGAACAGTATGTCAAATAGAATTTCTATTTTTGATTTTTGAGGAATTCTAATAATGATTTCCATAGCTACAGGTCTATATGTTATTCCCATCACCAATGTAGAAGAGTTCTCTCTTCCATCAATATTTGTTATTTTTTGATTTTTTGATGATAGTCATTCTTTCTGGAGTAAAATTGTATCTCAGTATTGATTGTTTGCATTTTTATAATGGTCAGTGGTGTTGAACATATTTTCACATCTATATTCACCATTTGTATTTTTTTCTGAGAAAGCTTCATTAATTTGACTTGCACATTTATTTATTGTCTTTTATTTTTATGTGTCTATTTGAATGCTTTATATATCCTAGATTTTAGTACTCTGAGGAATAGTATGCAAAGTTTTTTCACATTAATTAGGTTATCTTTTCATTTTAATGGTCATTTCCTTTTCTCTGCAAAAGCATTTTTATTTGATATATTCCCATTTGTTGTCTTAGTATTGTTTCTTGTGGCACGAAGGTTCTGCTCAGTAAGTCCTTGTTTTTGCTTATGTCTTCATGAATTTTACCTTATTTTATCTTTCAGTGGTTTCAGTTTTTCTGTTTTAGAATTTAGGTTCTTGATCCATGTTGATTTTAGTTTAGTTTATGGTAAAGAGATACAGGTCTAGAGTTAATCCTCTACATGTGGATATGCAATTTCCCAGAATAGTATTTCAAAGAGAACATTTTTGTTCCATTGTGTATTTTTTGGACATTTGTAAAAAGTCAAAAAAAACTGAATATTTCAAGGACTATCTTGAACAAAATGATGAATTCTTTCAATTTTTCACTTAATATGATGCTGCCTGTAGGTTACTCATGAATGGCTTTTTATTAACTTAAGATAAAGTTTCTGTACCCATATACCCTGTGTTCATCACTTCACAGGGCTACAAATGTGATAACTAAAACACTAACTTTAGAAGGGATAAACAATCAGGAGTGTTTCACATAAAGACTGAACTGATACCCTATGGCAGAGATCAGGTGAGAGACAGCCTTGGGAGTTAGGCTTGCAGATGGTGATAGGTAAATAAACATTCCCTAAGATCACCTGGGAGACCTCCAATCAGACCAGTAAGGTCACAGGACACAAATTCTGTTTTGTATGGCCAGTATTAATGGGACTAATCATCATATGGTTCAGTCATGAAGCAAAAGCCATTTAATCTAGTGTTATGTCTGCACTATGACACTGCTGTGTCCATCTAGTGGAAATTAGTGATCGGAATGACTTGTAAACCAAAGTAAGGAGGCAGCTATTTGTCTTTAATTTAATAAGTCTTGGTTTTTTTTTTTGGTTAAGGAATATTCATGAGTGGTTTTGTCAATATCCAGTTGAAATTCGGTCATTGTTATCACTGATACTGAGCCAAGAAAACTTAAAAATCTTGAACAATTCATTAACAGACAGTGAAACTGAAGCAGTAGTAAAATTCAACCAAGAAAACCCCAGTACCTGACATTTACAAAACTGAATTCTGGAAAAAAAAACTTTAAGTAACATCTAACACCATCACTCTTCAAACTTTCTAATGAAATTGAGA
This sequence comes from Hydrochoerus hydrochaeris, assembly GCA_004027455.1. Taxonomy (NCBI): domain Eukaryota; kingdom Metazoa; phylum Chordata; class Mammalia; order Rodentia; family Hydrochaeridae; genus Hydrochoerus; species Hydrochoerus hydrochaeris. The sequence continues at coordinate 330,676 of PVLA01000116.1, forward strand.
GGGAAGGATTACTTCCAAAATCCTTTTCAAAAGTTAACACTATATAGATCTCAATGATATAGGGGAATGAAACTTCCAACCTATTATGTCCTTGAGTTCGTGTTGTCTAAAATCAAAGAATGAATTTTAGTAACAATGGAAGTTAAGAGTAGAATATATTTATTGAGAGAAAGAAAGCTTCTGTCTGAGAGAGAGACAGAAGGGGACCCAAGCAAGTTGCCCAGGACTCATTCTTTCCCAGGGACTTTTATAGAGTAAAACCATAGGTTTAAGGTGGGGAAAAGCTGGGAACTCACAAAGCAGATGGGCATAAGGTGGGAAATGACTATAATTAGCCAATAAGATCAATAGTTCATGTAAAATTGATTACATTAGGGACAAAAGGGAAAGCAAGTCAAGTAGGAAGTGGGCATTCTTGGAGCTATGATCTTTCCCCTAGGGGGATGGGATTGTGACTCCAGGGTGATAGGGAACTAATTAGAGTATCAGTCCTTAGGATGTGGATGCATTTGTTTGATCCTTTGTTTTGAGGCCTGGCCCACAGCAGGAGGTGTCTGTCTCCCCCACATTTGCAAGGTATCTGCTGGCTCCATTGAGGACCCAGCCCTATCTCACTGCCTGTAATATTACTAACTGATTCAGCTGCCTGCAATACCAATATCTTATAGGGATCCAAGCAGAAAAGAGAAACATAAGTCAAATTCTCTAATGAACATAAGTGCAAAAAATCTTTATCAAAATAATGGCAAACATAATGCAACAAAAATCATCAAAAAGTTCACACTATGATCAAATAGGCTGCATACTATGTACACAAGAATGGTTCAACTTACACATATCAGTGAATATAACTGATCACATAGACAGAGGCAAAGAAAAAACTCACATAATCATCTCAATAGATTCTGAAAAAGAATTTGAAAGTAACAAAATCCATTTATGATAAAAATGGTGAAAAAATAGATACACAATGTCTTTATTTTAACATGATAAGAGCCATTTATGACCAACCTGTGGCTAACACCACATTAAATAGGTAAAATTGAAAGCCTTTCCTCTAAAATCAGGAAAAACACAGGGATGCTTATTATCACTAATTCTGTTCAACATAGTCCACAAAGTATTAGCCAGAACAATCAGGCAAGAGGAAAATAATGCATAAATATATGAAAGGATAAATGAAAATATCATTATTTGCAGATAGCACAATCCTTTGCTTATGAGCCAAAATAATTCCTTTAGTAAGTGCTGGGAAATATAGTGACCAACTTAAATGTTCTGCCTTCATAAAACCTTCATTATAAAAGAAGAAAAATAATACATAAATGAATAAATAGTATGCTTTTTGTTTTTAAATGTGACCATGAAAATTAAAGTAGAAAATAAAAAATATTTTAGCTGTGTAGTTTATTTCAGTTTTAATTGGATTAAGTAAAAAGGCAGAATTCACAAAATAGTATGTGAATAAATATCTGAAAAATTGAGGTTATGTGTCATGTGAATACCTGAGAAAAAGTGTAACTGTGCATGAGATGGCTATATGTTTTATGTGTTTGAAGAGCAACTATAAAAGCAGTAACTGGAAAGGAATAGAGAAAGAATTAGGATATAAATCTAGAGTTATAAGGTGATAAAAGATACAAATAGTGTAGGCATAAACAGATGACTGGATAGAGAAATGTGATTTTTATACATAATAGAAAACTACTTGACTACAAAGAAGTACAGTTTGGAGACTTATGTAGGAACATTGGCATCCGGAAAATATGATGTGAATGAAATAAGCTTAAATACAATATGGTATCTATAATGTGAGAGAGGAAAAGAACAAATGTTTTAAATCATTCTACTGAGCACTTTTCTCTTGATTCTCAACATAGATCTTGCTAAGTGTATGGAGCAGCAGTGATGTATGATGCCATGTCCTCAACTTAAGATTACATTGAGATTTAGTCTGCCAGATTCATTAGTCTGTTTCACTTAATCTCAGCCTCATATGAAGTCTCTGAACATCAGCAAAATACAGTCAAATTTTCTGCCAACCCATAGCATGCATCACCTTGAATCCAAAAACCAAATCAGTCCTTCTTCCCAGCAGAAACCTCCTGAATCTGATCTTTACCAGTACAATTTCTATCAACCTCTAGTCTTCTGAGCTATGGCCAGAATCTTACATACAGAACAGTCTAAGATGTTTCAGCTCTACTATTTCAGCCAGCACCTACATACCTTTACAAACTCTTCCCACAAGCCATTTCAAGAGGCTCTTAAACTACATGGGCAGGTACAGTCACAGCAAGAACTAAATTCTTTCTGTACTGGGACAGAGTATTCAACACCCAAAATTAAAGAATGAAAAATTTATTTTGGCTCACATTTTGTAGACATCCCAATCCCTAAGCTACTGGTTCCAAGGCAGGGTGGTTTGGTAGATAGATGGTCATCACAGAATGAAACAGCTCATGTTACCCACAAGGTAGCAAGAGGAACAAAAAAAGTGTCAGGCTACCCACCCTAGGGCAGTATAGCCCTCAAATCCTCACTAGTAGCCAGAACTATGCCAAAAACTCAGTTCACTGATTTAATAGTCACACATTCTTAATCTACATCACATACTCTAGATTCACCAGTCTTAAAAAAAAGCACTATGTTCACATGAGGCTCTGGAAAGGAATCAGGACACAAACCATAACAATTACACTTAAATTTCTAACCCTCATATATTTGAGTTTTGGAGAAATGAACTCCAGACATCTTTGGAATGAAGGACAAGTGATGTTCTACCTCCACTCCTCTACATTGTTTCAACCAGAGAATTTCTACTATTGTTTGTCTTGTGTGCTAAATTTTATTAAAGATTTTATTATTCCCATGAAAGTGAATTGTGAAGATATTATAAAACAATTTTCCTGGGCTTGAAAAAGTTTCAAAAATAAATTATTTTATTTAACTCACTCATTATACAAGTGAAGAAACTGAGTTTGATTTGTGAAAGTGGTATAACCCAAAGTCATATAGTGGTTCAGGGCTAGAACTCCTCAACCCAAAATTCTGTAAAATCTCTCATAGTAGAATATATGGGAAAATCCACTGCTTCATTCTGTCATTACTTCACTTTTTTCCTTTTAAACTTGCTTTCCTAAGTCTTACCACTATTGCCACATTTGTTTGCTCACTGTTATACAAATGGTGTGATCATTATTTAGTCACCAATTTTGTTTCTTCCTGAAATATTCTTCCTTCAAACAGTTTTGCATTTCATTTCTTGTTCTTATTCAAATACTTGTCCAAAAGAGCTACTTGGTCTTAACCACCCTATTTAATATTATAATTGACCCCACATCCAGAACTTCTGATACCTTTTGCCACTCACTATATTTTTCCTTTTTTATATAATTTATTGTCTTCACCTACCTGACATACCATGATTAACTTAGGGGATTACCATGTGTCTTTCTTTCTCACTGGAATGTGAACTCCAAAAAGGCATACATTTTATCCCTTTTGTTCTCTTTTTGTTTTGTTTTGTTTTGGTACTGGGGATCAAACTCAGAACCTTCTGCTTGCCAGGCAGGTGCTTTTGTCCCTGAGCTAAACCTCTAGCCTGTTTTGTTCTCTTATGTATCATCAACATCTAGAACAATGCTTCACACAGAATATGTTCTCAATATTTATATTTATAACCTAATGAGTGAACATCTACTATCTTTTATTAGGATATGCCTGAAAATCTGTCTCGAACCTTATTTTCCTCTCTCCTCTGATCAATGCATGCCTATATCCTAGTGCATAATGAGTTTTGTTAACTTCAGAACATGTGACCTTAATACATACTCACAGACTATGGAGTCCCCATTCCACTTGGGGATTTATTCATTGTGGTTTTCACTTGTGACTTTTTGTAATATTGTAAATAACTAAAGTGGCTTTAGAATTATATCTGCCAACAGATTTTTGTTTAGAAAATCAGAAACACTTATTTTTTCTCTAGAATACAATAGAAATGGGCTTGATTAAACAAATTTGTACAAGTAATTACTATTCCCTATCAGTGGAAAAACAACTCCATCATCAAATGTAGAAGGTACAATGAAACTCTTGTACAAATTCTCTAGATTTTAGAGTGAATGAAAGTAGGAATATCAAAGATCCTCTGAACAATAATTGTAACCAAAGAATTTCAACGGCATTTAAGTACCCATGATCTTCATTCTTCTACCTGAGTTTAGCCCACAATGAACTTGAGTAAACAAAAGTTATGTCTGTATTTGAGAAGTTATCTCTTTATGATAACCAAGTAAATAATCATGCAGAACCCCTTTTTTTTGTCTTTTTGAGATAGGGTCTTGCTATGCAGTTCAGGCTGCACTTGAGCTCACTTTGTAGCCCAGGCTGGTCTCAAACTCACAATGATCCTCCTGCCTCAGCCTCCCAAGTACTGGGATTACAGGCATGAGCCACCATGCCCTGCTCAAAACCACATATTTCAATGCCAAGGAAATAAAGAGAAACTTAATAGTGGCATTCACACCTATTTCCTTCCTCTTTGAGAAATTAACATTTGTGGGAAGATTCACAAACCTGAAGTGGTAGTCAGAAAAAAACAAAATGAGAAAGAAATGACTAAATTCAAATGAAAATATTTATCATAGATGGTGGGAGAAATCTTATCAGAGATTGGAAGATAAATGATTCATAAGATTTTTTAAAGGTTTAGTGATATCCACCACAAACAATCACAATAAATGGCTGACATAACTCTGGTACTCCTTAACCTTTTGTTCCTTAACTGGAGGCCCATTATCTCCATTATACACATACATGAAAACAGATCAGACACACTGGCTCAACTTTGTGCAACAGATCAGACACACTGGCTCAACTTTGGATTCAGGATTAATTATAAAAGGAAGAAATGTATACATCTTCCTCCCTCAGGTGAAGTATGACTTCAGCCACTTTTGGTTTTTAAGCTTTCTGTTTGGTTGTGCCCAAATTGTATTGAAATACCCAGTATGCCCAAGGAAGTTTCATGTTTATGCATGTTCTGTTTATCTTAGTGAACAAAGATAGACAAACTCCCACCAATTATCTATAATATTTACTTCCAAACTATAATCCTAATTGTTCTCCTTTGACTACTTCTTAGCACCTTCTCCTTCATGAATAGCGACATTGCTGTGATTTACATGGGTCCTTGAAAGAAATGCAATTGAATATGTAAGGGAGTGAATTGTGAGTATACAAGAGGTCAGTATTTGGGAATCCAGGTTGAAAGCTAGGTTTTTGGAAACACATAGTTTCACTATCCTAGCCAACTGGAGAACATCCCCTTAGATATAAAAAACAGGCTGTTTGGATATATGAGACCAAATAATTGTAAGTTACAAGATAAAAACTGCTCACAACCATGATTGTTTTAAAATGATGTCAGTCAAAAAACCAAGGATAAGTTGATAACTGACTAATGCAGGAATATTTCTGTAATGAAGATTAAGGTTTTGTAAATGAGGGTGGATGAAAAGGAATGCATTTTTATAGTAAAATATTGTAGTTAAAATATGTTTTTAAGCACTCATTACTCACTATTCTTGTTTTTGTGTACCTGACACTTATCCTATTTACTGCTTATGGAAAATTATAAGAGAATATTATTATTTCAGTCACATGCTGATAGTAAAATAACAAGTGATTAACTGAACTGAGACTCACAGTCAATCTTGTGACTCCAAATCCAATTTTAACTACTGTTTCTAGAACAGCTATAACATTGCTCCTCTAGGACAAATTTAGAAAATTCATTAATTGAACCTAGAAGAAACTGAAAAATCAGAATTTAAGACAAGATTTTAAAACTAAGTTTATCAAAAACCATAGTGAATACATGAAGTAACAAAATAATTCTCATTTATTGACTTACTCTGTTCTTGGTATTTTAAATTCATCATTCTAAATACTACCTCTTGAACAAAGGTAGAGCTTGTGGTATTGAAAGATTAAAATACTGTATAATTTATTTATTATATATGTTTTTGTTGTTTGTCTCCATGCTATAAATTAGTATATTATAATCTCCTTTAGAACAAGGATCTTCAGTTCTTAGAACAGTCCACAGGCCTATTAAGCTACTTGACAAGACTTTGAAAAGATGGAATATTAGACAAGTATACTATAAGAGGAAACTCCAGACTATAGAATGATGAAGAGGGACAATCTCATTGCACCACCTGGGTGAGGGGTTGGTAGCTAATACAACCTCTAAATACAACAATACAAAGTTTTTGATTGACTCTGTCAGCAAAGTGAACTTTTAATATTCAGAAGGCCTCTTTTCTAGTTCACATTCTGCCTCTCCTAACTGAGTGGCCTTGAGTAAATTCTTTATGTACCTAGAACTTTAGATTTTCCATCCCTTCAAAAATTAAACTAGAGAAGATAAAGATGGCTGATCAGTGAGCAACAAAATACAAAGCCTCCTGGGAGAAGCAACTCATAAGCCAGAATAAAGCACCCTGGAGTGACCCAGACAGGGGGAGATGGATCCTCTTGACACAGGAAGAAATTAAAACATAAAAAAGCTCATCAAATACTTTAGGACTACAACTGAGACAGCTGAAGATTGTGGGACACAGCATTTTCAAGGTGACCCAGCAAGTGTGCACCAGCTTGGATCCATGCCAGCCTGCAGAGCCACACAGACTCGTTCCTGCCGCCACTCACAGGAGGAACTTCACTGCTGAGGTCGGGGGTTGGTGAGCCCAGTGGAGAGTGGAGCCAGCAAAGGGACTTCCATTAATCCATAGACAGTGCTGGGAATGAGATCCCCCCACATGGGAGGGGAGCAACCAAATGGGCGACTTGTTGGAATCGGGCAGGAGAAGCCTGAACTGTGAGTGACAGTGATTTCAGTTGTTTTCTCCCTCCTCAGGGCAGATTCGTGGGATTGGCTTGGACTGGGCCAAGCCTCTGGCCGGGACCCAATGAGCCTTCCCAACTCAATTCACTGCACCTCGCATGCACTAACTGTGTGAAAGGCCCCTGAAGTTTGGTTGGCCCTGTGGGGAGGGGCAGAAATATGCAGAATCCTTACACCTCAGTGACAAGAGCAAGCAGCAGAGGGCAGAGGTCCCTCACCAGTGTGCTTCGGAGGAACCGAGGCCAACAGGGAAGGGGGCTGGGACCTACACTGTAACCTGTGTGGAGGAAGCAAGGGCCATGACAGGAGAGAGAGGTAGGAGGAGGCCCCCAGCCCAGAACCCTGAGAACACTGAACCAGGAGAAGGAAAAGAAAGGGTAATTGAGGGCAGCAAACACACATCAGACATGGCTTCAATGGATGTTAAGAGATATCTTCGGGACCTTGTAGACAAGCTCAAAACTGAAATATTAAAGAAGGTAAAGCAGGATATGAGTAGAGTAGTAAAAGAAATGCTCTCAGGAAGCATCTCAGGATGATACAGACAGAAGAAGGAAGGAACACACAAAAAAAGGAGAGAAACATTCGATAAAGAATATAAAGAAAATATAGAATACATGAAACTCTTAAAAGAAACTAAGGATAGACTATCAAAACTTGAAGACAAGTTGGCAGTGTGTGATCATGAAAGGAAATATCTCTTGAAATAACAAGGAAACAGGCTGTAACAATATAAGGGCTAGAAGAAGACAAGAGAATCTACAATTTAAGAATAAGAAATGTGAACAAAGAAGCAGGAATATATACAGCCAAATTAAAAAGTCTATTCATGGAAATAATTAAAGAAAACTTTCCAAGAATGGGAAAAGAAAATGACATTTGGTTGTGTGAGGCATACAGAACCCCAGCCATCTACAACCAAAACAGATCTACACCCAGACATATAATAATCAAGATGCCAGAAATTCAATATAAAAACAGAATATTAATAGCCATCAGAGAAAAGAAACAGATTACCTATAAAGATAAGCCCACCAGAATCACAGCTGACTTCTTGACACAGACCATCAGATCAAGAGGAGCTTGGAGTGAAGTATTCAAAGTCCTGAAAGAGAATAACCTCCAGTCCAGATTGATGTACCCTGAAAAACTGTCACTAGAAGTTGATAGAGAAACCAGATGCTTCCATGACAAAGAGTAACTGGGCGAGTTTGTGACCACCAATCCAACCCTACAGAGAATACTGAAGGACATTCTAGAGAGAGGATTTTAGAAACAGTGGCAGAAAGGCCTCAATGAGTGGGGCAGGCAGTAGAATGAAGGAGAAAAGTAGACAAACAAAGGCATGAAAATAGCATGGCCAAAATGAGGCAGAGAAGAATAACTAGAAACTTTAACATAGATGTTAATAGTGCATCAGGTTTTAAAACCCACATTACTCACACTACTCTGCTTAGATGTATTATATTCTGTTCCAGTCATTCTACTTATACAAGATTTGAGGACACAGACAGTAATCCTGAAAATAACAGGATATAGTATGGTAATCATCCTTAATTTCCTATTAACTTAATCTAAAGCTCTGTAAAACCTACACTGTTTTATCATGATTGATCATAATTGAATCTGGTTTGTTGGATTGCTGTTTTGTGTTGATAGATTTTATTCAAAGCTGTTATGATTGATAGTATCAAGTCTGAAAGTATAGGCAACTGCACTGAAGATGATAAGATCCACTAGAATATCCACTATGGTTTGATTATTACCTGCCTTTGAAGTTTTATACTGTCTAAAATGTTTTATTTTTACTACTATTATTATTTATTGATATACTCAATTATACTGCTATATTTAATTATGCCTGATGATGTAGACATACTATTGAAGATAATAAGAAACAACACAGTAATCATTGTAGATCACCTTGTACTGTGGTTTTATATGACTTTTTGGTTTCATGTTTTTATAGGAATTTGTTTTGTTTTGTCTTGCTAAGTTTTCTTCTTCCCTCTAATATGGAAAGGATAGAAATACATGCAGGGATTCATGCATGCATAGTTGTTTACACTCTCACTGTTTGATTATCTACTTTGTATGCTTTAATTTTGTAACTTAAGCAACTGTTTCTAAGAGGACAATATGTAATTTATCCTTTTTTTCTGGAATTCTGTATTCCCTCTATCCTTTCCATGCGTTTGTTTCTCTTTAAATTAAAAAAATGGAGATTGCAAGATGGCTGACTGAGTGGTGGCACGATAAGAGCTCGAGCATCTCTGAGGAAAAAAAAATAAAAACAACTCAGAAGCTGGAATCTGGCAACATGGAGAAAGCCGAGAAAAGGAGAGGAATTCTCATGACCCAGGAAGAAAGTGAGGAAAAAGAAAAAAAAAAGAAAAAGAAGCACGGACAGAGGGCTGGATCTGGGCAAGCCCCTATCACTGTACTAGCACGTCTTAAAGTCAGGTGACTCACGATCGAGCTGAGATTGCGGCCCCGCTCAGAGCAGGGGTTGGTGAGCTCCAGACCCTCGGCTGGAGGAGGCACTGAGACAGGGAGTAGAAACAGCCAGTTGAGCTGCATAAACTTTGGTGAGGGATGGGAACTGGATTCCCCAAACCAGGAGGACTGGCTGGGTGACATTTTGGAGTTGGGCAGGGCTGGTTTGAATCAAAACCCAAGGCAGTATCTGCTGATGACTCCTAGTCCAAAGCAGATTGGTGGGATCTGCTCAGACAGGGCCATCCCCCTGGTTGAAACCCAATACCCAGGGGTGAGGCTTTTCTGGGCCAGTGGCATCCCCAGGGAACACACAAACTTGTTGAAACATAAACTGGTTGACTGGCATAGGGGGAGGAGTCAGCTCTTAGTGTGCAACTCGCAAATCCGCAGTGGACTGGGGGGGGGGCGGTACTTCCCTAGCAAGTGTGCTGCAGAAAAACTGTAAGCAATACAAAAGGCCCAGAGACCTCCACTACCCACCTGTCTGAAGGGGGCTGAAAACATGACAAGACAGAGAAAGAGCAAAAGGTCCCCAACTGCGCAACCAGGGAAAGTGAGTCCAACAGAGGTAAATACAGAGCAGGTTGAGAGCAGCAAACCTGTAATGTCAGAGACTGCCTCATTGGAAATAAAGAAATACATTCATGACCTCATCATCGAATTTAAATGTGAAATTCTAACTCAGGTGAAGCAAGATATAAGAAGATTAATAAAAGAAGTCCTGGGTAATCCTCAATAGACATCATAGTGACTACAATAGATCACCTAGTGTTGTGTTTTTGTATGTTCTTTTCATTTCATTTTTCTCTAGGAATTTGTATTGCTGACTTGTTTTGATTTGTTTCTCCCTCTAATACTGAAAGTCTATGTATATGTGTAGTGACTTATGCATGTGTAGAACTTCTAAGTAGTTTACAAGAATGGATTATAGTTATTGTAAAGAAAAAAAAAGGAAAAGAGAGTATTCTAAACTATATAACTGCATGTATGTTTGAGTGTGTGGAATTAATAACCATGTTGCTGAAGTTTTAGTTGGGTTGATGAGTAAAACTGACTGCAGTCTCACTGTTTGGATGTCCGCTTTGTGGACTTTACTTTTGTAACATGAACAGCTGCATCTAAGAGGAAAGTATGTAATTATCAACTAGTGATTTTTTACTGGTTACTATTTTTGCTTGTTTTGTTTTGTTTTGTTTTTGAGATTCTGTATTGTTTCTACCCTCTTTCTGTTTCAAAATTTTTTCTTTAAATAAAAAAATTTAAAAAAGCAAGAAGAGGAAAATAAAGTGCTCTAAAAAAGATAACTGTATGTATACTTAAGGGTATAGGATTGATAACCATGTTACTAAGTTTTTGTTGGAATGGTGAACAGAACTGTTTGAAGCCTCACTCTTTGAATGTCCACTTTGTATGCTTTAATTTTGTAACTTGAACAACTGTATCCAAGAAGACCATATGTAATGTATCAAATAGTGATTTCTTGCTGTTTATTTTTTTGAAATTCTGTATTGTTTCTACCCTTTTTTTCTGTTTTGCTTCCCCCCTCTTTATATAAAATTTAAAAATAAATAAATAAAATGAGTCTTTGATCCTCAGACATGATATTTATTTAGGTATTATTTACTTTATCTCAGTAAGATTTTAAAGCTTAAGTTTATAGAAATACATGTAGAGACTCATGCATGTGTAGCTGTTTACAGTCTCACTGTTTGAATATCTACTTTGTATGCTTTAATTTTGTAACTTGAACAACTATTTCTAAGAGGACAATATGTAATTTATCAACTAGTGATTTCTTAGTGTTTATCTTTTTTTAAAAATTATATATTATCTTTACCCTTTACATGTTTTTTTCTCTTTAAACAAAAAAAAGTTAAACTAAGATTTTGGGCTAATAGTTACAGTTGTTCCAGTGGTGGAAGTCTGTAATCCTATTTCTTAGTGAAGTTAAAGCAGAACAATTGCAAGTCCAAACCCAGGCAGAGCAAATTAGAAATAACACTTGTCAGAATAAAATGTGAAAGAGGCTGGGAATGAGGTTCAATTTGAGAGCTCTGGTTTCAAATTTTAGTACCTTCTCCCACAAATATAAGTAGAGTATTCATAAGCTTTTTGAATCATAGATTTCCTTAAGTTCATATTATACATTGTGAACTTTACTGGACAAAATTAAGTAATGTGGCAACTTTTACCTTTCATGTCAAAGCCACCAGACCCTGCACCAAAAACATATATATCTACCCTAACACACAAAAAATAAGATCCCTTGGATCAACTGTCATTCTGAGCCCTAAATTTTAGTCAGAGAGTGATGTGTGGCATGTGCTGGCTTAGGGAAATTAGACACTACACAACTTGCAGTAAACCAACCTAAGAATCTGGCTGGTTACATCACTTAATTGGAAATCTGGTCTTATTTTTTAACTATGCCCATTGCTATAAGGTTAATGTAACTTAGATGCTTCTATTATTTATTTCTTTGCATGCTAATAAGTTTTAAATTTTTTATTAGTGTATGTTTGCAATCCACAATAATTACATTCATCTTGGAGAAATTTTTATATAGCATGTCTGATATTTACACCCCACCCCTTTCTCCCTATATCCTTCCTGAAGTTACTTCTTATTCAATTAAACAATGGCAACAAATTCTTTGCATCTTTTTTTCCAAGTAAAAAGATATAAGAGTAGAATGATAGTAACTGGGATTTCTACCTTTCCACAGGCATTCAGATGTTAGAGTGGTTGTACTATATCCTCTGTGGTCAAAACACATAGGTAAATGGAAGTGTTTTATAGGGAACTGATGCAGGTGAACAGGCCAGAAATCAACTCAGTTAACTAAGAATGACATGTGTGGTCAATGAGGAGCTGTGGCAGGTGGCACAGAGATTGGACAAGTCAAGTCTGGGCAAAAATATATCACAGGCATCTGGGTAAATCCAGAGTCTTTTAATTTCTCTTTTGACCACAGTGGCTTTCCTTTCTATAGAAGGCAGTCATTAGAATTCAGCTATTGGTTGTTCATTTTACCTGGAGATATGCTTAACCTGTATTTGGACCACAGCGTTTCTCTGTAGAAAATTTTAGCCAAGCCAGCCTGATATATTCTGCAGAGCTATCAAAACTGTTGAAGAAATGAGATATTTTTTTGACAATGAACACTTTAACAAATTCATGACCATCAAACCAGCACTCCAAAAACTTCTCAAAGATTTGCTTAAAAGAGAAAATAAAACTTCCAACACCACAATGTCTAATAGAATGAACATACGAGGCAGACCAAGGAGTTAAACAAAAGGGAAAAAATATAGCAACAGAACAATGTAATATCAGGAATAAATCAATAACTGTCAGTAATAAGTCCCAAAATGAATGATCTCAATTCCTAAATCAAAATATACAGATGAGCAGAAATGATCAAGAAACAAAGTTCATGAGAGGAATAATGGTTATCCCAGCACTCAAGAGGTTGAGACATGTGGATCACTGCAAGTCTGAGGCCAGCCTCAACTACAAAGCAAGATAGTGTTTCAACAAACATCAGAAAAACCCCACCATAGTTCAGTGGTCTGCTATATACAAGATGCAGATTTAATCTAAAAATATTATAAACTAAAATCCAATGAATATAAAACAATATCCTATACAAGAAGAATGCAAAAACAAGTAAGTATAACTATAACTATCAATACATTAATAAGAAGACTATGGCAAAAATCCTATATCTATTTTTGATTAAAAACTCTGTAGGAAATGTGTATAGAGAACCTTATCGCAATTTGGCAAAGGTCATTTAAAATAAGCCTACTTCTAACAAAAAATTACATAGGGAAAAGAATGTTTTTTATTTAAAATCAAGAATAAGAAAAGAATGTTCACTTTCCCCACTTCTGTTCAGCATAACACTCACCAACATTAGCCAGAGCCATCAGGACAGGCACAAATAAAAGGATATGTATTTATGTGTTAGTTACTTCTCTCATTGCTGGGACAAAAAACCTGACACCCAAGATTAAGAAAAGAAAAGTTTATTTAGCTCACAGTTTGAGGAGGCTTCAGCCCATACACAACTGACTCCAAGGCAGGGTGCTATGACTGGGGGCAACAGTTCATGGAAGGGTAGATAGCATAGTAAAAAAAAGGAGAAGTGTGAGAGAAGACTTTGTCCCTTATATTGCAGTAGGCCACACCCACTTGGGTTTAGCACTCACATACATAATTCCAGCATTGGACAATGAATCAATCATAAATTCTAGGAGGCTGCTACCATGACACATGAGGCTTTGTGGGGATATCCAGAGGCACACCATAGCATTCTGCCCCTGACCCCAAAAGACTCATGTACATCACTTAATGGTAAAGGCATTTAGTCCACCTATAAGAGTTACCAAAATCCTAACAGTTTCAGCATTACTGAAAAGTACATGTCCCACATCTCCTAGACTTTAGGCAAACTCTTAGCTGTGAGCCCCTTTGCAAATGAAAATAATGTTAAACTCTTCCAAAATACAATGGCACAAGATAAACATTACAACTGGAAAAAATACAATCAGGGATATACAAAGAATAGAAGCCAAAACAAATCCAAACACCAGAAGGGTAAACATTAAGTGCAGTAGTTCCATATGGAATATCTGAAGCTATTTGTGGTAAGTTGTGAGCTCTAAAAGTCTTGCAGAATTCTGCCCCTTCAGCACTTCCAGTGTGGTAGCTCCTATGGCTTCACTCTTGGGCTGGCTTTGCTCCCTCCTTGCAAGTTTCTTTAGATGATTCATGCCCCTAGCTTTTCCAAACCCTGAGTTCTCCACTTCTTCTTTGGCTTTACACTCACAGTTTCACACACTTCCTGGCCTCACAGGCCTTCTGAAATCAAGGTGGAAGCCTTTTCCACCTCAGAGCTCTTGCATTCTGTATGCATCTAAAACCAGCACTGCATGGATGATCCTAGTCTGCTGCCAGCTGGAACAGTAGCCATGCTTTCCTATCTCTTGGCTGTAGAAGTCTAGTGCCTGGATCACTGAGCACTCTGAATCTGATTGTGAGGAACTAATTCTCTATGCCACCACCATTCTGGAACCGGATGTGGCTGCTCCCATTTTGGAACCTTGTGTGGCCTCCACCACCATTATGGAGCATGGAGTGGCAGCCATCATTTTGGTACATGGTGCTCTATGGCTTTCTTCTCAAAGTAAAGTCTTTCACTTCTGCTATATTAATACTTGAAAGTATGGGAACCCACTGCTTCTTGTGATATTCTAAGATTATCTTTTATATTGTCTTGTTCCTTCTCAACAACAGAGATCTCAGTTCTGTATTTTCAGTCCACAGCTTTACTGGAGCCTTTTTCCCAGTAAAACTCACAACATTTCAAATCATCTTGTTGTACCCTTTGATCATTATTTGCAACAGAAATCTGGCTTAAAAACCCCAACAATAGCCATGCCAATGCTTCAACATTAGACTGCCTTGAAATTTCTTGTGCCAGATTAATTAGTCCACAGCCCTTAATTCCAGTATCAGGTAAAGTCTCTGGACATGAGAAGAATGTAGACAAATTTTCTGCCAAATGATAACACACATTATCTGGAGTCCAACAACCAATGCAGCCCTGCCCCACAGAAACATCCTCAGACTGGTCTTTTCAGGTACGATTTCTATCAGCCTTCTGGTATTTTGTGCTGTGAACAGAATCTCTCCTACAGAATAGCCTAAGGCATTTCAGTTCTACACCTTCAGGTGATATTTCTGAACCTTTCCAAATGCTTCCCACAAGCCATTTCCAAAGGCTTTTGAACCACATTGTCAGATACAGTCACAGCAAAGACCCCACTCCTCTGGTACGAAACTCTGCTTTGATGACAATCAGTATGGAAATTTCTCAGAAAACTAAAGCTAAAAATTTATTCAACCCAGGTATTCCTTTTCTAGGTATCTTCCCAAAAGATTTAAATGTATCATATTACAGTGATTCATACATACCCATGTTTACAACACAAAAATTCAATATAGCTAAATGTAGAAAGCAACCCATATGTCAATGTATGGATAAAGTGTCATGTTACACAATAGGATATTGCTTTGCCATATCAATGGATAAGCTTAAGTCCATTGTAAGAAAATGGATGCATATTGAGACCATAAAGTTAAGTAAAGTAAAACAGACATACAAGTTTAAACATCACATGATTTCTAATAAAATGTTTCAATTATATGAGAAGCCCAATATATAAACAGCAAAATAAAAATAGATGATTGGAAATAGAGAGATAGATCTTTTGAAAAAGAGAAGAGTACCAGGGGACCAGCAAAGTGCCTGGGAAGAATATAGGAGTGGGAAATCAAATCCACAGAAGGAATTCATGTGCTACACACTTCTCCCTACATCACAGGACCAGCACACGTTCAGGAAGAATTAGGGACTCAGTGACCAGCCCACTGGAGGAAACCAGGTGACTGGCCACTTCCTCTACACTGAAGGACCAGACCACAAAAGGGAAAAACAGCCACATAATAGGAACCTGATTAATGGAACACAGGATGGACAGGTGAGACTAACTAGATAGAAAAGTAGGAAATACTAGTCAACAGGTGTTGCTAGGTGAACCATGTTGGTGCTTATAGACAAAGACACAGGTTACAAAGAGGTGCATGGAGCCACCCCCCTTAATTAATTCAATTTTTTTATTTTATCTTGGTCTGTATTTGTTTTTATCTTACTTTATTTTCTCTATTTTCTTTTCATTTTTCGCAGTTTTCCTTGTTTCTCCTTTTTCCTTTTTCTTTAATTTTATTTATTTCTTTTCTGTCTTCAATAAATGACTATGGTGAACTCTAGCCACAAAAAACTAATCCCATTCCCTCAAACAAGAGACTAAGTTCAGATCATCTCTTGAATACTGCTTTATTGTTTCTCTTTTAACCCCTTCTCTAGTTCGCAAACCTTGTGTGATCATCCTTTTTCCTCCTGCCTTGCTTTCCAGTTACCTATGTTTATATTATAACAATTGATGTAAAGAAATAAACCCATGAGACTATAGAGAAAATCAGATAATAAATAATGTTTCAGACAAAAAAAAAGAAATGACAGTCATAATGAAGGACTTAGTCAGCATATCTAGAGAAGACATAGATAAAAAATAGAGGAGTGTGGGAAAATGATAAAATATCAAGTGAACAAAATAGAAAATAAATACGATATATGAAACATATTCAAAGAGATATACAGAAAAATAAAGATTCCATTGAAAGCTAAAAAAACTGCTTCAATTAAATTTAAGAACAAGACAACAATTCAACAGCAGCAAGATGATGCAAAGAATAACAATGTAAGATTTATAAATGTCAATGAAAAAGGAGGAGTCAACATAAATGACATAAAAAGACTATTTGCAGAAATAATAGTAGAAAATTACCAAATGTGGAAACAAAATCTGATATAAAAATAAGTGAGGCATGCAACACTCCAAACAGCAATAGCCAAAATAAATCTATACCTACACATATAATAATCAAGATCCCAGACATTCAGCACAAAAAAGAATGTTAAATCTGTTAGAGAAAAGAAACAGATCACCTATCAAGGCAAACCCATCAGATTGATGGCAGACTTTTCAACAAAACCCTCAAGTCAAGAATGGCTTGGAGTGAAGTATTTCAAATTTTGAAAGGAAACAACTTGTAACCCAGATCTATGTATCCTGCAAAATTATCTTTCAAAATTAATGGAAAAATAAGATACCTCTAGGCAAAGAACAACTGAAGAAATACATAAACATCAAACCAATCCTACAATGAGTGAGAAAATATTTTCTAGGCAGAGATTAAAATGATCATAATACCAATAACAACATCAGAAATAAACCACCAGACTGGGCAAGAAATGAAACCAAGGGGAAAAAGGGGACCAAGAGCAGGATAGTAATATGACTAAGATAATCCAATATATATTGGCTATACCTCTCAATGTAAATGGCCTCAATTCACCAATCAAAAGGAACAGAGTGGCAGAATGGATTAGAAAACAGGATCCAACAACATTCAGTACACAAGAAATACATTTAATTCAAAAAGAAACTCATAGAATGAATGTCAAAGATATAAAACAATATTCCATGCAACAGAACCACAGAAAAAAAGAAATGGCAGTTATTCTGTTAGCAGAAATGTGAACATCAAACAAAGAATGATCAAAAGAGACAAAGAATGTCACCATAGACTTGTTAGGGTAAAACTTCAGGAAGAAGAGATAGCAATCTTGAATATATATGCATCAAATATGGCAACATTCAATTGTGTAAGACAAATACTAGTAGAAATGAAAAATCAAATAAGCAATTACACAATTTTAGTGGAAAAATTTAATGCTCCTTTGATGCAAAGACAAGGAATAACTAAGAAAAAATTAGCAAAAAAGTAACAGAACTGAATCAAACTTGTTAACAAATGGACTTAGTAGATATTTCTAGAGAGTTCTACACCCAACACCACCAGAATACATTTTTCTTAGTTGCACACAGGACATTCTCTAAAACAGACCATAAACTTGCCCAAAGAACGTGATTATGCAAATGTAAAGGAGTTGAAATTATCCCATACATATCTGACCATAAAGAAATGAATTTGGAAATTATGGCATAAGAAACTGCAAAACTCCACAAACACATAGAAATTAAATCACAACCATCTAAACAACAAATCAATCACAAATAAAATTAAAGAAGAATTTAAACAACATTTACAATCAAATGAAAATCCAAATACAACATTCAAGAACATATGGAATGCAACGAAAGCACTCCTAAGAGGGAAATTTATGGTACATTCTCACATCAGGAAAACAGAACAAGCACAAATAAACTACTTATTGCTGCACCTCCAATTTCTATAAAAAGAAAAGTAAGCCAATCTCAAAGCCATATATGTGAAGAAACTATGAAGATAAGCGCAGAAATTAATGCAATGGATATTAAAGAAACAATCGAAAAAAATTAATGAATCAAAGAGTTGAGACTTAGAAAGAATAAGTAAAATTGATAAACCCCTAGATATCTTCATCAAAAATGGAAAGAAAAATCTCAAATATACACAATGAGGAATGAAAAGGGTAAAATCTCAGTAAATCCTGTGGAAATTTAGAATACTGTCAATACCTACTTTAAAAAATACATTACTTGCATAAGAGGAGAAACACAGAAGAAATTGACAGATTCCATGAAAAGTATTAATTACCAAAGTTGAATGTTGAAGACAGAAAATGCTACATAACACAATATCAGTTAATGAAATCTAAACAGCAATTAAAAACTTACCAATAAAAAAACAGGTCCTGATTGATTACAGATAAATTCCTCAATAAATTTAGAGAAAGTTTAATGTCAATTTTCCTCAAATAGTTCAATGAAATTAAAATGGAATCAGTTCTACCTAACTCATTCCTGGAGGCAATTATTATGCTGATATCAAATTCAGAAAAATATTCAACCAAAAGAGAGAACCAAAGGCCAATATCTCTAATGAACATGGTTGCAAATATCCTCAATAAATTACTAGCAAACAGAATTTAACAAATCATGAAGAATATTATACACCATGACCAAGTGGGATTGGTTCTACAAATGCAGAAATGGTTCAATATATGCAAATCAATAAGTGCAATACACTATATCAACAGAGCCAAAAATAAAAATCACATGATCACCTCTATATACATAGAAAAAGCTTTTGATAAAGTTCAGAAATCATTCATGATAAAGATACTATAGCAAATTGAAATAGATAGCATTTATTTCAATCTGATAAAAGCCATCTATGACAAACCAACACCAAACATTACACTATATGGATGAAAAGTGAAAACTTTAACTGTAACATCAGGAAAAATACAAGGATGATCATTATTACCAGTTCTATTCAATATAGTACTAGAGACATTAGCCCAAACAAGTAGTCAAGAGATAGAAATGAAAGGAATAAGGATAGGAAAGATGGAAGCTAAATTATCATTATTCACAAATGATTTGATACTTTATATAGAAGACCCTAAAAATTCCACCAAAATACCTTCTAGATTTAATAAGCAAATGCAGTAACATAGATGGATGCAAAGTCAGCACTCAAGAATCAGTAGCATTCCTGCACACAGGAAACAAACTCACTGATAAAGAAATTAGGGAAACGACACATTTCACAATAATATCCAAAGAATGAAATTATTAAGAATATGTCTTAAAAAGGAAATATAATATCTATACATTGAAAATTAAAGTACTCTGAAAAATGAGATGAAAGAAGATATCAGAAAATGGAAAGATACCTCCTGTTCATGCATAAGAAGAATCAACATTCTGAAAATTTCCATATACTCAACAGTTTCATACAGATTTAATATAATCTGGATCAAAATCACCATTAGCATCCCTCAGAGAAATAGAGCAAACGTTCCTAAAATTCATTTGGAAGCTGAAGAGACCTAGAATTGTGAAAATAATCCTGGGCAACAAAGACAAGGCAGGAAGCATCACATTCCCTAACTAGAAATTATGCTGCAAAGAGACTGTGATAAAGTTAGCATCATACTAGCAAAAAAGACCTAAAGATTAGTAGAACAGTTAGAATTTTCACAGAGAATTACAGACACACTGAGGCACCTTATCTTTGACAAAGGGGACAATCCATGTTTACTGGAGGAAAGATAGCCTCTCAAATGAATGCTGCCAAAATTCTGTCTCTCTACATGTTGAAGCCTGAAAGTAGACCCATGTCTATCATCATGCACTGAACTTAAGTCAAAATGGATCAAATATCTATAAATTAAAACAGAAACATTATATCTTCTGGGAGAGAAAGTAGGTAATATTCTTGAATGCATAAGGGTCAGCAGAGATTTCATGAACAAAAAGCAATCTGCACAAGAAGTACTTCAAAGAATCAGCAAGAGAGATCTTCTGTTATTAAAAATGTTTTGCACATCAAAGGAAGTCACCAACAGAGTGAAAATAAGACAGAGTTGGGAAAAATTTTAACCAACTATACCTCAGACAAAGAACATATGAGTTCATACAATACATAGCACTATGCTCAGGGTCGATGAATCTTTTCAGTCTCTTCCTTTACAGAGTCCATCAATGAGCCAGGAAAGTGAGTACTGGTTGTTGCAAGAAGAGCTGGAGGGTGCCTATTTCCCAGGGAACAAAAGGACACAATATGATAGGTAACATACAGATGGCGGGTATATGTAAAGTTCTGGTCAACAAGGCAAGATTTCCACAGGCATTCTTTAGAAGGCTTTGTAGCAAAAGAAAGTTAGGGAATGAGGCATGTAAACAACCTGGGCTTAGGAATTCAAAGACCTGAGTTCCCTGACCTTCTCTCATCTTCAGCATCATCATCTATAAAATAGAATAAGAGTGTGTGAAAATAGTTGGGGAGAAATAATCACTAAAGTTTAACATTTGTAAAGTTCTTATGTCTGTGCAGCTAATCTACTCTGTCCTATTATTACTGGAATTAAATGATATAAAGTTTAATTGTTATTATCTCTATATTTGATTATTAATTTGTTTTATTTCTCATAAAATAATAAATACTAAAATTTCCATGACTTTTAAGGAGCAACTCTACCATCTAGCTTCATAATACCAGATTTACCTCCCTCACTGTCTAAGTTATTTTTGTCCTTGTTGAGGCAAAATACCTGATGTCCAAAATTAAGGGAGGAAAAGTTTATTTAGATCTCAGTTTGTATAGGTTTCAGCCCATAATTAGTTGATTACAAGGCAGGATGGCATGGCCAAAAGGCAACCATTCTTGGCAGCAAAAAATAACAAAAATAATGAGAGAGAGAGAGAGAGAGAGAGAGAGAGAGAGAGAGAGAGAGAGAGAGAGACTGACTCAGTCTCATATTGCATACAGGATCCCTGCCCTAGGGCACTTATGTCATTCAAACCCATAATCCCAAAAGACAATCACAAATTCTAGATATAGCTACCTGCAAAAAACCTGGCCCAAATGACTTTATGAGGCTTTTGGGGGATATCTAGGCAAAAACCATAACATTCCACTAGCAGCAGACTCTCCTCTTCAAATGTTTTAGGATTTATTCATTATTCATAAAATCTCCCCAGCTTCTTATTATTCAAAGCTTTCTTACCCTGTCAAGCATACATTAAAATTCACTTTTTGTGTGTGTTTAGGCAGCATATATACTAAAAGTCACTGTTTTCTTGAATCCCTGCTTGATTTACTAGATAATTTTGGCAGCCTTCTTTTATAAAGGAAGAAAATACAGCATAGCAGATATGAAAAACAACACTGAATAAACCAGGGCTTTAGGTAAACTACTTCATTCATTTGGGCCTCAGCCATCTCATTAGTAAAACAAGAGCAGCAGCACTTATTACTATGGTTGCTATGAATATTAATTAAGGAATAATGTGTCAGTACTTAGAAATCTGTGAAGGGATGTATATACAGGATAAATTAACAAATAAACTTTTATTCCATTTTGCTTATACATCTAGGGAGCAATTACTTGTCTTCCTTCTTTTAGATATTGACCTGCCTCCCTTGCTGACTGAGATTTCCTGGAGGGCCCAGGGTGTATGTTAGGTGTAACAGAGCACATGTATGTGCCAGAATATTGCCTGGCAAAAACTAGACACCAAATCAGCTGTATCCAATGGGGCAAAGATAATAAATTTATTTTCTTTTTCTTGTGGAAAAAGAAATTTGTTACAAGAATGTGTAATTGTGACTTATAAAATGCAGAAGATAAAACAGAAACTAAAATTTTATGATTTGTAAAAAGGGCAGTTCATGCAGGTCAATTTCATTAGATAATGATTTTCCTACTTTAGAAGTAGAAGCAAACTATACAAGAACTGCTTTAGGAATCCCTTCTGTGAAAACTAGCAACTCACTCCATGTCTAAGCCTTTGTTTCCTACCCTCTAATACAAAGTTAAAGATGTCCAACCTTCTTACCTGCCCACCAGTTAAGGGTAATAACATACAGTTTATGAAATTAAGAATGGTTTTTAATTTTTAAAAGAATATACAGAAGGAGAGGAAAAGTGGGCAATAGCAACAATAATCTGTTGCCTGCAGAACATGAAGTATTTTCTATGTGCTCTTTTGCAGAAAAAAGTTGCTGACAACTGACCTAGAAAAAGAACCATGTCACCCTGTTTCTGTTAAGCATGGTGCCTTAGGAAAATGAGATTCTGGATTTCAAAGGTCCAGAAACTTTCCCAAGAGAAGTTATCTCACCTCTACCTCCCAGAATCACTACAAGGGTCAAATGAAACAAGGTATGTGACACTTATTGTGGATATAGCTTTCCTTTCCATTTTATTTCTCTATGTCAATGGATAGTGCTTAAAAATGAGATGTCAAATTATGCTCTACTTTTCTCAACCATTTTTCCTTAACTAGGCAGTGTAGTACCACTTTCTTTGTGCTCTCACTTTCCATGTTTCTCATTTCTTATATGGACTTCCCATTTCCGGTTTACCTCATAGACCTAGGCAGGAAAAAAGTAAATCATATCAGTGGGGGAAGAGTTTCTAGACCATGTTGTTAAGCCATAATTGATATTCATGCCAGTTTGGAAAATACTTCCTAAGACTGTGTTGTGTGGAAGCTCCTGTGAGGTACCAAACATAAATGTGAACCAGCTTTGTTCACAGAGTGTTTCTGGTCTTGTGATCATTACCTACAAGTTTGGTTGCAGCATTAATGCTTTGCAGAGTATCTAAGTGCAACAAATCACAATGATGGAATGGGCGAGAGGTGCAGATGCCATGCCCATCCCAATTCCTAGGCCTACACTGGCAAACACAGGCACAATCTGAGTGTTCTCTTGCCATCAGCAGCCTGGAAGCCATAATAGTACTACTAGTAACAGGTATACTAGGTACTGAGACAAGAATTTTCATGTATTAATTAATGCAATCATTATATCAATTCTATTTGAAAGATGTTTTATTACGTTTTTTTCAAATAAGGAAGCTAAAATATTAGGAAGATCCCAAGAGATTACAAGGGAATATTGAGTATATCCTCTGTGCAAAATTTCTGTGCTGGTTGTGGAGATACAGAATCCCATGAAAATATATAATCTTAGTTGTATGGGAGAATAGCAATGTGAGTAGTCAGGCAGACAATCACCAGTTTTGTATATAATTATATATGTATATAAACATACATATGCATAGATAGTCTATTATACTAATCTTAGACAATATACTACCAATATACTAATATACTAATCTTAGACAATAAGTAAAACAGAGATAGCATCACAATGAAAAATGACATGTGCCATGACAGAGTTATGCCTAAGTGATATAAAGTCTCCAGCTCAAGGAGTGGCAGGGGGAATCATTTAACGTGTCTTGCAGAAAGTGATCCTTTGAGAATTTGTTATCCCTTAGATATTTACAAAATCCAACCCAGCCACCCCTTTCTTAACTATAAAGTTAGATCCCTCACCCATCTCCTCTGGCTCCAGGAAGCCAACAGTTAAATATTTTCTTAGTCTTGGATCAAGTTTAGAGCTTTTGTGTCCATATGTAGATCATGGCATTAAAACCCCAAAGGCCTCCTTCTGAACTCTTTTTCCTGAAATAATAAGAACAACCTACTTGTCTGATTTGCCTTGCAAACATTCAGCAAGATGCCTGAATAAGAATGAAAGACCTGGCATCGCACTGCAGTGCCTGTCTTGTGTTTTCCGTGGGGAGTACCTTCAGACAGTTCTTGCCTGGAAGTTTTGTCTGCAGTATTTTTCTGTCCTTTCATAATATTCATGTTTATTACAATAGCATAAGTAGTGCCTGAAAATCTGTCTGCTTAGCACAGGAATGATATCATTTTATATTCAAGACAATGTATTTAGAATTTTTGACAAAATTACTCTAACTTTATGAAGAATGTATGTTTTTATATGCATAAATAGAAATGTGGGGAAGGAAAGAATTTTATAGACAATTAATATGTGTAAAATACTGTGAGATGGTTATAATTCTCTTTGTGTGTGTATGTGTGTCTGTGTACACCTGGTTGATTTAAATATCAGAAAGATAATGCTGAATTCTATAACACTGTCATTTCCATAATTTTATCAATAAAGAGGTAATGACTGTTCATTAGCAACTAAAATGGTGGTATTCATGTGAATGCTTTTCTGACAAATAGATTAACAATGATAAATGAAAATTATTAACCTTAATATAATCGAAGCTGGTGTGATGGTAGCCTCTACACATTACCTCATTTCATTCTCAGGAAAATCTTTTTTAAGAAGCATCACTTCACACACATTTTCACCTACATGAGGAAACTGAGGGCCAG
Organism: Hydrochoerus hydrochaeris; assembly: GCA_004027455.1. Classification (NCBI taxonomy): domain Eukaryota; kingdom Metazoa; phylum Chordata; class Mammalia; order Rodentia; family Hydrochaeridae; genus Hydrochoerus; species Hydrochoerus hydrochaeris. The sequence continues at coordinate 355,444 of PVLA01000116.1, forward strand.
AGTGATTATTGCATTTGCTCAAGTTTGTACAGCTCAGTAGTGGCAAAGCCAAAATTCTGATGTCAGGAATTCTAATTTTAAATCCTTTAAATTTAACCCAAGCTACTCCTCAAAATGGAGTGTAAATAGAGTATCTAAATGAGGATGTCAAAGAAACAGAATGTGCAGTTTAGAACTAATACAGAAAGTCTGGGAGAAGACTGACATTTCTTGAATAGGAGTCTTCACATAAAGTGATACTTTGAGAACACAGATTTATAGAGAGCAAAGGCATCATAACCTTTAGACCAAACTTGTGTCTTTATTGCCATAGTGTTTATTGTTATCTAACCAAGAACACAAGAAATAAGTTATGCTTTCTTGGTTCATAACTTTCTTTGAGGTCATGGCAATGTGTCTTGGGGAGGCACTGACGTGATATAATGGCATGGGGTTTTTACTTGTTGGAAAAGTTCCAGGTAAACTCACTGCAATTGTCTGGAGACAGACTGATGCATCACTTAATCTTTAGAAGTTTCCAGAGATGCTGTCCTTATCCTCTTAATTTAATTTAGTTTCCTTAGATCTCACTTTATCTCTCCTTACTAAATGTTCATCTTTTCTGAGCTGAAAATTAGTTGTTCTCATTTAGTTCTGGACTTCTAATTTTCCAATCCACAACTTTAGGTCCAAAACACTTCAAAGTATAAAAAAAGCAGAGTGTAGGTAATTAAAAAACATAATTCTAGCTCACTGTAACAGGTCAAACATCACAGAGATATGAAACAAAATATTTTTTCTCCCAAATTTCCACATCATCTCAGGTCAGGATTTGACAGATGCCATCAAATTTGAATAATGTCTTTCACATTTTTCTATGTTTCTATAAATTATTTAAACAAATAGATGAAATAATTTTAGACAAAAGAGATAATATACATATGCTTTTACAGCATATCTCATTTTGTCCTCAGATGGAAAAAAGCAATTTCTTTAGTTCATTCAATGTTAAACACATTATGGATTTTGCTCCAGATCAATAACCACTTGGAAAAGACTTGTATAAATGAAAATAAAAATATTTTGGATGCAAAAAGTAAGTCTAATAAACACACTAAATCTTTACCTGTAATAAGTTAGAAATCTTTTCCCAATATTCTTTTTTCTTTTAAATTTGATTTTGCTATCTTTTTCCAGAGAAAATATTTTATTACATTGCAGTGAAGGAAATACTCAACATGACACTCAAGAGTCTTCATTGAGTACACTTAAGATCAAAGGCTAACACTTAAAAGAAGGCCAGAATCCTGGGCAAAAGACAATAATATTAGATCAACAATTGAGTAGCTATAAGGCAGACAGTTTTAAATGAAACAGTGTTTGTACATAAATTTTAGTAAGAAATCAAAGTCTGTCTAATGGACAGTATAGTATTTGTGAATCATTGTGTAGATTAAAAAGAAAAGTTTCTTTCACTGGAGAAACCATCATCTAATTGGTGGAAGTGCTGACAATGGTGGTTCAGATGGTGAAATGATTCTCAGGCTAAAATCCTGGCAGATAAATTGCATCTAAGTTAGAGGCTCTCACAGGGTTCCCTGGACATGTGGTCAGAGTTTCACAACCCTAAGTGTCCATGGAAAATTTTGAAGCCATAAGTTCTTATCTCTGAGTCAAATATCCTTAATTCAAGTAATTTTTGTAACAACTTAATATTGTTGACAATAGCATGAGTAGAGGCTTTTGGACCCTTACAGTGATACTGTGCAGTGAGTGTCTGACATCTGTTAGATTTATGACCTTGAGTAAATCACTTTCAGTTCCTTGTAAACAAGACTGATACTTACATTGAAGTTTTTCAGGAAGAATAAAATCAGATAACTAATGTATATGAGTTTGGAGAATGCAAAGGTCAATATATTATGGGTTATTACTCTGATAACAATTAGGTAAATACCCCAAAGTGCATAAGCATGCCAAGCAGCAGATTTACCCTAACCTTAGTGTCTTCAGACCATTTGGGGATAGGAGAGGAAAGGATGTGTGAAGTTTCTGGAGCCCAAATGCTATGAGCACCATGACAACTGATATAAACAGACATAATTGATGACATCTAGTAGTTATCACTGGACAATTTTAACGCTGGCCAGAAAGACAAATAGAAAGTGTCTCATGTTATCATTCACAAAGCTGTGAAAGAGGTCAATCCTAGAGTTTCAGGAAGTTCTAACAGACTGAAAGACTTTGAGTTCTCAAGGGCAAATGTACTGCAAGGCGTATGTGGAACAAGATCATGGATTCTAATGGGTGCAGGTTAGAAGTGAGTATATGAGTTGGGGGTACAACAAATAGATTATTAGTCTCCATTTATGTATGTAGTTTGGGAGCAGATTTCTATTGTAGAATTCCTAGCTTTGTTGTTTAATTTCTGTGATATGTGGAGCAAAGAATTTAATCCCTGTATACATCAGTAATATATTTATCTCACCAAGTTCTTTTAAGGAATGAATGGACTAATATTCACAAAGTGCTTAGAGTGGTGACTAATGTATATCATGTTATATAAATCCTCCTTAAAAATAATAATAAATAAACCCCCCAAATTTTTCAGTAAAGAATTTAAGGTTTTTGTCTTATTCTTTATCTTTCTCTCTTGCTTACTGTTCACTGTCTTCTTTAAAAATTGCATTCCCCCAAAATGGAATAGATGCATTATTACACATTCATACAATGTGATTCTGTATGTCTATGCCTTATCATGGACTAGAAATTTCATTGTATCATATTTATTTAAAAAATTCTTCCTTTATTTTCAAAAGCCATCTCATGCTTCAATCCCTCCAGAAAATCTTTCTTAATTATTGACACCATGTTTCTCCACACCCTTGAAGTAGACATTCATTTCTTTGCAAATTTTTTGGACTTTGTATGCGTTTCACATAACATTACACTTAAATTGTTTATTACACTGTTTTCTATAGTCATGCTATCCTGAATGCAGAAGTCAAAATTTTATTCACTTTTTCCTTTGCTTTGAGCCTGCATCTCAGTACACAGTATGAATTCCAAGCATATTGCTTGACAAGAGCTGAATGGAGCACATTTTAAATAACTACAGATCTTGTAATATCCTTGCAACAACCTCATATAACAGACATTACTAGCCCCATTTGATTGGATGAGGAACCTGAGGTTGTGACTCAAGGTCTCTCCCACCTAATTAGTAAAAGAACTTGGACTTAATTTCAGATATTTTTACACTAAATACAGTGCTCTTTCCATGGCAACACTTTTGTTGTCTTCCTTCTCTTATTATTAATGATGATAATTAACATTCACTGAATATTCATTTTGTTTGAGTGACAGAACTAAACTCATAACACATTTCATTTAATCCCCTCAACATTTAAGATATAGAGAGGTGGAGCAGTTTACTAAAAATTCAATAACAATTTGAACCCAGTATAACTTTATAGCAAGAATTTTTAGTTATAATCCTCTGCAGATTCCTAATTGAAACTTACAAAAAAGTTACTTCCTCAAGTGTTTAGTACAAGAAAATAAGTCTTTGAACATAGTTTCTGGCCCGAAATCTTCTCTCTCATTACAACATATGGCTACATCCATGGTAAAAAGAACAAGCTCTGCTTAGGAATGGTAGTTTTAGTTACAAGTTATGCTACTCAGTTTGGTATGTAGGTCATACCAAGTTTCTCATAGTGTGGATCTTTGACAGCATGTGAGAGTGGAAATGTAGGCTGAAGTGCATTCATAGTTTCGATTTGTAATGAACACATGTTATGTATCCTTTTTTACTTATGAGAAAAAAAGACACAGAAAGGAAAAACAAAAAGCAAAAGAGGCAAACATATAGCAACAACAAAACCAAAACAATAGGCTTTCAAAACAAAATGATAGGAACTTAACAGTTGTTATATTGCATATTGTCATCTTCAAAAGGGTTGCTTAGATTACTAGACATAGACATGCAAAATTGATCTAATCATGTGAGTATTAACTGTTCTTTTTCAAAAACAAATAAAATTAGTAGTATAGTCATCTTAGCTGTATATATATATATATATACACACACACAAACAAATTTATGACTTTTTCCTTTTCCCTTCCTTCTTTTCTCCTTCCCCTATCCCAGTTACTTATCCCCTTTGAACTGTTTCTTATCCTTACACAATGTTTATTATAGACTTTGGATCTTATTTTCTCCTTAGGTTTCTTACACTAGGGATACAATATGGTATTAAACATATGAGTTTGATTTATTTCACTTATGATTATGGTATCAAGTTGCATTCATTTAGCTATAAAAGTATCTATCTAATCTTTCTTTATAGCTAAGTAGTATTATACTATATGAGAAAGAAAACAAACACAAAGGACAATGAGATTGGGGGAAAATCAGTTATTTAAATGAGACTCCAACCATGCAAGCTTTTAGCAAGTCAATGCTTTCATCCTCTGCTTATGTAATAATAATATTTCTAATCAAGTATTAATTTAATAGGAAAGAACAAAAGAATTTATCATTTTGATTTTATTTGGAATGTGCTCATGTTTTAGTTAGCTTTGATTAATAAGATAGACCATTTTATTTCTCAGAATTATGAACAAGTACATACAACCACAGTTGCCTATGGGAATCTAAGAACATGCATAAACACAGGAAAGGAATAAGGCAAAATAGCTGTTTGACATAATTATATTTGATTGGAGAACTTGCTAAGTAGGCAATAGTCACCCTTTGATAACAGTGTGTGATGGAGACACATACCTGAGCCAGACAAGGTTCAAGGCATATCTCTGAATAATTAAAAACACTGTAATAATTATTGGTTGCAAATGTCTACTTGAAAAGTTGATTGATCTTATTAGAAGACCAGAAAATGGGCTTAAATTTTCAGGCTATGAGGTATTTCAAATTCATGTTTCCTTAGCAAAGCAGGGGGACAGAAATATCTTTCTTGGCCTAAGAGAATGGGCTAGGCAGAATAGCTGTCCAGAGTATCTAACTTACATATTAGGAAACTGAGAGTATGAAATAACTTAGATTAGAAGTAGGGATCTTTGACACCAAGTCCAGTTACAACCACATTACTTTAGCTAGTTCTATTTACCAATGATCTGTATATTTGAGAGCAGAGAGGATTTAGATATTTGGGGAAGTTCCTAACACTTCTGTGACTGGAAAATAAAAGAGGATATTAGCTAGTTGGTTTTTGTACCAGTATTTAGATATGAATCTAAAGTACAGAAAGGGCAATGTGTTTGTAATCAGAAGCATCAGGTTTTAGTACCATCTTGCCATTATGTAAGTGACCTAGGAAAAACACTATTAGTTTTCTGAATCTTAGTTTTTCACCAGTAAAATGAAAATAAGATCTACCTGGGAGCAGGGATGTGCAGATTACCTTAAGTAGAGAAAAGTGTTGGAGGAACCATGCATCACAAACCTTTCACTTCAATTTCTCCCAACATTTATTGTTTTCCAAAGAATATTAATTTTTCTATATAAATACCTTTGGCTTTCGTTTGTGACCAAAACATTTCTTCAATGTTTATTATGTATCAAGTGTCATGGTAATACTATGGTAGATAAACAGATGATCCTTGACCTAGGAAAGAGTCATCTGGATAAATAATTAACAAAAAATAACAAAAGACTATTGAACGATAGACAGAGTTACATGGGTTGAGGGCCACAGGTGAGGTTTTCTCTTTCTCTAAAGCAACATTTGAGTGAATTCCACCTGGATCACTGATTAATTTTCTCCAGTTCATGCGACTTTTCTTCAGTAGCCCCATCCTCAGTTTACTCATCATGCATATGATCAATAGGTGCATTAAGTCCAAATTCTTCTGCTTGACAATTCAGGGACTCCCTAATTCAGTCTCCCAATGACTTTTCTCTCACTAGTCTTCAGAGTCTAAAAGCTATGATCTCCTGACATTGGTTCCTTAAAGAGACTACTTCCCCCATAATCCCTCCCACTTCCAAAATTGTCCTTATTTCTTTTTCTGTCTCTTTACTTTTCTCTATTTTGTTATGTATTGTAAGCCATCTTTCTTATCCTTCAGATCCCAGCTATAATTTCAACTTTTATTCCTATCTACTAAAATCAGAACCTCATAGTTTTTCTCTGAACTATTACAGGTTTAGGTGTTTATTGGATATTTCTTTTGCATTATTAATTTGAACTTCTGTGCCCTGAAGGCAAGAATCGAGTCTGTTCTTCTTAATGCATTTTGGTTATTTTTCATTATTTTGGCCTCAAAAATTAGGACATACAGTCTGTCACTAATGGGGTGTAGTTCACAATGCTGTTCTTTGGTTGATGATATATTGACTTTTCTTGTAAGTTTAAACTGTTTCAGCAGTGTGAGGTAGGAGTTTTTGAACTACTTTTAACAATAGACACTTGTATCATTATTAAAATACAACAGGAATGCACAGCACAAAAAAGCCAGGTACAAATGGAGCCGTTCCAGGGAAAGTGAGGAATTATCCCTTCTAGGTAATTCCAAGGTGCTCCCTTAGAATACTCTTAAGATTTATTGAAGCTCAGTGTTGCAACTATCTCAGAAAACCAATAGGCTAAAAGATGTTAAAACTAGGACACATATTTGAGGATTGATAACTTGCCTAGCAAAAATCATAATTCAAGGAAAATTGAAGACAATAATGGGTCTATGTTTTAGGAAATGTGGTCAAAGTTTACCTCATGATTAGAAATAATACTTATAATGACCACATTAAGCAATTAAGATAGAAAGTGTTAAAGGCCCTGGATGGCTGGCAAGAAGGTTTCAGGACCTGCTTTCAGCAACTCCCTATTATTTGTTTAAGCATATCCAGTCAAGAATAATAAATCTCCTTGTCTGGAAACCTCCTTCTCCCAGAGTCAATTTCTCATTGTTTGAAACTATTTCCAATAAACATATACTGTGTTTCTGTGTATTGGGCATCCAAAGAATGAAACACTTGAAGGGACCCAAGCTCTTTTTTTATTTTGAAGGTAGTGAAATACAAAAGAACAAGACAGAACAAAGCCAAATGATGCAATGCAGTGAAATTGGTACAGAACGTCACAGCAGGTTACCAGGATAACAGCAATAGGTACCATAGTATATCTCACTATCTTCACAATAGTTATTCTTTCAATCAGGTATATCAGAATCAAAGGAAATACAGAACATTATAAAACTTATCAAAATAGAATGTTGAATAGAACAATACCATTAATCAGAACAAAGAAAAACAGTGATAACAATATTTGTCTTCAAAGAGATGGTAGAAGGAAATCCCCCATATTTGCTATTTTGCATAGGGTCAACCTCCCAAGAGATACTCAGACTTCTGGCTCCCATTTGCTAATGGGGGAAGAGGGGGAAGAAATGGGATGTTTGACTCTCAGCCTGCATGCCAGTAGGCTCACAGCTGCTTACCAAGGAGGCGAGTGGGTTACTTTCTTTCCCAGTGCCCTAAGTTCCAACATGGCATGGATGTCATGGACCATGTCAGGAGACACTGGTTGGCTCTACCCCTGAGTTGCCTGCCACTTGCTCGAGCCATGGCTGATTACCAGGAGGTGAGCAGGTTGCTTTCTTTTCCAGTGCCCTAAGTTCCAACATAGCACAGATCTCAGGAGATGCTGGCTAGTTATATCCCTGGGGTGCCCACTGCTTGCTCAAGCCATGACTGTTTACAAGCCCAAGTTCTTTATTTTATTTTATTTTATTTTATTTTATTTTATTTTATTTTATTTTTTTGGAAATCAGTTAATGTTTTTTAAGGAAATATAGAGACCATTTAATTTTTAACCAGTATGTGCTTTTTTCTCCATTGCTTTATCACTCTATTTCCATTAATGCAAGAAATCTGACAAAGCCCCATCTCATAGAAGAAAAGCTTTACTTTCCAGGGTTAGTGATTGGAACTCTGACTAACACACTATACATAGAGATCAGAAGTTTGAGCATGACACTACACATAAAGAATCTTAGCCACCCTTGGTGTTGAATAGTTATATATCTAAGTATCAGCCTCTTAATCTAGGTAACACATTTTCTAGTAGTTAACACAGGTTTTGCAAGATATAGATTTGATAATGCCACCTCACTCCTTTAAATATTTTAAAGGCTTTCCATTGTTCTTGGCATAGATAACTCCTCAAAGTTTGACCTTACCACTTCCTCTCAGATTACTGTCTGTTTTTTCTAGTCATATTTCAGTTCTTCCAGATCATGCTGTCACAGGATTGCAGATGTTTTTCCTTCTATAGAGAATACTTTATCCCTTCACTGAGTCTTCTAAATGACAATGTAAGCACATATTTCAGTAATTATATAAGATATGTTGATCCTTTCCAATGCCATTGTACTTGGATGGCAGGGTAGTCTACAAGAATTGTTTTCTGAAAAGTTGTAAGCCTTCCACACTTCTCAGTTCAAACAAACCAGATCTGGATCACATTTAGAATGACTCATGATTTATAAATTTGGCTCTGTATAATTAACATCCACAAAGGTATCTCAGGAAAGAACAGTACTATAAGTTTAGTCCCATAGATTCTGATTTTTAACAGTTGACTAAATAGTACTATTTTAAATTTTTCTATAATAACTAATTTAATGTTCAAAACTCTGAGATACATGATATTTTTATCCCTATTTTATGTGAGATTGAGGCTTAGAGAGGTCAAGGTTCTTGCCATATTTCAGACAGCTAGAAAGTCCCAAGGATAAGATGTGAAAGTAAACATTCTAAACTGAGACCCACCGTTATCACCTTTACCTTATACAGTTATGTGAGCTTATTATTGATGAAGAAACTGAGACCTTGAGAAACAAAGTGACTTGTCCATATACCCAAAGCATTTGTATTCCCACCAAGGAATAGTGTTGAGCCCTTCCTTGACTGTGTCCTACCTTCTGGGACCTAACTAGACAAAGCAGGATTGACCATAATGAGGAAACTATGGTTGTCTAGAAGGCCAATGGCTTGGATTTGAGTCCTCTATTTGTTATTATGTAACCTTAAACCCTGCAGAAGATGCTTTTTCCCTTTGGATCTCAGTTAACCTAACTATAATAGGATGTTTTACAAGGATACATCTCATACTATTTCAAGTCTAAGTCAGCATACAAATTATTTGTAGAATTTTGTTTTAATTTTAAAAACTCATCTGTGTCTTTATGGTCTACTCTATAACAAATATGTGCTCATTGCAGTGTAATTCTTCTAAATCTTTTAGGAGTCATCTATCGAAAAGACTGTGCTAGTATAGTTCTTATACCTCCATTGATGTGAAGGTGGCCTTCAATGCACTCTGACTCCAGTATCAAAGCCACAAACCTATTCTTCAAAGCTCCTCTCTGCTTTGGCATTTTACCAGCTCATAGTTATTGTCGTCAATGCATCAAAACAAAACAAGAAAAGAGATGAAAAAAAAAGAAAGAAGGGAATATAGTTTAAGATGGAATACAGATACAAGATGGCCTTTCCCTGTGAACAGTGTAATCTGGGCTAAGAAATATGTCATCCTGCTAATCTGAGAAAGTTGGACCAGAAATATGAAACTTTTAGGCTTCAGTTTCCTCATGGGTAAATTGAGGAAAACATCATCGCTGTATCACTGAGTTGCTATATTGGTATACTGAGGCAATGAATGTAAGAGTTATTTTGACTGAACATTTTATATCATTAGAGAATTAGGGGAAAGAGTATCAGAGTACTGGGAATCTAAAGTGAGGTGGGGATGCAATGGTGGTGGAGGGTCTAAAGTGAACTCAAACCAGGGGAAAGTCACAGAAGGGAGAAGTGGGATCTCTAAGACATACTTCCTTTTGCTATTGATTGATTTGGACTATTGGGTTTATTTATAATTAACTGAAAACCACACTTAGGGTATTTAGCAAATACATAGTATTTACTTTATGACAAGTACTACTACACATTTTTTACATATATTAACTCAGTTAATTCTTCTTACATCCTTACAACCAGAGTTATAGTCTCATTCCCATTTTACTGAGGAAGGAATTAAACTGGAGAGAAAAACTGCAGAGGACTAAAGTAACTGACTCAGGATCATTAAGTGGCAGAAAATAAATTTTAACCCAGGTCACCTGCTTGGAAATCCATGGTCTTGCCTGCAAGATATCATCTAGTCAGATGACACTGGTTGTGTGTCATAGCAAGGCCCTGATCCTAGTTTGTTTTATCCTTATAAACATTTCATTAACCTTTAACTAGTTATTCTTTATACATCTTCTAACCTGTACAAAGATATTTTACTTTACCTTTCCATTTTTGGTTCTCCAAATACTCATAATTACTTTCTTCATCCCAGAGACATTTTCTTAAGCAACAGCTTGGTTTTCTTCCCTCAGCTCTACGCTTAGCTTAATCTGATGCATTATCTTCAGGGAATGATGCTCTTTCAGTCTCAAGAGGATCTTGGAAGAACAGATAACTTTTTACTTTTAGAGCATCTAGATGCCTTAGCAAGAGTACAGCTCCAGGAAAGTTCACTTGTTGTTGTTGTTCATTTAGATTTAATAAGATAATTACTGACAGTTATTTAAATATTATTGGGTTGTTAAAAGTGCTAACAATGTCTTTTCTTTTATCTTGCTTATTTACTGCCTATTTGGGAACAGAGTGTGATTGTGTAAGCATTACTGAAAGGATTTTTTTCCTTGTGCTAAAAATGTTAATTTAATTTTTGAGAGGCAGCTTAGGATATTGCCTCCATTTGCCTATACAACCTGGGGCATATTACTTAACTTTGGTGAACCTGGATAACCAAACAGCCAGGAGGCAATCTCCTTGATCTGTTGAGCACAGAGTTTGCCTTTTAAAAAAAAGTGAAGTGAGACCTCATATGTATACCAGCTGCCACTTTTCATGCATGAAGAAACTGAACACAGAGAAGAAGGGAGCTGTTTGCAGGGCCAAATGTTAGTGACTAATCAGAAATCATACATGTTATATGGGGCAGGGGTTTTAAGATAAGCACGAGATCTAATTTATTTAACTGACCATAATACAACAATGGCATTGAAATATATTGTGGAATTAATAAGTGACATAATCCAGGTTTCTTGACTTCCAAATGGATTTATTCACTCACTCATAAGCAGCTTTAAAATTTACATGCTCATAGAGTTCTAACATATAAATGAAATCAAGCTACAAAGATGACTATTCTTTTCTTTCAGATAAAACTACAAAATTTCCCTTTCTATGACAACCCTCATAATCCTGCTGCTATTCTTCAAGATCAAGCATCTTATAGCCTCCAATAGATGATTGCACCCAAAGTGGTTGATGGAGTGCAGGAAAGTATGAGAGCCAAGGTAGCCAAATCAGTGTAGTAATAACGATTTTGTTTCTGGTTTTGTTAGTTATCTATTGCTACACAACAAATTATACAAAACTTACCATCTTAAAACATTGTCAACCCATTGTCTTTTCAATGTCTGTGGGTCAGGAAACCAGGCAGAGATTTAGCTGGATGTCTTTGTGTCAGAGTATGAGATTGTTGTCACAAGGCAAGACCAAAAAAAGTTGACACAAAGAAGTGTCAACTTCTAAGCTTACTCAAGTGAACATCAACATGACTCAGTTCTTTGTGGACCCTCAGAAAGAGTCCTCAGTTCCTTGCTAGCTATTCAATAAAGGTCTCCTTCTGCTTTTATTTATTTATTTTTTTGTACCAGGGATCGAACTCATGACCACACACTTTCCAGGCAGGCTCTTATGCTGCTGAGCTAGATCCCCAGCCCTCTCCTTCTGTTCTTTGCTATTTGGATCTCTCCACAGGGAAGCTCACAAAATAGCAGATTATTCATCATCTTCTTACTCTTCAAAAGAATCAGAGAGGATGAAAAAGATATAATTTATAATTTATGGTCTTCTATAACTTAATCTAGGAAGTGAAATCTTATTACATTTGTCACATTCTATTTGTTGCAAGCAAGTCATTAGGTTAAATTCATGCTCAAGGGTAGGGAATCACGAAATTATATAAAATTTCAGGAGATGGGAACCTAGGCATGACATCTTAGAAGCTGTCTAGAAAATTGGATTTTCCCAGCCTTGGACCCAGCCTTAGCCTTGAACAGGGTAAACAAACACAACATGTGCCTAGAAGTAGTAAATAGTAGTTATCAGAGCACTAGAAAGTTGAGGTGTAATCATTGCTCCAGACTTAATATGGCAGGAACTTTGGTGACTTAGCTCACCTCTCTGAACTTCACTGACCCTGTAATCAAAATAGAAGTAATACACCTGCCCCACTGGATAGTTTTGAGAATGTAAAGAATTTTGAATACCAAAGAACTGATAATCTAGCAAATAGGAGCTATTCAGTAATGATGACAGCAGCTTATAGCATTTGTCTTTTTGTTTGGCTTTGAAGGTATTTTATGGATATAGAATATTATATTCCTTTCTAGAGACTTTATTTCCACTTTTGTTATATAAATAGAAACTTTTAGAGGGAAAAGAAGTGAGTAAGAATTGCTTGTTGCCTTACTGGGAGTGTTGGCTTGCACCTGAAATAAAAGCCCTCTGGAGACTGAAGTAGGAGTATCACTGCAAATTGGAGGCCAGTCTGGGCTCGAAAGTGAGTTCAAGTCCAGTCTGAACTACATAGCCAGAACCTGTCTCAAAAAAGTAGCATGCCTTGTCATATAAGACTAGGACTGAGGGGTAGAGCACAGGCATTGAAGAAGAAAGTAAATTATAAAGCTCTGACAATCAATATGGATGGATTTTATATGATTTTGGCAAATTTCAGTTGTTAAAAGTAGTAGCAACCTTCCCCTTTCTTTATGCTACTTTATTTTTCAGAAACAAGAATTAAAACATATATGCAATGTGACTGTGGATGTATAGGCCATTTTTCCTTCCATGGAAAATCAAACTCTTTACTCCTGGAGACTGAGATAAACAGTTTGTTCTTGTCTGGATGGTTGAGTTTTTATTTACTCATTTGAAATTTATACAAACTCAGAGATTCTTAATCAGAGAATCCATTAATGGATTACAGAGATATGAGAATCCCATGGCATTTTATGAAAATTATGTGCATTATTATTATTATTTTTATATACATTATTTTTAGAAAATCTCCTTGTATTTGTTCAGTGTCAAATGGGCCCTGATTACTTAAAATGGAATAAGTGATTTTTCATTGTTTCATTACACATTAAGTATACACTATTCAGTCAAAAATGATTTAACAAGCACCTACTGTGCAAATGGTACTTAGACACTAGAGGTACATTAGTGTCAAAATCAGACAAACAATCCCTAGGACTTACATTCTAGTGAGGAAGGGAGAAACTATAAGAATAGTTAAAATACACAGTATTTTGGCAGAAGTAAGTGCTAAGTGATAAAAGTAAATACGACAATTTGTTTGAAATAATAGCAGGTGGTAGTGAGCCATATATATATATATATATATATATATATATATATATATATATATACAGAGAGAGAGAGAGAGTGACAAGTGCAAAAGTGGTAGTGCATCCACATTGTCCAAAGAACTGCAAAGAAAGTCAAATCAACTGAAGTGAGTGAGCAAAGCAGAGTAGTGGGTTATGAGGCCAGAGAGATTATGGAGGATATCATAAAGGTTTTTGTAGACCACTATAATGAATTTTTAGTTCCATTATTTCATTTCTCTTTAAAATACTCCTGGCTTCCACCACCCACTTCTGATAACTTCACAAGCTTTCTTGACGCTCATTCGCAGAGTTCTGATTCAGTCCGTGTCCAGCTGGAGGTAATTAGAGGTGCTGATACTGCCTTGCCCTCCTGATCCATTTTAGGACCTTTCCCCACCCACATTCATTTGCACACCCTACCAAAGCAAGTCACACACATACATGGTTGAAACTCCAAAGTCTGCCTCAGGGCTAAAGTGTAATGTTGAGAAACATTCAGCTAAAACTTGTTGAAAAAACAGATTTTGCTGCCTTGAAGCTGTTTTTCCAGGCTTGCAAGTTGATAATGCTATAAAATCATGGGCTGTGCTGTTCACTGCAAGGGATCTTCCACTTGACCCTACTCTCTTCTAATCTACCATCTATTAAACTATCAGGCATAATGTTAACTGATCTCAGCCTTCATTTTAATTATTTTTAAAGATTGGATGACAAAAAAAGACTACGAGAGTGGAAAGGGATTTTTCTAACATCACAAAGAGTCAGTGACAAAGCAAGGGGTTTCATAGCTGTTGTGGGCCATATCATTGGGTAAGAACTTTACTCTTCAGACAAACCAACATTAATTCCCATGCCCTGAAACACTTCAGGAAGACAGCTCCTAAATTCAAGAACTGGGGCCTGAGGCCACTGGTCAGATTTAAGGGAAGTTTAGCATTTCAAAAAGAAGCAAGAAGTCTTTGTTAGAAAGCAAGTGTTATTGGTACTGAATAACAGTTCTCCCATTTATAGCTATATGAACTTCAGCATATCGCTCAGACTTCTCCATTTTATATAACTTTTGATGATAGTACCTACCTTAGATATGGGCAGAAAGTGGTCAGTGGGTTGTGAGGATTGAGGTAAATGTAAATGAAATAATTTAACATTGTCTGCCATACAGTTTAGATATTAAAGGAATAATAGCTTTCTTATCCATCAAACTTTAATTGGCCCAGCACAGTTCCTACTGGACCTGGATGGCTGCTGTCATTTTCATGAACATTATCACCATTTTTTTAAATCTTTCCAGCTAGCTCATAAACATTAGGGCAGCCTTAATGCTATCCAAAATTCAGTCTTCCTCACAATCCTTGAACCATGAAAATTTTATAACTGAGAAAAACTGACAGAGCTATCATTCTCTACTTTTCTGTACCACTGAAGATAAGGTCCATTTGAGAGCTCTTGGAGAACTACTTGAGCCCCATTTTAACTGACATGTGCCTTCTCATTGGCAGAATATGAATTTGGATTGATAATGACAGTGATAAATATGGTCAATCTTTATATTTATGTAAAATGCATAGTTGACCAATTTTCCACTTTTATCACTTCTTGATTTCTTGATAGACCTAGAATGGGCAGGAAGAGTCATTTTTAAAATTTTACATATATGCTAACTAAAACTCAGAAAAAACCTATATTTTTCATTTTATTCCTCATCAGCAATCCTTTATCAATATACAAACACAGACTTATGTACAAAAATGAGTTTGAATCAAATGAATGCCTTAACAAGGATTATGTAAGGGGAGAGCTTTGGTTCTGCCACAGTCTCCATCAGCCTTCTGAAGCCACTCCAAATATAATAGACTGTGAAACTAAACCAATATAATTATCCAGATAACTTCTGTTTAAAGATAAGTCTCTTACTCATTATAGCCTTCTTTAAGTACCCTTCCTTATATGAAGAATCTGGAAACACCACTGAGATCAAGTAATGGGAAGTACTCAGAGCTTGTCTACTACTTTTTGCCTTCCTTTGTTATACTCAGCACTCTCATACTATCCACTGGTTTTGACATAGTGCCTGTCAAAACTAAAGTTTCTAAGAAAATTTAGAGCACTATCTTCACAGTAACTAGGAAGCTGTGTGATTGCTCTGCAATTCTCAAAGTGAGGAGGAAATTCTGCCTGTGATCAGAGTATACAACAGCCACAGAAGAATAAAGGCTCTGCTCTCAAGAAGACTAAATCTCTAGGGCTCAAAGCAAGAACAAAAGAGCTACCATGGACAATACCTATGCGTGTTATATACCCAGTTTTCCATTATTCCAGGGATCAGACAATGATGGGTAGGTAATTGTGGAGAAGCAAATGCTCTGGACTTGAAAATACAGGTTAGACTTGGAATGGTTGCACTATGAATTTAAGTTCCATTTTTTTTTAGTTGAAAGCCTTAGCCTACAGGAAAAAAAATCCATTGCTTGGCCTGCTTTACACTATATTCCCCTTCTTTCCTTGGACTTAAGTCCCATTCCTGGAATTAACCAAATTGGTCAGATCTCAACTAAAGCACTGTGTCAAGGTCTGTGCCCAATGCTTTAGTGGGGAGCTTTTACAGATGCAAGTGCACAGTTGAAAAGTGAAATTCCAGGACCTATGAGGAACGGCCGAAAGAAGTGATGTTGTTTGGGTAGGAAAAGAGAACACTCATAAGAATATGGTATCTAGAAGTTTCTGGAAAGCTTCTCATAAGGTAAAGAGAACATCTGACATCTACTGAATCCAAGGAACACATCAAAGAGCTGTGGATTGACTCCATAGGGAGTTGAATCTCTGCAAGTGATTTTCCCTCAAAACAACCATGATCAAAATAGGCCACATCTATAGGCAAATGCTCCCCATGACTGTAAAGGTTTGAGCTGGGAATTGGATAATATCTTCACACATATCCTAAAACTCTGACATTCTTTTACTTGTCTGTAATCAGACAAATATTAAAGATGAATTGAAGCCTTCAAATACATGAATATTGATGCCTTGTTTTGTCCTATTGATCTGAAATTCTGTCTTTTGATCAGTGTGATAATATAATGCAGTTCCAAGCTCTAAAAAATGTAAAGACACTGCCTATGGATGATTTCATTCCTATTTCCCCAAACCTCATTCTCTCAACACAAAAATATCTGATATCATCATCTCTTTGATACTGTTGACGCCCTAAAACTCCTAAAATAATCACTGTAACTATACATTGAGGGCCAAAATTTGAGAACTTTTCTTTGACCCCCCATTTTATTCTCAAGCTTGTCTGATATGCTTTCCACAGTAGTTACCACAGAATGTGTGTACATTGTGGAAATAAGTGGTATAGTGGTAAGAAGCAGTAATTCCCCTGGCATAAACTTCTTTTCAAAGGAACTAAATACCTACACTGTTCTTGAGGACCAGGACTCACTTCATGTTCATTCATTGCATAAAAAGATTTAGCCTTCACTTATTTGATTCAACATTTAATTTTCTTGCTTGTGGTGGAAAATAAAAAATTGGAGAAGGGGAGTTAAAAGAGAAAAAATATAAAAAGCACTGAAAGAGAGGGCGTGGAGCAGGTACTGCTATGTAACCAGACAACAGTGATTCTGCATGTTTATGGGCTTTGGTTGCCATGGAGACAGTTATATAACTCCAACTGGTGGTGAAATTTTGTGGTGGTGAGTGATATTTCAGTCACTTAGGGCTACTTTGAAAAAGAACAAATGAAGTAGCAGAGAGGCCCATTGTCTTGCCAGCTACAAACCAGCACTGTTTCAGCCCTTCACACCAGTCATTCTCCAGATTTCTGTTAATAGAAAAATGTTCCCAATTATTCTCTAAGTATAACTGGGTACTTACTCTTCTCCTCAGCACAGAATGGCTCAAGAAAAATGAACTATAAATAAATAAGTAAATAAATGCATCATTAAAAGGCCCCCTTTTAGGGTGAAAAATTTTACCTTGGAAACGTTGTGTTTTGGGGGGAAATTTATAAGTTGAGGAAAGGCATCTATTCACTAGCAGAGTTCAAAGACTGGGTATGTTTTCCATGTTCAGTCTCTCTGTTTCTCTGTCTCTCTCTGTCTTGCTTTCTATATCTATCTATGTCTCTGTTTCTGTCTTTGTCTCTGTCTCTCTCACATACACACACAGAAACACACATATACACACAAATGCTCACACACAGACTCACACATATGTACATTTGCATTGCTTAAACACATTCCTTAAACATATTCAAACACTCACTCATGAATCTTTACACATTCTACACCAAAAATATATACATATGATTGCATACAAAATTTATTCATAGGAAAATACACATTTGCTAGAAAATACACATTCATTCACCCACATATGTATGTTGGCATGTTCCCACACAGTTCATTTATACATTGTCAAATATGCAGGCATTCAAAACACATAGTAAGATGAAGTATATGAAATTTCAAATGCTAAAGTATGTCAATCTGTGAAAAAAATAGTGAATTCATAACACCCAATCTATGTATTTGCATCACCATTTTCACTCTCTCACAAAGTCTCAGAATCTCATAAACTCACAGATAGGTATATTTTCTCTTTAGAGTTCCTTTTTATGCATTTTCAAGCAATCAAGTAACTCCTACACAAATATCCATACTACAAAAATACCTATGTTTTCCACTGGTTCATTTTCACACATATCTCATCATGAATTATTATCATTATTTATTTTTTTCAATTTTTATTTTTAAAGTAGTAAAATACCACAGAACAATACGGAACAAATCCAATTGAGACAGTGTAGTGAAATTGGTACAGAAGTTCACAGCAGGTTACTGGGATAACAGCAATAGGTACTATAGTTTATCTTGCTTTCTTAACTATAGTTGTTTTTTGAACCAGGTATAGCAAAACAAAAGGAAATACAGAACATTATAGAACTTATCAAAACAGATTATTGAATAGAGCAATACCATTAATCAGAACAAAGTAAAACAGTGATAAAAATATTTGCCTTCTAAGAGATGGTACAAGGAAATCCCCCTTGTTTGCTATATTGCATATAGTCAACCTCGCAAGAGATGCTCAGATCGCTGGCTCCCACCTGTTAACGGGGTGTGTGTGGATGTTTGAATTTCACCCCACACACCAGTAGACTCAGCTGCTTACCAGGGCAGTGAGCTGTCTGCTTGGTTTCCCAGAGCCCTAAGTTTCAACGTGGCATGGATCTCAGGAGATGCTGGTGGTTCTCGCCCTCGGGTGGCTGCGGCTTGCCAGGCCACAGCCACTTACCAGGGCGGCAATATGCGGACAGGTATTTCTATGGGGAGTACAACTCGATTATCTACTTCAAGTAATTGTAGTTCTCTGGGCTTTGAGCTGGCTGCTTGGTTTCTGAGCCAAGATTAATATTTAGATAAATGTTTTTTTCCTGTTCCTAGTTCATCTGTCACTAGAAGAGAGATCATATATTTTAGCTAGATTAGCATTTTTCTCTTACGTGGTACTCATTCTATTTCTCTAATCCTCCAGTGCTCTTCTACACAGCCTTGCTTGTCTGGTCAGTAAAAAATGCCAGCCTCTGCTCTATGAAACTTTTCTGTCATGATTATTAATACATTAACAATAGCTCAGCTGTATAATTTACAAAGAAATAGAAGGCCTGATATATATTTTAATATACACAAAGAAATAGAAGACCCGATATATATTCTAATACAGAAATTATCTATACTAACTATATGCTGGATATATTGATAGGCAAATAGTATATCAGTGCCAATTGGAATTTCTGGAAAAGTATTCCTAAAGGAATTCTGGAGTTCAGGAGGCACATGTGCCTGGAAATTTCTAATCCCAGAAGCTTCTGACACTAGACAGTTTTTGGTTAAATGACATAAATACAAATCTCTGAAATCAGATAATTTGGACAGGAATGGATACTAGAATACATGTAATGAGACAACTGAGATATACTTCATTTTAGGAGATAGATGATGAGAAACTGAATTCATCAGTCAAGACTTGAAAAGCTAGCTGATTCTTGTCTCAGATCCATTCTTCATTTTCCTTCTACCTGTTATTTGGCTCAGGAGGCAAACCTGTGTTTCAACAGAATCCGGTGCCCTTAATCTTTCAGTAGGATTTGTTTGTGACAAACTCTGGTAAGAGATAGAAAAGGGGGAGGAGAGTGAAAACAGGGTCATTATTTTTCTATCTCCTTCCCTGCTGTGTCATTTTGAGCTGGTTTGTTCCTCTTAAAGCAGCCATCTGCATAGAATTTTTACTTTCCAAATTTCACTAACTTCCATCTTCCACACCATCAGTCTTAAAATTGTGATAAAGCCCCACAACAAATGTTGCCCTATGCTTTTAGTTCATCCATATTCTACTCATAGTTTTGTAAATAATCTCATTAAATTCATCTTGAATTCTCATTATTTGTATATTTTGTCTGTTTTCTTGTGGGACCAACATGCAAGGGAAATCTTTGGTCAGCAGATCTACTACTGTCCTTCTGAATTTTGACCCAAGTTAGAGAGAAGAGGAAATTGACTCCATTTTCCTAAGAGCCAGGGTGCATGAAAATGTCCTGTCCTTGTTACTGTGAGATATAAGGGACACCATTACGTAGCAACTTTTGAGCAGTACTTAATGTGTGTTGGAAGGCCTTCCTAACCCACAAGTCTATTTTTAAGGGTACATAGCTCTACCCTGAATGGAAGCATATCCTGTCATTTCAGCTTTCTTTCTACCTAATGTCTTATAGACAGGGCCTACCACCTGACTGACAAATTACAGAGAGACATATTTTCACTATTGGCTATGAGAAGGACCCAGAGAAACAAAATCATTGATGACACCTCAAAGAGCTCTTCAAAGGGGCCAAGATGTTGAGAGTTTCAAATATTGTTCAGGGAGAAATGGAAAAGTAAAGGCTTCCTGTTCCAACAGCCAAACATTTCTATCAGTATTGTCCTAGCCTGTCCATGACAGTAATTGGTATTGCCCATCTAGTGTCAAAAAGACAGAAGGCCAGAAAAGGAGAGATTTATTTGAAAACAGTTGCACAGCAAGTCATGGCTGGAATCAAATGAGGACTCAAGAACCATTGGTTCCTGCTCCTGACATACTCTTCCAAGTTATAACTCATGTCCCCCAACTCTGTTATTTTATTCTGTCATTAAAAGTTAGGATTTGGGAGAGGGAGTTACTTTATCACTCTATATGTCACCTAGTGGTCCACCAATATTTTTTATTGTGGTTTGTTTCATTTTTTTTAAATCAATGGAAAGATTGTTTAGTCTTGAGTCTATTTCCTCCCCCAAATTCCTGGGTAACAGATGTCTTCTCCCATTATTGACTTTAGGATCATCAAAGAGTTTTCTATCCAATAAAATATATTTTCAACAGAGAATAAAAGCTTCATTTATCCTAACCACAATAAAGTAACAGATAAAGATGAGGTAATAACTATCTCTAAGGCCAGACAAGAATTTTGGCTTTTGTAGTAGCAAATTGGTGGCAGTTGCTGTGTTTGGGCAAAGTACACTTTGAGAATTCTTACAGATCATGCTCTACTGCCAGAGAATTGCAAAATGCTGCTCTCTTTTCAGGCTTAAGTCATCGGAAAACAAAGGTGAGGAAAAAGTTACAGCAAAGGGCCAGGGGTTTCTGGACCAGGTGGTTATAGTTTCTTCATCTCTGGACAGGCCCCAAACTAAAAGAATTGAGTTTCAAGTTAGCATTTGCTCCATTCAAAGTCTAGTATAACCAGACTTCTAATGTAGTATTTAAAAATGAATACACTTAAGTTGGAATTGTTTGGTTCTAGTCTTTGTGTATCTAGCCATGAGACAGTAATTCAGTATCTTGTGTAAATTACTGAGACATTCCACAACTCAGCTGTCTTATATGAAGAATTAGGCTACCATCATATATTATAGAGATATTGTGAAGATTAAATGAAATAAGACATGTAAAACACTTAGCTCAGCAACTGGACTGATAGCAAATTCTACCTAAGAGTTAGGTATTACTATTTTCTTAATTCTTGAATCCAACCAAGAGTCCTGGGCATCAAGACCCAGTAAAATTGCAAATCATTCAGAATTAGAAAGTTGCATAAGTAATACTTGGGGGTTGAATATAAACATGAGGAAATTATCATTCATCTTTTCTTTGCTATTTTGAATATAATTTATACTTACATCAAAATTATATGATTAAATTATTAAATCAGTTCCACAAAATCTATATAAAGTTAAAACAAAATTTAATAACAAAATAATAGGAGATTGATAATAGTTAACACATTACACTTTGTTACTCTTAAAGTAGTTGTTCAACGTAAAAATATAGGCATAAAATGTACATAATTTTTCCCTTTTTTATGTTTACAAATTGTCATTGAGAAATAAACAATTTGCAAAAATTTCCTCAGAATTTTTAGGGAAATCCACATCCCTGTGTACCAACTCTCATGATGCAATTTTCAGTTATGTTCAGATAGCATTGATGGGGCATTCACAAGACAAAGAAATACAGTTTAGAAAACTAAAACCAGTCAATTAGAAAAGCAGTTCTCCAGAGGCAGGGATTCTTTGTCCCTAGGAAATCTGGGAAAACTTCAAAACAGATGAAATGTCATAGGAATCCCTTAATTCTTGCTTTAGCTTCTATACAATTCTGGCCACAGACATGCATGGAAACACACACCTGTAATCTCATAATTCTGGAAGGCTGAGACAAGAGGATTGTAAGTTTTATTCTGACCTGGGAAATTTACTGAAAACCTGTGTCAAAGTTTAAAAATAAGTAAAAAGTGATTCAGGATGTAGCTCAGTGCAAAGGTCCTGTGTCAAATTCTAGTTATACAAAAGCAAACAATTGTTCTGGTCTCCTCTCAGTTTTATGTTTGTGCCCTTGGTATTCAGGAATGAAGACTCTCTGGGACAGTTAGTCATTTATGACTCTTTGTAAAATGTGCCTACATACAAGAATATAATGCTCAGAACATTTTCAATTGTCAGAAGGGACACTTTAGAAGCTTGGGTGTTGTAGTTTACATAAACTACATCATCAATTGTCATCTCCAAAGTCTCATATATATTGAAGTGAGACTCCTTGAATGTTATTGAATTATGGGAGTGCTATACTCATCTGTGGATTAATCCATTGGTGAGTTCATAGCTGAATATGCCACTTAGGAATTGGAGCCTGATTAAAAGAGATTGGTCACTGGGGGCATGGCATTTAAGAGTAAGTTCTTGTCTCTAGTCTGATGCCATAGATTGACAGCTTTCTTCCACCATGCTCATGCTCATTCTGACTTGCAGCCAACCATCAAGTGAACTTTTTGAAATTATGAGCCAGAAAAAATTTTCCATTAATTTGAGAAATTTTATCTCAGCAATGAAATGGTAACTAATACAATGGGTGATTAAGAATCAATATATAATTCAATGAAAGCAACTTGTGACTATATATGATCTGAAAGTACAAGAGACGTCATGGAAAATCCACAAATCAAATAAAGTCTTGCCTGTTCTACCATGGAGTACCACTGAAAAATTCAAATTTGGATATAGAGCTTTTCCTGCATTCTAGTGTAGGAGTGAAAAAATATTGACAAAGTAAAGCAGACACACTACTACCTATTTGTCAGTCTTAGCTCCTGAGCTAAAAGAAGGGATTGTAAATTGAGCTGTTGAAGGCAATTGTGAACTGAGAAGCATTGATTCAGCTAGGAAATGTGAAGCAGAAATAAGAATAATGAAGACAGTGTCACGCAAGCAGTAATATTTCACCCTCCTAGCCAAAAGTTAAGTTGAACTTAGAATAGGTATCAACACATACAATACAACAACAGAACAATTCACTATGTGCTGGGATAATAAAAAGAAAATTGGGAAAGCATGGAGAGAATTTTGAGTATCTGATAAAATAGTTGATAAAACTTCTTATATTAAATGATGCAACTGTAGAGATGTGGGAATGGCTTAATATGTGTAGAGGATGTTTATGGTCTTCAAAGGGGTGAAAGGTTAGAAATGTTTAAAAGATGGTAGTGAATTCAAGGTACAATTTTTCACCAACTCCTTAGTCCCAAGTGCTTACAGTGCCCAGCATGCAGTTGGCTTTTAGTAAGGAAAATTTATTATTTTGTTCATTAGATAAGACAGGCAGGAGTCATGAGTCTTGGCAAGAAAACAAGGCCAAAAGATTTTCTTCAACTGAAAGTCATATAACTTGAAAGGTTTATTGCTGAACTGATTATGTAATGTAGCTCTAAAAGAGTAATATTTAAGATAAAGGTTTGAAGCCCTCAGGCAGGTTTGGAAACAGTTGGGGAAAGGCCTGAATATACTAACAGTCTATTTGAAAACTGGCTGGCACTTAAACCTCTTTCAAACTATGGAACATAAAGACAGTGGATCATGGCTAAGGGTACTAATTTGGAATCAGATTTGCACTGTGCCAAATGTGAGCTTCAGCACCTTTTCCCATCTGTGGACATCAGTGTCCCAGTCACACTAGGTAAAGGAGTAGTGTGGTGAACAGTAGTTTGATTTGAGAATCAAAAACACCTGACACAAATAATATTTCCCTCTCTACCCCAGGTTGGGTTCCACATAACCTTCAGAGGTTATCAAGTTACCTAACTGTATAAGTCCTCCAGATGCAAATTCTTCTCCTTTTCTTTCATGTTTTATTTTGCATACTTTAGTAGTTTTACACTCTGACAGTCCCTTAGACTCACACAAGAAAATAAACATGTGAAGACTTAGATCTCTACTAATATAGATCTTGATTGAATACTCCCTGTATGATTCCAATGCTCAGTTACAGTAGAGAAACACTAGCTTAGATAAAATAATTGTCAAACTTCATGTAAATTGTCTTAATCTCCTCAAGCTTATTGCAATACTTGTTATCATCTTTACATTTTCTCAGGGGCTCCTTAACCATACAAAAACATACAAACTTTAATGAATTTGAAAACTATTCTTTACTATTTTAATATTGGTTACCTCCTAAAACTAATCTTACTAATCATCCCAGTCAGCCATAGATACAGGTTTAGAACTTTTATCTGTAGGTATTTTGGGCAATTGTTGTTAAATTGATTGCACAGGTTGACTGATAGTGTTAAAATAATAATTAAATACCTCTTTGATGCATGCTACACTAATATAAATTTGGTGTTTTTTCAAGGAATTGGACTTATGCTTATTTTCAGTTTTTTAAATTCAATTAACAATTTATACTTTCTGTTTTTATTTATTGATTTTCATTTTTTAAATTTCATTTTGAAGGTAATAAAATACAACAGTATAAGACAGAACAAAACCAATGGAGACAATGCAGTGAAATTGGTACAGAACTTCACAGCAGGATACTGTGACAACAGTAATACATACCATAGAATATCTTGTTATCTTCACAATACTTATCCATTCAGTTAGGTATAGTGAAATCAAACCAAAAACACAAAATTATAAAACAAATTGAAAGAGATTATTGAATAGAGCAAAACAAATAATCAGGGCTGTAGCCTGGCAAGCCGTGGCCAGCCCAGGGCGAGAACTAACAGTGTCTCCTGAGATCCCTGTCAAGTTGGAACTTAGGGTGCTCAGAAACTAAGCAGCCAGCTGGCTGCCCTGGTAAGTGGCTGGGGCCCAGCAAGCTGCAGCTGCCCCAGGGGGAGAACCATCAGCACCTCCTGAGATCCAGGCCATGTTGGACCTAAGGGACCTGGGAAACCAAGCAACCAGCTCATTGCCCTGATAAGTGGCTGTGGCCCAGCAAGTTGGGGCCGCCCCAGGGCAAATACCATCAGTGCCTCCTGAGATTCACCCCATGTTGGAACTTAGAGCGCTGGGAAACCAAGCAACCAGCTCTCTGCCCTGGTAAGCAGCTGTGAGCCTACTGGAGTGCAGGCTGAGATTCAAACATCCATCCATCTCCCCCCTCCATTAGCAAGTGGGAGCCAGAGATCTGAGCATTTCTTGTGAGGTTGACTATATGCAATATAGCATGTAAGGGGGATTTCCTTCTACCATCTCTTTGAAGGCAAATATTTTTATCACTGTTTTGCTTTGTTCTGATTAATGGTATTGCTCTATTCAATAATCTGTTTTGATAAGTTCTATAATGTTCTGTATTTCCTTTGATTCTGATAAACCTGATTGGAAGAACATCTATTGTGAAGAAAACGAGATAAAGTATGGTACCTATTACTGTTATCCAGATAACCTGCTGTGAACTTCTGTACCAATTTCACTACACTGTCTCAGTTGGCTTTGTTCCATCTTGTTCTGTGTTATTTTACTACTTTAAAAATAAAATAAAACTACAACAACAACAACAACCAAAACAAAAACAAATAATCAGAACAAAACAACACAGTGAAAACAACCTTTGCCTTCCAATATAAAATAGAAGGAAATTCCTCATATTTGCTATATTGTATACTGTCATCCTACTAAGAGATGCTTAGACCTCTGTCACTAGTTGCTAATGGGGGGTGGGTGAAGAAGGGATGGGATGTTTGATTCTCAGTCCACATGCTGGCAGTCTCATTGGAGATGTGGAATGATTTTTTTTTCCTGGCTGATGCTAGGGGTGCTTACCAGAAAGGGAGGCAAATTGCTTTCTTACTCAGCTGTCTGAGTTCCACCATGGCTGGATCTTGGGAGATGCTGACTGGTTCTCCTCCTGGCTTCTGCAAGGGGCACTTACCAGGCAGGGAGGTGAATTATTTTCTTGCTCAGCCACCTAAGTTCCACAATGGCTGGATCTCAGGAGATGCTGACTGGTTCTGCTCCTGGTTCACGCCAGGAGTATATACAGGGAGGTGAATTGCTTTCTTGCTCAGCCACCTAAGTTGCAACATGGCTGGATCTTGAGAGACATTGAATGGTTCACCTCCTGGATTCTGCCAGGGGCACTTACCAGGACGGGAGATAAATTACTTTCTTGCTCAGCAGCCTAAGTTGCACCATGACTGGGTCTACTTTCTGTCTTTTAAAATCTGCTTTACAATAGGCACAATTCACTTATTTCAAATGTACAGTTCAATGATTTAAATATATTTACAGACATATGCAATCCTTTTTATAATGAATTTCAGAACATTTTATCACATGAAAATTCCATAGCATTTTATTATCACCTAAGTAGGTGATAATACCTGAAAAATTGATATACCTGAAAAATCACCAATAGTCTTTCTCTCTATTGATTCCTCATTCTGGAATTCCATAAGATTATAGGAACCAAATATTACGAGATCTTTTGTGTAAAACATATTACACTTAGCATAATGTTCTCAGAGTTTACCCATGTGTAACATGATTCAGTATGCCATTTATTTTTATAGCTGCATAATATTCCATTTTAAAGACATTCCATATTTTCTTGACCATTTATCAACAAATAGACATTTGTGTTGTTTCTAGATTTCAATTCCTGCAAAAAATAATGCTAGAAACTTTTGTGAATAAGTTTTTTTTTGGACATACATTTTAAATTTTCTTGAGTATATATGCAAGAGTGAAACTATTGGCTCATATGGTAAAACTGTCTGTAATCATTTGAGAAGATTAAAGACTATTTTTCCAAAGTGTCTGCACACTTATGATTTTATGAACAGTGCAATATATAAGAAATATAAATTTTCCATTTTTTTGCCAAGGTTTTTATTATCTGAATTTATTTTTTATTCTGTCAAACTCTAGCAGATGGGAAGTGGTCTTTGATTCTGGATTTTATATGAATTTCTCAGGTGACAAATAGTGTTTAATTTTCCTCTGTGTACTCATTGTTATTTGTGTAACCTTGGATGCATGACTATCTGGATTCTTTGTTTATTTTTAACTGAATTATTTTTTTCTTGTTGAGATATAAGAATTCTTGTATTAGATACAACTCATGTTTTAGATAAGTTGTCTTAAAATATTTACTCCATTTGCTCTTATGTTTTTTGATGGTAATCTTTGAAACACAAAATTTTTCAGTTTTGATAAATGTCAGCAGATTTTCTCTTTTGTTGCTTGTGCTTTTGATATTATGTCTACAAATCTTTTGCCAAATCTAAGGCCATAAAGATTTATCACTCTTTCTTCTAAAAGTACTGTAGGTTTTGATCTTGTGTCTAGGGCATCATTGTATTTTGAATTCCAAAATGATTCTTATGCATGTGACTATAAAATTGTCCTAATGGCATTTTTTGGGGGGAGGGTACTGGAGATCGAATTCACGACTGCGCTTCCAAGGCAGGCACTTACGCCACTGAGCTAAATCCCTGGCCCCGTCAATGCCATTTTTTGGTAATGGTTATTTTTTCTTCATTGAGTTTTTTTGAGGCTCGTCAAAAATTAGTTGACCATAGGCACATCCACTTATTTTCGAAATCTGAATTCTTTTCCTTTGATTAGGTGTCTGTTCTGCCACAAGCATCATATTTTCTTGATTATTATTGTTTTGAAGTAAGTTAAAATATTGGGAATTGTGAATCCTTAACATTTTATCTTAGTTATTTTTCTTGTTACTGAGACAAAATACCCAATACCCACAAGTTAAGGGAGGAAAAGTTTATTTACTCACAGTCCGTATTTACTCACACCCCATAAATGGCTGGCTCCAAGGCTGTGTGGAATCACAAAAGAGAAACAGTTCATCGTGGGCAGAAGGTAGTAAAACAAATAAGGAAAGGCCACAACTCTTTCTATACCTTATATCTTATCCAGGCAACTTAGAATGGGTAGCAATTACACTCAGTCTTAGCACCCTTGATCCTAACATTGCATCATGAATCAATCCAACATCAAATATTTTAGATCCAATCACCTCCAACAGACCCCACTTTTGGGAACAGCATCTAAACACAAGCCATAACATTATTTTAACTCTTCTGAGACCTTAAAAGTCTGTAAGAATTTTAAAAATTATCCTGTCTATTTTCACACATAATTCAGCTGAAATTCATACAGGGATTATGTTGATAATATAATTCAGTGTAAACGTATTGTCATTTTAAAAATGTTAAGCTTTTTATACATTAACATAGGATGTTTTTCTGTTTATTTTTCAATTTCTTTCAATAATATTTTGTAATACAGAATGTTTTTCATCTTATTTGTTAACTATATCTTTGATGAATTTATGCTTTTTAGTTCAGTTATAAATTGATTTAATTTTGGAATGTTTTGTTTTAATTATATATAAATAATTGAGTTTTTTATATCAGTCATATATCTTGCAACCTTGGTGAATTTTTTTATTCATTCTCAAAGTTTTAGTTGATTTCTTAGGATGTTCTCTAAACAAAATCATACATCTGAGAATAAAAATTTTATTTTTATATTCCCAATTTGGATATCTTTTATTTCTTTCTTTTGCCTAGTTTCACTTCTTAGGACCTCTGGTGTAATTTTTAAAATAATGGAAACACTGGATATTTGTATGTTGTTTCTGACCTCAGAAAAAAAACATTCTGTTTATTATAATTAAGTATAAAGTAATGGATTCTTTGGATTTTTGTAGAAGTCTTTTATTGGATTGCAGCAGTTCCATTCTAATTATAAATTGCTGAATATTATTTGTCATGAAAGGCTGTTGTTTTTTTCTCAAATACATTTTTTCTTTTAATTGAGATTGTCATGTTATTTTAATGTATATCCTATTTTTATGATTATTAAATTAACTTATCTTCAGGTAGCAAAGCAACTCTGAATACTTGACATAAATCCTAATTATTCATGATGTCTTTTATTTTATTTTAAATAGAATAAAACAAACAAAGCAAACCAAAACAAAACAGAACAAAGTAGAGCAGAGTAAAACAATGCAAATAACACAGGATTTCAGAAAAAGATGGCAGGAAATCAACAATGGCTACCAAAATGTCTCTTGTTTTATTCAAAATAGTTGTCCATACCTTCACATACAATAAGTTAATACACAATAAAATAGTGTAAAAGCAATCAAAACACAAGAATGAGAGCCTCAATGGCTTTCAAGACCAGACACTAGGAAATCGATAATGGCTACCATGTCTTTTATTTTCTTCAAAATAGCTGCCCATATCTTCATACATATTGGAATTAAATAATCGAAAACTGACTAAAACCAATCAGAACCAAGAATAAAAGCATTATTGGCTTTTGAATAAAAATAATAGGAAATCATCAGTGGCTACTATGTTATCTCATTTTCCTCAGTGTAGTTGTTCATATAATCACACATAATAAAATCATTTCTTGAAAAACATTTATATGAATTTCTAGGCATATATAAGCATACACATGTACATCTATCCTTTCTTTATTAGATGAAAAAACAAGACAACAAATAAATAACTATATCTAGGAGCCCAAAACAATAACAATGCAGGCTTTCAAAATAAGGCAGTAGGAACATAACAATTTTTGTTATTTTGTGTAGTTATCATCAAAAGTCTTATTTGAATTACCAGATATAGTCATGCAAAATTTCTCTACTCCAATGGATGTTGTCTGTTTTGTTCCAAGAACTAATAGAATTAAGTAGTAGCACAATCAAGTAGCAAGCTTAAGTGTATATATATATATATATATATATATATATGAAATTATATCTTATTTTCTCTTCCTTTTTTTCTCATTTTCCCTGAGTTATTTTTTCCTCCTTTAGCAGTTTCTTACCATTTCACAATATTTTCTGAAGATTTTGTATCTTAATTACCCTTTAAGTTTTTTACACTAGGGAGACAATACAGTATTTACAGGTGTGAATTTGATTTGTTTCGCTTACGAGTATGGTCTCAACTCTCATCCATTTATATATAAAAGCCTCAATAGTCTTTCTGTATAGTTGTGTAGTATTCCATTGTATAAAAATACCACATCTTTTAATCATTTCCTCAGTTGATGGAGATTTGGGTTGTTTCCAAGGTTTAGCTATTACAAATTGTGTTGCTATAAACATGGGTGCACATATATCACTGCAATATGTTTTTTTCAATTCTTCTGGGAATGTGCCCAGAAATGGAATAGCTGGGTCAAATGGGACCTCCAATCCCAGCCTTTTGAGGAACCTCTACACTGATTTCCACAGTGGTTGCACAATTCCAAACTCCTACCAACAGTGCAGGGGTGTTATTTTTTCCCCACAGCCTCTCCAGCATTTGTTATCGGTGGTTTTCTTGATCCTGACTGTTCTTTCTGGACTGAGATGGAATCTCAGTGGGGTTTTAATTTGCATTTCTCTAATGACCAATTTTGTTGAACATTTTTTCATATTATTTTCCATTTGTATTTCTCCATCTGAGAAGTGTGTATTCATCTCAGATGCCCATTTTTGGATTGTGTCTTTGAATTTGGGGGAACCGGATTTTTTTTTAATTCTTTATAAGTTATAGATAGAAGTCCTTTGTCTGGGGGAGAGTGAACTAAATTTGTTCCCAATTCCTGGGTTTTCTTTTCACTCTGTTGGCAATTTCTTTTGACATGCAAAAACTTTTAATAAGACAAGATCGCAGTTGTTAAATTTGGGAAGTATTTCCACGTATTTTGATTTTTGTTCATGAATGTTCTTCCAATCTCTATGTCTTTAAGATTTCTATCTACTTTGTTTCTTAGTATATTTAGTGTTTCTGTTTTAATATTTAGATCTTTGATCCATTTTGAGTATAGGTCAGTACATGGTGATAGCCATGGGTCTAGTTTTAGTTTTTGGCATACAGAAAGCCAGTTTTTCCATCAACAATTATCTCTTTAATAATACCTTTTTTTCCAGTGAACATGTTTGGCTCCTTTTTCAAAGATAAGGTGGCTGAGTGAGTTTGTAGTTGTGGTTGTATTTTCTAATGTATTCCATTGATCTTCAGGTATATTTTATCCTGATTTTATCACAGTATCTTTATACTATAATTTCAAGTCAGGGATTGTCATGCCTCCTGACTTGCTTTTGTTGCTCAGAATTCCCTTTGCTATTCTAGGTCTTTTCTGGTTCCAGATGAATTTTAGGAATGATTTTTCTAGATCTGTGAGGTATGCTAATGGTATTTGGGTTGGAATTGCATTAAATCTGTATAAAAATTTTGGAAAAAGGGCCATTTTCACAATGTTTTTTCTTCCTATCCAAGAACAAGGAATATCTTTCCGTTTTCTGAGATCCTCTTCGATTTCTTTTTTTCAGGGTACTGTAATTTTCACTGAATAGATCTTTTACTTCCTTTGTTAGATTGATTGTTACGTATTTCATTTTTTTGGCTGCTACTGTGAAGAGTGTAGTTTCTTTTATTTCCTGCTGAATGAGTTTGTTGTTTGTGTACAGAATGCTATTTACTATTGAATGTTGACTTTGTATTCAGCTACATTGCCTAATTTAGTTATTACATCTAGAAATCTTTCAATGGAGTTTTGAGTGTCTTCTATATAGAGTATCATGTCATTTTCAAATAAAGATAGTTTAATTTCTTTCTTTCTCATCTTTATTCATTTTCTTTTTCTCTCTTGTCTAATTGTTCTGGCTAGTATTTTCAGCAATGTATTGAATAGGGCTGGTGATAATGAATCAGACTTGAACAGACTGATTTTATAGTGAAAGCTTCCAGTTTTTGAACATTTAATATGATGTTGGCTGTTGGTTTTTCATAATGACTTATCAGATTGAAGTAGAGACTATCTAGTACAATTTTCTATAGAGTTCTTATCATAAATGGTTTTTGGAGTTTATCAAAAGCTTTTCTGCATCTACTTGATGATCATGTGATTGATATCTTTGGCTTTGTTGATATGATGCATTACATTTATTTATTTGCATAAGTTGCACCATCCCTGCATTTCTGGGATGAACCCCACTTGGTGGTGATTCATGATCTACTTGATGACTTGCTGCATTCTGTTTACCAGTATTTTATCAAAGATTTTTGCATCTATATTCACTAGGGAGATTGGCCTGCAGTTCTCTTTTTTTAGTTAGGTCTTTCTCTGGTTTTGGTATTAAAGTAATACTCACTTCCAGGAATGAGTTAGGGAGAATTGCTTCCCTTTCAGTTTCACTGAAGAATTTGAAGAGTGTTGGCATTAAGTCTTCCTTGAATTTCCTCTAGAATTCAGCCATAAGTCCATCAAAACCCTGGCTTTTCTTGGTTGGTAAAGTATTAAGTACATTTTAAATTTCATTAACTGAAATTGAGTTATTCCACAGTTTTATATCTTATTGATCCAATTTTGGTAGTTCATGTGTTTTTAGAAATCTATCATTTCTTCTGTATTATCAAACCTATGAGAGTAAAGGTTTTCAAGTTAGGTATTGACTATCTTCTGTATTTCACAAGGTCTGCAGCTATTTTACCATGTTCATTCCCTATTGCCTGAATTTGAGTTTTTTCTTTCCCTTTTTATTAAGGTTGGCAAAGAACTTAACAAGTTTATTAATTCTTTCAAAGGACCAAATCTTTGATTAATTAATTCTTTGTGTTGGTCTCTTAGTCTCTACTGCATTGATTTCCACTCTGATTTTTAAAATGTCCTCCTTTCTTTGGCTTTGGGCTTGCATTACTTTTCTTTTTCTAAAGGTTTGAGGTGTAGCATCAGGTTGTTTATTTGTGTTTTTTCTGTTTTCCTGATGTGGGAGTTCATTGCAATAAATTTCCCTCTGAGGATTGCTTTGCTTGCATCCCATAGATTCCAGTAAGATATATTTGTATTTTCATTTAATTGTACATGTTGTTTAATTTCTTCTATGAACCACTGGTTTTTCATGAGTTTATTATTTAATTTCCATATATTTATTGAATTTTTGCAGTTTCTTTTGTCATTAATTTCCAGTTTTATAGAACTATGATCAGATAATACACATGGGATAATTTCAGTTCTTTTGCATTTACTTAAGCATGTTCTGTGGGCTAATATAAGGTCTATTTTAGAGAATGTCCCATGTAAATCTGAGTAGAATGTATATTCTGATGTTGGTTGCAACATTCTGTACATGTTTACTAAGTCCATTTGTTGGCAAGTTTGATTCAATTGTGTTATTTATTTGCTGACTTTCTGTCTAATTGATCTATCTCTTTGTGTCAAAGGGTGTTAAAATCTCCTATTGTAATTGTGTTATTACTTATTTGATTTTTCTTTTCTATTAATAGTTATTTTATGTAGCTAGGTGCTCCCATATTTTGTGCATCTATATTTAGAATTGTTACCTCTTCCTCTTGAAGTTTTCCCCTAACCAGTGTGAGATGAATTTCATCAATTCTTATCCTTCTTGGTTTGTAGTTCACATTGTCTGCAAAAAGTAAAACTACCCCTGCTTTTTGGGGTGGGGTTCCTGTTGCATGTTCCATACTTTGACTTTCAGTCTATGAACTACCTTTTGGGTTAGATGGGTTTCTTGTAAGTAGTATTTGTTTGGATGTTGTTTATTGATCCATTCTGCCAAACTGTTTCTTTTAATTGGTGACTTGAGGCCATTTACATTAATGGTTATAACTGATATGTATTGGCTCATTTTGACATGTTATCTTTCTGCTGTTGATTCTTTACTTTTCCCTTCTGGTTAATTGTTGGCCTTTCTTAGTGGTTTTTTCCTATGTCTATCTACAATGTCTTTCAATATTCTTCCCAAGGTTAGTCATGAATTTCTTTAGCTGTTTACCTTTCCTCTCACTTTAATGGTCTGCCCTGCTTAGTGGCTTTTTTTCTGTTGGTGTTCTTGGAGTTGTGGTTGTTTTTAAGTGTATCTGGAATATATTTCATCATTCTTTGCAGGGTTGAATTGGTGGTCATGAAGTTCTTGAGCTTTTCTTTTTCATGGAAGCATCTTATTTCTCCATCAATTTTGAAGGACAGTTTTGCAGGGTACATCAGTCTGGGTTGGAAATCATTTTCCTTCAGGATTTAAAATACTTCACTCCATGTTCTCCATGATTTCATTGTTTGCATTGACAAGTCTTCCATGATTCTGATGTATTTTCCTTTACAAGTGATCTGTCTCTTTTCTTACATTTGTTTGGAGGAGTTGATGCACACACATATTGTGATTTCATCATTTTTAATTCCAATGTGCACCCAACTTCCTCTTACCCTCCTTTGCTAGATCCCCTTCCAATCTCCCATAAAGTTTATTTCTAATTCTTTCCAACTTGGTATTATTTTTGTCTGTAATTTATTTATATTTTAATTCTCCTATTAGGAAAATATGTAATGTTTTCCTGTCTGTGTGGGATTTATTTCATTTTAGTATTATTGGCTCAAGATTCACCCAATTTCCTACAAAAGATTCACATTTACCTTCATTTAGAGCAGTTCCCTATCATGTACATGTAACATATTTTCTTTGTGTGTTCATCTTTCTATGGTCATATAAACAACTCCCATAATTTAGCTATTGTGAATTCTGCTGATATAAATGCAGATATGCATTTATGACTATAAAATTATGACTGTGACTCTTTTATGATAATTCCTAGAAAATTTATGTTGGGTTTAGTTAAATTTTGACTTTTAATTATTTGAAGAATTTTCATAATTATTTATATAGTGACTGTTTTTGTTCACATTCCCAGCAACAATATATTTCTTCCCCCCCACAAACTCACTGGCATTTGTTTTTTCTAAAGTTTTAAGCTAGTTTTATTTAATTTTTTTTACTTTTTTATTAATAGACTATAGCAGTAAATAATGATTATATTTATTGTGGGAGATTTGTACATATAAATAACACATCTTAATTTTTTTGGTCTCTTTTCCCTCCCAATACTCCAACTCTTGTTCTCCTTCCAATTTGAAAAGCTCTATTTCCATTTTATTGTTTGATTCTCTTGATTTAAATCTTTTCCCCTTCATTTCTTCCTCCATCCCATCTCTTATTTCCTTTCCTATTTCAAAAAGTTGACCCTAATTTTTATTATCTGTTCTTTATTTTGCTCTTTATTTGTTGCTGAGTTTTGAGAACTTGATAAGAGCCATCCTTACTGGGGTAAGATGAAACCTCAGTGATGTTTGATTTGGTATTCTGTGATGACCAAAGATTCAGAACAATTTTTCATATGTTTATTGGCTGTTTTGAATTCTTATTCCGAGAAATGTCTATTCATTTCCAATTCCCACATTTCATTTGTTTGTGTATTTTGGGGAGTCAATGTATTCTGAGTCATATTTATATATCCTAAATAATAATTCTTTGTTCAACGAGGAACAGGAAAATTTTTTTCCAATTCTATATATTGTCACTTCACTATGTTGAATTTTTTATTTTAGGTACAGAAGCTTTTAAAACTTTATTTAATCCTATCTTATTGACTCAATTTTCTTTCTGGTGCAATTAAGATTCTGCTGAGAACATGTTTCTTACACGTACATCTTAGAAATTTTTAACTATTTTATATTGAGCAGATTCATTAATTCTACTTTAGTATGTAGTAGCCCTTACATTCATCCTCATTTGATTTGACTACATACTGAGAGATAAGGATCAAGAGTCATATTTCTGCATGTGGATAATCAGTTTTCCAAATGCCATTTTAAGGATATTATTTATGCTTCAATATATTTTGGAGCTCTTTGTGAGAACTCTGATGTCTGAAGTAACATGAGTTTTTTTTCTATATCCTGAAGTAACTTCACAAGTCAAAACTTATAATTTTGGTCCAATATCCTACTCTTTTTATCTCTGTAGTTTGTAATAAAACTACAAATTCCTAAATTGTAATTCCTCCTGCTTATGCTCAAGATTAATTTCACTATTCTGGATATCTTCTGACCCCATATAAAATTTAGGAGTTTTTCTAGTTCTGTGAAGAATGTTATTCATATTTTGATTTAAATTATATTAAACCTAGGTACCCTTTTTTGTAATATGGGCATTTTGGTTATATTAGTTCCTTTTATCCAGGAACAAGAGATGTCTTGTGTTTTGTTTTATTTCTTTTTTGTTGTGTTTTGTTTGAGACAGGGTTTTGTTCTGTAGCTAAGATTGGCCTTGAACTCAATATGCATCCAAAGATGGCCTTGAAATCACAGCAGTTCTCCATCCTTGACCTCCTGTGTGCTGGAGTTACAGTCATGGGCTGCCATCCTTGCCTGGTAGCTTTGGTTTTTTGGCGTCTATCATCATCAACTTGCAGAGGATTTTAACTTTCATTTCCTTGTTGAATTAATTCCTAGGCATTTAATTTTGTTTGAAGCAATTGTAAATGGGAGTGACTTCCTGATTTCTTATCAATAATTTCTTCGTTAATATACAGAAATGCTATTCTGTATTGTTGCTTGATATACTGCCACTTAGCTGAATTGTTAATAATTGTAGAATCTTCTGGTAGAAATTTTAGCCATACTTTGTCAAGAATTATGTCATCTGCAAATAAAGATAGTGTGACTTCTTTCTTTCCTATTTGCATAGCTTTATTTCTTTCTGCTTTCTTATTGCTCTGACTCAAATTTCAAGTAATACACTTAAGAAAAGAAGTGGAAATTGATACACTGGTCTTGTTTTAGACTTTGAGAGGGAATACTTTCATTTTTTCTCAATTATTTTTTTTTGGTAATTGGTTTATCATCAAAATCTTTTCTCAAAGAAATCTTATAGTAGTCTTCATCAAGGTTTCTTTAAAATCATGTATAGGTTTATGTTTTGTAAGAGGATTTTTCTGCATTTGTTGGGATGCTTATGGGGATTTTATTTTTAATTTTGTTTAAGTGCTATATAACATATTTTCATTTACATATGTTTAACCATCATTTTATTCCTGAGATGAAGCCTACATGGTAACAATAAATAATTTTAATGATTTCTTGCATTCTGTTTATAAGTATGTTTTGGAGTATTTTCTTCCTATTTCATAATCTCTAATATATATTCTTGTTCTTCTTTACACTTTTTATGTCTAATACCAGAGAAACAATTCAATATTTAGAATCACGTGTTTCATTTACTTCACTTAAAAGTGTGGTCTCAAGGTTCATCCTTTTAGCTATCAATGTCTCAAGTTTATCCTTTTTTATGGCTGAGTAGAACTCCAATATATAAAAAAGCCAAATTATCTTTATCCATTCATCTGTCAATGGACATTTGGCCTATTTCCAAGACTTAGCTATTACAAACTGTGCTACCACAAACATGGATGTACATACATTTCTGTGCTATGACGTTTTTATTTCTTTCAGTAAGGTACCATGAAAGGGAAGAGCTGGGTAAAATAGAACCTTTAGTTTTACTTTTTTGAGGAATATCCACAATGATTTCCATAGTAGTCACATCAGTCTACATTACT
Organism: Hydrochoerus hydrochaeris; assembly: GCA_004027455.1. Classification (NCBI taxonomy): domain Eukaryota; kingdom Metazoa; phylum Chordata; class Mammalia; order Rodentia; family Hydrochaeridae; genus Hydrochoerus; species Hydrochoerus hydrochaeris. Next base: position 393,170 of record PVLA01000116.1, read on the forward strand.
TCCAACAGTGGAGAAGAGTTCTTTTTTCCCCACAGCCACAAAAGCATCTGTTATTATTACTTAATTTGATAATTGCTATTCTTTCTGGAGTGACATAGAATCTCAGTATTGTTTTAATTTGCATATCATGAATGACCAGTGATGTTGATCATTTTTGCATATATTTATTTGCCATTTGTACTTTTTTATCTGAGAAATGTATATTTATCTTAAATACCCATTTTTAGATTGGATCAGACCTCTTGAATTTAAAGTCCAAATGCAAATTAGAACAAGGTAGAAACTCTGTTGCACAAGTGGTGATCAGGCAGATGAATGGAGCTTTCATCAATTAGATATACTCAGTTGAAAAACAATGTATATAAAATTGTACATAGGTTGACAAATGCTGAAATAGTACTCCTCCACGGAAGAGAAATGATTCACTTAGAATTACGGAAAATTAGCCCTGGACTTTTGACTACACCATTGTAGAATGGGAATCAATGACTTGAGAGAAAAAGAAAGAAATAAGAAAGAAAGAAACAAAGAAAGAAAGAAAGAAAGAAAGAAAGAAAGAAAGAAAGAAAGAAAGAAAGAAAGAGAAAGAAAGTTTGGATTTAAATACTATAGACTCCACCCTTTCTTAAGGAATATTTGATGTTATATCCTTGTTTTAAATTATAAGTACATTAATCTTGAAGAATAGGGCCATCTACATATCATACCTAGATCATTTTAGTTGTTCTTTTTCCATGTTTCATCCTGTCATATCATTCCCAAATCCCTCTGTTGCTACAAAATTTATCTCCCTATTTCTTATCATGTATTTTTTCACTTTCTTTATAAATTATTTTTGTGATATGCAAGAGAAAACTTTTTTATCATTTTGTCTCATTTACTTTAGTAATTATGTATTATGTTCTAAATATATTATGGAAATGTTATGTTCTAAAGATTCATCCATTTTCTTACAAATGATTCAAAATTGTCCTGTTTACAACCATTTAGTAGTCATCCATTGTGTATATATAGTATTTTATCCATTCATCTATTGATAGACACATGGTATTTTATAATTTAGTTACTGAGAATTATTCTACTGTAAACATGGGGATGTATGCATCACAAAATCTTGGTGACTTTAATCTCTCTAAGGAAGAAATGCAGAAGAGGCAAGGTTGAATAAAATTGAATTTCTCTTTTTATGTTTTTATGAATCCCCACACTGATTTCCATGGTGGAATACTACTTCACATTTATAACAATTAGCATAGGGTTTTTTTTTCTCACAGTCTCACCAATACTTAATCTTTTTTAGGTCCATGATAACAGACATTATTACTCCATGATGGCATCTCATATGTGAATTATTTGCATTTTTTAAAAAGCCAAATATGTTGAACAATTTTTCTTATATGTTTTTATTTCTTTTTAGAAGTGTCCTAGTATCCTTTAATTTTAATTATCCAGGATTTCTTGTTTTATATTTATTATGATTTTTATTTCTACATATATCCAGTACATGATGGTTATATTCACCATGGGGAGTCAGTACACATGCATAACCCATATTACATTTTTGCATATATATTTACAGGTTCTGCAGGTCTACTCCCTCCTTACTATATATCCAACACAAGTCCTCTTTCCTTTTGCAAAAGATCTATCTATCCATTTCAAGTTATCTTTTTTATTTTGTTCTATAATTCATTTACATTTTCAGTTTGTCATTTAAGGTAAATCATGATATCTAAGATTGGGTGCCTGATTTATTTCACTGACAATTGTGTTTTCAAAATGAATTCATTTTCCTATAAACAACTAACTCATGTTTGACTTTCTTTATGGCAGAATACTATTCCATCGTGTATGTACACCTTATTTCCTTTATCCATACATCTCTTGAGGTACATATTCATGATTTAGCTACCTTGAGTTGTGCTACTATACACATGACTGTGCATGTATCACAGTAATATTATGTCTTTAACACATTTTGGAAGATAATTAAAAGTGGAATACATGAATTAAATGAAATCTCAAAATTTTTTTGAGAAATGTCTATACTGATTTCATTCATAGTGATTGTACTAGTTCACATTCCCAGCAACAGTATTCAGGGAGTCCTTTCTCCCCCATAGCCTCTCCACCGCATGTTATGATTTGATTTCTTGAAAATAGTCATTATTTCTGTAGTAAAATGGAATCTCACTGTTGTTTTAACTTGAATTTCTCTTGTGGCCAGAGAGGTTGAATGCACACTTATGTATTTATTAACCACGCTTTCAGATAAGTGCCTATTTATTTTGACTGGGTAGTTTATGTTGTGGCAGTTCAACACTTTTGAGTTTGTATATATTTTATATATCAATACTCTGTTCAAAGAATTTGGGAAAAAATTTTTCCACTTCATAGGTTGCCTCTTTACTCCATTGGTTGTTTCCTTTGGAGAAGGTTTTCAATTTGACATAATTAGATTTATTGACATTTGATATTTCTTTTGCAACTGGGTTTTGTTCAGAAAGTCCTTGCCTATACTTGTGTCTTTAAGAATTTTAATTATTGCATCTAAGTATAATAACTGTTGCTGTTTTAACATATGGATATTTTATTCATTTTCACAGTAGTTTAATATATAATGAGAGATATAGGTCTATATTTAATCTTTCCCATGTGAATGGCTAGCTTTCCCAGCACCATGTGTAAAGAGACTATCTTTCCTACAGCATCTGTTTTTTATCCCATTTGTCAGCTCTCAGGTTGGTAAAAGTGCCTGAAATTTAGCAGTTGTTTAGGGAAAATTGTTCATCATTTTACCATTTAATATGATGTTGCTACTGATAAGTGACTTTCGTCAGATTCAAATATGGTCCCTCTCTATATATTTTATTCATGAATTTTTAAAACTATTAACAGATGCTGGAGTTTTTAAAAGATTTTTCCAAATCTATTGAAATAATTATTATGTGACATTTTTAAAAAGTTAATTTGTTCAGTGCTGCAATTGTTATACATAATGATAGTCATCAGTTTTGTATCTTCTTGAGCTTTGGTAATTGACATTTCTAGGAATCTGTCCAATTCTACTTTATTATAGAATGAATGAGAGTAAAGTTTTTCAAAGTATGTATTGGTGACCTTCTGTATTTCCACAGGATATTTTGTGATTTTACCTTTTTCATTCCTTATTGCATAAATTTGAATTTTTCTTTCTTCTTTTTGTAAGGATGTCTAGGTTCTATTGAATTTTATTTCTTCTTTCAAAGAATCAACTCTTCAATTCATTAGTTCTTTGTATTGTGTCCTTTGTCTTAATTTTGTTAATTTCTGATCTGATTTTATAATTCCCTCCCTTCTTTGGGTTTTGGTTTTGCTCTTTTCTTTCTAGTAGTTCAGGATGAAGCATAAAGTTGTTTATTTGTATTTGTTCCATTTTGCTGATATAGGAGTTCACTGCTATGAATTTCCCTCTGAGGACTGCTTTCCTTGTGTCCCACAGGTTCTAATAAGCTGTATTTGCATTTTTAATTTTATTGTAGATATTGTTTAATTTCTTTTTATTTTTTCTGTGACCCATTGGTTGTTTAGGAGAATGTTATTTAATTTCCATGTATATAAGAGGTTCTTGTGGATTTTTTTTGTCATTGGTTTCCAATTTTATTACACCGTGGTCAGACAATGTGCATGCAATCATTTCAGTTCCTATGCATTTGCTTAGCCATGTTCCTTGAGTTAGTATATGATGTGTTTTAGAGAATGATCTGTGTGCAGCTGAGAAGAAAGTGTATTCTGATGTTGTTGGGTCGAACACTCTGCACACATCTACTAGGTCCATTTGTTCACAAGTTTGATTCACTTCTGATGTTTATTTGCTGAGTTCTTGTTTGGTATATCTGTCTCTTTGTGACAGTGAAAATTTAAGGTTTTCCATTATAACTGTATTTTTGCTTTTTTGATTTTTCCTGTGTATTAAGATTTGTCTTACACAGTTAGGTGCTCCCATACTTGGTGCATATATATTTATGAGAGTCATCTCTTCATCTTGTAGTTTTCCCCTAACAAGTATGTAGTGACCTTCCTTATCATGAGTGTTGGACTTTGTTAAACCCCTTATTTAAATCTACTGAAATGATTGCAAATATCTATTAATGTGGAATGTTACCTTTATTGATTTGCATATGTTGAACCATTCCTGTATCCATACAATGAATTCTACTTGGTCACATTATGCAATTTTCTTGATCATTTGATGCATTTTGTTTGTCAGTGTCTTATCCAGGATTTTTGCATCTATGTTTCTTGGGGAGATTGGCCTATAATTCTCTTTTTTGGTTACCTTCTCTGGTTTTGATATCAGGGCAATACTTGCTTCCAGGAGTGTCTTGGGAGTATTGCTTCCTTTTCAATTCCATTAAAGAGTTTGATAAGTAATGGCATTATGTATTCTCTAAATTTCTCATAGAATTCAGCAGTGAATCCGTCAGGATCTGGGATTTTTGTTGTTAAGTTTTTAATCACATTTTCAGTTTTATTGCCTGATTTTGGGTCATTTAGAATTTTTACATTTTCTTAATTGCATTTGGTAATTCATAGGTGTCTAGCAATCTCGCCATTTCTTCTGTGTTTTACATTTAAAGTAAAATTTCCAAAAGTAGATATTAATGATCATCTAGATTTCCACAGGATAATTGATATTTCACCCTTTTCATTTTTAATTGCATGAAATTAAATCTTTTTTCTCTTTTTGATAACAGTGGTTAAAATTTATCTGTTTTTATAATCATTCAAAGAACTAAATCTTTGATTCATTAATTCTTTGTATTGTTTACTTATTATCAGTTTCATTAATTTACCCTCTTATCTTTTTAATTTCCTTTCTTTTATTAACTTTGGGTTTCATTTGTTATTCTTTTTAGAAGTTTGTGGTTTAACATTAGGTTATTTGACCTCATTCTGTTTTCTGATGTGAGAATTCACTACTGTATACTTCCCTCTTAGTACTGCTTTCATTGTGTAGAATAATCCTGGTATATTGTATCAGCATAATCCTTTAATTTTAGTTACAGTTTAATATCATCTTAAAGTTTGTTTGTACCCATTGGTTGTTTAGAAGGGTTTTATGTAATTTCCAGATGTTTGTGCAGTCTTTATGGGTTATTTTGCTAATGATTCCTATTTTCATTGCAGTTTAGTCATAATATACATGGGATAATTTCAATTTTTTTGTGTTTACTTAAGTATGTTCTATGTGCTTATGTTTTATATTTTAGATAAAATCCTACATGTAGCTGAGAGGAACATATATTCTGATGTATGACCAAACACTGTAAACATCTGCTAAGTCTATTTATTCACAGGTTTCACTTATTTCTGTATTTATCTGTTGCTTTTATTTGTTTGTTTAGTCTATTTTTGACAGTGGAATAGTTAATCTCTCCCAATACAATTGTGTTAGTTCTTATTTGCATTTTCTTGTCAGTTAATATTTGTTTTATGCAATTGGGTCCACCAGTGTTTAGTGCATACATATTTATGATTGATATCTCTTCTTCTTGCAGTTTTCTCTCAATGATTGTGTAATGGCTGTCTTTCCCTGCTTTGATTAGTCTTGGCTTGAAGTTCAAAATGTTTTCAAATAGAATGGATACATTCCTTTTTTCTAGGATCCTATCATGTGGAGTATTATTGTCATGTTTTGACTTTTAGTGTATGAATTTCATTCTCAGCTAATTGTGTTTCTTGTATGGAGAATATTGTTGGATCTTGCTTCTGGATCCATTCTGTAAGTCTATTTCTTTTTATTGATGATTTCAAACCATTTACCATGATAGTTGGAACTGATATTTACTGACTTACCTTTGTAATATTAATTCACTGTTGTTGGAACCCTATATTTCACCTCTCTTTAACTGCTTAACTATAAAGTGACTTTTCCTATTGGTTTTCTTGGAATTGTGATCACACTTACTTCCTTATAAAACATACTTCAGAGCATTTTGGTGAGCTAGCTTCTTGTTCATCAATTTCTTCATTTGTTCTTTGTCATGGAAGTATCGTGTCTCCATTGATTTTGAAATGTTGTATTGAAGGCACATCAATCTGTTTGGGAGTTTTTGCCCTTTTAGGACTTGAAATAATTTACACCAACCTCCCCTTGACTTGGGGTGTTGGGAAGTCTGTTTTCATTCTGAAGTTTTTTAATCTATAGGTGATTTGTTCCATTTCTTTAACCAATTTTTGTATTCTGTTCTTATGCTTAATTTCTGAAATCCTGATTATTGTATGTGTTCATCTATATTTCTTGTATACTTGGCTAGTTAGACATCTATATGTCTAACTTATTTTTACGCTGATTTCTTTTTTATTTTCAAGAGACATAAAACACAAAAAATAAAAAATCAAACAAAAAACAACAACAATCAACAACAGCATCAATAACAATGACAACAGCAAAAATAAGAGTGATACGGGATTTCAAAAAAATGATAGGAATTTAACTATGGGTGTTATAGTGCATATTGTTAACTTCTGAACAGTTTTTCAGGTAACCAGATAGAGGAAAGCAAAATTGATCAAACAATATGATTTTCTTTTGAACAGTTTCTTTCCCTTTCACTATATCTATTATAACTTTAGGATCTTATTCATTTTCAGTTTCTTTTTCTTTTTTATTTTGCAAATCAAAAGAGAAAAAAGATAGAAATGATAGAGAATTTCAAAAGAAACAGTAGGAAATTAACAGTAGTTAATATATTGCATATTGTTATCTTAAAAGTAGTTGTTCAAGTTACAAGATCTAGGCACAAAAATAATCAGTCAGACAATGACAGCACAAACTGTTCTTTTTGATGAACTAACAGAGATTGGTAGTATAGTTACCTATCTTGCATTCATACACATGCATATAGTTATATATGTTTACCAATATACATTATTGTCTTTTCCTTTCTTCATTTTCTCCTTTCCCATATCCCAGTTGTTCTTTCTTTTTGAGCACATTCTTTTCCTTTCTATATCACACTATCTATTTACAATTTGGATCTTATTACACTTTCAGCCTTTTATTTTTTTATTATTTTTGTACTAAGGGGACAGTAAGATATTTATAATTATGAGTTTATTTCACTTAAGAATATGGTCTCAAATTGCTTTCATTTATCTATAAAATCCTCAGGAATATTATTTGTTATAGCTCAGTAATATTTCATTATGTAAAAATACATATTTTATGCATTCTGCAGATGATGAATGTTTGACTGGTTTCCAAGATTTAGCTATTACAAATCGTGCTGCTATAAACATGGGTGCACACATATTTCTGTGGCATGTTATTTTCAACTTTTCTGGGAAAATACTCGGAAGGGGAATAGCTGGATTGAATGAGACTTCCCATCCTAGGGTTTGAAGAATCTCTACACTGATTTCCACAGTGCCTGCACCAGTATACACTTCCACTAGCAGTGGGAAAATGATCCTTTTTCCTCAAAGCCCCACCAACAAGTTTTATCATTTGTTTTCTTGATGGCAGCCATTGTTTCCAGAGTGAAATAAAATTTCAATTTGCATTTCTTGAATGACCAGTGATGTTGAGCATGTTTTCATATATTAATTGGCCATTTGTATTTCTTCATCTGAGAAGTGTGTGTCCATCTCAGATGCCCATTTTTGGATTGGTCTTTGAATTTGAGGGGCCTGATGCTTATCAGTTCTTAAATTTTTTAGATATGTCCTTTTTTGAGGGATAACTGGCTAAAATTCTTTCTCATTCTGTGGGTTTTCTCTTCACACTATTGGTGATTTATTTTGAATTAAAAAAAACTTTTTAATAAGACGACAGCCCAGTTGTTGATTGTTTGAAGTACATCCTGAGCAGTTTGAGTTTTGTTCATGAACTCTTTGTCTACCCCTATATCTTCAAAATATCTACCTACATTGTTTCTAGGATATTTACTGTTTCTGTTTTAATATTTGGAAGACTGATTAAATTTTGAGTTTACTTTTGTGCATGGTGATAAACATCATTTTAATTTCAGTATTCAATACTTAGAATGCAGATTTTTCCAGCACTATTTGTTAAAGAGGCTATCTTTCTTCCAGTGAACATATTTACCCCTTTGTTAATGATAAGGTGGCTAATTATCTTTGTAATTGTATCTTCATCTTTTAATCTATTCCACTGATCTTCAGGTCTGTATTTTTGACAATACCATGTTATTTCATCACTGTAGCTTTTAGTATAATTTCAAGTTAAGGAATATGATGGCTTCTGCATTGCCTCTGTTGCCCAGGATTGCCTTTGCTATATCTAGGTCTCTTCTGTTTCCAAATGAATGTTACTATTGTTTTCTGTAGATATATAAGGTATTTTGATCAGGATTGCAATAAATCTGTATAACAGTTTTGGGAGTATGGCCATTTCACAATGTTTGTTCTTTCTAACCAATAACAAGGGACATCTTTTCATTTTCTGACCTGCTCTTCAATTTCCTTTTCTGGAGTACTATAGTTTTCAACATGTAGGTCTTTTACATCCTTTGTTAAGTTGATTCCTAAGTATTTAAATTTTTTTGGATGCTCTTGTGAAAGGTATCATTTCCATAATTTTTATCTTAGTGAGTTTGTTGTTTGTGTACAGGAATGCTATTGATTTTTGAGTGTGACTTTGTGTCCAGCTACACTGCACAATTTACTTCTTAAATTTAGTAATCTTTTGATGGAGTTTTTGGGATCTTTTAGGGAGAATGTCATGTCACATGCAAATAGTGTTAATTTAACTTCTTCCTTTCATATCCTTACTTCTTTAATTTCTCTCTCTTGTCTAACTGCTTTGGCTAATGTTCCCAGAACTATATTAAACAGGAGTGGTAATAATGGACATCCGTGTCTTGTTCCTGCTTTTAGAGTAAAAGCTTTCAGTGTTTGTCCATTTAGTGCAATTTTCGCTGTTGGTTTGTCATAGATGGCTTTTATCAGATTGAAGTGATCCCATCTATTCCAAGTTTCTGTAAGATTTTTTTATTGAAAACAACTTTTGGTCTTATCAAAAAACTTTTCTGTGTCTATTGAGATGATCATGTGATTTTTGTCTTTGGCTCAGTTGATGTGGTGTATTACATTTATTGATTTGTTTATTTTAAACCACCTCTTTATTGGTGGAATAAATACCACTTGGTCAGTGTGTATGAATTTTTAATGATTTGCTGCATTCTAGTTACCAGTATTTTATTGAGGATTTTTGCCTCAATATTCATTAGGGATATTGGCTTATAGTTCTACTTTTGGTTGGATCTTTCTTTGGTTTTGGTATCAGAGTAATAATTCCCTCCTGGAATAATACAAAGAATTGCTTCCCTTCCTATTTAGTTCAAGATTTTGAGGAGTATTGTCATTAAATTATCCCTAAATTTCTTGTACATTTCAGCTGTGAATCCATCACACCTGTATTCTTTGTTGATAAATTTTTCATCACATTTTCAATTTCAGTGGCTGATATTGGTTTATTTAAAATTGTTATATCTTCCTGAGTCAGCTTTAGTAATTCATATGTTTCTAGAAATTTGCACCTTTTCTTTTTTTCCACCCTGTGTGAGTAAAGATGTTTAAAGAAGGCATTCATGATTTTCAGAGTTTCCAGGGTATCTGTAGTAATTTCATCCTTTTTATTCCTTTATGCATGAATTTTAGTTTTGTCTCTCTTTGCTTATAAGGTTGACTAGAGGTTCAACAATTTTGTTTATTCTTTCAAAGAATGAATGCTTATATTCATTAATTGTGCTGTTTTCTTAGTCTCAATTGCATTAATATCTTCTCTGATATTTATAATTTCTTCTCTCTGTGAGTTTTGGGCTTGACTTTCTCATCTTTTTATAGAAGATTAAGTGGTATCATTAGGTTGTTTATTTGTGCTCATTCTGTTTTCCTCATGTGACAATTTCTTGCAATACATTTCTTTCTTAGGACTGCTTTCATTGTATTTTGGTATGCTATACCTGAATTTCTATTGAATTGCAGGTGTTATTTAATATCATCTTTAATTTCACCTGTAACCCATTGGTTGTTCAAGAGGTTGTTATTTAATTTCCACATGTTTATGTAGATTTTGCAGTTTCTTTTACCATTAATTTCCAATTTCAATCCACTATGGTCAGATAATATTCATGGGATAATTTCAACATATTTTTATTTACTTAAGAATGATCTGTTGGTTAATATATGATCCATCTTAAAGAATATCCTGTGGACAGTTGAGAAGAATGTGTATTCTGGTGTGGATGAATGGAACACTCTGTAAAAGTGTACTAAGTCCATTTGTTCACAGGTTTGATTAAGTTCTATTATTTCTTTGCCAGATTTTAGTCTAGTTGATTTATCGTTTTTTGATGATGGTGTATTAAAGTCCCATGTTTCAATTGTGTTATTGTGCATTTGATGTTTCATGTATATTATTATTTGTCTTATATGGTTGGGTGCTCCTGTATTTTTGTGTATATATATATATATATATATATATATATATATATGATTGTTAGCTCTTCTTCTTGGATTATGCCCCTAAGAGTATTTAGTGACCTTCTTTATCTCTTTTGATCATTTTTAGATTGAAGTTCACGTTGTCTGAAAACAGAATAGCTGCCCCTGCTTTATTCTGTGTTCATGTTGCATGAAACATTGTTTTCAATCCTTTGAGTTTTAGTGTATTAGTTTCCATTTGATCCAGATATGTTTCTTGTATACAGCATATTGGTGGATCCTGTTTCTTGATCCATTCTGTCAACCTATTTGTTTGAATTGTTTAATTGAAGCCATTTACATTGATGGATATATGTACTAACTTAACTTTGTCATGTTATTTGGCTGTTGTTGGTTTCCTGCTTTCCCCTCTTTTTAATTGCTTGCCCTGTCTGGTGGTTTCTTTCTGCTGTTCTTCTGGGAATTGTAGACATTTTTATCTCTATTTAGAATGTCTTTCAGTACTCTCTCTAGAGTTGCTTTGGTGGACATGAATTTCTTCAGATATTTTCAAGGAAATATTTTATTTCTCCATTAATTTTCAAAAAAATTGCATGGTACATCAATCTGGTTTGAAAATCATTTTCTTTCAGTGTTTAAAACACATCATTACAAGCTCATTTTGACTTGATGGTGTATGTTGAGAAGTCTGCTGTGATTCTGATGGGCTTTCCTTGATTGGTGAGTTGTGTCTTTTCGCTAACAGATTTAGTATTCTGTTTTTGTGCTGAATTTCTGGGATCTTAATTTTTATATGTCTGGGTGTAGATTTATTGTGGTTATGACTGTTTGGCATTCTACATTCCACACTTATTTGTATATTTGTTTCTTTTCCCATGTTTGAGGAATTTTCTGCTATTACTTCTGTGAATAATTTTTCTATCTCATTTGCTTTGACTCCTGCATTTTCATGGATAACTATTTATCTTATATTGTTTCTCTTTTCATCATCTTGAAGCTGTTGAATTGTCATTTTATTCTGCCTTATTGTTTGTAAAAGGTTTTTCCTTTCATGATAACTAGATGCAGTCCTGTTCTCAAGGTCTGACATTTTGTCCTCAGCTTCATTCAAATGGTTTCACCAGCTTTCAATAGTTTTTTTTTTATTTCCTGGATATCTCTTTGAATTTGTTTCATGCATTGTAATTCTTTCCTATTTTGTTCATTCAAGACTTTCATCATTTTCCCATGCTCCTCTACTTTTTTTTTAATCTATGTCTTCTCTAGCCATGCAGAGTAATTCCTTTATTAAGGTGGTTATTTCTTCTTTTACCTGAGATATTATATCTAATCTGTTTCCTCTATAGCCACATTGATTTGTTTCTTTATTTTACTTGTTTCTTTTTAGAAATTTCAGATAAATGACTTCTAATGTCCTCTATTTTGATGTCTCCTGTACTTGTTCCTGATGGGCTGGATGTTTTAGTTTGTGTTTTGCATTTTTGTTTTGTCATTTTCACCCCTGTGTCAGTATTTTGGTCTTTTCAATATGACTAGTCTCAATCATCCATCATATGTGTGTTAGGGTCCTACTGTGTGGTTGATGTTTGTCCATTTGCTGGATCCCACTATGAAAAGGAAGAGCAGTCACCAAAATTCATTCCAGCAGAGCCTGTTGGGTGCATCCTATATTTTACCTAGGCTGACTAGCCTAGCAGTATTGATGTACATCAACCCTTAGTTCCTAATTTTACTGCAGATTCAGACTGTTCCAGGCCTCCAGATATACCTGGCTATAGTGTACACTGCAGCTGGGACCTCACCGTGTTACTGGGTGTCTAATAAGCACTTTTGATTTCCCCTGGTTTGGGAGAGGTTTTGTCAGCATGCTTCTCAACCCACCTGGTGTTATCTGTATGGAAGAACTCACTCATACTCTTGCCAGTCTCGCCAAGGCCCTACCATTGGAGTGAAAGTTCACTGTTTCTCCTGTTTACCTATTGAGGTCCACTATCTGAGGGGGAAATTCACCATGCTGTGGCATGCTGACAGAAGTCCTCTGTGATGGGTTGCTGAGGATCTCACCAACCCACCAAGGTTCTATAAGTGTTGGAAATTGTTGCTGACTGTCAGTGGGTTTCTGCAGTCTTTTGAGTGGGGGGTAAGGATAATCGATGATCCCACTGGCCTGAGGTCCATAGGGTGATGAGAAAGGGTGACAGACAAACCCACTGGCCCCCTATGTCTATAAGGCAAAGAGCAAGGGTGGCCAACAATCCCAAATAACCCCTAGGTCCCTGAGGCAAGGAGGAGGGTTGACAGAAGATTCTGCCAGTCCCCTAGTTCCAGGTGAGAGAAGGGGTGGCTCACAGTCCTTCTAGCCCAAGGTTCATGAGGCAAGGTGAAGGGCCAAACCATGATCTCACTGACCTGAGGTCCATGGGATGAGGAGGAGGGATGACCGATGATTTGATTGGTCCCCTATTGGGTTTTGACCTAGATTTTTAATCTCTCAAATGAATGTATAGCAAACATTAAAATAAAAGGAGAAAATTGTTTGATTTTTTAGGGCTATAGGAGGGTTAAAACTCTTTAAATAAGCTTGTGGCTCTGAGGGCTAAGACAAAGGCTTTTTTGGATCAGTCTATTTTTTAATAGGTCTAAGGACAAAAGGTGGAGAAACTGAGAAAAATGCAGGCAATGAGCAGGACCTTGGGAGTTACTTTAAGGATGTCTCCAAGTAATGAATCAAGTCAATTTAGTAGCACTCTCTTATCATGAAGACATGGTAGAAGTGAGACGGTAGGAGTAAGCTTTGTAGCTGTAGTCTTTATCTACTTGTGTTTGTGCCAAGTGTCTGCAGCTGTGGTTTATCTTGTCTTTTGAGGTAACTCTGGCCTCACAGGTCACTATAGACCTCAGCCAGGATTAGTGATTTATAGAGGTTTACTTACTATGAATCAGCTCCTGTTACCAGGCAAGGATCCTAGGCTTAGGAGAGACTTACAGATAAACATATAATACCAATTAGTAAAATTTAAATCCTGCTCAGAGTCACTTTGTAGTGGTCTGTAACAGTCCCCTAGGTCCATGGGGATTAAAGGAGTAGTGAACCCACCAATGCAAGGTCCATAGGGGGAGGAAGAGGACTCATTTTCAGTTTCTTATATCAGGGAGACAATACACTGTTTGCACATGTGAATCTGATTTATTTCGCTAATCATTATGGTCTCTACTTGCATCCATTTACCTATAAAAGCCTCCACTTTATCACTCTTTATAACTCAATAGTACTCCATTGTACAAAAACATCTTTTTTTATCCAGTACTCAGTTGATGGGCATTTGGGTTGTTTTTAAGATCTGGCTGTTACAGATTGTGCAACTACAAACCTGGGTGCACATATGTCACTGTGGTATGATGCTTTCAATTGTTCTAGGAAAATACCCAGGAGAAAAATAACTGGATTGAATAGAAACTCTAATTCTAATTATTTCAGGAATCTCCACACTAACTTTCATAGTGGTTTTACCAGTCTGCACTCCCACCAACAAGGAACAAATGTTTCTTTTTCCCCACAGCCCTTCCAACATTTGTTATATGTTGATTTCTTGATGTTAGCTGTTTTTTTTTCTGGAGAGAGATGAAATCTCAGTGTTACTTTAATTTGCATTTCTTGAAAGATCAATTGTGCTGAACATTTTTTCATATGTTTATTGGCCATTTGAATTTCTTCATCTGAAAATTGACATCTCAGATGCCAATTTTTGGATTTGGTCTTTGAATTTGGCGGGCCTGATTTTTTTTTCAGTCCTTTATATGTTCTAAATAGAAGTCTATTCTCAGAGTGACGGTTGGCAAAATTTTTTTACCAATCCATGGTTTTTCTTTTCATTCAGTGGGTGATTTCTTTGGGTGTGCAAAAATTTTTAATGAGGTACCATTTGATGATTCTTTGAAGTATTTCTAATGCAGCTGGGATTTGTTCATGAACTCTTTGCCTATCCCATGTCTTCAAGATTTCTATCTACCTTGTCCTACAGAAAATTTAATGTTTTACCTATACTTGAGAAGTTTTCTGCCATTACCTCTCTGAAGAAGTTTTTGTGGCATTTGTGCTATCTCTAGTCTTTTCATTGGCCTTAACAAATCTTATGTTGTTCTTATTTACTTCATGTTGCAGCAATTAGATTGACTTTTCATGGTCCCTTGCTATTTTTAAAATATTTGTTTTTATGATCCTTAATTACAATCCTATCTTCTTGATCTGATATTCTATCTAGTCTTTTGTTCAATCTCTTGTGAATACTTTTGATGAAATTTTTAATCTCTTGCATTTCTGTTTGGATCTCTTTTTGTTTTCCATTTCTTTCCAATGTTGGGCATTTAGGGTGTTCATTGTTTTCTTAAGTGCATATAGATTTTATTTGTATCTACTGTAGATTTGTTGAGCATACTTTTCTTTTTTATCACCATTTTTTTACCTAAGAGATTATTTTTTTCAATAAAGACTTACATTTTTTATTTCACTTCTGCTGCTCTCATTTGAGAACATTTTGGCATGTCCACACAAATTTATTTTACTTCATTGCACTCTGGAGCTGTCCTGAGTGAGCTGGAGTTCTGTAGTTGCATTTTGTTTTGGCATCTTGTCATTTTCTATTTTCTAATTTTATTTTATTTTCTGTACTTGTGTTTATATATTTCTTGCAGTAGTTGGCTTTATCACTAATATAAATGCTTTCCCATCAAATGCCTTTTCCTCAGACATGTGTTCTAGGTGTACGTAGTTCTTGGTATTTTGTGGCTTTTGTTTTTGCTTCAGTTTATGTGATGTAGTTAATTTGTTGATTTTCATATTAAACTATCCCTTATTCCATGGAATAATGTCTAATTGGCTCTTTTATGATCTTTTTGACAATTCACTGCTTTTTGTTTGCCAGTATATTATTGAGAGTTTTTCTAACTTTTCTCATTAAAGAGATTGATAGGGTGTTCCTTTTGTTGGGTGTGTTCTTATTTTGTAGAATCATATTAATATTAATTTCCAGGAACAACTTTTGTAGCACCTTTTTACTTTGAATGTCATTAAAAAGTGCAAAAAATTGGTATTAGCTCTTTCCTTGTATTGTCATAAAAGTCATTGGTAAATCCATTGGGTCTTGGCATTTTTTTTTGGTAAATTGGTTATTTTTTTAATACTGCTTCATTTTTGTTGCTGCTACTGCTGTATTTGGGATTTTTATATATTCTTGATTTTTTTGGTGACTCATAAATTTTGAGAGATATTGACTTATTTTGGATTCTCAAATGTATTGGAATGCAGGTTTTCAAAATAGTAAATAATAATTTCTGGATTTCAGTGGTGTCTGTTGTGATTTTTACCTTTTAAAAATTATATTGATTTTGGTCTTTTTTCATAAGACTGCATAAAATTTTTGTCTAATTGAATTATTGTTCCAAATTACCACCTCTTTGGTTCATTAATTCTTTGTATATATTTCAACAAAGAATCTTCTCATGTCTTTAAGGTTATTCCTTGCCTAGCTTTTAATTTTGATTGATTTCAATTTTCTTAGGAACTTCAGAAGAAAAATCAGGTTATTAATTTGGAGGTAACTCTGTTACATTGATAAAGTTTCCCACAGCCATAAACTTTAATGTTATGATTTCTCTCATGTATCTGATAGATTGCAGTACATTCATTAACATTTGACTCTAGGAACTATCTAATTTCTTCCTTGATTTCTTCAGTGGTCTTGAATATACTTATTCAAGAGTATATTGTTTGATTCTCATGTGTTTGCATAACTTATGTGGTTACTTTTGGCATTCATTTTCAGTTTCATTGTCTTGTGATCTGATTATATACATTAGATACTTTCAATTCTTTTGCATTTAAACAGTTTATGGGCTACTATATAGTCCATTTTGGAAAAAGTTCCATTTGTTCCTAAAAATGTGTATTTGTTTTAAGTACATTTGCTTCAAGTTTTGTTTCAACTGTCATGTTTGTGTTTTGAAATTTAATTTCATTCAAATGATTATTTTGTGAAAACAAGGGAGTCAATGGTACATCTAATCATCTATGACTAGTAATGTTTTTAAAAGGAAGTTTTAGGCTTGCTGTTTATGTTGTCATAATTGCTACCACTTTTTGTTGAGTTTTTCCCTGAAAAGAATATGTACGATTCTTTTTATCCTTTTCTGATAAGTTTTGGTAGAAGCACCATTTGAAGGATGGATAGACAATCCTACTTATGTTATGGATCCTGTTACATGAGACATTGTTTTCTAAACTTTTATTTTTACTCTATGAATGTGCTTTTGGAATAAATATTTTTCTTGTATGCAGAATGTTATTGAATTTCAATTTCATGTTTTTTGTGCTAATTTATG
Source organism: Hydrochoerus hydrochaeris (assembly GCA_004027455.1). NCBI lineage: Eukaryota > Metazoa > Chordata > Mammalia > Rodentia > Hydrochaeridae > Hydrochoerus > Hydrochoerus hydrochaeris. The sequence continues at coordinate 410,000 of PVLA01000116.1, forward strand.
TCTTTTGATTAAAAGAGACCTGAGGATCAGTGGAACAGATTAGAACATGCAGACACAACTATAAAGACACTCAGTCACCTTATCTTTCACAAAGGTGCCAAACACATTCATTGGAAAAAAGATATTTTAATAAATGGTGATGGAAATATTGACTTTATATGTGCTAAAGACTGAAACTAGGCACATGTCTATCACCACATACTAACTGAAACTTAAACTGGATAGAAGATCAAAATATTAAAATAGAAACATGAAACCTACTGGAAGACATGGTAGGTAGAAATCTGCAAGACATAGGGATTGGCAGATTTCATGAATAAGAGGCAAAATACATGGGAAGTTTTTCAAAGGATCAACAGCTGAAATGTCATCTTATTAAAATATGTTTGCACATCAAAAGACATCACCAACAGAGTGAAAAGAATATCCACAGAACTGGAAACATTAGCCAACTGTTACTCTGACAAAGAGAAAATAGACAAATAGAACATATAAAGAAGTGAAAAATTCATGCCCCTCAAATTCAAAGACCCAGTCCAAAATTGGGCATCTGAGATGAATATATACATTTCTCAGATGAAGAAATACAAATGACAAGTAAATATAAGAAAAAAGATTCAACACCATTGATCATTCAAGAAATGCAAATTAAAACAACACTGATATCTTTCTCCAGAAGGAATGGTTATCCACAATAATTCAAATAACAACAAATGATGGTGGGCTATGGGGGAAAAAGGAACTGTTCTCCACCGTTCATGGAAGTGCAGACTGGTACAACCACTGTGGAAATCAATGTGGAGAGTTCTCAGAAACCCAGGACTGTTGGTCCCATTCAATCCAGTTATCGCCCTTCTGAGTATTTTCCAAGAAAAATGGGTTACATAATATCACAGTGATATATGTGCACCAATGATTTTAGCAGCACGATTTGTAATAGCTTAGTCTTGGAATCACTACAAATGCCCATCAACCACATAATGGATAAAAAAGATGTGGCATTTTTGAACAATAGAGTATTACTCAGCCTTGAAGAAGTTCAAATTTGAAGATTTTATAGATAAATGAATGCAACTTGAGACCATACTCATAAGTGAAATAAATCAGATTCACATGTGTAAATATTTTATTGCCTGCCTAGTGTAAAACCTGAACTACTAAATAAGATCTAAAATGTACAGTTGATATTGTGAAAGTGAAAGGATATGGGAATGGGAAAGGGAAAGAAACTACTGTAAAGAACAATTGGGATTGTGGAAAAGAAAAAAGAAATAAGGGAAAAGATTTTATATATGATATATTTATGACAGATAAATATACTACAATTCTATGTTGATTCATCAAAAACAAGTTTGTGTTTTCATTGTTTGATTGTTTGATCATTTTTTTCATGCCTATACCTTGTGACCTGAACAAGTACTTTGAAGATAACCATACATAGTATTTATTTATTTATTTATTTATTTATGTACCAGAGATCAAACTTACTACCTTGTGCTTGCCAGTCAGGCACTTACGCTGCTGAGCTAAATCCCCTGCCTCATACACTATATTATTAACTAGTGTTATTCATGTATTATATTGTTTTCAAATTCTGTCATCATTTTTAATATTTTTGTTTTAAAATTTTAAAAAGTTATTGATTAATTCATATCCATGCACTATTTCCCTGTTTCTCCTTCACTTTCTATCCCCTCTTTCTTTATTACTCCATTAGTCTGGTATACTTATTGACTCTTGGCATTGGTGACTTCAAAGTCTTTTTCTAGGATGTACTCAGAAATGTATTGCCATACTGCTTTGGCTGTCATGAATGTCTTAATGTGTCAAGAAAGTATCTTATTTCTGCATCAATTTAAAATGGTGTTTTTGGTCTGGGTTTGAAGTTGTTTTTTTTTGGTAGGCCTTGAAACACTTTAAGCTCTCCTTTCCTTTTAGGTTTGTGATGAAATGTATGGTGTAATTATAATAAATTAACATTAAGAAGTGCTTTCTTGTTTTTCTTTAATAGTCCTTAAGTTTGTGTCCTTTTGTTGAACATCTTGCACTGTAACTATGATGTGTCATTGACAAATACTTTACAGATCATACATACTAGGACTTAATATATGTTACTTAACTATATTTTAATTATTTCCTTATATTTGGAAACTTTTCTGCTATGTTTTCTGTTTGTAGTTTTCTGATATTTGTTTTGACTTCTTATTGTTCATTATTTTCTATCAATATTACATTTTATATTATTATTTGTTTCTCAATGCATATGGTAACCATCTTCACTTCTCTCATTTTCTGAAGTACTGTCTTCATGTATTTTTTTGGAAGTTTATTTTTTATTTAAAAAGAAAAAAACAGAAAAAGGGTAGAAATATTACAAAATTTCAAAAAAGATAAACAGTAGGAAATCACTAGTTGATAAATTAAATATTGTCCTTTTAGAAATAGTTGTTCAAGTTACAAAATTAAAGCATACAAAGTGGACATACAAGCAGTGAGACTGCAAAGAAATCTATTCAACAATCCAACAAGAACTTAGAAATATGGTTATCAATCCTACACATTTAAATATACATGCAGTTATATCTTTTTTAATTTTTTTATTCAAAGAGAAAAGCATGTAAAGGTTAGAGATAAAAATTTCAAAAAAGATAAACAATAAGAAATCACCAGTTTATAAATTACATATTGTCCTCTTAGAAATACTTAGAAATACTTTCTGTATTAGAGGGAAAAACAAAACTTAGCAAGACAAAACAAAACATATTCCTATAAAAACATGAAATCAAAAAGTCGTATAAAACCACAGTACAAGGTGATATACAATGATTACTGTGTTGTTTATTATTATCTTCAATAGAATGTCTATATCATCAGGCATAATTGAATATAGTAGTATAATTGAGTAAAGCAGTAAATAACAATATTAGTAAAAATAAAAAATGGTAGACAGTATCAAACTTCAAAGGCAGGTAATAATCAAACCATAGTGGATATTCTAGTGGATCTTGTCATCTTAAGTGCAGTTGCCTATACTCTCAGACTTGATACTATCAATGATAACAGCTCTGAATAAAATCTATCAATACAAAACAACAATCTAACAAACCAGATTCGATTGCAATCAGTCATGGCAAAACAGTGTAGGTTTTACAGAGCTTTAGATTAAGTTAATAGGAAATTAAGGAGGATTACCGTACACTATTCTGTTATTTTCAGGATTGCTGTCTGTGCCCTTAAATGTAGTACAGGTAGAATTACTGGGACAGACTATAATACATCTAAGCAGAGTAATGTGAGTAATGTGGTTTTAAAATTCTGGTTTTTTATTAACAATTTAGTGTATCAAGGCCATCTATGTTAGCGATTCTAGTTATACTTCTCTGCCTCATTTCTGCTATGCTATTTTTCTGCCTTTGTTTGTCTAGTTTTCTCTTTTATTCTACTGCTTGTCCCACTCATTGAGGCCTTTCTGCCACTGTTCCTAAAATCCTGGTATTTTTTTTCTCTCTCTCTAGAATGTCCTTCAGTATTCTCTGTAGGGTTGGACTGGTGGTCAAAAACTCCCCCAGTTCCTCTTTGTCATGGAAGCATCGTGTTTCTCTATTAATTTCTAGTGACAGTTTTGCAGGGTACATCAATCTAGGTTGGAGGTTATTTTCTTTCCAATGTTGGAATACTTCACTCCAAGCACTTTTTTGAGCTGATGGTCTGTGTCCAGAAGTCAGAAGTGATTCTGATGGGCTTACCTTTATAGGTAATATGTTCTTTTCTCTGACAGCTTTTAATATTCTGTTTTTATATTGAATTTCTGGTATCTTGATTATTATATGTTTGGGTGTAGATCTGTTTTGGTTGTAGGTGGCTGGAGTCCTGTATGCCTCACATAGCCAAATGTCATTTCCTTTTCCCATGCTTGGGAAGTTTTCCTTAATTATTTCTGTGAATAGCCTTTGTAATTCACCTGTATGTAATCCTGCTTCTTCATCCACATTTCTTATTCTTAAATTGTAGATTCTCTTGTCATCTTCTAGCCTTTGTATTGTTACTGCCTGTTTCCTTGTTTTTTGTAAGAGATCTTTCCTTACATGATCAAACATTGCAAACTTGTCTTTAAGTTTTGATAGTCTATCCTTAGTTTCTTTTAAGGCATTTTGACAGCTTTCAATGGAGGTTTTAATTTCCTGGTAGTCTCTTTGAATCTGCTTCATGTATTCTACATTTTCTTTATATTCTTTATCAAATGTTTCTCTCCTTTTTTGTGTTCCTCCTTTCTTCAATCTGTATTATCCTGAGAGATGCTTCCTGAGAACATTTCTTTTATTACTCTACTCATATACTGCTTTACCTGATTTAATATTTCAGTTTTGAGCTTGTCTACAAGGTCCCAAAGATGTCTCTTAATGTCCATTGAAGCCATGTCTGATGTTGTGTGTTTGCCACCCTCGGTCTTCCTTGTTTTTCATTCTCCTGGATAAGTGCTCTCAGGGTTATGGACTGGGGTCTTCCTCCTGCCTCTCTCTCCTGTCATGGCCCCAGTTTCCTCCACACAGTTTACAGTACAGGTCCCAGCCCCTTTCCCTGCTGGACAGGTTTCCTTCAAAGCATGCTGCCAAGGGAACTCTGCCCTCTGCTGCCTGCTCTTGTCACTGAGGTGTAAGCAGTGGCTGCATTTGCCTGCCCCTCCTCAATGGGCCAGCCAAGCTTCAGGTGCCTTCACCCAGTTAGTACTTGCTAAGCACAGGGAATTGATTTGGGATGGCTCATTGGATCCCAGACAGGGGTGCAGAGAAGTACAAGCAAAACCCATGAATCTGCTACTAGGAGGGAGGAACCAACTGAAGTCACTGTTGCTCCCAGTTCAGGCTCCTCCTGCCTGATTCCAACATGTCACCCATTTGGTCATGCACTTCCCATGTTGGGGGGTCTCATTCCCAGCCTGACCATGGATTAATGAAGGTCCCTTTGCTGGCTCTGCTATCCATTGGGCTCACCAAACCCTGACTTCAGTGCTGCTATGCTTCCTGTGAGTGGTGCTGCAAATAAGTTTGTGCGGCTCTGCTGGGTGGTGCAGATTCAGGCAAACTTGGTGGGTGGCCACAAATGAAAATGCTGTGTCCCACAACTTTTAGCTGTTTCAGTTGTAGTCCTGAAGTATTTGAAGAACTTTTTCACATTTCAATTTCTTCCTCTGTCAAGAGGATCCATCTGCATCTGTCTGGGTCTCTCCAGGGTGTTTTATTCTGGCAAATGAGTTTTTTCTCCCAGGAGGCTTTGTATTTTGTTGCTTACTGGTTGGTCATCTTGTCTTCTCCCTGTCTTCATGTTAATCAGTATTATTTTCTATTTTTCTTCTTTTTTTAGGATTTTTTTTATTTAAAGAGAAAAAAAAGAAAAAAGGTAGAAATATTACAGAATTTCAAGAAAATAAGATAAACAGTAAGAAATCACTAGTTGAAAAATTACACATTGTTCTTTTAGAAATAGTTATTCAAGTTACAAAATTAAAGCACACAAAATAGGCACACAAGCAGTGAGAGTGCAGACAGATCTGTTCAAGAATCCAACAAGAACCTAGAAATATGGTTATCAATCCCACACACCTAAACATACATGCATATATATCTTTCATAGCACTTCCTATTTCTTTATTTTTTACAATCACAATTATACATTGTAAAAAAATTTTGTAAAGAGAATAAGAAAAAGCAAAAAAGAAAAAAGGGTAGCAACAATACAGCATTCTAAAAGAAAGAAAGAAAAAGAAAGAAAAAGGAAAATGAGAAAAATCCCCACTAAGAAATCAGTAGTTTATAAATTACAAACTGTCATCCTGGATGTAGTTGTTCAAGTTACAAAGTTAAAGGGTACATAGTAAACATTCAAACAGTCAGACTACAAACAGTTTTGCTCGAAGATCCGACAAAGATTCAGCAACATGGTCATCTGTTTTACACACTCAAACATACATGCAGTTATATCACTTAGAGCACTTTCTTTTCCTCTCTTTTTCACAATAGCAGTTACACATGTTGGTTTTATTACACTTGTAGTTCTTATTTACTTTTTACACTAGAGACACAATATGATATTTATAAATATGATTCTTATTTATTTCACAAATGAGGATAGTCTCAAGTTGTCTCCATTTACCTATGAAAGCCTTAATATCATCCTTTTTATCGCTGAGTAATATTCCATTGTATAAAAATGCCACTTTTTTATCCACTCTGCAGTTGATGGGCATCTTGATTGTTTCCAGGATTTAGCTATCACAATTTGTGCAGCTATGAACATGGGTGCACACATATCACTGTGATGTGAACTTTTCAGTTCTCCAGGAAAATACATAGGAGGGGAATAGCTGGATTGAGTGGGGCTTCCAATCCTAGACTTCTGAGGGTTCTCCATATGAATTTCCATAATATTTGCACCAGTCTACATTCCCACCAATAGTGGAGCAGTGTTCCTTTTTCCCCACAGCCTCACCAAAATTTGTTATCAGTTAATTTCTTGATGGCAGCTATGCTTTCCAGAGTAAGGTGAAATCTCAATGCTGTTTTAATTTGCATTTCTCAAATGACCAGTGATGGTGAACATTTCTTCATGTATTTATTTGCCATTTGTATATCTTTCTCAGAGAACTGTTTGTTCATCTCAGATGCCCATTATTGGAGAGGGTCTTTGAATTTGGGGGGCTTGATGTATTTCAATTCTTTATATGTTCTGGACACAAGTCCTTTGTCTGAGGGATTGCTGGCTAAAATTTTTTCCAACTCTGGGGGTTTTCCTTTCACTCTGTTTGTGATTTCTTTTGAAGTGCAAAAATTTTTAATAATATGAGATCCCAGTTGTTGATTCTTTGAAGTCTTTGCTGTGCAGTTTGCATCTTGTTCATGAGTTCTCTGCCTACTCCTGTGTCTCCAAGTCTGTCTTCTCTTCCAGTAGATTTAGTGCTTCGGTTTTAATATTTAGATCTTTAATCCATTTTGATTTTAGTTTAGTGCATGCTAATAAAAATGGGTCTAGCTTCAGTCTTTTACATATAGAAAGTCAGTTTTCCCAACACCATTTATTAAAGAGGCTGTCCTTCTACCCACTTTGTCAAGTATGAGGTGGCTGAATGTCTTTGTAGTTGTGTTTGCATCTTCTAATCGGTTGAATTGATCCTCAGGTTGATTTCTTTACCAGCACCATGCTGACTTTACCATTGTGGCTTTGTACTATATTTTCAAGTCAGGAATTTAGATGCCTCTTGCCTTGCCTTTGTTGCCCAGAATTGCCTTTGCTTTTCTAGGTTTCTTCTGTTTCCAAATGAATTTTAGTAGTGTTTTATCTAGATCTGTGAAGTATGTCAATGGTATTTTGATTGGGATTGAGTTAAATCTGAACAACAGTTTGGGGAGTATGGCCATTTTCACAATGTTGTTTCTTCCTATCCAAGAGCAAGGAATATCCTTCCATTTTCTAATATCCTCTTCAATCTCCTTTTTCAGCATAGTATAATTTTCAGCATATAGGTCTTTTACATTTTTAGTTAGGTTGATTCCTAAATATTTCATTTTTTTACATGTTATTGTAAAGGGCAATATTTCCATAATTTCTTTCTCAGTGAGGTTTTGTTTGCATACAGGAATGCTATTGATTTTTGAGCATTGACTTTGTATCCAGCTACACTGCTGAACTTGTTTATTACCTCTAGTAGTCTTTTAATGGAGATTTTTGGGTCTTCTCTATAGAGTATCATGTCATCTGCAAATAGTGATAATTTAACTTCTTCCTATCCTATCTTTACTTCTTTTATTTCTCTCTCTTCTCTGATTGCCCTGGCTAGTGTTTCCAGAACTATGTTGAAAAGAAGGGGTGATAGAGGACATCCTTGTCTTGTTCCTGATTTTAAAGGGAAAGATTTCAGTTTTTGCCCATTCAGTATAATGTTGGCTGTTGGTTTGTCATAGATGGCCTTTATAAGGTTGAGATAGATGCCATGTATTCCGAGTTTCTGAAGGGTGTTTATCATGAACATGTGTTGGACTTTTTCAAAAGCTTTTTAAGCACCTATTGAGATGACCATGTGGTTTTTGTTTTTGACTCTGTAGATGTGGTGTATTACACTTATTGATTTTGGTATGTTAAACATCCCAGGATTCCTGGAATGAACCCCACTTGGTCATGATGTACAATCTTCTTGATGATTTGCTGCATTCTATTTGCCAGTATTTTGTTCAGAATATTTGCATCAATGTTTATTAGTGAGATTGGCCTATAGTTCTGTTTTTTCTTTAGATCTTTCCCTGGTTTTGGTATCAGAGGTTTACTTGCCTCCAGAAATGATTTAGGGAGGATTTCTTTCTTCTCAATTTCATTGAAGAGTTTAAGGAGTACTGGCATCAAATCTTCTCTAAATTTCTTGTAGAATTCAGCTGTGAATCCATCCAGACCTAGGCTTTTCTTTGTTGTTAAGTTTTTAATTACATTTTCAATTTCAATAGCTGATATTGAGTTGTTCAAAATTGCTATATCTTCTTGGTTGAGCTTTGTTTGTTCATATGTTTCTAGAAATTTTTCCATTTCCTCTGTGTTTTCCACTCTATGTGAGTAAAGATTTTCAAAGTAGGTTATTTATGATCTTTTGAATTTCCATGGGATCTGTAGTACTTTCTCCCTTTTCAGTTCTTCTTGCCTGAATTTTGTTTTTTTCTTTCTTTCTCTTAATAAGGTTAGCTAGGGCTTTGTCAATTTTGTTGATTCTCTCAAAAAACCTGATTTTTGATTCATTAATTTTTGTATTGTTTTTTAGTTTCAATGCATTGATTTCTGCTCTAATCTTTACCATTTCCTCTCTTCTATGAGCTTTGGTTTTATCTTTCTCTTCTTTTTTTATTAGCTTGAGATGGAGTGTTAGGTTATTTATTTGTGCTCATTCTTTTTTGTTGATATGAAAATTTATTGCTATATGTTTCCCTCTTAAGACCACTTTCATTACATCCCACAGATTACAGTATGTTGTTTCTATGTTTTCATTGAATTGTAGGTATTGATTTATTTCTTCTTTAATTTAATCTGTAGTCCACTGGTTGTTAAAAAGGCTGTTATTTAATTTCCATGTATTTATGCAGGTTTTACAATTTCTTTTGCCATTAATTTCCAATTTCAGTGCACATTTTCAGGTTTGAAATTCATGATGTCCTCAAATAGAATAGCTATCCCTGCTTTTTTATGGGTTCCTATTGCATGGTGTACTGTTTTCCATCATTTGACTTTTAATCTATGAGTTTCCTTTTGGGTCAGATATGTTTCTTGTATATAGCATAGTGTGGGATCCTATTTCTTGATCCATTCTGTCAATCTATTTCTTTTTATAGGTGAATTGAGGCCATTTACATTCATGGATATCACTGATATGTACTTGCTTGACTTTGCCATGTTATGTTCCAGTTGTTTCTTTCTGCTTTTCCTCTATTTAATTGCTTATCCTACCTGGTGGTTTCTTTCTGTTGTTGTTTTGGGGGATTATGGTCATTTTTATCTCTGTCTAGTATGTCTTTCAGTACTCTTTCTAGTGTTGGATTGGTAGACATGAATTTGTTCAGTTTTTCTTTGTCATGGAAGTATCTTGTTTCTCCATTAAATTTGAATGAACGTTTTGTTGGGTACATCAATCTGGGTTGAAGGTTGTTTTCTTTCAGGGCTTGAAATACCTCACTCCAAGCTCTACTTGACTTGAGGGTGTGTGTTGAAAAGTCTTCCATGATTCTCATGGGCATTCCTTGATAGGTGAGTTGTGTCTTTTCTGTAACCGCTTTTAGTATTCTGTTTTTATGCTTTATGTCTGAGATCTTAATTATTATGTGTCTGGATGTGGATTTATGTTGATTGTGACTGTTTGGTGTTCTATATGCCTCATTGTCTGCATGTCAGATTGTTTCCCCATGTTTGGGAAATTTTCTGCTATTATTTCTGTAAATAATTTATGTATGTCATTTGCCTGCACTCCTGTATCTTCGCTAATGCCCATTATTGTTATATCGTTCTCTTGAAGCTTCTGGATTGTCATTTCATGCTGTTTTTTTTATTTTTAAAAGTTTTATGCTTTCCTGATCACTCATTTTGATCCTGACCTCAAGGGCTGAAATCCTATCCTCAGCTTCGTTTAGGCGGTTTTGCATGTTTTCAATAGAATTTTTTGCTTCTTGGATGTCTCTTTGAGTTTATTTCATAAATTCTGCCAGTTTTCTATATTGTTAAATCAAAGTTTCAGTGAGTTCCCATGCTCATGTACTTTTTTCTCTGGTTCTTCTTTAGCTTCATTCAACAACTCCTTTACTAAAGTTGTTATTTCTATCTTTACATGGGAAAGTACTTCTAATTTGATTTCCTCTACAGCCTGATGCAGTTTTTTTATTTCACTCACTATCTTTTCAGAGATTTCTGGTGTGTTACTTTTGGGGTCCTCTATTTCAGTGTCTCCTATACTTGCTTCTGGTGAACTATATGTTTGAGACTGCATTTTTCTTTTTCGTTTTGTCATTTTCACACTGCCTGATGTTTTCTTTGTGTAGGAGGGGACTACACACACTCTTTTCAGACACACCAATGTCTTACAGTTAGTTGGAGGGGGTTTTACTACTGGCCCTATTTATCCCCTGTACACCTCCATTTTAGAGGTATACTCACCACACTAACACAGTTAATCTGCTGTAGTCCAAGGTTTGCAGCCTGGGAGCAAAGTTCCAAATTTTTCACACCAACTGGAGCCTGCTGAGGTCTTCTGATGTTCCAGGTGGGAGGGTGGGCCCAGCTGAAGCAGTCCAGGGCAGCTTTCAGTCTTGGGCTTGCCTCTTAGATGTTCCTGTTGGCAGGGCAGGCCCTCGAGGGCGGTCCCTGGTAGCCTATGCCTGAGTCATGCTTCTACTAAATTCCTGGTCGCAGGGCAGGACTTGTGGGAGGTTCCAGGTAGCCTACACCTGAGTGGGGCTTCTGCTCAGTTCCTGGTGACAGGGCGTGCCCATGGTGGAGGTTTCAGGCAGCTTACCCTAATGCAGGCTTCAGCTAAGTTCCTTGTGTCAGGGCAGTCCCACAGGGGAGTTTCCAGGCAGCTTACCCATGGTGCAGGGTTCTGCTAAGTTGTTGGTGGTATGGCAGTCCCAGGGTGGAGGTTCTAGGCAGCTTACTCCTAATGCAGGCTTCTGCTAAGTTCCTGGTGGCAAGGCAGGACCATGGTGGACTTTTTTTCCATTTTTCAATGGAATTTTTGATCACTTTGAATTTTGGTTCATATTTTAACAAAATCAAATTATTTATTAAGTTGTATTTTTTGGGGGGGCTGTACCCTGGACTGAACTCCCAACCTCAGACTTGCCAGGAAGTCTCTAGTGCCACTGAGCTAAATACCCAGCCCTATTTATTAGGTCAGTAATTTATGTTTTATTATTTTATTTGGCTCAAGTAAATTTTTATTCATGTCTTCTGTAATCAATGATAATTTTGTGTTTAATCCTTTTATTTATTTAGTTGTATCTCCAGTGAGCTCAGAGAGCATTTTACTAATTGTTTTTGTGTCCTCATTTATAATTTCAAATATTTCAACAATGAAGGTTCCCACCACCCCATGAATGAAATGCAGGACCTTGGGCTTGCCAGGCAAGTGCTATACAGCTGAGTTACATTGCCTGACCTTGTGTAGTTTTTAAAATTTTCTTCCCCATCTATTCCTTAGGAATCAGTTTTGCAGGGTTGAGAGGATTTTTTAAGACTTTTCATTGTCATATTTTCTCATGTTTTTATTATGTGTGTGCATGTTGTCTGTGTGTGTCTGTGTCTGTGTATGTGTGCAGTTGTGTATGTGTGTGCATGTGCTTATATTTTTAGGTCAATTATATGTGAAAGATTTTGTTGTTACTGTACAGATCTCTTTAGTTACTTTTGAATGATGCACTCTGCCTGGCTAATGACAGATGTTTGACTGTATCCCAAGATCCAATCTCTTTAATCAATTTGGGAGAGAAGGGTGCAGTGTGATTGGCCAAGTACTAGTTTTCTAAAAATGAACCTATTATTTTTAGTGACACAAAGCCCATTTTCTTAATGGCATACAGAAAAAAATCAATGAATTGTAACTAATAGGCCACCATGGCAATAGCAAAAATTTATGACCAGTAATACAGTCAAAGACTTACTAAATATTGAAATACCTGAAGAACCCATAATGTGCCACACTTATATATAGAAAGGAGAATTATAATTATATTTTAAACAGACACAAACCAAATATTGACACACAGAAACCTCTATGCAACAACTATACCTGCACTAACAATATGAAGAAATTCTACAGTAACAGCAGAGTTCACTAAATATCTAAAACAATAAAACTTTAAATATATTGTAAAAATGGAGGTGATGGGAAACCAGGAAATAAAATAAATGAAACTTTAAAAATAAAGATAAGACACACAGGAAAGAGAGAAAACTGAGATAAAACATGATATTCTAGAGTGAAAGTAAATTAATAGAATTAGATAAAGGTAACAGAAAAGAATATAGAAAAAAAACAAAAATCAAAACTAAAAACAAGGAAAAAGAAAAGAAAGAAAACAAAAACAAAATCTCCATTTGCCTGTACAACATGTTCATTCTCTGTGACTGTCTCCTGTGGTCATCTCCCACACAGTCCTATCACAGTGACATAGGAAAACATGGAGCTCTGCAGTTCAACCTCAAAATACTCCATCACAAAATGGCTTCTGATTAATTCTTTTCAGACATAGTGGTTGCTGAACTAAATTGTTTCCCCAACTCCAGCCTGTCTTGCAAATATTATCATTTTCAGAACAAAAATTCATAAGATCTTTGCAGTTTACACAAGCTTATCTTAGGCCCAACACTTCTGGCCTTGTCACCAATAAACTACTGTCCCTCTCTTTACTCTCTGCCAATTGGAGGCAGTTATTCCTTCCCAGGAGTTGGGATAAGTCTTTCAAACTGCCATCATCTTTTCCCTGTGTTGTGCTCCATCTTTCCAGTTTCCTTGCAGTTTAAAGTTCAACTGTATCTTTGTCCTCATCAAATTGTTTTCTAGGTGTTTTGACCCCAAGTCCCTTCACTAACAGTCTCTGTTGCATTGTCTTGAATCTCCTAGTTTCCCAGGTTTTTATTGTGTCTCTTATTTTTGGTAACCAACACTTTTGTGTTTGTTATATATTGTAGGTATCAGTCCACTGTGAAGTAGCTGGCAATTTTTTTTCTCACTGTATACCTTGACTCTTCACTGTTTTTCTTTTATTTATTTGTATATGTGCTGTGTGAATTTTTTAATTGCATATAATACCATCCAATAGTTCTTAGTATTATATCTTGTGCAATTGTATTTTGGCTAGGAAGTCATTGTCTATTCAGGTCTTCAGGTGTTTCACCCATTTTAATGTTGCTTATTTGTGTCAACTGGAGTAAATAACACTCAAATAAATTGCCTCAGCCTAGTTCTGGGTGTGGAAGACTCACCCTAGTGAGAGTTATCACCAGAATTCTGCAAAAGCAAAATGAAGGAACAAAGAATAAAAGATTGCTTCTGTTTCCTTCAGAAGAGATCTAGTCTTTGCTTTCACCTTTGATGTCATCTGGCTTTTGGCCCAGACTGAACTTTCTGCTGCAGTCCATTCAGCCTCCTGATGCAGACTCAAACTGGACAATACATATAGTTCCAGGTCTTTGACTGGATCCTTCAGATCCCCAGCACACATATTGGCCTCTTGCACTTTTCCACACCCCACGGTGGGGAGCCATTGTAAGCCAATTAGTAAATTCTTATATATTTATATATTTTGTATTATATGTTTCTCTAATAAACACTCTCTGCTAGAATCTACTTCACTGTTTCTATTTAATATCTAGGTTTTTAGTCTGCTCTTGTTTAATGTTAGTAAAGGTAAAAAGAGATGAGTCTAGGTTTATTCTTCTGCATATGTAAAACCAGTTTTCTTGCCATGCTTTGTTAAAGAGGTTATCTTTTCTACAACATATGTGTTTGGGCCTTTTGAAAAAAATCAGTTATCTGGAATACTAAGTTGTCTTTGCATGCTCTATGATATTCTATTCTTTCAACATGTCTGTTTTTGTACCAATGCTGTGCTGGATTTTTTTGACTATTGCATCTTAATATAAATTAAAATACAGTATTATAATTCTGTATTCTTTGATCTTTATGCTAAGGATTGCTTTGGTGATGTTGAGTCATCTCTGGTTCTATAAAAATATTAGGAATTTTTTCTAGCTCTGTGATTAGTGTTGCTGACATTTTATTGGAATTTGATTAAATGTATTATTATTTTGGGAGAATATGACTGCTTTCTATTATTGATTCTAATTTTCCAGGAAGAGGAGATGTCTTTACTGTCTCCAATGTCTTATTTTTTTCTTTTCTTTTCTTTTATTTTTGTTCTGAGGATCCATCTCATGACTGCAGACTTGCAAGGCAGTTGCTTATGCCACCGAGCTAACCCCCAGCCCTCCAATGTCCTCTTTATTCTCTTTTTTCAATGTAGTATACATTTCATAAAGAGATACTTCCTTAGTTAGGTCAATTTCTACTTATTTAATATTTTCTGAAATTGCTATAAATGAAATTGTCCTCCTAATTATTTTTTTATTCATTTCACTTTTGCTTTACAGAAATACTATTGATTTTTGTTTATTTTGTAGCTTGCTATCTTGATAAAATTATTTATTAGTTCTAAGAGTATTTTGGTGAATTTTTGGGGTCTTTGTAAATAATTTTGTTATTTGTGTATAAGGAGTGTATGTCTTCTTCCATTCCTATACCTATCCCTTTAGTTTGTTTCTTTTGTCTCATTGTTCTGACTAAAGCTTTCAGTACTATACTGAACAAGAATGTTGATAGCAGACATCCTCGTTTTGTTTCTGATTTTGGAGGAAAAACTTTTAATGCTTTCCCATTTAATATGTTGTCAGTATGTTTGCATTAAATGGCTTTTATCAGCTTGAAGTAAGGCATTTACATACCTATTGTCATTTGTTCATTATTTATGTATGTTGATGTTGTTGTAGACTTATTTACATCTATAAAGAAGATCATACAACTTTATTGTTTTTTGTTTGTGTGTTATATTATATTTATTGATATACATATGTTGAAGTATCCTTCCATCCCCAGGATGAAGCCAATGTTTTTATCAGATTTTTAAATTATTCATTTATTTTTGCAAGTATATTGTTGAGGATTTCTGCATTGTTCATTAAGAAAATTGACCTATGGTCTTTTCTCATGTTTATTCTTTGTTTTCTTTCAATTTCAAAGAAATTTTTGAGAAGTACTGGTCTTAGATCTTTACTGAAGTTCTTGTAAAATGTAGAGATAAGCTCACTAGTTCCTCAGGCTTTCATAGTCTCTAGGTTTATTTGCTGGATTTCTGCCTCTATTTCATTGTTTGTTATGAATGTATGCTGGTTATTTATATTTCCTTGGTTCAGTTTTGGAAATTCGTATGTGTTTAGAAACTTACCCATATCTTTTAGAGTCTTCAACTTGTTGGAATATAGGTTTCAAAGTTGTATCTTATAGTCCTCTGGATTTAGGTGACATACTTCATGATTTTACTTTATTCATTTTCAATTGTATTGATATGACCTTTTTATTCTTTTAGTAAGTTTGGCTCAGCATTCATCAATCCTGTTTATTCTTTTGAAGCACCAATTCTCATCTATTGATCTTTGTGTTGGCTTCTTTCTTAATCTTTATGTCTTAATTTTTACTCTGACTCATTTTTCTGCTTTTTAAATTTTATTTTAAAGAGAAAAAAAGCCATACTCATAAGTGAAATAAGTCTCACATTTGTGAATACAATAGTCTCTTGCTAGTATAAGAAACTGAAAGTAAATAAGATTCAAAAGTTACAATAGATACAGAAAAAGGGAAAGAAACTGCTCCAAGGTAAATCATATTGTTTGACAAATTTTACTCTGACTTTTAAATTTCTTTCTTTCCACACATTTTTAATTGAATTGCTCTTGTTTTTCTAAGATCCTAAGATGTATCATCCGTTTAAACACTTGAATAGCTCTATTGTTTTGTTAAACATTTATTGTATTTACAGTGATAAACTTCTCAATTAAAACCTCATTCATTGTGTTTACAGATTTGGCATGCTGTGTTGCCGCTGTCACTTGATTCTAGAAATATTTTAATACCTTCTGTGAACAATTATTTTCCAAATGTATTTTATTTAATTTCTATGTGTAATGTATAAAAAAATCCATATATCCATCATATAATTTGCATAGTTCCTGTGCTTTCTTTTCCCATTGATGTATTGTTTAAATTCATTACAACAGGATTGAAGATATTTTTTTCAATTATTTTGTATATTTTTCAGCATACTTTGTGTTATAAGATATGTTTTTTGTTATTTTTTTTTCTGAGAATTGAACTCAGTACCTTACACCTGCAAGGCAGGCGCTGTGTCACTGAACTATATCCCCAGTGATATGGTATATTTTAAATAACGTTTCAAGTACTGTTTCAAAAAATGTCATTATGTCATTGATGGACCTCAGATGTGATTCAGTACCATAGTGCCTGTGAGGCAAGCACTAGGTCCTGCGTTTGATTCCAGATACAAAAACAGTAAATTTTTTTTTCATTTTTTTTATTTAAAGAGAAAAAAACAGGAAAAAGGTAGAAATATTACAGAATTTCAAGAAAAAAAGATAAATAGTAAGAAATCACTAGTTGATACATTATACATTGTTCTTTTAGAAATAGTTATTCAAGTTACAGGATTAAAGAACACAAAGTAGGCACTAAAGCAGTGAGAGTGCAAACAGAACTGTTCAACAATCCAACAAGAACCTAGAAATACGGTCATCAATCCCACACATCTAAACATACATGCAGCTATAACTTTTGTAGTGCTTCCTATTTCCTCTTTTTTTTACAATAGCAATTATACATTTTTAAAATTTTATTTAAAGAGAAGAAAAAAAGAAAAAAAAGGTAGCAATAATACAGAATTCTAAAAGAAAGAAAGAAAAAGGAGAATAAGAAAAAGCCCCACTAAGAGATCAGTAATTTGTAAATTACGTATTGTCATCTTGGATGTAGTTGTTCAAGTTACAAAGTTAAAGGGTACATAGTAAATATTCAAACAGTCGGACTACAAACAGTTTTGCTCAAAGATCCAACAAAGATTCAGCAATATGGTCATCTATTTTACATACTCAAACTTACATGCAGTTATATCCCTTAGAGTACTTTCTTTTCCTCTCTTTTTTACAATAGCAATTACACATTTTGATTTTATTACATTTGTAGTTCTTATTTACTTTTTACACTAGAGACACAATATGATATTTGTAAATATGGTTCTTATTTATTTCACTAATGAGGATAGTCTCAAGTAAAAACAGCAAAAAAATTTTTAAAAATAAAATAAAGTCATTGTATTTTTTCTAGTGCAATTCCTTTATTTTTTCCTTTTATTTCAGAACTATCCCAGTAATATATGTTTGTTTGTGATACCCATAAATTAAAGTAAGAAAGGTTTATTTTGGTCATAATACCAGTCAATGGTTGACTGGTTCCAAGACATAATCAGGATTGCAGATCAGCATGGCAGAGTAAAGTTGTTCATCCCATGTGAGCCAGGAAGCAGAGAGAAAAAACAGGAGCTTAAGAAATACCCCCAGTCACCCATCTCTTCTCAGCCCCATATTCCTAACAGCACCTTCAGGTACTCAACTGTGAATGGATAAAAATACTGATGAGTATAGTGTCCCCATAATTCAATCACCATCCACTTACATGAGACTGTGGGGCTACCTACTAAATCTAAAATATAACATTTTATTCCTGGTCCCCAAAAGAGTTGTGTCTATCATATTATGCAAAATATACCAGAACTACTGAAAATATCCAGTTCCAAAATCTTCACAGAATGAATAGCTGTGAGTCACTATAAGAAATCAAAAAGAAAGTTAAACACTGCTTAAAAAAAGAATGACACTGGATAAACATTTTCATTGCAAAAGGGAGAAATGAAGGGACAGGAAGAAATAAAGCCAAAACATGACCAAATATCAGCAGGGAAAAGCAAATTCTGTAGCTTGATGTCCAAACTTCAGGTAAATTGTGATACATTAGCTTTAAAGGATTTAGGTATCCCTTCATTTACAGCACTGTTGTTTTCAATCCTCATGGTCTCTCCTATCATATGGCTGTGTTCACTCTTAGTGAACACAGGAGATATTTCACATTCTTTTCATATTCAAACTCCTCTGGTCCCCACTACACTTTTAGCTTCACTGTCATAGCTTCATGAATTGTCTTCTCAGGATTGTACATCTTGGCTATTCAGATTATCACTTGAAATATGAGTGGAATCCTGCATGACTTCACAACTCTTGGACTCTGCATGCCTGTAAAACCAGTTCCATGTGGGTGACGCCAAAGTCTGTCACCAGTTTGCACAGTTAACAGGACCCCTGGGCCATGACTGCAGATGTCTCTTGAGTATCTGCACAGTTCTCAAAGAACCCAGAATCTCTCTTTTGAAATGCACATTAAGTCATTTTTCCTATGATCCAGATGCAAAGTACTGAGGTTCGTTTTAATGTTAATCCTTTTGGCAACCTAGCTCTCCATGGTTCCACCATAGCAGACACTTTATTTCTGATGAAATCTCAGACTTTTAACATTTTTTAATTCTGATTTTCACTGTAAATCTGGCTAATAGCCAACTTGCAATATCCATTCATCATACTGCATTTTGGGCCACTTTTCATTTCCTTCATTGAACTAATTATTGCATTAATTTTAATCTCAGTTTCTTTCAGTCTTAAGGTATAGAGAAAATGAAAGCAATTCTCTGCCATAGCATAACACACATCATCTCTAGTTCAAATACCAATGGAGTTCTTATCCCCAACTGAAAATTCCTTAGTCTAGCCTTACTGTCTACATTTATATTATCATTCTGATATTCTGAGCTTTAAACAGCAAAACTATTAAAGATATGATATGCAAAAATCTTTGTTTTAGAAAATTTAACATTTTCCTTTTATAAATTAAATTTCATCATACAAAAAGACATATTAAAAAATACATATTAACCTTAATCCCCTCAAAGTATTCCCACTTATTCAAATATACTTATTCCATTATTCTGAAGAAGTTCTTTAAGTTAGTTTTCATAAGGATCTTTAGCTAAGCATTTGTGGCTGTCACAATATCCTCATTTGGTTCAAGTCATTTATCTTTCACAGCCATTTCTCTTAGGGAAAATCCCTAAGTTGAAAGGTGCCAGATCCAATAAATTAGAAGGATAAGGAAACACTATCATAATGTTTATTCACACATTTTTGCTAGTGAATATACATTATACAGATTAACATTTTATTTGGTTGACTTTTACATGAACATAATATATTTTCATAATACATTTTCATCATTGTTCCTTATCCTTATCACACCAGCAGAATAGAGAATATTTTCATAGACAAGTTTGAGGAAAATGTAGTTTCTTTTCCCATTCACACAAGATACAAGAATGTTTTCCATAGCAACAAATTTTGTAGTCTTCTACATACAACAGTCAGCTATCCTACAGTTCAATTCTGATACTATCTATCTAGAGGAAGTTAGTATCAAATCTCCAAAATGTAAGGGCCCAGTTCCATAAGAATGACTCCACTTCAAATGGCAATCACACATCTGACCTTATGCTTCTAACCAAACACTTGTATATTGAGGATTCAAACTGTGCCTTCCTATGGTTCAATAATTTACTAAAATTACTCTCAGTGAGCAGGAAACAAAATACATTAACTCAACAATCCAAGTAAGTTTATTGCTTAACCTAAGGGACCTCTCCATGTAAACAGAACAGAAAAGGTATATATTATAGGTGGAGACTATTTTATAATATTTGATGGAGTAGGTTGAAGAAACAGTAGGCTTGTGGCTTGTTAATGTGTCTTCCATGTTATCTGTAACCTGGTGACATGTCCTTAGGTTACCCGCTGGCTAAGACCTTCTGACATGTCATCTGTGACATACAGGTATGTTCCATGCTACCTAAGTAAGATACAGCTTTCATATTCTACAGTTGGTGGCTGGTATCTTTCCAATGGTGCTATCAATGCCCAGGCTGTATCACACAGAATTCATAAAAATATTTCACTTATGTTTACCTGTTTATTATACAGAATATTGTAGAGGATATAATGAACAGTCAGATGAAAAGGCACTTAAGGCAAAGTTTGGAAAGGACCCAAGAACAACAATCACTGCAGTTGTGGGCATCACATTTTCAGCATTTGAATGTTCAACAACCTGGAAAGTCATAAAATGTCATTGTTTAAGAGTTGCTACAATAGATATTTTGAGTTACCCACACTTCTTAGAAGTCAGTGTATGGGGCTGAAATTTTCAATCTTCTAAATAATATATTTTATCTTTCTGGTGACCAGCAGAAGTTCTCACCCTAAGTCACCTCATGAGCATAAACTTAGTTGTGATCAAAAGCATCTCATTTTTAATATCAAATGACATATTTATCACCCTGGAGATTCCAAGAGTTTAGAAACATTGAGCAAGGATTGAGAGACAAAGACCAAATACAATTTTTAATGTTCCATGAGTGCAGAAGCACAGACAAGAAGATCAGGAATCAGAAAAAGGATAGCTTGGAATAGAGTAATGATAGAGTTTGGAAGCTGAGAATATATTATTAAGAAATAATGAAAAGTGGTATGGTTAATTGGATATATATGGATATGGGATAAAATTTAGAGGGCTTCTGCATAGGTTGAAAATAGATCATCTCAACATGAACTGTCTAGAAGTACAATTGTACCTCTTACATGTTGTTACATATATGTCTCATGTGTAGCTGAGAAGAATGTGCATGCTGATGTTGTGGGATGGAACACTTTGTAAACATCTATTAAGTCCATTTGCTCACAGGTTTCACTTAGTTTTGGTATTGTTTTCTTGAGTTTTTCTTTAGTTAATCTATTTGTGATGGTGGGATATAAATATCCCTCAATACAATTGTGTTAATGCTTATTTGGTTGCGGGACAAGTGATGGTGACCTTGTCCCATCCAAGCCACACTTAAACTTATACCGCTGATTGCAGGTTAGGGTACAGAGGGTGTCCTTTTCACATCACCATCAAAGGTTTCTTTCCTGCCTGTGCTACTGGTCCAAGGATTGTAGGGGAAAGTGCCCTTGTCTCATTGCAGGCAAATGCTTGCCTGCTTGTGTTCCAATTCACAAAGTAGGGGGATGCTTCTAGTCCTTTATAGCTAGGGCTAAAACTGGTTTTTTGTGATCACCAGAATGGATTCTGGGTCCATGCTCCTACTTCTCAGATGAATTCTCCTCAATTTTCCACCTGCTTGCCCCCTACTGTAAGTTTATGGCCCTTCCCTCATTCTACTCCTGGAGTTGGGCACTGAAATGACTGTGGGGTTCTTCTGCTGCTGGAACTTGAGTCCCAGACACTTTAATATAAAATGGCAATCCTTTTTACCAACTGATACTCCTCCATAAATCTGTGTGAGGGGCATTCCTCTGGTTCACTCACCAACCAGTGACTATGGGCTAGGCTGCTCAGGGAAGTGTCTTGTGTTTTCACATCTTCCTACAACTGCAAAGACTCTGTCAGTACAGGACAGGTTTTAGTCTCCTAGTGAAGAGCAAATTGTTTTCATTAACTCCCTGCCCAGCAAGTTATCCACACAGCTGCTCCAGTCACATCACATTGTCCTGTATCTTGGCAGTGAACTATTTCTCCTGTAGCAGTGAATCCTATTTTCTTCTTCTCTGTCAGTTCCCCTGTGGAAACCCATGTGGCCTGGGCTCTCTTTCATTTGTCTCCAGGATATTGTTTCCACACTGTCAGTACTTTGTTCTAGAGAAACTGAATAGCTGACTCTCAGCACTCTACCATTATTTTTATCTGTGTTTCATGGTATCTATAATTCATAAAATTTCTATATCAGATAATCAGAATATAACCCAATACTATTCACCATCTGTCCATTTTAACATATTATATTTGCATTGACATTTCCTTGGTATTTGAAGAAATCTTGAACTTGCTCCATAGTTTATATCCTCATACTTATACAATAAAAAACTTCACTCACTT
Organism: Hydrochoerus hydrochaeris; assembly: GCA_004027455.1. NCBI lineage: Eukaryota > Metazoa > Chordata > Mammalia > Rodentia > Hydrochaeridae > Hydrochoerus > Hydrochoerus hydrochaeris. Next base: position 432,168 of record PVLA01000116.1, read on the forward strand.
TTAGTCTCCAGAATAGATTCATTTAATAATTAATAGGCTTTTTTCCAGGACAACAATAAAAGTTCTGACTTCATTCAAAATTAACATGCCTCCAGCTCTTGTCTGCTTTAGGCTAGCTGATTATAGTGGGGGGGAGGCATGATTAACATCTCTAGTTCACCATCATTTCCTTAAAAATTCACATCATTCCTCACTAGACCACCTTCAGTAACAAAGGTCAGGCCCTAGGTGAATAGAGGAGATAAATAAAGAGAAGAGGCTGTGTGGTTCAGCAGGTTATGTATTATACAATTTACTCTATCATTTATTGTCACTCTGTTATGGAGCATGAAAAAGCCAACTTACTGACATAAGGCATTTCATTTCTGTTTTCATGATGAATATTTAAGGTTGGGACCTTTCGGATACATCTTCTATCATTTTTCATTTATAGCCTCTTTGAGTGTGATTTTACTTCATTTCTGCAGTGATCAGAAATAATTCAATTAGGTCACATAGCAGGTTATTTGGCCACTGGCATTTAAAGGACACAGAAAGCTGAAAGCCTGGCTGAAGAAGCTTATGCTAGTAGAGTAAAGGATTGTGAAAGATAAGCAACTGCTATTTAAAAAGTCCTGCAGATCAGAGGTAAGCAATTTAAAATTTGACAAAATCAAGGAAATTTTAATTATCTTGGTTAATTAATAGTGTGAAGAAAATATTGTTAATTTTTGTGATAATGCTTGTTATATTTTTAAGTTGTTCTTGCCTTCACATGGAACAAATCATAAGTTAAACAGATTCATTAAATAGATAAATATATAAATAAGTGTTTCATGGACAAAATTTAGAAATATAGGCATAAAGTCATTATAAAAAGTGATTCTTCCTAATAGAAATTTTGTTAGAGTGAAAGAAAATAGAAAGAAACTGAGTTGTATCACTGAGATAGTTTTCAAAGTGCTAGTCAGGCAAAAAGCTAGAAATTGCTTAGAAATTCATGGAAGTGACAGAGAAAACAGTCAGCAAAAAGTGAACAGAGGAAATAAATATTCATTTGATGGTTTGATCAAGTTACCTATGAAGTATTTTCTTACTTCTTCATTTCTTCATTATCAGAAGAAATATAAATTAATCTATAATTATATATAACATAAATTATGTATAATTATTATAGTTGACAATATTAAATATAATAAACAGTAAATTATGTAAAATATAAATTATATTTAATTTTATAATTAAATTATATAAAATATAATATATCATTTTTCACTAAAATTTAAAAAATTGTTCAATACACAAATCCTTTAAAGTTTGTTACAACTTTATCACCAGAACTTGTAAATATGATATATTACATAGTAAGAGAAGATTAAGGTTGCAGATGGAACTAAAATTTTTTGAACAGTGGACATTTAGATGAAGAAAATGACAGCTAAGCTAAATTGTCGAATTGATTGACATGAAAGTTGCTTAAAACATTACTAAGGACACCTCTGAGTAAGTCTGGGTAGGTTATAGAGGCATCACCTTGAACACTGTATAGGTTTTGGCTGTTTTCTCTCTAGCATTATTCCCCAGAACTGTTTCCTGGTATTGCATAACTAATCGGCATTAATGTACTATGTCTTTCTGCAATAATTTCTGCTGTGAAGACAACTGATCATAGACTGAATCTTTTGAAATCAAGAGTGAAATTAAAATGTGGGTTGATTATTTTGATTAAAAAATAGGAAAATTGATAAATATAGAGAAAATGTTCTGGATCATCTGAGTGGGTGCAGTTTAAAACTTAATTTTCATATAATTGGAAGAAGCAGATAGAATAAAGTGGAAAAGGGAAATGACAGCTTCAGAAGAAATTGCAATGATACTGTTGGATTCAAAAGTGTAGGAATGACCATAAGTAAAGGAATATAGATTACTTTCAGCAGTTGGAAAAAAAATCAAAGAAATTTATTTTCCCCTAGAATTTCCAAAAAGAAACTCAGTTTGCCTGTTATTTTCATTTTAGCTGACTAATACATATTTTATATTTCTGATTTCCAGAACTGTAAGATAAGAAATTGGTATTGTCTTAAACTATCAAATGTGTGGTACTTCATTACAACAGCAGAGTAAAATGCTAATAGAAATAGTAATACAAGTACTATACAAATAATATATTCTTTTTAAAATTTATTTATTCATTTAAAGAGAAACAAAAGCATGTAAAGGATAGAGATAATACAGAATTCCAAAAAACGATAAACAATAAGAAATCACTAGTTAATAAATTACATATTTTCCTCTTAGAAATAGTTGTTCAAGTTACAGAGTTAAAGCATACAAAGTAGACAGTCAAACAGTGAGACTGTGAACAGCTATGCATGCATGAATCTCTACATGTATTTCTATCCTTTCTGCATTAGAGGGAAAAACAAAACTTAGCCAGACAAAACAAAATGAATTCCTATAAAAACATGAAACCAAGAAGTCATATAAAGCCACAGTACAAGGTGATCTACAATGATTACTGTGTTGTTTCTTATTATCTTCAATAGAATGTCTGTATCATCAGGCATAATTGAATATAGCAGTATAATTGAGTATAGCAGTAAATAGCAATATTAGTAAAATAAAACATTGTAGACAGTATCAAACTTCAAAGGCAGATAATAATCAAACCATAGTGGATATTCTAGTGTATCTTGTCATCTTAAGTGCAGTTGCCTATACTCTCAAACTTGATGCTATCAATCATAACAGCTTTGAATAAAATCTATCAATACAAAACAGCCATCCAACAAACCAGATTTGATTATGATCAGTCATGGTAAAACAGTGTAGGTTTTACAGAGCTTTAGATTAAGTTAATAGGAAATTAAGGATGATTACCATACTATATCGTGTTGTTTTCAGGATTACTGTCTATGCTCTCAAATGTAGTACCGGTAGAATGACTGGAACAGAATATAATACATCTAAGCAGAGTAGTGTGGGTAACATGTGTTTTAAATCCTGGTGCACTATTTACAATATAGCATATCAAGGCCATCTATGTTAGAGTTTCTAGTTATCCTTCTCTGCCTCATTTCTGCTATGCTATTTTTCTGCCCTTGTTTAGTTTTTTCCTTCATTCTACTGCCTGCCCCACTCACTGAGGCCTTTCTGCCACTGTTCCTAAAGTCCTGGTATTTTTTTTCTCTCTCTAGAATATCCTTCAGTATTCTCTGTAGGGTGGATTTGTGGTCAAAAACTCCCCCAGTTCCTCTTTGTCATGGAAACATCTTGTTTCTCTATTAATTTCTAGTGACAGTTTTGCAAGGTACATCAATCTAGGCTGGAGGTTATTTGCTTTCAAGGCTTAGAATGCTTTGCTCCAAGCTCTTCTGGATCTAATAGTCTGTGTCCAGAAGTCAGCCATGATTCTGATGGGCTTACTTTTCTGGTATCTTGATTATTATATGTCTGGGTGTAGATCTGTTTTGGGTGTAGGTGGCTGGAGTTCTGTATGCCTCACACAATCAAATGTCATTTTCTTTTCCCATGCTTGGGAAGTTTTCCTTAATTATTTCCATGAATAGCCTTTGTAATTTGCCTGTATGTATTCCTGATTCTTTGTTCACATTTCTTGTTCTAAAATTGTAGAGTCTCTTGTCATCTTTTAACCTTTGTATTGTTACTGCCTGTTTCCTTGTTATTTTTAAGAGATCTTTCATGATCATACATTGCAAATTTGTCTTCAAGTTTTGATAGTCTATCCTTAGTTTCTTTTAAGGGGTTTTGCCAGTTTTCAATGAAGTTTTTAATTTCCTGGTAGTCTCTTTGAATCTGCTTCATGTATTCTATATTTTCTTTATATTCTTTATTGAATGTTTCTCTCCTTTTTTTGTGTTCCTCCCTTCTTCTGTCTGTATCATCCTGAGAGATGCTTCTGGAGAGCATTTCTTTTATTACTCTACTCATATCTTGCTTTACCTGATTTAATATTTCAGTTTTGAGCTTGTCTACAAGGTCCCAAAGATATCTAAGTGTCCATTGAAGCCATGTCTGATGCTGTGTGTTTGCCACCCTCAGGCTCCCTTGTTTTTCCTTCTCCTGGATCAATGCTCTCAGGGTTATGGGCTGGGGTCCTCCTCCTGCCTCTCTCTCCTGTCATGGCCCTGGCTTGCTCAACACAGTTTACAGTGCAGGTCCCAGCCCCCTTCCCTGTTGGTCACGTTTCCTCTGAAGCATGCTGGCAAGGGAACTCTGCCATCTCCTGCCTGCTCTTGTCACTGAGGTGAAAGCAATGGCTGTGAATGCCTGCCCCTCCCCACCAGGCCAGCCAAGCTCCAGGTGCCTTCACCAGGTTAGTATGTGCTAGGTGCAGGGAATTGATTTGGGATGGTTCATTGGTCCCAGCCAGGGATGTAAGCAGGCTGCATATTCCTACCCCTCCCCACTGGGCCAACCAAACTTAAGGGACCTTTCACCCAGGTAGTGCATGCTAGGTGCAGTGAATTGATTTGGGAAGGCTCATTGGGTCCCAGTCAGGGGCTTGGCCCAGTCCAAGCAAGTCCCATCAATCTGCTCTGGGGGAGGGAGCAACCAACTGAAGTCACTGTCACTCACAGTTCAGGCTCCTCCTGCCTGATTCCAACATGCCACCTATTTGGTCACTGTGAAAACAGTGTTTCCCATAATTTTTAGCTGTTTCAGTTGTAGTCCCAAAGTATTTGATGAGTTTTTTTACATTTTAATTTCTTACTGTGTCAAGAGGATACATCTCCCTCTGTCTGGGTCTCTCCAGGGTGTTTTATTCTGGCATATGAGTTGTTTCTCCCAGGAGGCTTTGTATTTTGTTGCTCACTGATCAGCCATCTTGTCTTCTTCCCAAATAATATATTCTAACTTGTTATAATATTATGAATATAAACAGCAAGCCAAAATGTAAACCTAAAAATGGAAAGCATTATTCATTGAGTCAAGTTAATTTTCATGTATGTTAATAACACACAAGTAGGTAGAAGAGAAAATGTGATAAAAATAAAACAAATAACCAAAATGGAATTTCACTGAATGTGTAGCATTAGGTCTTATTTCTCAGTGTGATGCCCTAATATTATGTCAAGAGTTTACACTAAGCCATAAATGTTTCCCATATTTTTTATCAGATTTTTGTTATTACTACATGTTTTCAATATGTAATGATTGTATTCCTCATGGGAGTTTGTAAATATACATAAGAGAAATCAGTTTTCTTTCATCCTTTCTTTCCTAGCTCCTTCCTTTCTTCATATCTTCATCTCTTTCTCATTTGAGAAAGTTCTATACCATATGTTCTATTATTTTGCAAAAGAGATTGAAAATGTAAAAATTTCAAAATGTTTAAAACTTATAAGTCTGCAACTATATTCAAAGATGAGAAAAGGTAGATGCAGCCTGTTCCCATAATTAGAGAATGGCAAAACTCAACTAGCCTTGGCATTTCAATGGTGACTGCAGCATGTATGATAAGTGTAACTCAGACAAAATGCATCTCGTTATGCTAATCCATTCCAATTTTTCAGGGAGATATTACTCTGACACTTCTTAGCACAGTCTAATATTGTTGTTGATTCCTCTGGCCCACTCTAGCACTGACCTGCCTACTATAAAATAGAAAGTCCCAAATTAATGAACCCGAACTGTATTAGTCAGGGTTTTACTAGAGAGAACAGATATAACATGAGATATACAGATGTAAAAGAAACGAGCTTGGCTTACGATGGTAAGCCAGAGTCAGATGAGGAAGTGTGCAGAGGGTTTCTACACACTGGAGGCTGAAGGATTCAATCCAAGATCTGGAGTTCACCCTAGTGTCTTGTACAAGTCCACACCAACAGGCTGATGGGTCTGCGACAAAAGACTGAAGGCTTTATGATGAAAGGCTGAAGAGTCTTTTGCCAGAAAGCTGAAGAGTCTACACTGGAAGCCAGGAGACAAGGTCCAAACCAAAGGTGAAGACTGGAGCTTCTCCAAAGAATGGAATGCATTCACCCTTCCTCCTTCCCTTTTATACCTGCAGGATATTAGTCACCCTAGGGTGGGTCTTCTTCCACACCCTTGGGTGTAGAGTTGCTTAACCCATTTAGTTAAGTTTCTAAATGTCTCAAGTTGACACAATCAATCAACCAGTACAGGAACCAACCCTGCCTAGCAATGTATGACAAGACAGTATATAGCCAACTATAGAAAGTCCTATTATCAGCCTTCTGAGTCAGTCCCAGATTTCCACAACATTTCTTTAGGATTTGCCTGGTTGATACCATGCTCACCATTTCAATCATTGGAGGAGGCCTGCTGATTAAGGTGGAGACTCACTGTCTGACTTGCAGATGAAAAGTGCATTATCCAGTCCTTTTCTCTGCATCTTCTCAGTGGTCCAGGAATGGGAGTTCCTATGCAACAGCAGTAGCCTTATTATGCCACAAGAGGATGTGGCAGGTAACAATGTCAGGCCCTCCAATAAAGTAGGATTGCCCCATTGCACCTCCCTCAGTTAGCCTGTCAGTTTCAGTTTGACAGTTCCATCCTTTCATGGATAAAATAAGGATCTGATCAATTATCTGAGCCAGTACTAGCAGCCTTTGTTAATTAGCAAAGTCAGCTTCTGTTTCAGGTTTAGTGGGACTTTGCATTGGGTTTGTGGGAAAAAATGATTAGCCTCTGTATGCCGGTGAGTGAGTGCATAGACTGGGTGTGAATGGAGGATGTAAGTAATAGTTTGTTTCATCTGTGTTCCACAGAGAAGGTCCCCCATGAGGGCCCGTATCTATGAAGCTTCAATGCATTGGAATTCTGTGTTTCTATTCATTATGTCAAATGTGCTAAGTGATGGCTCAAGCTCTATAATGGGAGTATGCTTTAGTGCCCTTGCATACTAGGAACTGGCCTGGTATGGAGATATACATGCACACCTATTGCCCAGATGGATCTGTGTCCCTGTGAAAGGAAAAGCCAGAGACAATGAGCACCCCTTCCTTTTTCTGTTGCAAATCTACTCAAGGATTCACAAACATACCATACAGAGAGCCAGTCACTATGGGTGCAAGTCAGAGTAGAATTATTCACCTTAAACATACCAAAGAATTTCTAATAAGGTTTCATGGAAGACTATAGAGTGAACCTGAAGCTTAAATGCCTCAGCACTATCTATGAAACTAAGGGCCTTGCCTATGCCCTGCTTGGCAGCCAAGAAGGCACTCTAGATGCACAAATTGTTCACCAAGTGTGAAACCTAATCATCAAGTTTTATCTGAAAAGCCACTCAGATCAATTTCCCTACATTGATTGTGGACTGAATTTATGTCAAAAATCTACCACATTGACTGCAAGCCTGTGCCTGCCAGGAAAAGGGAACACTGTTGGTAATAAAAGCAGAAAGTCCAAAGCAAAAATCCCATAGACAAAGATTCAAAAGGCTAAAAGAATTTAATCCATCCTTCCTGATAATTCTGATGAGAACATTCCTTAACCATATATGGGTGACAACCAGAATCTTTCAGGGCCACAGCCACTCCCAAAAGAAACTTCCAACCAACCACCAGCTACCCACTCAGATCCTGCTGCCACATTGCTACTAACAATAACACCACTCCCAATACTACCTAGTGCACCACCAGCCATTCTCTCAACTTGATTGCTCCATCCTTGCAGTCTGTAACTCTCCCAGGACAGATAGTTCCATCTCTGTCATCTGCACCTCTCCTTAAATGCATTGCTACATCCCTGCCACCTGAATCACTCCAGGATGAACCTGTTCAGTTTCTACAGCCCACACTGACTGAGGCTGGGCCCCAGGAGTCCCCTGAACTAAGCCCTGTTTCCAGCTCTGCTCAGAATATCTCCAGATGCCTCTCAGAGAATATCTTGGGGGTCAAAAGGGACCAAGTCAGTAATCTATTTAATACTATCAACCTTTCAGCTTCATTAATCCCTTTAACTGGAAGCATTGCACTTCCTCCTACTTGGAGAAACCTGAAGGCATTATTTATCTCCTAACTTTGATTGTTTTTGGCCCTATCAGTTCACCTGGGAAGATTGCAAACAAATTCTCATAACCCTCTTCAGTGCTGAAGAGTATACCTGCATGTTTGAGGTGGAACAACCCTGGCTGAAGGCTAGAATTACAGAAAGTGTTGCTGACCCTATTATACTGCCTCCCTCTCACCTGTCCATACTGGGACTTCAATACTGCAGAGGGTTTTAAACTGTATTGCTACACCCTCCTGCCATGGATAAATGAGAAAGACAAAAGCCAATTAACATGCTTAAGATTGCTGAAATTATCTAAGAAACTAATGAAAGCCCAGCTAAATTTTATGAGTGACTGTATGAAGCATACCAAACCTATTCTCTGTTAAACCCAGTCTCCAAAAAATCAGAAGTTGATAAGTTCCATCTTTGTGACACAGTGTGCCCCTGACATCCACAGGAAGATACAGAATATTGATGATTTTTTTGTCATGAGTACCTTTCAGCTGCTTCAGATAGCTCAGAAATTTTTTTGTAAAATGAGAAAGAGAAAGCAGTGAAATGTCACCAGATTGCCCTTTTAGATGTGATCATGGGAAAGCTGCTCCTACAAAAACCCCAGATGAATCAACCTCACTACCAAGGCAAAGACTAAAAGGCCCCACAGGGTCCTCAATTTAAAACATCCCCACACATTGGCTCCAAACCAATGTGCCCAAAGTAAGCAACTGGGACATTGGAAAGACAAATGTGCTCTCCATCTAAGATACCAATAAATTCCTGAAGAAACTTGCCCCTTGCTCTCAATTTTCAATGACAATGATTATAATAGACTGGGCTCTGTAAGATTGTTTCCCCAAGATCCAATGGCTTCTGCCACTATTTGGGAAAAAACAATATTTTATGGCGGACAGTGGAACAGAACATTGTGTTGTCCTGTGGCCTATTGCTCCTTCTACTTCCTAGTAGATTCAAGGATTTGGCACCACAGGGGCCACCACTGAGAAAAAGTTCTGCCAGAGCAGATCCTGTAAGATTGGAGAACTTTTTGTCAAACATAAATTCTTATACATGTCTGAATGCCCTATTCCTCTCTTTAGAGAAGATCTATTTCCTTTGCTTCAAACCAGCCAGCATATCTCTTGCTTAAGCCCATGACTCCAGATTTGATATTGACTTTAACCATGCCCTGAGAAGAGGAATAGTGAATGTGTCAGGCAGAAAAATCTAGAGACTATAATTTTCATATTTTAAAATCAATGTTTCTAGATGTGTGAGCAAACCCTCCACTGAGGCTAGCTGTTAACCATTGCCCTCTTGTAATAGAACTCAAACCAAATGCTACTCCTGTTGCTGTCAAGTTGTACCCAGTGTTACAAGAAACTCGACTTGGGATCCTGCTTCACATTTCCAATTTAAAACAGGCAGGAATTTTAATACACTGTCAGTCACCACGGACTACTCCCTAACTTCCAGTAAAGAAACCAAATGGAGACTTCTGCCTAGTGCATTATCTCTGTGTCATCAGTGCATGCAGTGTGACCTTACATCAAATGGTCCCAAACCCATGCCCTATCCTGAGTCTGCTACTTCCTGATGTTGCCTATTTTACCTTATTGGATATGAATGATGCTTTCTTCTGCCTATAAGTGGCCCCTACCAGCCAGGCTTTCTTTGCATTTTAATGGGGGACCCTATCACAGGGTGAAAGGGACAACTTACATAAACTCATCTTCCACAAGATTTTAAGAATTCTCTTACACCATTTGGGAAAGTCCTTGAAGAAGATCTGGTCAAGTTCATTCATGAAAGACATAATTTTGTAATACTGCAGTATGTTGCTGATATCTTAATAAGGAGTCCTAAATAACTTGTTCAGAGGAAAATAAAACTCTCTTCTACCATGTACTGGCCACTGGCTGTAAGGTCTTTTGGTAAAAGGCTCAAATCTGTAAACAGAGTGTCAAATATTTAAGATTTGACTTAAAAGAGGGGCCCTAGACTTTAGACAAGGAGAGAAAAAAAGTTACCTGCTGCATTGCACACCTTGGTTGCAAAAGGGAACTTAGAGAATTCTTTGGAGCAGCCAAATTTTGAGGCTACACATAACTGCATTTTCTGGAAAGACAAGGCCACTCTATGATATGCTAAAACACCCATGACAGAAAGGACAACATCATGACCCACTGGATAAACCTTATTGGAATTCTTATTGGGAGACTCCCACACTTAATAAAGGGCCTCCAGGGAGACTTATGTCAGTTGGGAATGGGAAATATCACTCTGTAGGAGCAACTTATTCAGTTAGGAAAAGTTTTTTCCCACATACACAAAAACATAGCAGAAAAGGTACCTCTTCCCACTGATAACCTAGCTCATACCCATAACCTAGGTGACATGATATGGGTTAAAGAATGGAAAAAAGACACCTTATCACCAGGGGCTATAGTAATTATTTTTAACACTTAATCTAAAGTAAGGTAGCAGAAATCCAATCCTGGATTTATCACTCTAGGATCAAGAGAACACATCCTGATGGTTAATTATTGTATTTATATTTTTTAAAATTTTTACATTAAAATGAAAGCCAAATAAAAATGATGATGCATAATTTCAAAACAAAATAATAGAAGATTAACAATGGTTAAAGTATATTTGTACTGTTATCATCAAAGTAGTTACTCAGATTACAAGATATAGGAATGAAAAAATGATCACACAATGAAAGCACAAATAATTCTTTTTGTTGACCTAACAGAGCTTAATAGTAACATTATCTATCATATCTATCTATCATCTTTCTATCTTTCTATCTTTTCCTTTATTTTCTCATTTCCCCATCCCAGTTGTTACTTTGATTTGAGCAGTTTCTTCTTTCACTCTCACAATATCTATTGTGCATTTTAGATCTTATTTACTCTTTCACTTTTTTACACTATAGAGAATATATGTTAATGCAAGTGAGTCTGATTTAGTTCACTTATGAATATGGTCTCAAGTTGCATTACTTTACCTATGAAAGGATTGATTTTATCCTTCTTTATAACTGATTAGTATTCCATTGTGTAAATATACCATTTTTTTAATCCATCCCTCAATTGATGGGTATTTGGGTTGTTTCAAAGATTTAGCTATTATAAATTGTGCTGCTATAAATATAGGTGCACACATATTGCTGTGGTGTGATGTTTTCAGATCCTCTGGGAAAATATCCATAAGGGGAATAGCTGGATTGAATGGGACCTCCAAACCTGGTTTTTTGAGCAATATCCACATTGATTTCCATGGTGGTCGTAGAAGTCTATGTTCCCACCAACAATAAAGAAAGGTTCCTTTTTCCCCACAGCAATTGTTTTTGGTAATTTATTCATGATAACCAATCTTTTTGGAGTAAGATGAAAACTCAATGTTTTTTTAATTTACATTTCTTGAATCACCAGTGTTGTTGAACATGTTTCATGTATTTATTTTTCATTTGTATTTCTTCATCTAAGAAATTCATCTCAAATACCCATTTTTGGACCAAGTCTTTGAATTTTGGCTGTGGAAAGTACTTCAAAGAATCAGTATATTCCTAAAAAGTTCTTGCACATCAAAAGAAATCACCAACAGTCAGAAAAGAAAATCCACAAATTGGGGAAAAAATTACCAACTGTCCCTGAGACAAAGGATTTCTACATCACAATTATTAGAAATTTAGGGAGAGATCAATAGTAACAGGCATTGTTCAAAGATGAATCCCACAGAGCAATAATAGGGAAAACTAATACCAAGGAACTTTTACAACCTATTGCAATAATAATGTTATTTTCCTCTTTTACAGAAAGTGGAATGAGTTTTGGAAAACTATTTTTTTTAAATCACAGATTTATAAAGTCATGTATATGCTAAAAAACTAATTATTAACACCAGTGGATTCCAATATTATTATTCTTTGAAGCTAGTCAAATTCATAAGTTGGTGGAGTGCAAATCAATTTTTAGCATATGATGAAAAACTTAGGATGAAGTCCAGAATGACTTGTTTCTATTTTTGCTGAAAAATTATACTTAGGAAAAAGAAATGTTTTGCTCTGTTTTTATAGTTTCTTTGTTCAGTTATGAATTAATTTAATTCAATTTCTATGACTTTCTTTGTTTTCAGTGACCTCTATACAGTTTGAAAATTTTACCAGCTATAATAACTGCACAGGACCAAATGTTTTGTAGCAAGAAAGGACATTTATTCACAAATGTGAGGGGTTCCATTTGATGTTAGTATGCATATTTCTTTATTCAAGGACAATAATTGGTCCTCACCCATATAGCTTTTGATTTTGATTCATCTTTGAATTATGGATATTAATGAAAATTTAAATATGATAAATAAGGTAACTGAATGTGTTACTTTTACAGTACACTTTATGGAGAAATGTATAGCATTGAAAAGAGTTTGACTTTTCACAAAAAAATATACTGGCTGCTAAAATAAAATGTTACATCATTAGCATACTTGCCCATGCACATAACATATTTTTATTTTTCTTACCATGTCTTATTTCTAATTTTATTCATTTCTTCCCTCCATCTCTCCCTAATTTCCTCCCTTTCTCTAATAGTGTCATTTATTCTTTCAGATTCTATATTCTATTTTCCTTTTTTAATTTTTTTTATTTAAAGAGAAAGAAAAACAGAAAAAGGATAGAAATATTAAATAGTAAGAAATCACTAGTTGATAAATTACATATTGTTCTTTTAGAGATAGATTTACAAGTTACAAAATTAAAGCACACAAAGTGAACACTGAAGCAGTGAGAGTGCAAACAGATCTGTGCAACAATCCAACAAGAACCTAAAATATGGTTATCAATCCCACACACTTAAACATACAAGCAGCTATATCTTTTATAGCACTTCCTATTTCCTCTTATTTACAATAGCAATTGTACATTTTAAAAATTTTATTTAAAGAGAAGAAAAAAGAGCAAAACAGAAACAAGGGTAGCAACAATACAGAATTCTAAAAAAAAGAAAGAAAAAGAAAGAAAAAAAGGAAAAAGAGAAAAAACCCACTAAGAAATCATCAGTTAATAAATTACATATTGTCATCTTGGATGTAGTTGTTCAAGTCACAAAGTTAAAGAATACATAGTAGACATTCAAACAATGAGACTGCAAAAAGTTCTGCTTAAAGATCCAACAAAGATTCAGCAATATGGTCATCTATTTTACACACTCAAACATACATACAGTTATATCGCTTAGAGCACTCTCCTCTCCTCTCTTTTTTACAATAGCAATTACACATCATAATTACACATTATGCTTTTATTATACTTGCAGTTCTTATTTACTTTTTACACTACAGACACAATATGATATTTATAAATAACATTCTTATCTATTTCACTAATGAGGATAGTCTCAAGTTGTCCCAATTTACCTAAGAAGAGCTCAAGATCATCATTTTTTACAGCTGAGTAATGTTCCATTGTATAAAAATACCACACATTTTTCATCCACTCTGCAGTAGGTGGGCCTCTTGGTTGTTTCCAAGATTTAGCTATCACAAATTGTGCCACTATGAAAATGGGTGCACATATATCATTGTGATATGAACTTGTCGGTTTTTCTGGAAACATACCCAGGACGGGAATAGCTGGATTGAATGGGGATTCCAATCCTAGTCTTCCGAGAATTCTCCGTATGGATTTCCATAATGGTTGCACCAGTATACATTCCCACCAACAGTGGAGCAGTGTTGCCTTTTCCCCACAGCTTCACCAACGTTCATTTTCAGTTGATTTCAGATGGCCGCTATTCTTTCCAGAGTGAGTTGAAATCTCAATGTTGTCTTAATTTGCATTTCTCAAATGACCAGTGATGATGAACATTCCTTCATGTATTTATTTGCCATTTGTATATCTTTCTCTGAGAACTGTGTGTTCATCTCAGATGCCCTTTTATGGAGAGGGTCTTTGAATGTGGGGGGCTTAATGTTTTTCAATCCTTTATATGTTCTGGACACAAGTCCTTTGTCTAGGGGTTGCTGGCTAAAAGTCTTTCCCACTCTGTGAGTTTTCTTTTCACTCTGTTGGTGATTTCCTTTGGAGAGCAGAAACTTTTCAATAATATGAGATCCCAGTTGTTGATTCTTTGAAATGTTTCCCATGCAGTTTACATTTGCTCAAAAATTCTCTGCCTACCTCTATGTCTCCAAGACTTCTAACTACCTTGTCTTCCAGTAGATTTAGTGTTTCTGTTTTAATATTGAGGTCTTTGATCCATTTAGACTTTAGTTTTGTGCATGGTGATAGGCTCGGATCTAGTTTTAGTCTTCGGCATGTGGAGAGCCAATTTTTTGAACACCGTTTATTAAAGAGACTATCCTTCTTCCAGTGGACATACTTAGCCCCTTTGTCAATGAGTGTCTTTGTAGTTGTGCTTGCATCTTCTAATCTGTTCCATTGATTCTCATGTCTATTTCTTTGTCAATACCAAGCTGATTTGATCACTGTGGCTTTATAGTACTGTTTCAAGTCAGGAATTGAGATACTTCTTACCTTGCTTTTGTTGCCCAGAATTGCCTTTGATATTCTAGGTTTCTTATGTTTCCAAATGAATTTTAGTAGTGTTTTCTCTAGATCTGTGAGGTATGTCAATGTTATTTTGATTGGGATTGCATTAAATCTGTATAACAGTTTGGGGAGTATGGCCATTTTCACAAGGTTGGCTCTTCTTAACCAAGAGCAAGGAATATCCTTCCATTTTCTAATATCCTCTTCAATCTCCTTTTTCAGCATAGTATAATTTTCAGCATATAGGTCTTTTACATTTTTAGTTAGGTTAATTCCTAAGTGTTTCATTTTTTAACATGTTATTGTAAAGGGTGATATTTCCATAATTTCTCTCTCAGTGAGGTTTTGTTTGTGTACAGGAATGCTATTCATTTTTGAGCATTGACTTTGTATCCAGCTACACTGCTGAACTTGTTTATTACCTCTAGTAGTCTTTTAATGGAGATTTTTGGGTCTTATATATAGAGTATCATGTCATCTGCAAATAATGATATTTAACTTCTTCCTTTCCTATCTTTATTCCTTTTATTTCTCTCTCTTGTCTGATTGCCCTGGATAGTGCTTCCAGAACTATATTGAAAAGGAGTGGTGATAGTGGACATCCTTGTCTTGTTCCTGATTTTAAAGTGAAAGCTTTCAGTTTTTTGTCCATTTAGTATAATGTTGGCTGTTGGTTTGTCATAAATGGCCTTTATAAGGTTGAGGTAGACACCGTGTATTCTGAGTTTCTGAAGGGTTTTTATCATGAAAATGTGTTGGACTTTGTCAAAAGCTTTTACTGCATCTATTGAGATGAACATGTGGTTTTAGTTTTTGGCTCTGTTGATGTGGTGTATTACATTTATTGATTTGCGTATGTTAAACCATCCCTGCATTCCTGGAATGAACCCCACTTGTTCATGTTGTATAATGTTCTTGATGATTTGCTGCATTCTATTTGCCAGTATTTTATTGAGAAACTTTGCATCAATGTTCATTAGTGAGATTGGCTTATAGTTCTCTTTTTTGGTTGGCTCTTTTTCTGGTATTGGTATCAGAGGTTTACTTGCCTCCAGGAATGATTTAGGGAGGATTTCTTTCTTCTCAATTTCATTGAAGAGCTTAAGGAGTATTGGCATCAAATCTTCTCTAAATTTCTTGTAGAATTCAGCTGTGAATCTATCCAGACCTGGGCTTTTCTTTGTTGGTAAGTTTTTAATTACATTTTCAGTTTCAATAGCTGATATTGGGTTGTTTAAGATTGCTATATCTTCCTGGTTGAGCTTTGGTAGTTCATATGTTTCTAGAAATCTGTCAATTTTCTCTGTGTTTTCCACTCTATGGGAGTAGAGATTTTCAAAGTACATAATCATGATCTTTTGAATTTCCATGGGATCTGTAGTAATTTCTCCCCTTTCAGTTCTTATTGCATGAATTTGGGTTTTTTTTCTTCCTTTCTCTTGATAAGGTTAGCTAGGGGTTTGTCAATTGTGTTTATTCTCTCAAAAAACCAGCTTTTTGATTCATTCATTTTTGTATTTTTTTTAGTTTCAATTGCATTGATTTCTCCTCTAATCTTTACAATTTCCTCTCTTCTATGAGCTTTGGGTTTAGCTTGCTCTTCTTTTTCTAGATGCTTGAGTTGGAGCGTTAGGTTGATTAGTTGTGCTCATTCTGTTTTCTTGATGTGACAATTTATTGCTATATATTTTCCTCTTAAGACCGCTTTCATTGCATCCACAGATTACAGTATGTTGTTTCTATATTTTCATTGAATTGTGGGTATTTCTTTATTTCTTCTTCAATTCCATCTGTAGCCCACTGGTTGTTAAAAAGGCTGTTATTTAATTTCCATGTATTTATGCAGGTTTTACAATTTCTTTTGCCATTAATTTCCAATTTCAGTGCACTGTGGTAAGATATGCATGGGATGATTTTAATAACTTTGCCTTTACTTAAGAATGTTTTATGGGATAATATATGGTCTATTTTGGAGAATGTCCCATTCACTGCTGAGAAGAATGTGCATTTTGATGTGGTTGGGTGGAACACACTGTAAACATCTACCAAGTCCTATTGCTTACAGGTATGATTCATTTCTATCATTTCTTTGCTGACTTTTTGTCTAGTTGATCTATCATTGTGACAATGGGCTATTAAGATCTCTTGTTATAATTGTGTTTTTGTGTATATGGTATTTCGTGTCCAATAATATCTATCTTATATAGTTTTTGTTCCTGTATAGGGTACATATATATTTATAATTGTTATTTCTTCCTCTTGAATTTTTTCACTAATGAGTATGTAGTGACCTTTTCTATCTCTTTTAATCATTTTAGGCTTGAAGTTCACATTGTTTGCAAATAGAATAGCTACCCTTGCTTTCTCTGGGTTCCTGCTGCATGGAATACTGCCTTCTATCCTTTGACCTTCAATCTATTAGTTTCCATTTGGGTCAGATGTGTTTCTTGTATATAGCATATTGTGGGATCCTGTGTCTTGACCGATTCTGTCAGTCTATATCTTTTTATAGGTGAATTGAGGTCATTTATTTTTATGGATATCACTGATATGTACTGTCTCGATGTTGCCATGTTATGTTCCATTTGTTTCTTTATGATTTCCCCCTTCTTAATTGCTTATCCTACCTGGTGGTTTCTTTCTGTTGTCGTTTTGGGGATTGTGGTCATTTTTTCTCTGTCTAGTATGTCTTTCAGTACTGTTTTTAGGGTTGGTTTGGTAGACATGAATTTCTTTAGTTTTTATGTGTCATGGAAGTGTCTTTTTCTCCATTAAATTTGAATGAAAGTTTTGCTGGGTGCATCAGTCTGGTTTGATGGTTGTTTATTTTCAGGGCTTGAAATATCTCAGTCCAAGCTCTTCTTGACTTGAAGGTTTGTGATGAAAAGTCTGCCGTGATTCTAATGGGCTTTCTGATAGGTGAATTGTGCCTTTTCTCTCACAGATTTTAGTATTCTGTTTTTATGCTGTATGTCTGAGATCTTAATTATTATGTGTCTGGGTGTGGATTTATGTTGATTGTGACTGTTTGGCATTGTATATGCCTCACTTTTCTGCATATCAGATTCTTTCCCCATGTTTGTGAAATTTTCTGCTATTATTTCTATAAATACTTTATGTATGTTATTTGCCTGGACTCCTGTATCTTTGCTAATACCCATTATTCTTATATTGTTGCTCTTGGCATCATCATGAAGCTTCTGGATTGTTATTTCATGCTGTTTTGCTATGTTTAAAAGTTCTATCCTTTCCTCATCACTAATTGCGATCCTGTCCTCAAGGTCCCAAATCCTATCCTCAGCTTCCTTTAGATGGTTTTGCATGCTTTCAACAGAATTTTTTGTTTCTTGCATGTCTCTTTGAGTTTGTTTCATGAATTCTGCTTGTTTTATATATTCTTCATTCAAATTTTCAGGTTCCCATGCTCTTGTACCTTTTTCTCTATTTCTTCTTTAGCTGTATTCAACAACTCTTTTACTAAAATTGTTATTTCTATCTTTACATGGGAGAGTACTTCTAATCTGATTTCCTTTGTTGCCTTATGGAGTTGTTTTTTTATTTCACTTGCTATCTATTCAGAGATTCCCAGGGTGTTACTTTTGGGGTGTTCTATTTCAATGTCTCCTGTACTTGCTTCTGGTGAACTATACGTGTGAGACTGCATTTTGCTTTTTCATTTTGTCATTTTTCTCTCTGCCTGATGTTTTCTAAGTGTAAGACGGGATCACACACACTCTTTTTAGGCTCACCAAGGTCTTACAGTTAGTTGGAGGGGTTTTACTGCTGGACCTATTTATCCACTCTACACTTCTATTTTAGGGGCATACTCACCACACTGACATAGTTAATCCAGTATAGTACAAGGTTTGCCATGTTGGAGCAAATTTCCAAATTTTTTCACACTAACTGGAGCCTGCTGAGGTCTTCTGATGTTCCAGGTGGAAAGGCAGGCCCAGCAGAAGCAGTCCAGGGCATTTTTCAGTCTCCAGTGGGCTTTTGGGGTATTCCAGGTGACAGGGTGCACCCATAGGGGAAGTTCCAGGCAGCTTATGCCTGAGGTGGGCTTCCTCAATGTTCCCAGTGGTGGGGCAATGCCACGGGGAGGTTCCAGGCAGCTTACACCTGATACAGGCTTCCTTGATGTTCCAGGTGGCAGGGCAGGCCCTCAGGGCAGCTTCCAGATGACTTACGCCTGATGCAGGCTACTACTATGTTGCAGGTGGCACGGTGGGCCATATTCTATTTTCTTAAATTCATTTTACATTCTGTATATATGAAAGAAATCATTATGCCTTTCTTTCTGAATCAGATTTTTTTTGCTGAATATGGTGCTCTTAATTTTTACCCATTTTCTTGAAAATGACATGATTATATTCTTTTTCATGATTGAATAATATTCCATTCCATATATTTCATTTTAATAATATTCCATATAATATATTTTATTTATTAATTCATCAGTTGATGTGCAATTTCCATTACCTAGCTATTGTGAATTGTGCAACAACACACATCAGCATTTGATATGTGTATAGTGTACTGACTTTAATTTCTTAATGAACATATTATAGAGTTGAATAGTACAACTATTTTTACTATTTTCAGGAGCTACCATACAGATTTGCATAGTGACTTTTAATAACTCTTTTTTGACTACTAGTATAGCAGCGTTCCCTTTCTGCCACATCCCATCAGCATTTATATTTATAAAATATTTTATATATTTGATGATAGCCACTTTGACTGGAATCAGGTGATTTTAATATAGTTTTGATTTGCATTTCCCTCATGGTAGAAGTTGTGCATAATCTCATATATTCATTGACCATTTTACTTGTTTTGAGATGTGTTTTTTCAATTTATTTGGCCATTTACTGATTGGGTTATTTGATATTGTGGTTTTTAGAATGAAAAACAAATTGAAATTTTGATCTGCAGATAATGACCATAAATAATTTGAGTGTATTCACACAAACTACCTCATAAAATACATAAATGCATAGAGAGCTAATGATTTTCTATAATAGAGCTGCTTTTACATAACTTTTTTTCTTTGCATTTTTTCTAAAGAATATTCATGCTATGATATCATTTTAATGGAAGTTAATTAATGTAGAGATAATTGTGATTTTCAGAAATGTAAGACATTACAAATATTTTATATAGTTTAGTGTTTTCCCCAGTAACAAAATTTTGTAAAACCATAGCACAATATCACAAGGATGGTGGTATTGTTATAAATGACTGATGTTATTTAGATTTTCCCAGTTTTACTTATATTAAACCCTATATTTTGTGAAATGAGAATTTAAATATATAAAATTTTGAATGTCAATGAGATGCAGCCTGATCCACCTCTGCTTATTGTCTACCACCTTTGGAAATCTTACTTGCTGTGGACAGCCAGAGTGGGCAGGGAGATGCAGCCAGGTAAGCTCTGTGCACCTGAAGGCCACCATTGGAGAAATTTGTTTCCTTCAAGCAGCCATTGCCAATTGAAAGAATAAGACAAATATACCCCTGTGTGCCTGCCACCACTGAGGGAGTCCAGGGGTAGACATATACCAGGTGAGATAAGAAGCAGTCTAACCTCCATGCACCCTAGAACATCAGGAAAACCTCAGTGGATATGGGTCTGGATAAGCCTACCCAATGCCCTGCTACCACTCTGGCAACCTGGGGTCAGAGAAATCCAGATGCTTATCCTACTCCAATACACTGCAGAGGGGCAGCGAATGTGGGAAGTAACTGGGACCACCCAGCCAGCTTTTGCAGAGAAACTGAGGAGATTATGAAGACAAAGGAGCAAAAGGCAATCTCAGACCTACACAGAAGTCTGGAAGATATAGCCATGTTAAAAAATGGAAACCACCCACTGAAATCTCTGACAGGATAGCAACAGAAGTAAAGAAACAGCTTTATGAGACTATAAAAGTAATACGATCAGAAATAATGTCTCAGGTAAAAGAAGAAATCACAACCATAATGAAAGAATTGCTAAGCATATGTAAATGAGACATATATGTAAAAAAAAAGAGGAACATAGGAAAATGATGAAAAACTTGAATGAACAATATGGGAAAGAATTTACAATGAATGAAATAGATTCAAAGAGATATCCAGGGAATTAAAAAGTCAATGGAAGGTTAGAAGAACTGCTTGAAAGTGACTAAAAATAGACATTCAGACCTTGAAAACAAGAGCACAGCTAGCAATCATGAAAGAAAAGATTTCTTAAAAATAACAAGGAACTAAGAAATACCAATTCAAGGGCTGCAAGATGACAAAGGAAAATAATTTAGGAATGTTAGGTATCAATGAAGAAGCAGGGGTCAACACAAACAAAATAATAGTAGAAAACTTTCCAAGCATGGGCAAAAGATCTGACATGCAGATAAGTGAGGCATATAGAGCTCCAATTAGCCATTACCAAAGCAAATCTACATTGAGATATATAATAATCAAGATCCCAGAAATTCAGCACAAGAACAGAATATTAAAAGCTGTTAGAGAAAATAAACAGATAACCTATAAAGAAAAATCTGTCAGAATCATGGCAGACTTATCAAGGTCAACCTGAACTGTATGGTGAGACCATGTATCAAAAAGACAAAAAAAAAATGTTGACCATGGTTCCAGGAGCAGCAGCAGAGGAGTGGAACAAACAGGACAGGAAATTGAATGAAGGGGAAAAATGGAGGGTCAACAGCAGGAGGATAGCATAGCAGACATGAACCAAAGCATTCCAGTTGTAGCTATTAATGTAAATGGCCTCAAATTCACCAATAAAAAGAAACAAAAAGTGAATCAATTAACAAGATCCATCAATATACTGTATACAAGAAACACACTTAACTCAAGAGGAAATTCATGGACTGAAATGAAAGGACAGAAAATGATTTTTGCACATGACAGGAAACCAGAAAGAACAAAGAGTAACTTCCTCATCAACCACAGAATGGATGAGAATGATATGGTATTTTCATACAATGGAAATCTTCCCAGCTATAAATTTGGATAATCTTGAGGCCCTTGTAAGTAAATGAATACAACTGGAGATCATGTTCCTGGGCAACATGTTTTGAACTCATACAGTTTTACACTGAGTTATCTCCCTAGCATAAAAACTGGAGTTAGTGAGATCTAAAAAAGCACAATAGATACTGCAAAAATGATAGTGGAGGAAATGCCTAGGAGGACAAGGTGGTAATTACTGTTAATTTATTGTCATGTCTTGTCTTGAACTCTTGTATCATTTTCATAATTTTGTTGGGCTTTGTTTTATTCTGCCTTGTTTTGTTAGATTTTACTGTGCTTGATGGTATGGGCAGCTATATTGAAGATAACAGAATATATTGTGGTAATCATTGTGGGTTTTCTATTGTCTTGCTTTGAAGTCTTATAATGCATTCATTCTTTTGTTTAATTGGTTTTATTCTGGGTTTTTTGTTGTTATTGTTTCATTTTATTATGTATGATGATATGGATAGGTATTTTGAAGAAAATGAGTCATTATGGTAGCCAATGTTGATTTCCTATCATCTTGTTTTGAATTTCTGTAATGCTTTTAATCTTTTACTTTGATTGGTTTTAATATGTTGTGTTTTTATTTGATTTTATTATATTTGCTAATAGGGGTAGCTATTATGAAGGAAAAAAGAGACATTATTTTAGTCATTGTTTATTTCCTCTTATCTTGTTTTGAAGTTCTGGAATGCTTTCATTGTTTTGTTTTCACTGGTTTTAGTTGGCTTTTTGTTGTTTGATTTTATTTGTTTATGAAGCTATGGACAGCTATTTTGCAGAAAACAAGCAACATTATGGTAACCATTGGTGATTTCCTGGTGTCTTGTTTTGAAGTCATGTGATGTTTTATTCGTTTGTTTTTATTGTTTTTGTTCTGTTTTTGTTTTGTTTGATCTTATTGTTTGTGATGGCATTTACAGCTATTTTGAAGAAAATGAGTGACATTGTGGTAATGACTATTGATTTGTTTTTGTTTTAAAGTCCTATGCTTCTTGAATTGTTCTCTTCTGATGAGTTTTATTCTGTTTGGTTTTAGTCACCTTAAAATAAAAAAAACTTTTAATTTGTATAATTTTTGAAACAGATGATGAAAGTAAATGCATGGCATTGTAATTTTAATATTCCAATTGATTTTACTGATGAGTTTGACCCAGTGATGTACTCATTATTTGGTATACTCCAATTATACAATTTCAGGGTTTAAAAAATCCAATGTTAATGGCTAGTGTAAGATATCCCTATATTTTCCTAAGAAGATTAAGCTGCTGTGTGAGTGGCTCTGTCAGTAAGATTTTTTTATATAATACTTGAAAAGTTTCATTATGTATTAGAAAAAGAAATCAATATGAGAAAATCACCACCATGTGCTACAACATAGCATATAGAAGTTATACTTAAAAAATAAACATTTTTTTCATTCTTCTCTGCCATTCATGTTGAAACATTCAACTTTTATCTATTGGGGCCCTACCACTGAAAAATATCTATGTAGA
This sequence comes from Hydrochoerus hydrochaeris, assembly GCA_004027455.1. Lineage (NCBI taxonomy): Eukaryota > Metazoa > Chordata > Mammalia > Rodentia > Hydrochaeridae > Hydrochoerus > Hydrochoerus hydrochaeris. The sequence continues at coordinate 455,205 of PVLA01000116.1, forward strand.
TATTAGATTAATGTTCAATAAAATTTCAGAGGTTCTACAAATAGTTGGTGAGTGCTTTTTCAATAATTTATAATTCCGAGATTGTATTATTTTTGGTGATGGGGATTGAACTCAAGACCTCACACTTTCCAGGCATGTGCTTATGCCACTGAGCTAAATCCCCAACTCAAGATTGTATTTTCCAATTTGGCAGAAATAAAGAAAAAACAATGTGAATAGATGATCCATTATTAAATAACATATAGATACTTCAGTTTAGGAGTGTAAAGAATTTCAACTTTCTCACAGTTACTACTATTTTTTTTAAATTTAAATGTAATTTAACTTTTAGAAGTTATAATTTATGTTTGAGAGGACAAACAGTACACCCAACTTTATAGAACAAGTACTACTGGACATAACAGATAAACAAAAACAATTATAGTAGGAACACAAATATACAGATCAACTAGGCAAATAATCAACAAATAACAGACTTGAACAAAAACATTCAAACAAATATAGCTACAGAATATTCTGCCTAATAAAATCAAAGTACACATTCATTTCAGCAACACATAATTCTTTCTTCAAACCATACCACATATGCTAGCTGATAAAGCAAGTTTAAATAAATGTAAAAGAATTAGAATATATGATGCATCTTATCAGATCATAAAACAATGAAGTTAAAAATAAGAAAAGAAAGCAGAAATTATGCAAATATGTAGCAATGAAATAATAAACTTTTAAGTAATGGGTTTTAGAATAAATGAGATTAGGTACATGTGCCAACTCCTCAAAATGAATGTAATCATTAAGTACTGAACATATGTGCCGTTAAAAATGCAACATATAAAAATTCCAATTATGCATTGAGTACCTATAAGAGTCATACATTACTCTAGCATCTGGAGATTTAGTAGTGGTTCTTGTCCTCAAAGACCTAACAGACTAGACTGGAGAAAGATAAGTAAATATATAATTAATGGTACATGCCTTGGAACACAGGACCTCCAGCAGCATACAGGGCTGGGCCCTCAATCCTGCTCCTTCTGCATCCCTGCCATCCCACCACCCACCACGGGACACAGTACCTCCAGTGGTGCACAAAGCCAGGGACTGCACCAAGCCTGACACTTCTACACACCTGCTGTCCTTCCACAGGCCGCAGGACACAGGACATCAAGCTGCATACAGGGCAGGGGCCTCAAACCTATCCCTTCTGTTCCCCCCCCCACTGCCTGCCTCAGAACAGAGGATCTCCAGAGGCATGCAAGCCCAGGTACAGCCACACTTTTCCACGTCCCCACCATCCTGCTTCTGACCACTGGGACCCCTCCACTTTCTGGACCTACTATTACTGTTGATTTTCAGCTCCCCTAGAACCTTGGACTGCAGTGGATTAACCATGATGTGTCTGTGGGAGGCTCAGTAACTCCTCATCCAAAGAGAAGACCTCAATAGGCTTCCATCACTGTGTTGAGTTTGCCTGTAAAATAGGAATACAGTTTACCAACCTCATTGGTTAAATTGGAGCAATAGCCAAGCCCCCTCCAGAAGTAGGCCATTGAAGAGCTTGGCAAGAGTGTGGGTGAGTCCTCCCTCCACACAGAGAATATCAGGTAGGTTGAGGAGGGTGCCAATATTGCCTCCCCCAACCTAGAGAAAATTAAAAAGGCCTATGAGACTCCCAGAGACACACTAGGGTCCCATCTGAGACAAACACTATAAACTGGGAGATCTTGTGACTCTGAATAACCTGAAGAAATAATAACAGCAGGAACTAAGGGTTGATTTCCACCAATACTTGTAGGCTTGTCAGCCCAATAAGAATATAGGACCCACCCAAAAGGCCCTGCAGAGGGAATTCAGGTGACTGATTCACCTCTTCATTTGGGAACAAACAATGGGACAAACATAAACCTTACAGTAGGACCCTAAGATACACAGTACCAACAGTTGAGGCTAGTGGGTTTCAAAGATGAAATATTAACCCCAAAGGGGAAAATGGCAAAAGGAAAAAGCAAAATGAAGCCTCAAACATAGAGTCCATCAGAAGCAAGTACAGGAGACATTGAAATAGAGGACTTCAAAGTCACACACCAGAAATCTCTGAAAAGATAGCAAATGAAATAAAAAAAAATCCATGAGGCTATAGAGGAACTCAAATTAGAAGTAATTTCTCATGTAAAGATAGAAATAACAACTTTAGTAAAGGAGTTGCTCAGAGCAAATAGAGAAGAACACAGGAGACATTGAAATAGAGGACTTCAAAAGTCACACACTGGAAATCTCTGAAAAGAAAGCAAGTGAAAAAAAAATCCATGAGGCTATAGAGGAAATCAAATTAGAAGTAATTTCTGACATAAAGAAAGAAAAAACAACTTTAGTAAAGGAGTTGTTCAGAGAAGATAGAGGAGAAATAAATAAAAAAGTACAGGAGCATGGGAAACTGATTGAAACCTTGAATGAACAATATAGAAAACAAGCAGAATCCATGAAACAATCTCAAAGAGACATCTAATAAATAAACAGTTCTATTGAAAGCTGACACACAATTGAAATGAAGCTGAGAATAGAATTTCAGACCCTGAGGACAGGATCACAATTAGTGATCATGAAAGAATAGAACTTTTAAAAATAAAAATGCAATATGAAATGACAAAACAGCAGCTTCAAAATGATGTCAAGAGAAAAAATATAATACTAATATGTATCAATGGAGATGCAAGAGTCAATGCAAATGACATTGGTAAGCTATTCACAGAAATAATAGCAGAAAATTTCTCAAACATGGGGAAAATCTGATATGCAGATAAGTGAGGCATGTAAAACACCAGTCACCACCAACATAAAATTACACCCAGACATATAATAATTAAGATCGCAGACATGCAGCATAAAAACAGAATACTATACTAGAAACTGTTAGAGAAAACACACAGCTCACCTATCAAGGAAAGCCCATTGGAATCATTACAGAATTTTTAGCACAAATCCTCAAGTCAAGACAAGTTTGGAGTGAGGTATTTCAAGCCCTGAAACAAAACAACTTTCAACCCAGATTGATATACCCAGCAAAATTTTCATTCAAATTTAATGGAGAAACAAGATACTTCCATGACAAAGAACAACTGAAGAAATTCATCTCCACCAAACCAACCCTAGAATCAGTATTGAAAGATATACTAGATAAAAATGATGACAATCTCTAGAACAACAACAGAAGAAAACCACCAGGTAGAACAACCAATTAAACAAGGGGGGAAATCAGAAAACAAACAACAGAAACATAACATGGCAAGGTTGAACCAGTACATATCAGTTATATCCATAAAGGTAAATGACCTCAATTCACCTATCAAAAGAAATAGGTTGCCAAGGATTTAGCTCAGTGGCATAAGCACCTGCCTTGCCAGCACATGGTTGTGAGTTCAATCCCCAGTAAAACAAAACAAAACAAAATGAAATAGGCTGACAGAATGGATCAAGAAACATGATCCCACATGGATCATGTATATAAAAAACACATCTGACCCAAAAGAAATCTCATAGATTAAAAGTCAAAGGATGGAAAACAGTATTCCATGCAACAGGAACACAGAAAAAAGCAGGGGTAACTACTCTGTTTGCAGACAATGTGAACTTCAAACCTAAAATACTTTTAAAAAATAAAGAAGGTCACTATATACTTATTACAGAAAAATTCAAGAGGAATAACTAACCATTATAAATATATATGCACCAAATATAAGACAAATACTAATGGACATGAAAAACCAAATGCACAAGAACACAATTGTAATAGGGGACCTTAACACTCCACTGTCAAAGAGAGATAGATCAACTAAACATAAAGTTAGCAAAGAAATAAAATGAATGAATCATACCTGAGAAGAAATGGACTTACTGGATATTTACAGAGTGTTCCACCCAACCACATCAGAACATATATTCTTCTCAGGTGCACAAGGGACATTCTCCAAAATAGACCATATATTATCCCATAAAGAATTCTTAAGTAAAATCAAAGGGATTGAAACTATCCCAAGCATAATATCTGACCATAATGCACTGAAACTGGAAATTAATGGCAAAATAAATTACAAAACCTGCATAAATACATAGAAATTAAATAACAACCATCTGAACAACCAGTGGGTTACAGGTGAAATTAAAGTAGAAATACAGTAATAACTAAAATTCAATGAAAATGCAGACACAATGTACCATAATCTGTGTGATGCAATGAAAGAAGTCTAAAGAGGAAAATAGTAAATTGTCATATCAAGAAAACAAAATGAGCACAAATAAACAACCTAATGCTTCATCTCAAGCTTCTAGAAAAAGAAGGGCAAGTAAAACCCAAAGCTCATAGAAAAGAGGAAATTTTAAAGATCAGAGCAGAAATTAATGCAATTTAAACTAAAAAATACAAAGAATTAATGAATCAAAAATCTGGTTTTCTGAGAGAATAAATAAAATTGACAAACCTCTAACTAACCTTATTAAGAAAAGGAAACAAAAAACCAAATTCACATAATAAGGATGGAAAAGATTTAAATTACTACAGATCCCATGGATATTCAAAAAATCATGAATACCTATTTTGAAAATCTCTATTCACATAGGATGTAAAACATTAAGGAAATGGATAGATTTTTAGAAACAAATGAATTACCAAAGCTCAATGAAGATGATATAGAAATTTTGAATATCCCAATATCAGGTATTGAAATTGAAAATGTAATTAAAAACTTACCAACACAGAGAAGCCAAGGTCCTGATGGATTCATGGCTGAATTCTACAAGAAATTTAGAGATTTGATGCCAATACTCCTTAAACTTTTCAATTTCATTGAAAAGGAAACAATCCTCCCTAAATAATTCCCAGAGGCAAGTATTACTCTGATACCAATACCAGAGAAAGACCCCCCAAAATGGAGCACTATAACCTAATCTCACAAAAATTGATGCAAAGATTCTCAATAAAATGATGGCAAATTGAATGCAACAAATCATCAAGAAGATTATACATCACAACCAAGTGGGATTCATTCCAGGAGTGCAGGGATGGTTTAACATTTGCAAATCAATAAATGTAATACATCACATCAACAGAGCCAAAAACTAAAACCGCATGGTCATCTCAATAGATGCAGAAAAAGTTTTTGATAAAGTCCAACACATGTTCATGATAAAAACCCTTCAGAAATTTAGAATACACGATGTCTACCTCAATCTTATAAAGGCCATCTATGCTAAACCAATGGCCAACATTATACTAAATGGACAAAACCTGAAAGCCTTCACTTTAAAATCAGTAACAAGACAAGGAAGTCCACTATAACCACTCCTTTTCAATATAGTTCTGTAAATGTTAGCCATGGAAATCAGAAAAGAGAGAAAAATAAAAGGAATACAGATAGGAAAGGAAGAAGATAAATAATAACTCTTTGCAGATGACATGATAGTCTATAGAGAAGACCCAAAAAAATTCCATTAAAAGACTACTAGAGGTAATAACACATTGTAGCTGGTTACAAATTCAATGTTCAAAAATCAATAGCATTTCCTGTGCACAAACAAAACTCAATGAGGGACATTATGGAAATATTGTCTTTCACAGTATCATCTAAAAAATGAAATACTTAGCAATCAACCTAGAAATGTAAAAGACCTATATGCTGAAAATTATGCTAAGCTAAAAAAGGAGATTGAAGATAATATTAGAAAACAGAAGTATATTCTTTACTCTTGGCTAGGAAGAACCAACACTGAAAATGGCCATACTCTCAAAACCGTTATACAGATTTCATTCAATTTCAATCATTATACCATTAACATATCTTATAGATCTAGAGAAAAAACACGAAAAATTCATTTGGAATCAGAAGAAACCTAGAATAGCAAAGGCAATTCTGGACAATAAAGGAAAGGCAGGAAGCACTTCAATTTCAGACTTGAAACTATACTAAAAGCCACAGTGATAAAATCAGCATGGTACTGGAAAAGAAATAGACCTGTGGATCAACAGAACAGATTAGAAGATGCAAACACATCTACAAAGACACTCAACCACATGATATTTGACAAAGGGGATAAACATGTTCACTGGAAGAAGGATAGCCTCTTTAATAATTACTGTTGGAAAAATTGGCTCTGCACATGCCAAAGACTTAAATGAGACCCATGCCTATCACTATGCACTAAAATAAGACAAAATGGACCAAAGATCTAAATATTAAAACAGAAACACTAAATGTACTGGTAAACAAGGAAGGTAGAAATCTCAGATACATAGGTGTAGGTGCAGATTTCATGAAAAAAATCACAAACTGCAAGGGAAACATTTCAAACAATCAACAAATTGGATCTCATATTATTGAAATGTTTTTGCACTTCCTAAGAAATCACTAACACAGTGAAAAGGAAACCCACAGAATGGGAAAGAATCTGACCAGCAACACCTCAGACAAAGGACTTATATCCAGAACATATAAAGAATTGAAAAACATCAATCACCCCAAATTCAAAGACCCTCTCCAAAAATGGGCATCTGAGATCAACACACAGTTCTCAGATTAAGATATACAAATGGAAAATAAATACATGAAGAGATGTTCACCCTCACTGGACATTCAAGAAATGCAAGTTAAAGCAGCATTGAGATTTCATCTCACTCTGGAAATAATAGCTGCCATCAAAAAAATCAATTCATAACAAATGTTGGCAAGGCTGATTGGGGAAAAGAACACTGCTCCACTGTTGGCTGCAGTGTAGGATGGTGCAGCCATTATGGAAATCAGTATGGAGATTACTTAGAAGACTAAGCTTGGAAGTTCCATTCAATGTAGTTATTCCCCTCCTGGGTATTTTCCAGGAAAAATTGAAAAGTTCATGTCGCAGTGATATATGTGCACCCATGTTCATAGCAGCAGAATTTGTAATAGCTAAATCTTGGAAACAACCAAAATGCCAGTCAACTGAAGAGTGGATTCCAGTGTATTTTTATACAATGGAATATTACTTAGCTATCAAAAGGATGATCTTGAGCCCTTCATAGATAAATGGAGGCATCTGGAGACTATCCTCATAAGTGAAATAAGTAAGAATCATATTTATAAATATCACATTGTATCTCTAGTGTAAAAAGTAATAAAAACCATAGGAGTAATAAGACCCAAAATGTGTAAACACTATTGTAAAAAAGAAAGGGAAAGAAAGTGTCTGAAGTATATAACTACATGTATGTTTAAGGGTGTAAGGTAGATAACCATATTACTAAGCTTTTTTTGGATCATTGAACTGAAGTATTTTTACTCTCATTGTTTGAATGTCCACTTTTTATGCATAGTTTTGCAACTTGAACAACCATTTCTAAGGTGATAGTATGTAATTTAATATCATGATTTCTTAGTGTTTTTTTTAATTCTGTGTTTTTTCTACCTTTTTATTTTCCTCTTCAAATAAAATAAAAAATAAACCTGAGCAGACCCATGTGAATAACCTAATGGTATACCTCAATTTTCAAAAAATAAGTCAAATCAAAACTCATAACCACTACAAAGAAGAAAATTACAAAATTAAAAAAAGTTAGGAACACAAAAACAATTAAAATAATGAATCAAAGAGTTCATTCTTTGAAAGTATAAATGAAGTAGATAAACTTCCAACCAATCTAATAAAAAATGGAAGAAAACCCCAAATCAATGCAAGTAGAAATAAAAAGAATGAAATCACATTGGATACTACCAAAATAATAAAAATATGATAAACAAATATGTTGAAAGTCTGTATGCCAATAAGTTAGAGAGTTCAGAAAAAATTGATAGACATTTGATAATTCTGAATTACCAAAATAGAACAAAGAAGCTTTAAAAATCTTAAAAATCCCATAACATGGATTGAAATTAATACAATAATAATAGTAATTATTATTATTGTAATGACAATAATAATGATAAGAAACACCAACTTTAAAAAAATGCCTGGTTGCATTCATAGCTGAATTCTCCATCAGAGAGATTATGCCATCAAAATTCTTTCAGCTTTCAAGTGAAATAGAGAAGGAGGGAGTACTTCCAAAGTCATTCTCATCAGCTAACATTACCCTAATTCCAAAAACCAGACAAGGATCCAACCAAATAAGAGAATTGTAGACCATCCTTTTTAATGATAAAGTGGCAAAACTTCTAGAAACCAAAAAAAAAATGTAGGAGTTAATCAAAAACACTGCACATCATGACCAACAGATTTAAGCCCAAGAATTCAAAGATGTTTTATCATATCCCTATCAATAAATGTAATACATCACATAAACTTAAACAAGAGCAAAAATCACATGAACTTTTCACTAGACACAGAAAAAATATTTGACACAATGCAATATTCTTTCATGAAAAGCACATTGAAGACATTAGATGTAGATGAACCTTATCTCAATCTTATAAAAGCCATTCATGATAAACTTACAGCCAATATCATATTAAATGGGGAAAACTGAGAGCTTTCTCTGTAAAATCAGAAACAATACAAGGCTTTCTATCATCATCAAAACTGTTCAACACTGTACTCAAGTTATTATCAAGAGCAATGTTCAGTTACAAAAAATCATTCAATCACAATAAATAAAGTTATGTTTGTATGATTAAGGAAAAAGTTAAATTATGATTATCTGCATATTGCATGATCTTCTGCATAGAAAATCCAAACAAATCCTACAAAAATCCTCAGAAGTGATAATCAAATTCAATAATATAGCATTATACAAAACATGCAAAATTAATCAATAGTGTTTCTGTACACTAATAAGGCTCTCATTGAGAATGAAATTAGGAAAAATACCATTCACAATAGTACCAATAAAAATTAAGTACTTAGATATTAACCTAACTAAGGAAGTGGAAGACATGCACAATAAAACTATAGTGTTGCAGGAAAGAACATTTAAGAAGATATCATCAAACAGAAAGTTACAATCCCAGATTCATAGAACTAATATAGTCAAAATTGATTTAGCTCAAAAATTTTAAACAAGTTAGATGCAATCTCAATCAAAATACCAATAGTGCTCTTTCAAGGACTGCACAGATCACTGTGGAACCTGAACCTGAAGAGACCTAGAATACCAAAACAATCCCAGGAAACAAAGAAAAAATTATAAACTCAACATCAATGACCATCAGAGAAATGCAAATTGAGACAACACTTAGATTCCATCTTACCAATGAAAGTATGTCAGCTATCATGAATTCACATAATAATAGATGACTGTGAGGCTTTTGGGAAGAAGGAAACCTTCTAATTCAAAGAGTTTTGTCCTAGAATAAATTACTATACAGTTATGGCGGTGGTGTCTACTGTACAGTTATAGCATGGAGGAAGGCCAAAGCAGAAATGCTTACCACTTCCTGCTTCTTCCTCAACCTTAATTGTAACTCCCCTTCCTGTTTGCACATGAAAAAAATTCCAATCAGCTCCTTGCATGTCATCAATGCCCGCCCTAAGCACCACCTCAGTCATAGGTTATATATATCCCTTACCCCACGTTCTGTTCAGAGAATGCTAGGATGCCTCTAGTCATGGACTTCTCTCCATGTCCTTGGAATAAAGGCTACTTTTTACTTTATATTTTCTCTCTTATTACATCAAAAAACCTAACACTAATTGGTTTGGATGTGAATTTGTTCAACTGTTATGAACAACAGTATGGAGACCCCTCAAAAACCTGAAGCTAGAAATTATAATTGCCCCAGCAACATCCTTTCTATACATTCTATCAAAAGAGCTAAAGACATCACATCACAGTAAAACACTCATTCTCATATATATGGCAGCACAATTCATAATAGTTCAATCTTGGAAGAGGTCTATTTATCCAACAAAAAATGAATGGGTAAAGAAAATATATTGCACACAATGGAGGATGGCTCTGCTATAAATAAAGATAAATTTGAGTCATAAGTAGAGTCAGATGTACTGTTTGAAACCAAGGATTTATGTGAAATAAATTTGACCCAAAAACTTAAATATCACATAGTCTCTCTTGCATGAGAAATCCAAATAATAAAGAACAAAATTACAGACAGATGTTATGAAGTAGGAAGGATGTTCTTTTCAAAAAGGAATGAGATCAAGAGTATAGAGTTGGGGAGAAAGGGGGAGGAAAGGGGATGAACAAAGAAATTAAAATGTATTGTATACATGTACTGACTTCCAATAAGTAATGTAAGCATTATGAACTGAAAATATGAACCAAAAAAGCCAAAGTTGTAGAATCAAGAGTTAAATGGAGGGAGAGGGAGGAAAGGAAATGGAGTGACAAAATGGGATTAAGGTATATTATATAGATGTATTCCATAAAGTAAGAAAACTGCTACTAATGAAAAAAATAAGAAAAATATCTCTTTTGATATCAACTACACATACATATTCTGAAAATTTGATGATCACTGGAATATATGATTATGAATGTTTTTTTAAAAATGATGTTTTTCTAAAAATGTTTAAACAAATATTTTTTGTTAGAGTCAGTAAATTGTAGATACTAAAAGAACAGTCAAATATATGACAACTATTTTGCACTTCAGAATCTGAATCTACAAAATAATAGGTGAAACCACAAATATATATATGTTTTTGCATGAAAGTAATTGTTATATATGCTATGAATGTGTCTTTTACTAATGTGAAGTGTTAATCAGATGTATTAAATTATCTTTCTCAATTATTTTCATATCATGAATTGATAAAATACATAGCATCTGCATGGCTAGTTAAAGTGGAGAGAACACATGGAAATCAGAGACAAGAAGACATAAAAATCAGAGACAATCAGCCCAGAGAGATTTGTTTACCAAACTACTGTGTCAGCATCCCCAAGAGTTATTTATCTTTAGTCATACAAAGCATTATCTTCTTGGACATGAAATCCCTTTTATGCCTCTACCTGTTCAGAAGAACAGGCATAGCATTTAAGCACTTGATTTCTTGAAAAGAATGCAAGTTTAAGGACCTTGGCCTTTATTCTAAGACAAATAAAGGACAACTTTTGAAGTTTAAACAGGAGTTTAAGAACAAAAAATAACATGGGCAGAGATGAATTAGTGAATTTATGATGAGTTTTTTAATTTCTCTATAAATGTTTATCTTCTATCAAATTGAGTACTAGTTACTTCACAAGATTTAAAGAAATAATGGATATATTTATTCATTAATGCAATAAATACTCAAAGAAGGGCAAAACCACTGAGCAAGGCATTGGGAATAAAATTGCAATAAGAAAGACATAGGCTCTAGGTTAATGAAAGTTATCATTGAAGATGAATATTAAATAAATAATTTCAGGTGCAGTGAGTACTACAAATTGCATATAAAATCCACTTTAATTTCCATGACTTGGAGATAAGTAAAAATCTCAGATAAATTGTGTGGGAGAGAACTCCAGGGACTCCCCTTGAATGCAGAACAATTGCTGCAACTTTGCTTATATGGAGACTGATTTCCTTATACTGATATTTACAGAGCTCGCTATAGTATTTACTTCTCTCTTCAATTGGCTCTAAGCATTGCAAATAGGCTAGCCAAGGTACTGATATGTAATCTCTAAAACTAACAGGCAGTCTCCTGTTTCCTCACATAGTGCTCTCTGTAAAAGATAGGAGCATAGTGGATGGTGAAGCCATCAACTCCGGGAATGTCAACTGGGTATGAGCCTCAAGGTAAAGGGGCTATGACTCCCCAGGACACAAAAGTTTACATATGAGAAACCAAAGCAACTTCCTCCTAAAACAATTCAGTTGCTACCTTAATTTAATTATGCAAATTGATCATTCTGCATGTCCTTATCTCTTCATTTTGCAGAGATGCTTTTCTCCCTACCTGGCTAGCCAGCTCAAGTTACTTATGTAATTCCTGCCATCCTCATTGTCACTCATCCTCAAGTCACCTGCCTTCTTTACAAGATAATAAATTCTGAGAGAGGCCTAGGATAAGAGACTTTGTTCACACATCCTCACAGGGGTTGGACTTGGACACCTTGGCTGCCCTTACCTTGGAATATGTCTTGGTGTCTTTACTTTCACCTTGGGTTGCATTGGTGTTGGTAGATTGGAATTAACTTGCTGGGATTTCAATAACATCTCACTGGGATTACAAATATAACTTAGGATTGTGAGGAAAACTGGCAAAGGGATTTCGATACTTGGATAACTGTACTCAATATTTGGGATTATAATAAATTCCTCCATAAATAGTACATTTATACTTTCTTTGAAATCACAAGGCAGTTATTCTTTGGGAATTTGTATTTTATCCAGTAAACCCATTTCATGAAAGATGCTCTATGTCATGTTGAATATTTTGGGATGTATAATAAGAATGCAAGAGGAACACTTTTGAACTTTAAGGAGACATGTTGTATGAAGTGGATCATGTTTAAGGAAAAAAATCATGTGGGCAGAGTATGCAAAATGAACTAGAACCAAAGACAAGGAGTATGATGCAGGGACAGCAGTGGCACCCCAATGTGGACAAGACAACAAGGCTTGAAAACAATAAGAAAAATAATAGTCATGAGCATGAGGTAAAAGACATTATTCACAAGTGCCATATTCTTTAAGAAATAATATTCACAATACAAAATACTAATCTCCTATCTTCACTTCCAATGTTCAGCAATTGGAAGAAGCTTACTACTTACTCCTTGATTAGTACACTCCATGATTTTATTTATATCTCAGTGTTTAATCTTCTGTCAGACTGTTGACTCTGTTAATCAGTAGTTCATCCAAGAAATCTGTTTCACTGTGTCCAAAATATATTTCCAGAATGTTTTATATATAACTAATTAATGGGTCCAAAGTCATCTGAATTTTTAACAAAAATTTTAGTTGACTCTAATATAGTAGTAGTCCATAGCCATATTCTCAATAAACAAAAGGATAAAGATTCTCAATATTTCTTAATAAACAAAAGGTTGGAAAATGCCTAATCTTGTTCTATTAAATTGGTTCTGGGACAAAATTTAAAAGTTACATTGAAATGTGGGATGAAAGAAGTCTGATTCTGATTTCTGGCTGCTCACTCCTAAGGGTCAGTGGGGTATTTCCTGAGCTGAACTGCTTGGTCCTACCCTCCATGTCCTCAGGGGCTCCCATCAGTTTGGGGAATGATGCAGTCTTAACAGTGTTGAGCCTTCTGATCCATGAACATATAATAATAGTTTCCCATTTTTTAAAGATTTTACTTACTTTCCTTTAATAATATTCTCTACAGAGTATTGAGTTATATATTTCTTTCTAAAAAAATTAATGGCCTAGCATTTTATTGTTTTTATGTTATTGAAGATGAGCTTGTTTTCCTTATTATTGGGTGGTTCATTGCAAGTACACAGGAATACAGTTGATTTTTGTGTACCAATTTTTTGTATACAATTTTGTATAAGTTGTTCATAAATATGGATAGATTTCAATGAGTTTCTTAGAATTTTCTCAGTAACATCTCATCAGTTATGATTACAAAGTGTTTTATTTTTCAAACTATATATCATTTATTTAATTATTAATTTAATCTTAACTACTGCCAAAATGCAATATTTGGGTAAATTAATATGATTAACTACAATATTTACATAGATACATGCACTGTGCATTGATCATGTCCATTTACCCTTTCACTTTCACCACCATGTCGGCCTTCTGGCACAATTCTCCCTTTCGTTACTAGCCACTTTTCTACATTCAGGTTGACTTTTTAAAACATTTCCTCATATGAAAGATAATATATGATGTAACACTTGAATATTTGTGCCTGGCTTATTTTTAAATTTAGAAGAATCTTTATATTTTTATCATAGTATCTATATTAATTTATACTCCCACCAACCATGCATAAAGTTTCTGTATTCTTTACATGCTGATCAAGTTTTCATTTTTTCAATAATATGAATGATTGAGACAGAATCTCATTTTATTTGATTTGTATTTTTCTGATGTATAATGATATTTATTAATGATTTGTATTTGTTTTACTTATAAATTTATATTTAGGTTATTTGGCTATTTTGACTGCTTTTCACTGTTATTTTTTTGAGTTTTTATGTATTGTAAACATTAAACACTGTCAGATTCAGAACTAGTATTTTCTTCTCTTTCACACAATTTCTTCTCTGTACATCATCTTATTTGCTGTACAGAATCTTTTTATTGTAATACCATTTATCTTTTTTTGTCTTTTATCTCTTGTGTTTGTGTCTTACCCAGGAAAACCACATAAACATCAATATCTTGGAATATTTGCCCTGTTTCCCTATTACTTTCCCCTATTATCTTAGACTTTAAAGACTTAATATCTTTGATCTATTGTCAATAGGTTTTTTTGTGTGTGGTGAGAGACAGATGAAGTTTCAATCTTCTGCATGTGAATATCTAGTATTACCAGGAATATTTATTCAAAAGTGACTTCTTTCTGTGAAATACTCTTTGAATACTTTTTTTTAAATTAGTTTATTATGGATGACTAAGTATATTTCAGTGTTTTCTATCATCATTCAAGGATCTGTATGACTAATTTTATTAAAATGTCATGCTATTTTGATTAACATGATTATGCAACATGTTTTACAATTAACTACTGTGATTCCTCCATGTCTTCTCTTTTTGTTCCAGACATCTTATGTTATGCAAGGTCTTTTGTTGTTTTATAGCAATACTATATTCTATTTCTGTGAAGAATGTATTTGGCATTTTGATGGGAGTTGAATTGAATTTGAAAATTGCCTTGAATAGTATGGCCATTTTAAAAATAGCAACTGTCCCAATGCAAGAACACTGGAGATTATTCCATTTTGCCTTACTTAATTATTCAAAATTTTATAATTTTTTCTTGTAATTTTCACTTACTTAGGTAAATATAATCTATGGCATTTTATTCTTGTGGCCTTTTTGAATAAGATACCTTGGGGATCTTATCATGATAAGAGAGCCTCTCTGAAAAAAAAAAACAACTCTGATGCTGGAATCTGACAACATGGAGAAGGCCAGACAAAAGGAGAAGACTTCTCATGATGCAGGAAGAAACTGAGGAAAAAGAAAAAGAAAAAAAAGAAAGAAGAAGTGGGGATGGAGGGCTGGAGCTGGACAAGCTCCTGTCACTGTACCAGCATGTCTTAGAGTCAGGCAACTCACAATCGAGCTGAGATCCCAGCCCTGTGAAGAGCGGGGGTTGGTGAGCTCAAGAACCTGTGCTGGAGGAGGTGCTGCAGCAGGGAGTGGAAAGAGCGAGTCAAGCTGCGTGAACTTTGATGAATGATGGGAACTGGATTCCCCAGAGTGGAAGGACTGGCTAGGTGACATTTTAGACTTGGGCAGGGCTGGCTTGAATCAAAACCCAAGGTGGCATCAGTCAATGACTCCTGGTCCAAAGCAGATTTGTGGGATCTGCTTGGGCTGGCCCAGGCCCTGGGCTGAAACCCAATAGCTGGAGATGAGGCTGTTCTGAGCCAGTGGCATACCCAGGGAACACACAAACTTGCTGAAGCATACACTGGTTGACTAACATAGGAGAAGGGGCTGGCTCACAGTGTGCACCTTGCAGATCCACAGTGGACTAGGGGGCGGCACTTCCATAGCAAGTGCACTGCAGAAAAAACTAAGAAATATGAAAGGCCCAGAGACCTCCACCACCCACCATCTGAAGGGGATGGAAACATGACAAGACAGAGAAACAGCAAAAGGCCTCCAACTGCCGAACCAGGGAAAGTGAGTCCAGTAGAGGTAAATGCAGAGGAGGTTGAGGGCAGCAAACCTGTAATATCAGAGACAGACTCATTAGAAATCAAGAAATACTTCCATGACCTCATCAATGAATTTAAATCTGAAATTCTAACTCAGGTGAAGCAAGATATAGGAAGATTAATAAAAGAAGTCCTGGGTAATCCTCAAGTAGACACAAATGAAAGAATGGAGGAACCCAGAGAAGGAGAGAAGCCTTGGATGAAGAATATAAACAAAATCTAGAATACATGAAACAGAACCAAAGAGAATATCAGGAAATTAAAAACTCCATTGAAACCTGGCAAAACCTTTTAACAGAAACTAAAGACAAACTTTCAAAACTTGAAGATAGATTTGCAACATATGATCATGAAAGGAAGAATCTCTTAAAAATAACAAGGAACCAGGAAGCAATGATATGAAGGCTAGAGGATGATGAGAGAATTTATAACCTAAGAACAAAATATGTGAATGAAGATGCAGTGACAAATACAAATGAAATAAAAAAAGTCTATTCACAGAAATAATTAAGGAAAACTTCCCAAATATAGATAATGGAAGTGAAGTTCAGATAAATGAGGCATACAGAACTCCAGTCAGCTACAACCAAAACAGATATACACCCAGACATATAATCAGGATCCCAGAAATCCATCACAAGAACAGAATATTAAAAGCAGTCAGAGAAAAGAAACAGATTACCTATAAAGGAAAACTCATCAAAATCACAGCAGAGTTCTTAATGCAAACCATCAAATCAAGAAGAGCTTGGAGTGAAATATTCCAATCCCTGAAAGAAAATAACCTCCAACCCAGAATGATGTACCCTGCAAAACTGTCTCTCAAAATTAAAGGAGAGACAAGCTATTTCCATGGCAAAGAGGAACTGGGGGAGTTTGTGACCACCAATCCAACCCTGCAAAGAATACTGAAGGACATTCTAGAGAGAGAGAAGAAAATCACCAGGGTTCCAGGAACAATGGCAGAAAGGCCTCAAAGAAAGGGGCAGACAGTGGAATGAAGTAGAAAAGTAAACAACAATGACATAAAAATAACATGGCAGAGCTAAAACAGAGAAGATTGGTTATATTGCTGTTTTATCTTGACTGATTTTATTTGAATCTGGTATGCCTGAGAGTATCAAGTCTGAGAGTAGAGGCAACTACGCTGAAGATGACAAGATTCAATAGGATACCCATTCTGGTTTGATTATTTACTGCCTTTGAAGTCCTACAATGTCTCCAATGTATATATTTTATTAATAGTGTAATGCAATGCTGTTTAATTATACCATGTTTGATGATATAGACAATTTTATAGAAAATAACAAAAGAAATCATAGTAACTACCATAGATCACCTAGTATTGTGGTTTTATATGTCCTTTTCATTTCGTGTTTCTCTAGGAATTTATATTGTTGACTTGATTTGATTTGTTTCTCCCTCTAATACAGAAAGGCTAGATATACATGTAGAGACTTATAAATGTGTAGAACTTCTAAGTGGTTTACAAAAATAGATTATAGTTATTGTAAAGAAAAAAAAGAGGAAAAGAAAGTATTATAAAGGATATAACTGCATGTATGTTTGAGTGTGTGGGATTGATAACCATGTTGCTAAGTTTTTGTTGGATGGTTAAACAAAACTGATTGCTGTCTCACTGTTTGGATGTCCACTTTGTAGGCTTTACTTTTGTAACTTGAACAACTTCTTTTGGGAGGAAAACTAGTGATTTCTTACTGGTTACTATTTTTGTTTTTTTGTTTTGTTTTGTTTTTGAGATTTTGTATTATTTCTATGCTCTTTCTGTTTCAATTTTTTTCTTTAAATAAAAAAAGATATCTTTCCAGAATTCTTTGTCAAAGACTTCATTATCAGCATACAGAAAATCTACTGATTTTATTTTAGTTTATATGTAAACATTTTATTTGCTTTTATAATTATTACCCTTTTATTAGTACATGTTTGCCATATATAATGATCGCATTCTTCATGGAGAATTTTAACCTGTACATATTATATCTAAGTTCTTTTTGCCACTCCCCTACCCTTTATTCAAACTTTCTTCATCTACTCATTTACAAAATCATTTTGCCTTTCATTGTCTCATTTCCTTATCACTTCTCACTTCATTCTCTATCCTAACATTGCCTTCCTTCTTTGAACAATTTCTTCCTACTTTCCTATATCTAACTTGGTCCTTACTTACAATTTGAGATTCTCACAAAAGTTAAAAAATGTAACAGTTAAATTGTGTGTCTGATTTCTTTCATGTGAGATTGTAGTCACAAGATGCATTCATATATAAAAATGTCTCACGTTTGCCCTTCTTTATGGCAGAGTAGTACTCTATTATGTATAAATTCTACATTTTCTTTACCTAGTTATCTGTTGATGGGGATATGGGCTGTTTCTAAATTTAAATGTTATAAATTTCGGTACTACAAACATGGGTATGCATGTATCATTGTGATATGATGAGCTTAACTCTTTCAGAAAGATATTTAGAAAGAGAATAGCTGAGTCAAATGTAAACAGTAGCTTTAGTTTCTTGAGGAATATTCATACTGATTTCTAATATTGTTGTAGGAATTTACACTCCTTGGAACATTGGGAAAAGGTTCCTTTCATCCCATAGCCTTATCAGCATTTGTCATTGGTCAACAACTTTATGATAACCCTTGTTTCTGGTGTGATGAGGATTTCATAATTGTTTTAATTTCCATTTTTCAAATGACCAGTGATGTTGATGACTTTTTCATATATTATGTACTGTTTGTACTTCTTCATCTAAAAGGTGACTATTCTTTTCAGACACTCATTTTTTTTTGGCTTTGGTCTTTAAATTGGGGGAGTTCAACTTTTTAGTACATTTTATATTCTAGATATCAATCCTGTGTCTGAGCAATAACTGGCAGAATTTTTCCCATTCTTTGGATTGTTTCTTCACTATATTGGTGATTTCTTTTGTCTGAAAAATATTTTTTTAATTTGATATAATTCCAATTGTTCATTCTTTGTAATATTTCTTGTGAAATTGGGGTATTATTTGTAAAGTCTTTGCCTACACTTGTGTTTAAAACATTTATGTATTCTGTTTACCAGCAGATTATATGTTTCTGTTTTACTATTTAGATCTTTGATACATTTTAATTTACTGTTTCTGAGAGATAATGTGTTTAGGTTCAACCATAGGCACGTGGAAAGCCAGTTTTCCAGTAATTTTTTAAATAAGCTATTTTTCTTCCAGTGAAGGCATTTGACCCTTTTTCTAAAGACAAAAAGGTTTTTTTGATTCATTACTTGAAATTCTATTATGTTCTACTCATCCACATGTCTTTTTTTTTTTTGCAAATACCAGACATTTTTTTTTATCATTGCAGTTTTGCAGTATAAGTTCAAATGGGATTATGGTGTTCCTTGCCTTGCCCTTCTTGCCCAGGATTTCTTTTGGCATTATAGGTCTCTTTTGTTTCCCTATGAATTTTAGTATTGTTTTCTCTAGTTCTATGAAGAATACTATCGATATTTTGAGATTGCATTTAATTTGTATAACAGTGTGGAAGTATTCCAATTTTATTCCAATATCATATCTGCATAATTAAGAACAGGGTATCTCTTTCCATTTTCAGGTATCCTCTTCAGTCTCCTTCTTCAGAATGCTATAATTTTCAATATAGAAGTCTTTCAATTCATTTTGCTTGATGCTATAGTGATATGTTTACCTAATTTCTTTCATGGTGAGTTTGATATTCATGTACAGGAATGCTACTGAATGTTGAATTTTGACTTTGTATCTCGTTATGCTACCAAATTTGATAACTGATTTTAGTAGTGTCTTGGTGGAGCTTTTGTAGTCTTCTATGCAGAACATCATGTGATCAAAAAATAGCAACAGTTTAACTTCTTTCTTTCATATTCATTTTCCTTTTATTTCTTTCTGTTATCTAATTGCTTTGGCTAATATTTCCAGAACAATATTGTATAGGAGTGTTGACAGTAGGAGTATTTGTCTTATTCCTGATTTAAAGGTAAATGCTTTCCCTTTTTATTTATTTAGTATAATACTGGCTGCTGTTTGTTCTAGATGGCATTTGACAGATCGAGATAGATCCCTTCTGTTACTATTTTCTTTATATTTTATGTCATGAATGGATGCTGCAGTTGGCCATTCCTTCTACCGTATCTATTGAGGTAGTCATGTGGTTTTTGTCCTTGGTTCTGTTAACATGGTATATTACAATTACTGATTTGTTTATGTTGAAATATCCCTTCATCCCTGGGATGAACCCTACTTGATCATGGTACATAAAACTTTTGATGATATGCTTTATTGTGTTTGCCAGTTTCTTATTGAAGATTTTTGCATATATGTTCATTAAGAAGATTGGTATGTCATTTGCTTTTTCAGTTGGGTCTTTTCCTGGCTTTGGTATCATGATAATTCTTGTTTCCAGGAATGACTTCTAGAGTATTGCTTCCTTTTTTATTTCATTAGAGTGTTTGAGGAGTAATGGCATTATATCTTTTCTAAAGTTCTTGTAGAATGGACAGGGAATCCATCAGATGGTCTTCTTTTCTTAGTGTATTTTATTAACTATTCAATATTATTGGCTGATATAAGATTATTTACAATTTCAATATGTTTCTTATTCAAATTTGATGATATATTTCTGGGTGTCTACTCATTTTTTCTGAATATTCAATTTTATTAGATTACAGGTTCTCCAAGCAATTATCCATCATTTGCATTTCTGCATGATTCATTGTGATTGCACCCTTTTCATTCATAATTGTATGTGTTGGGGTCTTTTTATTCTTTGTTATGCCATATTTGCCTAGGGATCATTTAATTTAAACTTCCAAAGATCCAACTTTAATTCATTGATTCTTTGTGGTTGTTTTAAATTTAGTTGCATTAATTTCAACTGTAATCTTTTTAATTTCCTTCCGTGTATTAGCTTTAGGTTTGTTTTTTTCCTTTCTAGTATATTGAGGGTCAACATTAAATTATTAATTTTAGCCTGCTGTGATTTTCTGATGTTGGAATTCACTGCTATAAACATCCTTCATAAGATCGCTTATATTGCATCTGATATATTCCATTGAGTCATATTGGAACTATTGTTTAATTTTAGAAACTGTGTCCTTTGGTAATTTCATTTTTGACTCATTGATAATTCAAGAGTGTGTTATTTAATTTCCTTGTGTTTGTGAATATTTTGTGATCTCTTTAGCCATTTATTTCCAATCTCATTGCACTGTGATCAGATAATGTATATGGAATAGTTTCAATTGTATTTGTGCTCACCTGGTATCTCAGGTCCATTACTGCTTACTTCATGTAGTTGAGTGTGCTGGTATTGGGTGCATATGTAATTATGACTGTTATATCTTCCTCTGAGATTTTTCCCTTAACAAGTATGCAATGACCTTCTTGTCTTTTTTTATCTGTCTTGGCTTGAATTACAGTCTGTTTGCCCACTTTCATTTTGTCTTCAACTAAAATATCTATTCCAGTTTTCTTTCCAAGTTGTTGTTTCATGGAATATTTTTGACTTCCTTTGACTTTCAGTCTACAAGTTTCATTTTGAGATCAATTTTTTTTGTATGAAATATTTTTTGATTATATTTTTTATTTTAAAATGGAAAAAGAACAAAAATGGTGACATAGAATTTCAAAACAATATAAGATATTAACAATGGTAAATATATCAAATGCTGTTATTTTCAAAGTAGTTGCTCAAATTGCAAGATATAGGCATGTAAAAACTGAGTCATGTTTTTTAAATAAAATTTTCCAATGTGTTTCTTGTCATTAATGAATTAAAACAATTCACATTGATGGTCATAACAGATAAGTTTTGACATTTCATTGTCATTATGGTATTTTCCTGTGTTTGGTTCATTTCTTTCCATTCTGTTTAATTCCCCACCATGCCTGGTAGATTCATTCCATTGGGATTGCTAGAATTTTTATTTCTGTTTTATTTTTCTAGGATAACTTTTAGAACATTTTGGAGTGCTGGCTTGGTAGTCATGCATGGAAAAAGTTCAATTATTTTTCATTTACTTAAATGGGACTAGTATGTGGTCTAGGTTAGAAAAATTACAATGTGTTTTATCTGTAGTAGTAGGGTGAATATATCTATTCAATCCATGTGTTCAAGTATGTGATTCTATTCTGAGATTTCTTTATTGGCTTTTTGTTTAGTTTATCTGTTTCTGTTAAAGTAGGGTGCTAAAAGTCCCCTACTATGACTGTGCTAATGTATATTTGACCATTTAATTTCAATTATTATAGTTTTATGAAGATAGGTACTCAAATAGTCAGTGCCTATATGTTTATTGATGTTATCTCTTTTTGCTGGATTGTTACTTTATGTAGTATATAGAGACCTTCTTCATCTTGTCTAATCACTTGAAGAACTTTATTATGTCTGATAGTAAAATTACTACTCCTGCTTGTTTTGAGGCATCTTGGTGCATGAAATATTTTGCTACCCTTTAATTTTTAAACTGTGAATATTTTTTGGAATTAGGTGAGTTTCTTGAATGCAACAGATTGTTAGATTCCAGTTTTTGATCCAGTCTGTGTATTTTGTTGTATGTTTAATCCTGTTAACATTGTCTTCTGCAACTGTTGTTATATCATTTGATTTACTTTTTCTGATTATGTTGTTGTTGCTGTTTATCCATTGATCTCACTAGATTCCTTTGTGTTCTTGGATGTGTCCAAACCTATGTTTTTGTGGAGGATATTCTTGAGTCTTTTCTCTAGAGCTGGTTTAGCACTCATATACCTTCTGAATTATTTCCTATGGAAATAACGTATTTCTTCATATCTTCTGAAGGATAATATTTTTGAGTAAGCAAATCCCAGTTGGAAGTTATTTGCTCTTCAGGCTTCATATACTTCAGTCTAAGCTCTTCTGTCCTTCATTGTTTGTGATTAGAAGTCTGTTTTATTTCTAATAGGTTTACCTTCATATGTGACGTTTGATTTCTCTGAGTGGCATTAAAACTGTTTTAGAATTTTCTTGTTTTCTGGAGTTTTTCTTGCATATCTGTGAATTTATTGAGGATATGCCTTGGTGAACTCCTTTTATTAAAGCTGTTTGGTGTACTACAAGAATCACTTGTATTTTAAAAACTTTTCTTGTTGACAAAATTTTGTTGTTTTTAAACTCTGCTTTGCATGATGGAAATGACTGTAGCCATCTTTCTCACACAAATATGAAAATGGCCATGTTTTCCAGAATTATGGAACAAATTAAGTTTGCAAACTAAAGAATCACAGTGTATCAGATTTGAATTCATCAGGTGTGTTGTTCACCTGTTTTGATACTTCTACTGTTACAATTTCAGAGATTTCAGCTGTATGACTTTTGATTTCTTTCCCTTGAATAGCCTTCTGGATTAGCTTTGCAGGTACTGAGAGTTTTAGGGTACATTTTGCTTCCATCTTTTGCATTTTCTATTTTTTTGTTTATTTGCTTTTGGTGTTGTGGATTACAAGTTGCTTATGGTGGGTAGCATTAATACAAGTATCAAAAACTTTTTAAGTAATGAACACTTTTCACTGACGTCATCTAGGCATGACTAGCTTTTGGCCTTTGAGTCTTTCCCAGAATCCTACTGTCTCTGTTTATTTAAGATGAAAGATTACAGATTATTTGGTCAAATAAAACAACTCTTTGATACTGAACTGTAATATTGTTTGTAACCCTGAAACAGTAGGCTCTGCAATACAAGAAAGACCAATTAATCACAACAGATAGGGCACCTGTCCAAAGTAGTACAATCAACAATAACATTAGCAGAAATCAATAATTGCATAATGATAAACTATTAAGATTAACATATTGCAACTTTTAACAGTAGGTATATTTAGTTATAGAACAAAGTTAACGACAAATCAAATAATTGTAAATGATAAATTTATACTTAATATAGCAATTTCATCTCCTTTCACCATAAAGCTATGTTCAACTCTAGCAATATATACTATAGTTATCTACATGCAGATTTATGAGGTTAAATATATGGGCATGGAAGAATAAAGAAAATACAAAGTATGTTATGAAAATCTAAGAAATGGAAGATGCTAAGAATGTGGTGAAATTGATGTAAAAGTTCTTATGAGGAATAAAAGGAAATTAGTATTGTTAGATAACAGTAAAAGAGAAACAGAACTATGGAAAAAATAAAATATAAGGAGTAAAGATTAAACAATTGTTAAAAAATAAAAAGTACTAAAAGAAAAGTTTGGAGAAGAGAAAGCAACAAAAATGGAAAGAAAATAGAAGACCTATTCAAACAAATAAAACAAAGTAATAAATTCAAAAAGGAGGGTGAAAATAACAATAAATGTGAAATGTAATTAAAAGTTTATCAACCAAGAAAAACCTGGGTCCTAAAGAATTTACTGCTGAATTCTACAAGAAATTTAAAGATCTAATGCCATTACTTATCAAAACCTTTAATGCAATTGAAAGGCAAGCAATACTTCCAAATGTTATTCCTGGAAGCAAGTAAAAACCTGATACCAAAACCAGAGAAGGACCTAACCAAAAAAGAGACCTACATAAAAATCTCCCAAATGAACATAGTTGCAAAAATTCTCGATAACTTACAAAAAGAGTATATCCAGTCATCAAGAAAATTATATGCAATCACCAACTGGGATTCATCCCAGGGATGTAGGAATCATTCAACATAAGAAAATCAATAAATTAATACATATTAACAGAACCCAGGACAAAAATCATATGATCATCTCAATAGATGCAGAAAAAACATAGTCCAACCACCATTCATGATAAAAACCCTGCAGAAAATTGGAGAAAAATTGTCTGTACTTCAATCTGGCAAAAAACATCTATGAAAAACTTCCAGCCAAAATCACACAAATGGGATCAAAAACTGAAAGATTTTATCACTACTGTTATTCAATACATTTCTAAGAACAACAGAGCAATTAGACAAAAGAAAGAAATAAAAGGAATAAATATAGGAAAGGAAGGAGTTAAAGTATAACTATTTGCAGATGAAATCATACTCTATAGAGAAAACCCCCAAAACTCCACCAAAAGACTTCTAGATTTAATAGCCAAATGCAGTAACATACCTTGATACAGACAAAAAAAACATGAAAAATCAATAGCAATCCTGCACACAAATATCAGAGAAAAATTAAGAAAACCACTCCTTTCATATTAGCACCAAGAAATAAAGAAAGAAAAGAAGAAAAAGAAAGAAACAATTTAAAAAGGAAGTAAAATATCTCTACATTGAAAAGTACAGGACTCTGAAAAAGGAGATCAAAGAGAATGCCAGCAAATGAAAAAGTATCACTTGCTCTTCAGTAGGAACAGCCAACATAGTAAAAATGACCATACTCTCCAAATTCCTACACAGATTTAATCCAATCCCAATCAAAATACCACTATCCAACCACACAGAGCTAGAGAAATAATCCCAAATCATTTTGGAACCAGAGACATAGAATAACAAAAATTTCTCTAGACAACAAAGGCAAAGGGAAGTCATCACAATTCCTGACTTGAGAGTATGTTACAAAGTTAGTGTGATAAAAACTGAATGGTACTTGCTTCACAGAAGAAATACAAACAGAAAATAAATGCATGAAAATGTTCAACAGCACTAGCCCATAGAAAGATACAATTTAAAACAATGCTGAGATTACATTTCAGTTCAAAAAGAATGACTATCTTTAAGAAGTCAAGCAGTAACAAATGCTGGTCAGGCTATGGGGAAAAAGGTACCTTTCTCCAGTGCTGGTGTGAGTGTGGACTGGTACAATCACTGTGGAAATAAGTGTGGAGATTCCTCAAAAATGCAGGCTAGAAGTTTAACTTGACTCAGCTACTCCTCTTGTTGGTAACTACCTAAAAGATTTAAAAGTATCATGCAATAGGAATATATGTCCACTCAATGTTCAGAGCAGCACAGTTTGTAATAGCTAAAATTTGGAAACAAACCAAATTCCCATCAACTGATGAATGGATTTAAAAACGTGATTTTAATACAATGGGCTACTACTCAGGCATAAAGAATAAACTTGAAATAATTGTAACTAAATACATGAACCTTGAGACCATACTCTTAAGTAAAATGAATTGGATACACATGTGGAAGTATTGTTGTTTCTTTGCTGTGAAAAATTTAAAGTGCAAGTAAGATCCAAAATATATGAAAAACACTGCAAAATCAGAAGAAATTTTTCAAAAAAGGCTAATGGAGGTGAAGGAGAAAGAAAAGGAAAAGAAAAAATTAGAAAACAAGCAGAAACTGGAAACAAAACTTTGTACATAAGGATGGGAACAGGAGTTGAAGAAATGGGGGTTGAATGGGAGAAAAAGTGACACTTAGATATACCATGTACAGATACATGTTCCCTATGATGAATGTAATCATTGTGTATATCTAAAGAATTATAAGCATTCCAATAAAAAGAAATAATGAAACAAAAACTTGAGTTGAATGGATAAGAAAAAAAAGGAGAGAGAATAAAGCTGCTATATATTTTCAGAAGAATTTTCTCCAGGGCCAGTAGTATTTAATCTTTCAGGTTGCATCTGTGTTTGTTCCTCTTTATAGTCTCTGAGTTTGTATACATGTTACACAGTCCAAGGCAATACCCTTTATAATTTTCTGTTTGTGGCAATCATTTAAGCAAGTGTATCAGACCAGAAAAGGAGAGAGGTCTTGGGATCTGATATTCCTCACATGGATTCCTACTGGTTGGGGATCAATGATGGGTACTTGATATATATACCATTGCCAGAGACACCAGGCAGAGTTTCAAGTTAATTTAGGCTGCTCAGAGAAGACATACATGTGCCCAAGACTAATATGGGGAGATTCCATCAGGTCCAGTAAGGACACAGATCACTAGCTGGTATCTTATGGGCATCTGAAACATAAGATAGACTTTTATCCATTACTTCCAACTAGGCAAAGGACTACTTAATGCACTGAGTAGGGTCTCTTCCAGGTCTCTGATCATGTTCAGGGTAGAGATTACTGTACCCAATGTATGTGGTTCTTAATGGATGCTCTCAGAATTTAAGATCATCAGGCAGAAATTCACATGAGGCTGCAACTCCTCATGGAAACCCAGGCTGCCCAAGATAAGCAATAGGCATTCAATGTATCTCTGGTCAGTTTACAAGTGGTGTAGAACCGTGGGAGCTGAGAACATACTCAAGTGATCCCAGTGTGCTGTATATGTACTGAAAAAAATCAAGTATTTCCTAACCCAGGCATCAGCAGCAATAATTTTATTATTCTCTATTATTTTTACTATAAATCAGTGTTATCCCTGTGTGCCATTTGAGTTTGTGTATATATATATATATGTATATATATATATATATATATATATATATATATATAGTCATAACTGGCCCTGAATAAGTGGAGCATTATTGGGATCCCTTCTCAAAACATGATCAAGTATGGATTGGTTATATCTCAAGCTAGTTGTAGACTTTGGAAACATCTACCTGTGCTGGTTTTTCATGCTTGTAGAATACAAGAATTATGGAATTGGGGAGGCTTCCATTATGATTTCAGAAGGCCTGAGAGATCAAGCACTATGGCCTGAGGGAACACTGTGGAGCATTAATAGTAAATCCGAAAGTATAGTGAAAACTCCAGGATGTTGAAGAATTCTAGAATGTGAAACATTGAGGAGAGCAGCAGGGGGTAAGCATATATGTCTTGAAAACAGCAATACTCTAAAGTTGAGACATCCAAGCCATTCAAAGTTAATATCTTTGCTTAATGTGCTGAACACCAAGCTACAGAATTTAATGTTTGTCTTGCTTGGTTTTAGTCTTAATTTATTTTCCCCTTTACAGTGAGGTTTTTCCCTGAGCTATTGTATGTTAACAGTGCTTAACTTTCTTTTGGCTTTTTCAGGTCCTCACTGTTAAAAAGTTGCCTTGAATCTTTGGACATGGATATTTCAACAAATCTGATATGGTTAAGACTTTAGTAGCTCTCAGAAATAGACTAAATATATTTTCATAATGTTATGCAGCTGAATCTTCTGGGGATCATGGGTAAAATATTATGGTTTATATCAAGAATGTCCTTCAAAAGCTTCATGCACTCAGAGGCAGGGCTTTTGCAAAAGAACTGAACCATTAAGGTGTTACAGGTGATTCGTTGTTAAAAGGTGGGGCTTGTTGCAATTAATGGGATTATGAATTGTGAGGCATATCTTGCTCCCTTCCTCCTGTCCTTTTTCTTTACTTGATAGATACTATAAAGTGAGTATCTTTCCTTTATTTACAGCCTTCAGCTATGGTGATTGTTTGAATCTGCACAGACAGACTGAGACTTGTGAAACTGTAACCAAAATTTTTCTTCTTTTTTAAATTGTGTGTTTTAGATATTGCATCCCAGTGATGAAACAGTGATTAAGATAGCTTTGCAATGACATATATGACTTTATTATGTTCTGTCTTAGGCAAAGTCTCTGGATACTGTGACCAAAACACCTGACACTCAAGATTAAGTAAGGAAAGGTTTATTTAGTTCACACTTTGTGAAGGTTTCAGTCCATAATCAGCTAGCTCCAAGGCAGGGTGGCATGGCACAAGGACAATACTTCAAGGCAGAAAAAGACAGTTAAAGACAACAATAGGAAAAATTGGGGAGAACAAGCCTCTTTTGCTTCCCTTATATTGTAAACAGGCTACACCCCTTGGGTGAGTGTAGCACTGACATCATCTGCTTGCCTTTCTTTTGCACAGGCTGAGGATGTTACAAAATAGGGACACTGACACTCTGATGAATCACTTAGTTAAACTTCTGACTTTCTCAAATTGACACAATGAACAATGTCCTAAAGAGGTAATGACTTGTCCTATACTCCCCATGTAGAGCTGCTGAGCTACTTAGTTAAGCTTATAAACTTCTCAAGCTGACACAATGTAGCAATCACAATGAGATATAAACTTTCATTACATAAATTGTTCAAAGCTTTTCTCCTGAATGGATTAGAAATTTTCCCAAGCACTTTTTCTTCTTTTACTGAAATATCACATGATTTCTAACTTATATTGCATTTTTGAGGTACAATGTAGTGATTTATTCACTTACGTTGGACCATCACTGCATCACTGTAATTAAATAAACTTGATAATGGTGTATCATTTTTGATGTGCACTACAATTTGAATTGTATTTGGTTGAGGATTTTACATTTCTCATCATCAGGTATATCTGTCTATAATTTTCATTCTTCCTGTGTACTTGTAAAGGATTGCTAACAGTGTTATAAGAATGAATAATGTATATCATGTGTCTGGAAAAGTTTCCACTATTTTAGCTCTATAAAATAGCTTGAGATGCATAGAGACTAGATTATATTTTAAAATTTTGAAATATTCAGCAATGAAATCCTTAATTTGAGGATTTTTCTTTATTTGAAGAATTTTAACACTAATTTCTTTACTTGCCACTGGCATATATGGTTAGTTTAATATTTTCTTACCTCAATTTTATGTCAAATTTTGCCCACTTTGTAGATACTCCGTTTCATTATGACATAAGCTTTCAACATAATCTTTGTTGATCTTTCAAATTTCTTTTTTTATTTTAAAGAGAATAAAACAAAAGAGGACAGATATAAGCAGATCAGAACAGAACAATGTAAGCAACACAGCACTTCACAACAAGAGAATTGTATATTAAGAGTAGCAATCATAATGTCTCTATCTTTGAAATAGTTGAGCTTAGCTTTAAACACAATAATGTCAAACATAACAAAATAGAATAAAACCACTCAAGAGAATGAAGTATTAAAAGGCATTTTGAAACAAATAACCAAAGATAAACCATGGCTACTATATTATTTCATTTTCCATAAAAAATTGTTTATACTATGATACATATTAAAATCCAATAAGACACAATGTGATAGAACTAATGGTAATAAAAAAACAAAAGCATGGTAGAACTTCAGAGCAAGATGATATTAAATCAACAATAGCTGCCATATTGTCTTTTCTTCAAAGTAACTATTCATACCATCACATATAATAAGATCAAACAAAACAGAATAAAACCATTCCAACCAGTGAATGAAAACATAAGACTTCAAAACAATATAATGGTGAACTATGATTAACATAAAATCTTCTGTACTCTTATCATTTCTTGCACTAGGGAGACTATATGGTATTTATACATGTGAGTTTGATTTATTTCACTTATGAGTATAGATTCTAGTTGCATCCACTTATTTATAAATATCTCAATGTGATAATTCTTTATAGCTGAGTAGTACTCCATTGTATAAAAGTACCATGATTTTTTTAACCATTTCTCAGTTGATGGGCACTTAGGTTGTTTAGAAGATCTGGCTATTACATATTGTGCTGCTATAAACATAGGTGTAAATATATCAATGTGGTAAGATGTTTTCAGTTCTTCTGGGAATATGCCTAAGAGTGGAATAGCTGGGTCAAATGGGAATTCCAAACCCAACTTTTTGAGGAATCTCCAGACTGACCTCCACAGTGGTTGCACAAGTCTACACTCCCAACAACAGTGCAGAAAAGTTCCTTTTTCCCACAGGCTCTCCAGCATTTGTTGTTGTTAGTTTTCTTGATCCTGGCAATTCTTCCTGGGGTGAGGTGGAATCTCAGTGTGGTTTTAATTTGCATTTTTCTCTAATGACCAATGATGAGGAACATTTTTTCATGTATTTATTTGCCATTCATATTTCTTCATCTGAGAACTGTGTGTTCATCTCAGATGCCCATTTTTGGATTGGGTCTTTGAATTTCAGGGGTTTGATCTTTTTTAATTCTTTATAAGTTCTAGACAGACTTCCTTTGAGGGATATTTCAATAAGTTTTTTCGCATTTCATTGGTTTTCTTTTCAGAAACTTTTTAATAAGATTTGATCCTGGTTATTGATTCTGGGAAGTATTTCCCATGCGGTTTGATTCTTGTTCATGAATTCTCTACCAACCCCTATGTCTTCAAGATTTTTACCTATTTTGTCTTCCAACAGATTTAGTGTTTCTGTTTTAGTATTTATATCTTTGATCCATTTAGATTTTAGTTTAGCACATGGTGACAGGCATGGGTTTAATTTTAGTTTTCAGCATATGGATAGCCAGTTTTTCCAGCATCATTTATTAAAGAGACTATTAATGCCAATGCAGACCCAGAAGGGTTTGGGACCATCGATCCCAGTGGCTGGGTGCCTGCCCAGCCCACTTGGCTAAATGGACTGGGCTCCAGAGGTTTCATTGGTTTGAGTGGACTGGGCCTAGTGACCTTCATTCAACAATAGGAATCAGACCAGCAGAAGGGGGAGCCAAGCCAGCACCATGCACCTTGAAGTGAGTTGCAGAATGCCAGCACAGACCCAGAAGGGTTTGGAACCATTGATCCCAGTGGCTGGGTGCCTACCCAGCCCCTTGGGTCATTGGACTAGGCCCCAGAGGTTTCACAGCCTTGAGTGGACTGTGCCCAGGGACCTTCATTCAACTAGGGGAACCAGACCTGTGGAAGGGGGAGCCAAGCTGGTGCAGCACTGTGAGGGAAAGCTTCAGAAAGTTGCTGGAAACACAGAAATACAGTAAAATGAAAAAACCAAAGATAAAAATGCAATCAAAAACCCCAAGCCCATCCCCAGAAATAGGAGCCATGTACGTAGAAGAAAATACTACATATATACATGAAATGTATGAAATGATATCAGCTGAAATAAAGAAGCAAGGACAGGAATCTATGAGGTAACTCAAATCAGAAATATTCTCCCAGGTAAAAGAATAAATGATAACAGTAGTGAAAGAAATACTGAATGTATTCAACAAAGACACAGCTAAACAATTAGAGAAGCAAAGCAAAATGATAGAATCCCTGAATGAACAGTTTAAGAGACAAACAGAATGCATTAAGCAGGTTCAAAGAGATATATAGGAAATAAAAAACCAATGAATGTAGCAAAAACTGTCTCAATGAATGTGAAGATAAAATCTCAGACCTCGAAAATAAGATTGCAGCTAGTGAATAGTTAAGGAAAGATCTTCTAACAATAATAAGAAATCAAGAAATAACAGTTCAACAGCTGCAAGATGATGCAAAGAAAAACAATATAAGATTAATAGGGATAAAAGAAAAAGAAGGGGAAGACACAAAAGATATCAAGAGGCTATTTACAGAAGAAATAGCTGAAAACTTCCCAAACATGAATATGGAAACTGACATACGGATTAGTGAGCCATAAAAAACTCCAAATAGCCATAACCAAAACAAAACTACACCCAGACATATAATTTTCACCATCCCAGAAATCCAACATAAGAACAGAATATTAAAAGCTGTTAGAGAGAAGCGACAGGTCACCTATAAAGGAAAGACTATCAGAATCATGACAGACTTCTCAACTCAAACAACAAAGTCAAGAAGAGCATGGAGTGAAGTGTTTCAGACCCTTAAAGAAAACGAATTTCAACCCAGACAGATGTAACCTGCAAAACTGTCTTTCAAAGTGGATGGGGAAATAAGATACTTCCATGACAAAGAACAGCTGAAGAACTTCATGATCACTGAACTAACTCTACATGGAATACTGAAAGACATTCTAGATACACATAGGAAAAAACCACTAAGCAAGACAGACAAATAAACAGAATGGAAAGCTAAGATACAACATCAGAAAGATAACATGTCAACAATAAACCAATATATGACAGTTATAACCATTAAGGAAAATGGCCTCAATTCACCAATTAAAAGAAACAGACTGGCAGAATGGATGAAGAAACAACAGCCAACCATATGCTGTCTACAAGAAACCCATCTAACCCAAAAGGAAACTCATAGACTGAAAGTCACAGGATGGAAAACAATACTCCATGCAACAGGAACTTGATAAAAGTGGGGGTAGCTCTTCTGTTTGCAGACCATGTGAATTTCAAACAAAGAATGGTACAAAGAAACAAAGAAGGCCACTACATATTAGTTAGGGGAAAATTTCAAGAGGAAGAGATAACAATTCCAGAGCACCCAACTACACAAAGCAAGTATTAACAGAAATGAAAAATCAAATAGGTAATGACACAATTATAACAGGGGAATTCAACACACCACTGACACAAAGAGATAGATCAACTAGACAGAAAATCAGCAAAGAAATAACAGAACTAAACCACACCTGTGAACAAATGGATTGATAGATGTATACAGAGTGTTCCATCCAACAACATTAGGATATACATTCTTCTCAACAGTACATGGGGCATTCTCTAAAATAGACCATATACTAACCCACAGAGCATATTTAAGTAAATGCAAAAGAATTGAAATTATCCCATGCTCATTGTCAGATCATAGCACCATGAAACTGGA
This sequence comes from Hydrochoerus hydrochaeris, assembly GCA_004027455.1. NCBI lineage: Eukaryota > Metazoa > Chordata > Mammalia > Rodentia > Hydrochaeridae > Hydrochoerus > Hydrochoerus hydrochaeris. Next base: position 488,367 of record PVLA01000116.1, read on the forward strand.
AATTAATGATAAAAGTAACTGCAAAAACCACACAAACACATGGAAATTAAACAATACACTTTTGACCAATCAGTGGGTCACAAAGGAAATTAAAAAAACAAATTAAACAATATCTACAAGCAAACAAAAATACAAATAAAACTTATCAGAACCTGTGGGATGAAATGAAAGTGGTCCTCAGAGGAAAATTTATTGCACTGAGTTCCCACATTAGGAAAACAGAATGAACACAAATAAGAAACTGATATTATACCTGAAATATATAGAAACAGAAGAGCAAGCCAAGCCCAAAGCCAAAAGAAGGGAGGAAGTTATAAAGATCAGAGTGGAAATTAATGCAATACAGGCTAAGAAAACAATTCAAAGAATCAATTAAACAAAGAGTTGGTTCTTTGAAAGAATAAATAAAATTGACCAGCCCCTAGACAACCTAATTTTAAAAAGGAAAGAAAAGACTCAAATTCATGCAATACAAAATGAAAATGGAGAAATCACTACCTACCCTGTGGAAATACAGAAGATCATCAACAACTATTTTGAAAATCTCTACTCTCATAGGTTCTATAACACAAAAGAAATGGACAGATTCCTAGAAACATATGCACCACCAAAGCTGGATCAAGAAGATGTAAAACTGTTGAATAACCCTATTTTTATTAATGAAATTGAAACAGGCTTGCAGGGATGGTTTAACATACATAAATCAATAAATGTAATCCACCATATCAATAGAGCCAAAAGCAAAAATCACATGATCATTTCTATAGATGCAGAAAAAGCTTTTGATAAGATCCAACACCCATTCATGATAAGAACCTTACAGAGAATTGGAATAGATGGTCTTTACCTCAAGATGATAAAGACGATCTATGACAAACCAACAGCCAGTGTCATATTAAATGGCCAAAAACTGAAAGCCCTTACCTTGAAATCAGGCACATGACAAGGATGTCCATTATCACTGCTCTTAATCAATATAATACTGGAAATACTAGCCAGAGCAATTAGACAAGAGAGGGAAATAAAAGAAGTAAAGATAGGAAAAGAGGAAGTAAAATTATCATTATTTGCAAATAACATGATACTCTACATAGAAGACCCCCAAACTTCTGTTGAAAGTCTCCTAGATACAATAAATAAATTCAGCAAAACAGCTGGATACATAGTCAATACTCAAAAATCAATAGCATTCTTATACACTAACAACAAAATTACCAAGAGAGAAATAAGAGAAGCCAGATCCTTCACAGCAGCATCCAAAAAATGAAATACTTAGGAATTAATCTAACAAAAGATGTAAAAGAGTTGTACAGGGAAAGTCATAACACCCTGAAAAAGGAAATTGAAGAGGACCTCAGAAAATGGAAAGACATCCCTTGTTCATGGATAGGAAGAATAAATATTGTAAAAATGGACATTCTCCCAAAATTGTTATACAGATTCAATGCAATCCCAATGAAAATACCACTAGCATACCTCATAGATCTAGATAAATCACTCCTAAAATTCATCTGGAACCAGAAGAGTCCTAGAATAACAAAGGCAATTCTAAGCAGCAAAGCCAAGGCAGGTGGCATCACAATCCCTCTCTTGAAGTTATACTACAAAGCTACTGTAATAAAATCAACATGGTATTGGAATAAAAACAGACCTGAAGATCAGTGGAACAGATTAGAAGATACATCAACAAACACACTCAACCACTTTATCTTTGATAAAGGGGCCAAACATGTTCGCTGGAAGAACGATATTTGCTCTTTAATAAATGGTGCTGGAAAAATTGGCTATCCATATGCCTATCACCATGTACTAAGCTAAAATCCAAATGGATCAAAGATCTAAATATTAAAACAGAAACACTAAATCTGTTGCAAGACAAAGTAGGTAAAACTCTTGAAGTCATGGAGGTAGGTAGAGAATTCATGAATAAGAACCAAACTGCGTGGGAAATACTTCCCACAATCAATGACTGGGATCATATTCTATTAAAGAGTTTCTGCATGTCCAAAGAAATCTCCAGCACAGTGAAAAGAAAACCAACCAAAGGGGAAAAAATCTTAGTGAACTGTCCCTCAGACAAAGGACTTCTCTAGAACTTATAAAGAATTTAAAAAGATCAGACCCCCGAAATTCAAAGACCCAATCCAAAAATGGGCATCTGAGATGAACACACAGTTCTCAGATGAAGAAATATGAATGGCAAATAAATACATGAAAAAATGTTCATCATCATTGGTCATCAGAGAAATGCAAATTAAAACCACACTGAGATACCATCTCACTCCAGAAAGAATGGCCAGGATCAACAAAACTACCAACAACAAATGCTGGAGAGGCTGTGGGGAAAAAGGAACTCTTCTGCACTGTTGGTGGGAGTGTAGACTGGTGCAACCATTGTGGAGGTCAATCTGGAGATTCCTCAAAAAGCTGAGGCTGGAGATCCCATTTGTCCCAGCTATTCCACTCTTAGGCATATTCCCAGAAGAACTGAAAACATCTTACCACAGTGATATATGTGCACCCATGTTTATAGCAACACAATTTGCAATAGCCAGATCTTGGAAACAACCTCAGTGCCCATTAACTGAGGAATGGATAAAAAAATCATGGTACTTTTATACAATGGAGTACTACTCAGCTATAAAGAATTATCACATTGAAATATTTATAAATAAATGGATGCATCCTGAATCTATACTCATAAGTGAAATAAATCAAACTCACATGTATAAATACTGTATACTCTGCCTAGTGTAAGAAATGGTAAGAGTACAGAAGATTTTTATGGAAATCATGGTTCACCATTATGCTGCTTTGGTGTCTTATGTCTTCATTCATTGGTTTGAATGGTTTTATTCTGTTTTGTTTGATCTTAATATATGCAATCATATGAATAGTTACTTTGAAGACAAGACAGTATGGAAGCCAGTGTTGATCTAATATCTTGCTTTGAAGTCCTACCATGCTTTTTTTTCAATTACCATTGGTTCTATCATGTTGTGTGTTATTGCATTTTAATATGTTTGAAAGTAAAAACAAAATTTTTATGGAAAATGAGATAATATAGCAGCCATTGTTCATCTTTGGTTTTATGGTTCAGAATGTCTTGGAATACTTCCATTCTCTTGAGTTGTTTATTCTACTTTTTTATGTTTGGCACTATTGTGTGTAAAGCTAAGCTCAACTATTTCAAAGAAAGAGACATTATGATAGCTACTGTTAATATCCAATTGTCTTGTTGTGAAGTGCTGTGTTGCTTACATTGTTCTCTGTTCTGATCTGCTTAGATCTGTCCTCTTTTGTTTTATTCTCTTTAAAATAAAAAAGAGACTGTTGTTCTTCCAGTGAACATGTTTGGCCCCTTTATCAGAGATAAGATGGTTGAATGTGTACTTAGTTGTGTCTTCTAGTCTATTCCATTGATCTTCAAGTCTGTTTTTATTCCAATACTCTGTTGATTTTATTACAGTAGCTTTGTAGTATAACTTCAAGTGAGGGATTGTGATGCCACCTGCCTTGACTTTGCTGCTTAGAATTACCTTTGCTCTTCTAGGTCTCTTTAAGTTCCAGATGAATTTTAGGAGTGATTTTTCTAGATCTATGAGGTATGTTAATTGTATTTTCATTGGGAATGCACTGAATCTGTATAACAATTTTGGGAGAATGGCCATTTTCACAAGATTTATTCTTCCTATCAATGAACAAAGGATGTCTTTCCATTTTCTGAGGTCCTCTTCAATTTCCTTTTTCAGGATATTATAATTTTCCCTTTACAACTTTACATCTTTGTTAGATTAATTCCTAGGTATTTCAATTTTTTGGATGGTAGTGTGAAGTGTGTGGCTTCTCTTATTTCTCTGTTGGTGATTCTGTTGTCAGTGTGTCAGAATGCTATTGATTTTTGAGTATGGACTTTGAATCCAGCTATATTGCTGAATTCATTTACTATATCTAGGAGTCTTTCAATGGGGTTTTTTGGGGTCTTCTTTGTAGAGTATCATGTCATTTGCAAATAATGATAATTTTACTTCCTCTTTTCCTGTCTTTACTCCTTTTTTCCCCTCTCTTGTCTAATTGCTCTGGCTAGTATTTCCAGTACTGTATTGAATAGGAGAGGTGATAATGGGTGGGCATCCTTGTCTTGTGCCTGATTTTAAGGTAAAGGCTTTCAGTTTTTGGCCATTTAATATGACACTGGCTGTTGGTTTGTCATAGATGGCCTTTATCATCTTGAGGTAAAGACCATCTATTCCAATTCTCTGTAAGGTTCTTATCATGAATGGGTGTTGGATCTTATCAAAAGCTTTTTCTGCATCTATAGAAATGATCATGTGATTCTTGCTTTTGGCTCTATTGATATGGTGGATTACATTTATTGATTTATGTATGTTGAATCATCCCTGCATGCTTGAGTTGAATCCCACTTGGTCATAGGGTATAATCTTCTTGATGATTTGCTGCATCCTGTTTGCCAATATTTTATTGAGAATTTTTGCATCTCTGTTCATTAAGGAGGTTGGCCTGTAGTTCTCCTTTTTAATTGGGTCTTTCTCATGTTTTCGTACTAGAGTAATACTTACTTCCAGGAATAACTTAGGGAGAATTGCTTCCCTTTCAATTTCATTGAAGTATTTGAGGAGTGTTGGCATTGAGTCTTCTTTGCATTTCTTGTAGAATTCTGCATTGAATCCATCTGGGCCTGGGCTTTTCTTTTTTGGTAGGGACTTAATTTCATTTTCAGTTTCATTAGTTGAAATTTGGTTATTCAGCAGTTTTACATCTTCTTGATCCAGCTTTTGTGGTTCGTACATTTCTAGGAATCTCTCCATTTGTTCTGTGTTATTGAACCTATGAGAGTAGAGGTTTTCGAAATAGTTGTTGATGATCTTCTGTATGTCCACAAAGTCGATACTGATCTCACCTTTTTCATTCTGTATTGCATGAGTTTAAGTCTTTTCTTTCCTTTTTAAAAATAGGTTGGCTACAGGCTTATCAATTTTATTTATTCTTTCACATAACCAACTCTTTGTTTCATTGATTTTTTGTATTGTTTTCTTAGTCTCTATTGCATTAATTTCTGCTCTGCTCTTTATAATTTCCCCCCTTCTTTTGGCTTTGGGCTTGGCTTGCTCTTCTTTTTCTAGATGTTTCAGGTGTAATATCAGTTTGCTTATTTGTGTTCCTTCTGTTTTCCTAATGTCAGAACTCAGTGAAAAAATTTTCCTCCGAGCATCACTTTCATTGCATCCCACAGGTTCCAGTAAGTTGTATTTGTATTTTGATTTGCTAATAGATATTGTTTAATTTGTTTTGTTAATTTCCTATGTGACCCACTGATTGTTCAAGAGTGTATTCCTTAATTTCCATGTGTGTGTGTGTGTGTGTGTGTGTGTGTGTTTTCACAGTTACTTTTATCATTAATTTCTAGTTTCATGGTGCTATGATAACATGCATGGGATAATATAGATTCTTTGGCATCCTGTGGGTTAGTATGTGGTCTATTTTAGAGAATGTCCCATGTACTGTGGAGAAGAATGTATATTCTGATGTTGTTGGATGGAACACTCTGTATATGTCTATCACATCCATTTGTTCACAGGTGTGATTCATTTCTGTTTTTTCTTTGCTGATTTTCTGTCTAGTTGATCTATCCCTTTGTGTCAATAGCATGTTAAGGTCTCCTGTTATAATTGTTATTGCCTATTTGATTTTTCATTTCTGTTAATACTTGCTTTGTATAGCTGGGTTCTCTGGAATTTGGGGCATAGATATTTATGATTGTTATCTTTCCTCTTGGAGTTTTAACCTAACAAGTATGTAGTGACCTTCTTTATGCCTTTGAACCATTCTTTGTTTGAAGTTCACATGGTCTGCAAACAGAATAGCTACCCCCACTTTTTTGGGTTCCTGTTGCATGGAGTATTATTTTCCATCCTTTGACTTTCAGTCTATGAGTTTCCTTTTGGGTTAAATGGGTTTCTTATACACAACATATGGTTGGACATTTTTTTTGATCCATTCTGCCAGTCTGTTTCTTTTAATGGTGATTTGAGGCCACTAACCTTAATTGTTCTAACTGTCATATATTAGTTTATTCTTTGCATGTTATCTTTCTGATGTTGTATCTTAGCTTTCCATTCTGTTTAACTGTCTGTCTTGATTAGTGGTTTTTTCCTATGTGTATCTAGAATGTCTTTCAGTATTCTTTTAGAGTTGGTTTGGTGATCATGATGTTCTTCAGCTGTTCCTTGTCATGGGAGTATCTTATTTCTGCTTCCATTTGAAGGACAGTTTTGCAGGTTACATCATTCTGGGTTGGATATCATTTTCCTTTAGGATCTGAAACAATTCATCCCATGCTCTTCTTGACTTCATTTTTTTTTTGTGTTGAGAAGTCTGATAAGTTTTCCTGTACAGGTGATCTGTCTTTTCTCTCTAATAGCTTTTAATATTCTGTTCTTATGTTGGATTTCTGTAATGGTGATTATTATATGTCTGGGTGGAGTTTTGTTTTTGTTATGGCTATTTGGAGTTCTATATGCTTCACTAACCTGTATGTCAGTTTCCATACTCATGTTAGGGAAGTTTTCAGCTATTTCTTCTGTAAATAGCCTCTTGATATCATTTGTGTTGTCCCCTTCTTTTTCATTTATCCTTATTAATCTTGTTTTTCTTTGCATCATCTTGCAGCTGTTGAATTGCTATTGCCTGATTTCTTGTTATTTTTTGAAGATGTTTCATTTCCTGTTCACTAGCTGCAATCTTATGTTTGAGGTCTGAGATTTTATCTTCACTTTCATTGAGGCAGTTTTTGCAACTTTCAATAGATTTTTGATTGCCTATACATATCTTTGAATCTGCTTCATGTATTCTGTTAGTTTCTTATGCTGTTCATTTAGGGATTCTATTATTTTACTTCATTCCTCTAATTTTTTAGTTGTGTATTTCTTTCACTACTTTTATCATTTCTTCTTTTACCTGGGAGATTATTTCTGATTTGAGTTCCCTCATAGCTTCCTGTACTTGTTTCTTTATTTCAGTTGATATCATTTCATACATTTCAGGTGTATGTGTAGTATTTTCTTCTATGTACATGGCTCCTAGACTTTCTTCGGATGGTCTTGAGGTTTGAGATTACATTTTGGTCTTTCATTTCGTCATTTTCCTATATTTCTATGTTTACAGAGATGTTACAAAGCTTTCCCTGGATGTGTTGGAAATCATCTCCTGCACCCTCAGCTACTGGGACTCACGTGGCTTTGGCTCCCCTCATGTGGTGGGCCTGGCTCCCCTCATTGAATGAAGGTCACTGGGGTGGTCTGCTCAACCCATGGAACCTCTGGAGCCTAATCCAATGTCCTAGGAGGCTGTTCGGGCACCCAGCTTCTGGGATCCATGGTCCCAAATTTTTCCTGGGCCTGCGCCAGTGAGCTGCAACTCACCTTGCAGCAGTGGAGCAGGCCTGGCTCCCCTTTCACCGGGCCTGGCTCCCCTGGTTGAATCAATATTTCAAATTTCTGTGGCATAAATTTTTGGGTGCTTTTTCATATCTTATTTTATTTTCATCTTTTCTCATTCCTAGTTTGTTAGTTTAAGTAAAAGTTTGCCAGTTTTATTTTTTGAAAGAACAACTTCTTTGTTTCATTGATCATTTGTATTGCACTCTCAATCTCAGTATCATATACTTGTTTTCTGATGTTCAATATTTCTTTTTTTGAACTGATTTTTTTTTGCACTAAAAGCTTGTGGTGTCTAACTAGGTTGTTTATTTAAATACCTTCTTTTTTATTGTGATCACTCATTCCTGCATACTCCCCTCTTCAGACCATTTTGTTTTATCCCACAATTTTTGGAATTATACATTTTCACTTTCTCCTTGTTTTATGTGGTTTTGTGTTGCTGTTGCTTTAATGCAGGGCCTTTACAATGAGCTACAGGCCCAAAATTTTTAAATAAATTCTTTCGAAACAAAGGTTAAGTCACTAAGTTATCTAGGCTCAGCAAAAACTTATGATTTTTCTGAATAATCCTTCCAGAGTACTAGAATAACAAACATACATCATCAAGCCCATGTTCCATTTATATTACTTTCACCAAATTTTTGTTTGAAATTAAATTAAATTAAATTTTATATATGCAGTACATGCATTTTATAATAATTTTAGGATGTTATCATATGCACATTATATAGCTTCTTTTTGTTTTAAAATCCATTTTTGCCCTATTTTCCTCCTTCTTTAGTTCTTTCCTCTTTTTCACTCTTGTTTGCATTGTTCATGCTTATATCATATAATGTACACATTCATTGAGGTTCCCAGGACAATATAATTGGCATATCTTCACACTATTTATTTGCCCATTTCTTCTCTCTCATCTCTCATCCCTCATTTACAGGACATCTTCCTATCTGCAAAACATCCATTTATTTGTCTCATTCTATCATTCCTTAATTTTTCTCTAATGTTTAAATATCACATTGTTTCTCTGGTGTGAGAAATTGAAAGGGTAAATAATGTAATAGATATTGAAAAATAAAAAGTTAAAGTTCAAATGGGAAAGGGAACAGGGGAGTGGGAAGGGGAAAGGAAGAAAAAAGGAGAAAATGAACAAAAACCAGATAAAGTTTATGTAAATAAGGAGAAAAGACAGGTTGAATAGAAGGGAGGGCTTTCAGGAGAAAAAGAATTAAGATATATTATGTACAGGTAAAATCCCCTATGACAAATGTGATCATTATGTATATTAAAAATGTACTAATCAAATTAATTTTTTTAAAAAAGAGAGTGACATCTTGGGGCTAGCATCACAAGAGGAGCATGAAATATAGATTTCCAGTTCCTTTGGAGTTCAAATTTTTCCATGTTCCTGGAGATACTGAACTTGGAACTACAGGTTTAAAATTTTCCCTGCTTGGTTTTGGTTTTACTTTGTCTCTTTCTTTGTACCTTTTGGAATGGTGATGTCTGCCTTGTCCTATTGTATGCTAAATGTGTTTGACTTTCTTTTCATTTGTACAAGGCTCACAGCTAAGAGTCTGTCTTAAATCTAAGCGACTTCAGATTTGGACTTTTCAAAAACTCTGAAAATATTAAGATTTTGGCAGCTCTTAGAGGTGGAGTACTGTGTGTAATGGCACATTTCTGAAGTGTCAGCACTTGGGAGCCTGAGGCAGGTAGATTTCCATGAGTTTGAGGCCAGACTGATTTATATTGTGAATTCAAGTCTAGCCTGAACTATGGATTGAGATCCTGTCTCAAAAAAAGACTAAATGCCTTTTGCATAAAGGAATGTATATGAGTTTCTGGGGGACCAGGATTGAAATGTTATAGCTTTTGTCTAGGTGTTCCCCCAAAGCCTCATGTGGTCATAGGAGCTTTTCATTGGTGGCTGGATCTAGAGTGTGTGATGCTGATATCAGAGTGTGAGACTAGAATAGTAGTCCACTGATTGCTTTGACATAGTTCTGGATGTGGATAGTATGAAGACCTTCCCTGAGTGTGAGTGCTACCTGCTCTAACGTTTAGCATGGATACAATATATGCAGCAGAAAAACTCCTGTGGTTCACTGTCTGCTCTGCTTCCTTCTGTCTGACATAAAGTTTCCTATCTCTAATTCCACTCTGTCATGCCACTTTGCCTCAGAGTCAGCCATCAATGGAATGAAACTTCTTCAAAATCTGAGCTACAATAAATATTTTCTTTTTACCATTGGGTGTCAGGTATTTTGTCTCAGCAAAGAGAAAATTAACTGAGGCATTTGGTGCCCTCTTGAAGCTTTCAAATGATTTTTTTTGAGACAGTATTGAACTATGTAGCCTAAACTGGCCCCAAATTCACAACATTCCTCCTACCTCAGCCTCCAGAGTGCTGAAACTACAGGTATCAGTTACCATGCTCAGATTAAAAATGATCTTTATTGTCTGAATTCTTGAACTCTTCATTTCTAAAATTTCTGATCAGTTCCTTGTCAAAATTTCTGTTTGCTGAATTTCTTATTCATATCCTTCATTGCTTTCTTAATTTCATTTAATTGTTTATCTGTATTCTATTGAATTAAAACTTTTGAACATTATTGTTTTGCATTCTTTATCTTATCTCTCATATAATTCAACATATTTATATCAGTTGCTAGAGTTATGAACCTTAAAAGATTTTTTCAAATTTACTGTGTGTCTATGTTGAAATTTGTGCATATGACAAAATGAGTATCTCTCATGAGTAAGATTTTTATTAGATGACATTCTTTGTAAGAAATTTTCTCCTGTGCAAGTGGCTAATATTTTTTGCCATTTGTTATGGATTGAAGACTGGTGATCAACTTGACGCCAGCTGGATTACATCAGCATGGTGCTGGGCATAGATGTTTCACCTGAGGAAAGTTGCCAGTATAAATGGAGACGTGGAGAAGGAGACGTTATTGACGTTAGTGCATCACGTTAGAGCAATGAGGCATTGTGAGTTCTCATACAAGTTGCTGTTTGAGCTGATGGTTCTCCTGGAGAAGCTCTAGTCTTCACATCAAGCATTGCTTCCTGGCTCTGGAGAGGAAGACATGTGCCACTTGGTCTCCAGGATGAACTTGTCACACTGGCTTCCTGGCATGTACTCAACTGTGCTTGTCGTCAGAGGAGCTCAGGGCCTCCGTGTCACTGAGGATGGCTGTGGTGCTTTTCAGAACAGCCCTGGAGTTGTGAGTGTGACTTCTTGGCTCCAGCGTAGAACACTCAACCTACCAGCACAGCTCCTTCACCCTGCTGGCATAGACTTTCTGGCTTCCACTGCTGACCTTTGGGCCTTCCCAGCATGGGTCCATAAAAGAGACTGGCATGAGTCCTTCTTGTGGGCTCTACACTTCCAGTTGGACTCATGGGAGGCATTATTGTGAGCACTGGGTCTTTATCTGGACCCATGTGGGACATTGCTGTGGGATTCAGGGCCTTGGCTGAATATTCTATGTCTTTAGTGATGTGGATAGATTTCCTGCATTTTCTTGTGTTAAGCTTGGGTGACATCATAAAAATAATATTGTAAATTCCCTGTCCTTATTCTAATTGTTCTCCATATAACCCATGACTACAACATCAATACTGGCAAAATTAGCAAAGCACATTTTTGTGTTGTGTTTGTGATGGTGATTCTAGGAATGATTGGCATATAGGACACACAGAAAAATGTTGGCAGATGAGAATTTTCCTGAATGCAGACAACATCATCCAGTATCTGATAGACTGGGTTCCCAGATAGAAGTAAATAAGAAGAGGAAATCCCACCAGTGCAAGATCTCTCTCTCTCTCTCTCTCTCTCTCTCTCTCTCTCTCTCTCTCTCTCTGTGTGTGTGTGTGTGTGTGTGTGCGTGTGTGTCTGTCTGTCTGTCTGACTGTCTCTGTCTCTCTCTCCTCTTTCTCTCTTTTTAGTGATACACCGACCCACCACATGCCCAGTAACAATGGAGCCAGCTGATCATGAACTGAAACCACAGCAACTATTACCCAAAATAAATCTTTCCTCTTAAAATTGTTATTCATAGATATTTTGTCACAGTGATAGAATGCTGAATAGTACAATGTGTCTTAGACTATTAGTTTGTTTTATAATGTTTAGGTTATTTCCTAAAAGGCACCATATTGTAATTTTTCTGTAGCTTCTTTAGCTGTAATTAGTGAATTTGGGCATGGTGAATACTCTATTTGAGTTAGAGTGACTTACTGTTTCTGTGGGCCACAAAATAGGTGAGATATTCTAGCAGTTCAGGGAAATGTGATGTAGAAATCAGTGTGGGGTTCACTTTTTGTGGTTACTCTTACAATAAGAGTCATGATCCATAATCAGGTAATAGGGGTTTACTCAGATACAGTTGATTTTTGGCTCTGTTATGTGATGAGATATCTGACTCTTGTTTTTCCCTCCAGTAGTGATAAAGGAACTGTTGTATTTTCTACTGATTAGACACTGGTGTGGATGCAAGTGTTTCATGGGGAAAGGACTCTTAGCACCTCTCCTGTGTTTTTTCAGCAGGGTATGATCACTAAAAGTGTATGAGTAAATGTTGCAGGTTACCTAATAGACATAGCTATGGTTAAATTTGTGCACTCCCCCTCTTCTTTTATTATTGTAATGCCTTCACAGAAATAGTACTTCAGGCTCCCAATCCAGCTGTACACACCTGAGGATAAGGCAACTATTGTGGGCTTTCCTCTACTTCTTCAAGTTGTAGTGCACACCAAGATTTTGAAATGGGGTGGCTCATGGATGGATATGACCAATATACTTCTCAGTTGAGGTGCTCACAGGAGATTAGATTAATCTTCTCTTGTCAGAGCACATTATAGGTGGCACTAGCCAATTTTCTTTATGTATCTTCTTATGCTGTTCACTTCTGTGATGTGCTAACAGTCAAAGGTTTGATAGCCATGAGGTTTTGGTAGTTTGGAGTTGAGCCTACTCCAGCAAAATGCAGAGAGTGGGAAAGCAATGGAACTACAGTTCTTTCTTCACAATGTTAACCAGTGCCCATGTATAGTGCTTCAAGAGGAATAGCTGCAATGTTATGGGCCACTTCCTTTACCCCTGGAACTCATGGAAATCTGGAAACCATTGACTAAATATTCTGTAATGGAGAATACCTTGATTCTTGAAGATGCTCCCCTCCACTCCATTCCATTTCACAATACCTATTTATCGTTTTGTAGTGCTTTGAACCAGGGTTTTGCCATTCACTCTAGTAAGACAATTTGTTTTGTGAAGCAGCTATCTACTGAGCCAGTGCAGTCAAATATATACAGAAACTATGGGATGTGATCATGCAAGTATTTCTGGCTACAGAAGCCCTCAAAATTCAAACAATAGGTTCATTCTCAAGATAGTTCCTGGCTATAACACCCTGGAGGTGCACCAGGAGATCAAGTAAATACTTTTCAAAAGCCAGACTACTGTTCAGATTTCAGACCTCTTATCTATTTAGGCTGTAAGCCTATAAAAGTTGTGAAACTTTAAAATAACTAAGATTGCAAGTATTTTTTCTAATAAGAATTTGCTGGGCCTCTCTTTCTTTCACCTTTACTCTTGCAGAGGGGAGATTCCCCTTCTACCAGCAATGGAGCTGACACAGAAGGTGGAGGTATAATTTGTTTTTCTTGCTATTCTGCTGTTCAAGATCTCTGGATTTTATGTGATATTATTTTTTGCTGTTGAATTTCAGTGTTCTATCCACAGTCTCTATCCTAAAAATACGGCTATACACCATTGCTTTTGTTTCTTTTTTTACAGGAAGAGGTGTGGGGTAAGCACCTCTATTCAGCCATATTGGTGACCTTTGCCTTTTATCCAATTCTGTTGCTTAATTACTCTACCAAGAACATCCAGTACTGTGTTAAATGGAACGTACTGAATGTGCTTATTATACTCTTACTGATGAACTTAAAGGGAAAGTATCTAGTATTTTGTTTTTTGTTTTTACCATAAAAGTAGTTACCTGAGAGCTTTTCCTGTTTAGCCATATCAGATGGAGGAAATTCTCCTCTGTTCCTAATTTTCAGTGTTTTTATCATGAAAGAGTGTTAATCTGTTTTTCCACAAGCTATTTCAGAACCTGAATAGATGATAATGTATTTTTTCTATTAAAATAATATATTTCATTATTCAGTTTTTAGCTGGTAAACAAACTGCATTACTGCAATAACTTCCATTTGTTCATCATACATAATATTTTCCTATGTTTTTGGATTCCACTTGACAGTAAAATTTCTAGTAAAGTTTAAATTTTAGTATGATAGTTTTGAACTTGAGAATTTCCCTTTCTCACTTTCCATATAGTTTTCTCCTCATAGTTATTTTTTATGTGATGAAACATTATAATAATGCTTCCCTTTTAAGTTTCTCATGTTTCCTTTGGTTTTTTTATATATTTATTTTCGCTGTTTTAACTTTTTGTCTGATAAATTTATCAGCAAGACCCATTCAAAATTAGTTTCTTTGGCCTATATTTTTCCTTTGTATATAGGTCATACTAACAAATTTCTTGATGAGACAGGAGATTAGAGTGTTGCAAAGTGGACTGGACTGGGGGAGTAGATGTGAACTGTTAATTACAAAATCCCAGGACACATGCACAGAACACTTCCCAAAGCCTCACACATGGAATTCTCATGAGAACTTGAGTAAGTATTCAGTAGTTTGGCCTGACCTGTTGTGAACCTGAGGAGTGAATGATACCAAAATGAAAGTCCAAGTTGAGATTTTTGCCACTGTATTCAATCTTAGCATTGTGGCCAAACTTCACACTGTGGAATGTACTTTTTTCTGAATTCCGTCCAAACTTACACTGCAGAGCCTGTTTTTTTCCTGCACTTTTAGTAAAAGCTTGCTAACATTTGCATTTATCTTGACCAGTTCTTTGTACAGGATAGAGGAGTCTATATAGCCAACCCCAGATGGAAACTCCAGCACCCTAAAACCCAGTAACATAATTGATTAGCCAGCCAGAAATGCAGGCTAGGCATTTTGGGCACATTTTCATTTGCTGTTTCTCTTGCTGGCATTATAAGACCTACAAGTCCATCTTAATTTTTTGTCCTTTTTCCTTTCTTTGTTCCATTTTTCAGTCATTCTTGGGTAAGAATTAAATATACAGAGATCCTGTTATTATGTCCTTTTGTCTTCCCAATTCTAATTAAGTTTGACTTTGTGATTTTTTCTTAACTGTCTTATTTTTGTTGAAAAAATATCTATTGGCAACTCAAAAGCCTGCATGAGCAACTTTTTACACCAGTTTACTCTTTTGAGTTCAGAGGATCATTCGTGCTTTTCACCTAGATGGACTTTTCTTTCTCAAGGTGTTATTGCATCCCATTTAGTTCCATTTTGGTTTGTTCCATGAATCAGTTACTTTTCCACCATCTTTTTTTCAAGTGTACACAGGATCATCAGAATATTTCACTTATGTAGATACGTGTTAAAACTCTGATTATATTTGGACTTCTGCCTACTTTTTTATAATTAGGCTAGATGTCTTCCTTATTTTCTAACAAAATGCAGGTAATTCAGTAGTTTATACCTTATAGCCTGATCAGAACAAAAGAACACCCAGTAAAGATTATTTCAAACAAAATAAGTCAAAATGGAGTCATCCTCATTCTTAGGGTTTTTAGAATTTTTTTTATCAAAAGAGACATTTCTGTCTCCACTGTCTTAAACAAAGCACCAAAGTTTTTACTACTGGGGTAAGTGGAAGAGATAGTGTTTCTCAAGCAGATCCACCCTGATTAAGTAGAGCCATCAAGTGCTCAAAATACCCAAAAAAGTTCCATGATACTTTCTGAAGTGGATCCACACTGCTTAAGTAGATATTTAAAGTGTCTTAACAGTGGCTAAGGAAATTGCAGTTGGGGGGATTCCACACTTATCTCATGTAAGTTTAAAAGGACTAGGTAGATCCATTAATTGGCTTAACCTTCTGTCCTTAACATGTCAGTGGGCCCCATATGGAGACAAAAAGCACTCAGTAAGGCTTTCTTTTATTCTTCTATTCAAGATTCTAATATCAGTCTAGCTTCAGACAGAGAAAACTGTCTAGTGAATACTTAAGCCTCAAAAAGGATGCTTTGTGCGCTCACCAGGTCTCCTTTTTCTGCATGGGAAACCATCTTTAGGACTTGAGCTCTAGTTTTCTCTCCATGGGTCTGAAGACAAGCCCCAGGAAATCTTATGAACCATGCACTGAAGATTTTATTAATTTCATTGCTTGATAAGTGGGAAGGGTTTGACCACACTAATTTAAAAAGGAATACTTTATCTATTATTGCAATATAGTTGGGTTAACTATAAACTAGGAAATGGGAGAGATGAGTACAGGATGGCAGTTTAAATTATGAGACTATTTTTCACTTAAACTGTGCTTAAAACATAAAACATGGAAAGAAAACTTATATTCAAGGTTTTGTGACCATTTATCTCAGGAAAACCCCAGAAATTATGGTATTTAGAGTGGACCCCAAGGAAGAAAGATATAACATTTATGATTCTGTCCTTGGATTCCCACCTGTCCCTCAGGGGAATATGATTCATTACCATCAGTTTAATGAAACTTCAGATGCACTCCCAGAAAGCTATGAAGCAATTGCTGTACATGGCCTTTACCAATTTGGATCTGAAGGAGGGTCAAAAGATAAAGCCAGAATTATAACTGTTGCAACATGCAATGTTTAAACTCATCTAAATGATATAAAGGAGAACCCAATTATAAGCAAAGACAAGAGGACTGAATACTGAGCATGTGACTTCATCAAGCCACTGTCTGGGCCTAGCTCTGAGTGTGAGAGCTACACATATAGAAGAAGATGCGTAAGTAACTTTAGGACAGAAACTAGAAGTCTTGACACCTCATTAGGTCAGAGAAATTATTGAGACTCAAAGTTTATTTGTGGTGAATGGGGAAGAGCTTGTCAAGTATTATGCCATGCTCTTAGATATATCTGAGGCTGTTTTAAAAACTTGGACTACTCCATGCTGCCTCTCTGACTCTTACAGGCACAACCAATCTTGTTACCAAGTAATTACCAAGACCTATAGAGGAAAGCAAGACATCAGTGACATGTCTCTTCAAGTTCCTGAGGAGATGTGGTTTATTAAGGGAAGCATTTTGCCTGAGAAAGACTTTAAAAGCCAAGTTATAGGGTGGTCAGTTCACAACATGTCACTGTAGCAATCTTTTCCCAGGGACCTCTGCTTATAAAGATAGAACTGATAGCTTTTACTCAGGCATTGATAATAGGAAAAGAATGCTCACTTTGGCAACACATATACTAAAATTGGAATGATAATAGGAAAAGACAAGAAACCAAGTTCCTATACAAATGTCAAATATGCCTTTTTGATGCCACGTGCCCATGCAGAATTATGGAAAGAAGAAGCTTTCTGACTAATAAGCACTACAAACCTTAGTCTATGTTCCCAACCAGGTTTTGTCATTTATTGCAAGAGATTTCATAAAGACATATGTAAAATCTCCTTGGGAAATAAAATGGCTGATAGGGAGACAACAAGGGCAGTTCTTAAGCACCTGAAGAATCTCACCTCATTCCCAGTTTCTGTGGAACCATTATTGTTCTTCCATAAAGATATTGTGATATGCTAAAAATCCTGTGGGGGAAACACTTTCTGGAATTTTCACAGGAATATGAAGAATATTTCTGAGAACTTCTGGAATAACTGAGGCTCTTCTGTAGAAAGCAAAGTTTCAGTACTAGTATGGGTGAAAATAAGTACAGAGCACTATGTGGGTAATCTTCCAAAGAATATGGATCTCATACTGTAGATAATTTGTCTAATGATACTCTTTGGCATATTTTGTCCTCCAATAGATGCATAAATATCTGACCAGTTCCTCAAATTTGGTGGGTTCTACATCTCTAATACAATAACAAAGTTGCTTTGCTTCTTTCAATAGTCACTAACTTTAGCCTATTGTCTTCTGACCGGTCAATCAGCCTCTACATCACAGGGTATTTGGAAAATACATAATCCCCAGTAGGTAACACTGATAGCCCCTTCCTTTCAGAAGAAAATATAGAACACAGAGGCTTCAATTCTCTCAGCATTCAATAAAGTGTTATGGGTAGATATGTCTCTCAGGGGGAAATGAGATGAATTACATAGTGGCAATGATGGTTGGGGAAGTAGGTGTTATGGATTGAAAGCTGGTGGTCAAATTAATGCCAGCTGGATTACATTCAGCAGGGTTCTGAGTATAGATGTTCTACCTGAGGAAAGTTGCCAGCATCAAAGGAGATGTGGAGAAGGAGAAATTATTCAAGTTAGTTGCATTAAGATATTGAGGTGTTGTGGGTTTTCGTATGAGTTGCTGTTTGAGCTGATGGTTCTCCTGGAGAAGTTCTGGTCTTCACATTGAGCATTGCTTCCTGGCTCCAGAGGGGAAGACGTGTTCTGCTTGGTCTCCCGGAAGAACTTGTCACGCTGGCTTCCTGACATATACTCAACTGTGCTTGTCGTCAGAGGAGCTCAGGGCCTCTGTGTCACTGAAGATGGCTGTGGTGCTTTTCAGGACAGCCCTGGAGTTGTGAGTGTGACTTCTTGGCTCCAGCGTAGAACACTCAACCTACCAGCACAGCTCCTTCACCCTGCTGGCATAGACTTTCTGGCTTCCACTGCTGACCTTTGGGCCTTCCCAGCACAGGTCAGTAAAAGACACTGGCATGAGTCCTTCTTGTGGGCTCTATGCTTCCATTTGGACTCGTGGGAGGCATTGTTGTGAGCACTGGGTCTTTATCTGGATCCATGTGGGACATTGCTGTGGGATTCAGGGCCTTGGCTGAATATTCTATGTCTTTAGTGATGTGGATAGATTTCCTACATTTTCTTGTATTAAGCTTTGGTGACATCATAAAAATAATATTATAAACTCCCTGTCCTAATTGTAATTGTTCTCTGTACAACCCATAACTACAACAGTAGGTGCTACCTGTTGATTTCAAAATCACAATACACAATCACAGAACACATCCCAAAACCTTGCACATGGACTGCGCATGAGAAGTTGAGCAAGTTTTCAACAAGATAGCATGGATATGATTTCAGCCTGAGGAGTGCCAGATACAAAAGTGAAAGTCTGCATTGTGTTTTTGCCACTGTCTTCAATCTTGCATCGAAGCTCAACTTCATACTGTAGGGTATATGTCTTTTCCTACTTTTATGTCACTCAAACTTACTGTGCAGAATCTAGTTTTTTTGTTTGTTTGTTCATGTTATTTAACTTTAATAAAACTTTGCTACTATTTGTAATTTCATGGAGCAATTCTTTGCTCAGAATGGAAAGAACCTGGAAACCATCTCCAGAAAATGACTCCAGCACCTCAAAACTCAGTAACATTTGCAAGTAAATTTAACTCTGTTTGTTTAAACTTGAGAATAATAGCACATTAACCAAGTATAGATACTGACACAATCATTATAGCCATCCTAGTTACTGAATTATTCTTTAGACATTTAATACCTAGTCACAAAGAGGCCAAACATGTTCACTGGAAGAAAGATAGCCTCTTTTAATAAGTGATGCTGGAAAAATTGGCTTTTCACATGTCAAAGGATAAAACTGCAACTGTGTCTATCACCTTGCACTAAGCTAAAGTCAAAATGAATTATAAATTCTAAACATTAGAACAGAAACACTAAATCTGCTGAAAGGTAAAGTGGGTAGAAATCTTGAAAACATCAGGGTAGGCAGAGTTCATAAACAAAACCAAACTGCATGGCAAATACTTCAGCAATCAACATCTGGGATCTCATCTTGAAATGTTTTTGCATGTCAAAGAAAACACCAACAAAGTGAAAAGAAAACTCATGAATTAGGAAAAAATTAGCCTACTGCCCTTCAGCCAAAGGACTTCTATCTAGAACATATAAAAAACAATGAATTCACCAAAATTTTAAGACTCATTGCAAAAATAAGGATCCTAAATGAACACATACTTATCAGATCAGGCAATACAAATGACAAAAATATATGAAAAAATGTTCAGTGTCATTGATTATTTGAGAAATGCAAATTAAAACAATACTGAGATACTGCCTCACTCCAGAAAGTATAGATATTTTCTAGAAATCAACCAATAACAAATGCTGGTGGGACTATGGGAGAAAAGGAAACATTCTGCACTGTTGGTTGGAGTATAGACTGGTGCAATCACTATGGAAATCAGTGTGGAGATTCCTCAAAAAAGTAGGATGAGAGGTCCCATTAGACAGCTAATTTGAGAAAGAACCCAAATTATCATTATTTGCAGATGACATTATCCTCTTCATAGAAGACCCAAGGAATTACATTGAAAACTTTTAAAGATAATCAGAATAAAATATCAACCACAAAGCAGTGGCATTTATTCATACAAATAATGAACTTAATGAGAAAGAAATTAGGAAAACAATACCACTCACAATAGCATGAATAAAAGTGTAATTAACATTAATGAAGAAATTGAAAACGAAAACTACAGTGTTCTGAAAAAAATTAAAAATGACATTAGAAAACTGAAATGTTTCCACTGTTTCTGGATAGGCATAACAAAAGTTAGGTTTTTGTTTGGTTTTGTTTTGTTTGGTTTGGCATTGGGATTGAACTCATGACTTACACCACTGAACTAAATCCCTGGCCCTCAGCATAAAAAATGTTGTAAAATGGCCATATTCTCAAAACTTACATATAGACTCAATGCAGTCCCAGTCAAATACCAACAATATTCCTCACACAACAAAAGAAAATAATCTTCAAATTCATATAGAGGCAGAATAAAGCAGAATAGATAAAGGAGTCCTTCAAAAAAAAAGAGCAAAGAAGATATCACCAAAACATCTGACTTCATGTTATACTGCAAATCAACAGAGATTTAAAAAAATGTATGGTATTGCCACAGAATCTGACATATGTGTCAATGGAACAGTAGAGATGATACAGAAGTATCCCTAAACACATTTAGTTATTTGATCTTTGACAATAGGAACAAAAATATATTGGAAGCCAAGCATGGTGGCACACTCTTGTAATCCCAGCACTTGGGAGATTGAGGCAGAAGAATCATTGCAATTTCAAGACCTACCTGGGCTACAAAGTGACTCCAGGGCCAGCCTCAACCTCAAAGCAAGACTCTGTCTCAAAAATACACAAAAATTGTGCTGAGAAAATTGTCTATCTATACGCAGGAAATTAAATCTGGATTCATGTCTTTCACTATGCACTAAAAAATAACAATGAATCAAAGATCTTAATATTAAAACAGAAACATTGAATCTATGAGAAGACAAAATAGGTAAAATGTATGAATTCCCAGGTCTAGGCAAAGACTTTCTAAACAAACTCCAGTTGCATAAGGAACAAATGGAAGAATCAATAAGTGGAATTATATCATAATAAACTACTTCTTCACAGAAAACGGATTAACTAATAGAATGAAAAAAGAATGTAACCAAAAGAAAAAATCCTTGCCAGGTATTACTCAAACAGAGGACTAATATCTAAAACATACAAAAAAATTAAACCACTCTTTACCCAATCAAGAAATGGGCCAGTGGAATGATTAGCCACTTCTCAGAAGAATTACAAATTGACAATAAACTTGAAAAATATTTCAACATGTCTGGCCATTACAGAAATGCAAATTCAAACAGTGCTACTGTTTCATCTTACTCCAGAAAGAATGAAAGTCATCAAAAAAATCAAATAATAAATGTTGACTTGGCTTCTGTGAAAAAAGAACCCTCCTATCTTGTTGATGGGGATGTAAATATGTGTAACCATTATGGAAATCAGTAGGAAAATTTTTCCAACTAAATTTTACAAATTCCATTGTACTCAGTTATTCCCCTTCTAGATATCTTCCCAAAAAAGGTAAAGATATCACATTTTAATGATACTGATGTATACCAATATTTATATGGTCACACTATTCATAATAGCTAAATCTTAGCAACAGCCTATATGTCCCTAAACAGACAAGTGGATAAAGAAAATGTGGTATCTATATATAATGAAATATTACTCAGCTATAAAGGATATATTTAAGACATTTGTAGGAAAATATATGAGCCTGCACAATATAAAGTTAAAATAACTCAAACATACAAGATTATGTATAATCTCTAATTTGAGTAAGACAAATTACATATAACAAGCAAAATAAAGGACTGATTAAATTAAACATGTAGATACACAATTTTTCAAATGTGAAGGAGTCCAGGAGACTGGGGAGAAGGAGAGGCAGGAGAAGTTGAAATAAAAAAATTTAGGATGTGTTGTGTAAATTTACCAGGCACCTACAGTGAATGCAAGCATTCTATATCATAAAAAGAACTACAAATAATACTGGCAACAATGATAAAGTGGGAAAGGAAATTTAGAACAAAGGGTAGGAGGTGGGTGGCTAGTGTGAAGGGATTAAAGAAGACATGTTATGTGCAACCACCTACTCTTTAAAATTAATGTAAGCTTTGTGTACTGCAAACACGTAGTAAAAAATTAAAAATTTTAAAAAGTATTCAACATGATTTTGAAATATAAAAATGTATTAGGATTTTTTTAACTAATATAGTGTGTTTTAGACAACATTTTTTTGCACTGGAGCATAATGCATATTATGCTGTAAGTAGATTGCTATTTATGTCTGTTACATCTATTTTTTTCTAAAGATATCATTAGTTAAAAGTGTCCTGATTTTTTTCTCAGTGATCTGTTCATTGTTGAAAATATAATAGAGAAATCAACTCAAGGCTATAATATTTCATTTTATTTCTCCCTTTAAACCCATTTTTTGTGCATTTATCTGCTTCAGCATTGCATCCAAATATACTTATGATTATTATTTCCTCTTGACTATTTGCTTTTTTTGCCATTATGTTATGATCACTTTTATATCATTTCACAGTATATGACTTCAGGTCTATTTTAGCTTATACAAGTGTAGCTACTCCTGCTCTTTGTTGTTTTCCAACTACAAAGAATATACTTTTACAACCCCTGTATTTTTAGTCTATGCCTTCTCTGAAAAGGAATCCAAGTCTCTTTTTGACAGAATGATATATAGTTGAGTATTCGTGTTTATACAGAGTCACACTATGTCTTTTGATTGAATAATTTAATCTAATTTTATACTAGGCAATTTTTGATATTTAAGAGTTTACTATGGATAGTTCATTATTTTTTTGATATATTCTTTGTTCATTTATTCTTTTCTTGCTGTCTTATTTGAGATTAAGTGGTTATCTTTATTGTTGTGTCTTAATTGTTTTGTAACCTTTTATTTTTTCTATAGCTTTTTCTTTGATTACCATGGGGCTTATGCAAAATATCTTACAGTTGTAGCAGTGTATTTTAAGCTAATAACAACTATAATCACATACAAACCCTCAATTCATTTACTATATACTTCAGCTGCAAATGTGTCAAAATTACATATATTTTTATATTGTGTAACCTTTATTCAGATATCACAGCTATTATTATTTTTTATATTTTGTCTTTTAAACTTCACATAAAAATATGATTATAGTATCAGAGCATTTTGAAATTGACTGTTTCCTTAGATTTGTCAGTATTATGCTTTTATATTATGCTTTTAGTGATATCAAATATCATCCTTTTTGCTAAGCTTGAATACCTCTAACATTTTTTATAAGGCAGTTTTGATGTTTTTGAATTATCTTAACATTTTTTCATCTTGGAAAGCATTTATAATATTTTCCCCTCATTTTTAAAGGGCCAGTTTTCAGGGGGGTATTCTTGTTTGGAAATTTCTCAAGTACTTCAAAAATCTTCCCACTGTCCACTTCCCTGGAAGAACTCTGCTGAGAAATCCATTACTAGTCTCATTTCAACTCCTTAAATGTTATTGACATCTACACCTTTGATGATTTATGACTCCTCTTTGTCCTTTGAGTTTTGATAGGTAGATTATACTATGTTTGATGCAGTCTTGTTTGAATTGAATGTGATTGAATAACATTTGACTCCTTTGTACCTAACTATAACTTTTTCCAAATTTAAAAAGTTTTGCATTACTATGTCTTTAAATGAA
This sequence comes from Hydrochoerus hydrochaeris, assembly GCA_004027455.1. NCBI lineage: Eukaryota > Metazoa > Chordata > Mammalia > Rodentia > Hydrochaeridae > Hydrochoerus > Hydrochoerus hydrochaeris. Next base: position 511,943 of record PVLA01000116.1, read on the forward strand.
CTTTGTACTCTGTGTTTCTCTCCTTTCCTTTATGAAATCTTGCAATTTAAAAATTGTTTTGATACTTTCCCAAGAAACTCCACAAACACCCTTTATTTCTTCTCATTCTTTATACTTTTCTTTTTCTGTTTCCATAGATTTTCAAATAACCTGTCTTTTAGTTCACAAACTCTAACTTCTGTTTGTTTTACACTGTTGTTGATATAATATATTTATTTTTCATTTCATTTTATCATTTACCCTCACCTACACTCACAAGTCCAGTGGGGCTACATTTAGTGTAAGGAAATAATTAAGGTTCAATAAGATCAAAGAGATAGGGTATTGAGTTGATAGAATTAGTTTTTATAAGGAAGGACAACAAAAAGCTCAATCCTGTAATACTCCTTGCTTTCTTCTAATGGAACAGAATAATACAAACTGGATAATTTATAAATAAAATTTGATTTTTCACAATGCTAAAGGCAAATATGTGCAAGAACATGTTGATGCCACCTGAAGGAGGGTATTTCTGTTTTGTCTTCCAGTGACAGAAGGACGAAGAAGCATAGGAGAGCATGAGGGAGAAAGAGAGAAAGAGAGAGAGAGAGAGTGAGAAGAGAGTAGATGAACTCATTTCTTGATAGGGAAAAAACACTTGTGATAATTGACCTTCTTCCACAGTAATCAAGACAGTGCCATCCTTACACATTTTTCTCTTATTAGGAATTAGTGTTACAATGCCTGTCAAATTTCAACATGATATTTGAAGGGAAGAAGCTACAGCATCTCCAAATTCTTCCATGTGTTAATACTCTGAGGAAGTCCAAGGGAGGACATTGTATTACAGTGACAATCTGCAGGCTAGGAAAAGTGCTTATACTAACAACTAAAATCTCTGGTGCCTGGATTATGAATATGTAGCCTTCAAAACTATGAGAAAATAAGGAAAATAAATACTTTATTGCTTGAACAACTCATTTGGTAGAACTTTTTGTTAACAGCATCATAAGTAGATTAGTATATCAACTTATTCAGTTTCTTCTGTGTGACCTCCAGTTTGTTTGTGTCTCATTTATGTGGGTTCTATTACTAGTCTTGTGTTGTGGATCAGGTCAAGAGACAAGACATCCTGATTGCACATTTTTGTAAATAAATATTTTTGACATTTTATTGTTGCTTAGTTCATGTAAGTTTTCCTGACACATCTCCACATATCTATCTTAAATGGCCACCACATTTCCCTTCTGCAGTCCTTAGGGCACTGATTTCAAAGATAGCTATGTTATTCACTGCTCTGTTATATCCCTATCATAGTAATTTATTTAAGAAATATCTGCTTCAATATTTTTGAAATATATATCATCATTATTTGCCAAACAGTACTCTGGGCACTAGAGATAGAGCCCTGAATAAGAAAGACTTTTTTAAAGGACTGTTGGGTTTATATTCTAGTGGAATATAACTTTTCAATATCTATGATAATGAAAAGTTGTTTTCTTGCCTCCTGGCAAGGGACAAACTAACACTTGGCTCAACATAGTCTCAAACAGAACATTGCAGTGCTCTTATGTCAGAGCCCACTCTAAAAAGAATACAACCCAGAGTTATGGGAGACAAAATTTTCTCTGCCCACAAATGACTTTGAATTTTCAGCTAGGCTGCAAAGCAAGGGACAGGAACCAGAGTTCTGCAATAGTCACAAAAACTATGTAGAGCTTAATGTTTCGGGAAACCATTCCAATAAAAGGAGCATGTGCCTTGTAGGAGTTTCTCATAAAAGGATCCAAGTCTTCTGGGATGGAAGCTCTAAAGCAAACTGTTGCTATTATTATCATTAATAAAAATTATAGTAAATTAATTGGGGTGAGACACTCCTGGCCAACTCTAGTGTTTATAGAACATCTTGACCTATTTTCCAAATGTTTGGGGTTCAATGTAAGCCAATCTCTGTTTTAGCCACAGTATTTTACTCTGTATTTGCAAATGGGGAGCAATGCATATGTAATATTGAAAAATGCAACACACATGTTGTTGAATTAATTTGCTTTTAAACAATGGAGACTAGTTTATAAGAATATTTGGCTCTAAGAATACTTTGAAATTTTTAAGTAAGGTTTCTAAATATCTTTCCCTTTTATACACAAGATCTCTCCTCAGTTGGGGACCAGTACTGTGGTAATGTGAGTGGAAATGAGAAATATTGCTATATTTTGAAGTTTAACTCTGAAACAAATCAGCATCTCTCCTTTCTGATAAACTTTAAGGGGCCTAGCTATTTTTAATGTGCATTTGAATCTGATAACTAAAATAGCATGGTATAGAACTAATCTGGTAACTAGTGTGAGAAATTATAGAACTTCAGAGAGTTCCAAGAACATAATAAAAGTTTATTGCCATCGTAGAATCCAGGACAATGCTTAGTTTTTACTTTAGCATGTAATAATTTGCTACACTGCATTCCTCCTTTTTGCTGTTCTGCTTTGTGAAGAGCAGGAACTTCCAATACAAGGGCTCAAAATCATGTCATGAAGTTTGTTTCCACATAATCTCTAGATTTAAATCTTCTAATGATTCTTCCTCCAAAATTTGATCCTTTTCTGAATGCCTCTCTTGAATGGACAAATGAATCAAGTAAGCAACATTCTTCATCAAAAGGAACAAAGGCTTATGTACCTTTCACCTTTAGCTTTCTTGTCAGTGTTACAGATGCACCAGACATTTTTCCACCTTTAAAAAACATAAGAGCCCTTAACATATACATTTTTGGGGCTTTTAATGAATACCTTATGCTACCCTACTCCCTTCTATTTTGATAAAAATTTGCTAATATACTGTGGACTCTACACATATTTAGATTCCCATTTAATAGTATTTTCTATCTTATTACCTCATGCTAATATAGATTTATTTCAAATACCATTCTTTGTTCCCATGAAGCTGATGTGCTTATACTTCCTTTACTATGACTGTCTTTATATTGCTACTTAAGTTTCACTCTGTATCTAATCACTTACTGCCAGTATTCCAGACTAGACTATAAGGCTGGTGAGAGTTGAGAATTTTTTTGGATGTCTATTGCAGAGTCTGAAATACTGTAGGTGTTCAGTAGATATATTTCAAGTGACCTTGAATCTTTGCTATATTTTTGAAGCAAAGAGATTAAGTAAAAAGTTTACATCTGTATCTCATATATATCATGCTAGCATGCTAATTTAGTGCTAAAAGATAGTGATAGACATGTCAAATTGGCAGCCCTACCTCAACAGTAATGCTAAAAATTCAGGAATCTTATTCATCGGCTTTGCTCTAATTTGATAGTCACATAACAAATGAGGGAATTCATATTTTAATTTTTCCAGCATTATTGAGATGTAAAAAACTAAAAAAAATTATATAAGGTATGATAAGATATCTGAGTATTGAAGTATTTACCACAGTCAAATTAATTAACAGACTCATCGTCATTATTATTTAACATTTATATCTATGTGGAGCCAGGTGTGAGGACACAAAATATCTCTTCATAAATTACAAACTAAAATATTGGTATGTTATCAAAATCATCAAGTTATATATATAGTCCCTAGAAATTACATAGCATAAACATGAAAGTACCATTGACCAGTATCATTCAATTTCCCCAGTCCTCAACCATCAAATACTACCGTTTTACTCTTTGATTCCAATTGTAACACATTTTCAAAAGATTCTTCATATGAAATCATGCTGTAAATTTTTGTCTTATTTTTTCTTTTGTTTATTTCTCCTGTTTAATCCATGTTTTCACAAACTGCCATATTTCTTTTGAATAATATGTTTTGTTTACTCATACATTAATAGACACAGGTATTTTTTCTGTACCTTGGACATTGTAAACAATGCTGCAACAAACATGGGCATACCAATTCCTCATCAAGTTAATTATTTAATTTCTTGTGATTATGACTCAATGTGGGATTGCTGGATTATATGGTAGTTTTATTTTTATTTTTTTTTCTGAAACTCCATACTGCTTTCCACAATGACTTTTCCAATTTATGTACCCATAAACAGTATGCAAGTGCTTCCTTTTCTCAATATCTTCAACAGTACTTACTTTTCATGTCTTTTTGATAATAATCATCATAGTATGTATGAGGTGAGATTTCCTTGTGATTTAATTCTTGTCTACCTATTGTTGACTGATGTTAAAATTTGTTTTTAAATATAGTTGGTAAAATATCTTTTACCTAAGCAGAAAACTGTTTATTTATATCTGTTAATTGTGTTGTGTTTTGTATTTTCCTTTCTTTCTACCTTTCTCTCTTGATGTTTTCCTTTGAAATGTATTGATTTTTGATAGCATTATGTTTTGATTTATTTCTTATTGGTTATGGAATATATGATTAGACATTTTTTTCTTTGTGATCAACTTGAAGCTTGAATACAAATCTTATAATTATTATATTACTTTTAAGCTGAAAATGACTTAAATTCATTCACATAGAGAAACTATAACTTTACTACTCTCCAGCTTATTTTATGCTTTTGAGGCAACACTTTATACCTTTTCATAATGTGTATTCATAGCTACCTTTATTTATAGCATTTTCTTTTAATCTTTATGTAGAAATTAAAGTTAATTTGCATAACCCTATTAAAGTATGCATAGGTTTTCTGTATTTTTACTAGTTTTTTGTCTTTTTATGGAAGAAAAAGTAAAACAATATTTCATAACAAAATAATAGGAGAATAACAATAGTTATTGCACTGAGTATTATTATCTTTAGGGTAGTTACTCAGAGTAGAAGAAATGTGCATAGAGATTCTACAAACAATATCAGAATAAACCTTTCTTTTCAGTGACCTAAGAGAAACTATTATTAACCAATGTTGCATTTTGCATTTGTTATACAATTCCATTCATTTTTTTCCCTTTTCCCCATCCTAATTCCTTTTGTCTTTTGAACAATTTCTTCCCATATCACAATATGTACTGTACATTTTGGACCATATTTATTCTTTTAGTTTCTCACACCATGGAGACAATATGATATTTATACACCAGATTTTGTCTTATTTCACTTATTAATTTATTCTTTAGTTGCATCCATTTACCTATAAAAGTCTTAAGTTTATCCTTCTTTATGAATGAGTAGTATTATTTCATTGTATAAAATAAAACACAACTTTGTTATTCATTTCTTGTTTGATGGGCATTTGGGTTGTTTCCAAGATTTTGCTATTATAAATTGTGCTGCTATAATCATAGGTGCACATACATCGCTGTGATATGATGTCTTTAACACTTCTGGGAAGATATCCAAAAGGGGAATACCTGAGTTGAATGGGACATCTAATACTAATTTTCTGAGGAGTCTCCATACTGGTGTCCACACCAGTGTTTCACCAGTCTACACTCAAACCAATAGTGGAAAAGTGTTCCTTTTTTAGTAATATCTCTGACAACATTTCTCATTGGTTGATTTCTTGATAGTAACCATTCTTTCTAGAGTGAGATGTATCTTAGTGTCAATTTAATTTGTGTCTCTCAAATGACCAATGATATTGAACATTTTTTCATCCATTTATTTACCATTTGATTTTCTTTATATGAGAAGTATGTATTCATTCCTGGTGCTCATTTTTGGATTGGGTCTTTGAATTTGGGAGGCCTGATTTTTTCAATACTTTATATGGTCTAGGTAAAAGTTCTTCATCTGAGAGAAAACTGGCTAAAATTTTTCCCAACTTTGTGGAGTTGTCTGTTCACTCTGTTGATGAGTACTTTTGATGTTAAAAGCTTTTTATATGATGAGATACTAGTTATTGATTCTGTGAAGTATTACCCATGTAGTCTGGGCTTTGTTCATGACCTCTATGCCTATATAATTTCTACCTACTTTCTGTTCCAGTAGATAGAGTAATTCTGTTTTAATATTTAGATCTTTGATCCATTTTTATTTTAGTTTAGTGCATGGTGATAGACATAAGTCTAGTTTTAGTCTTAGGCATGTGGAAAGCCAGTTTTTCCAGCACTATTTATTAAAATGGCTATCTTTCTTCCAGTGATCACATTTGGCCTCTTTTCAAAGATGAGGTGTCTGAGTGTGTTTCCAGTTGTGTTTGCAAGTTTTAGTCTGTTCAATCCTCAGTTCTTCTCTGTCTGTCTCTCTCTCTCATTCTCTCTCTCTCTCTCTCTCTCTCTCTCTCTCTCTCTCTCACCATTACCAGTCTGATTTTATCACAGTAGTCTTATAGTATAATTAAGTTAGGGATTGTGATTCTCCCTGACTTTCCTTTGTTTACAGGATTTTTTTTACTATTCTAGGTCTCTTTGGTTTCCAAATGAATTTTGGAAATGTTTTCTCTAGTTCTGTTAGGTATGCTAATGGTATTTGAGGAGAATTGCATTAAATATGTACAACAATTTTTGGAGTAAGGTGGTTTTCACTATTACTACATCTACAGAGGCAATCATGTAATTTTTATTCTTTGTCTTTTTATAATTGTATAATATGTTTCTTTGAATTACATTTGCTGATCCCACCTTGCATTCTTGGTATATAGGTATATAAGTTAGACAGAAGTTAATATAGTCAGAGGAAGACTGGGCTCCCAAGGACGTCAGTGAGAACTACAGATATATGAATAGTGGCTGGAGGCACATTTGAAAAAAGCAAGGTCTCAAGATAAAGTCACATTGGCCAGACTTGTCTACTTCCCTAAGAGATAAGCAGAACCTCAGACTATATTTTAATTAGTACCACTCAGTCCATAAGTCCAGATACCCAAGTAGATGACAAGAGTATTCATAGCAGTTGCTTCCCCAAAATGCCTTTCTTCTTTCCATGTACCCTCTCTATGTGACCTGATTTCCTCTTGGATTGATATTAGCTAAGGGGCTATACTTGTAATACTGTACGTTGATTATAGTTTGACCTGTGTTGTACTCACATTGTGACTTTGTTTTATAAACCATCCCCAACAAAGAGCCTCAGTGGCAAAACATTCCTACTCCTTTTATATCTCAGGAGCTATCTTTCAATAAACCTTCCCTACTGTTAACCTTCTTTGTTCTTTGGAACTCATTAGTCAATTTCAGAAGACATGAACTTGGCATGCCTGATATCTAGTTATATTTCTCTTATATCACTGAGATGAAATCAACCTGCTCATTTTATTAATCATGTTTTCCATCTCTGCAACAAAATAGTAACTGACTCCTACAACTTAAAAAAGGAGTTTATTTGGTTCACTGTTTCTAGGAGATTCAGTCCAAAATTGGATGACTCCAAAGTAGAAAATGAATTGTGGAAGGAGCTGGTGAAGGACAAATGCTGACCTCATGGCAGCCAGGAATCACAGAGAGAGGAAGAACTGGGGACAAGAATACATTGTTCTAGGTCACTTGCAGAATGACTACCCTTCAACTAGACTCCACCTTTTAAAAACACATTTAGCTACAGACTTCTTCAGTGGGTTAATCTACAAATGAGTACAAGGACTCCTATGACCCAATTGGCTTCAAAAACATGAGACTTGATGTACATTTTATATCAGAACCATAACCATCACAGTGTATAATCTTTATAATGATTTTTTGTATTCTGTTTGCAAGTATCTTTTCGAGGATTTTCGCATCTATGTTCATCAAGGATATTGACTTATAGTTTTCTTTCCCTTCTTTCTTTTGAGCCATTATTCATTTTGTTATCATTGTACTCCTTGTTTCATAGAAATATTTTGGGAGGATTATTTTCCTTTGTATTTCATGGAAAAGTCTGAGGACTACTAGTCCTACTCCAAGTTTTAATGGCAGAAAAATGTTGTACTTAAAGAGTGACCTTAATTCAAAGGAAGAAACCCAGAGGAGCTGCTCAGTGCAACAAAAAGAATGCTGAAAGTTTTTTGACAAGAAAGCATTAAGTAAATTAGGAAATAAGCATTCTAGCAATTCTTATGTAACTTTCAAAAAAGAGTAAAGCAAATTTATATCCTCTCAAATTTATGTGCAGGTATGACAAAAGCTTACAATTTATATAATTTAGTTAATAAACTATGTCACAGAAAAATGAATAAAATGATTCATAGTATAGATTAGATTTATATATAAGTATCATAAATAAATGTATGTACAAAATGCATCAAATGTTGCAAAAACACCCTTGACCAATTTAACTCCATTCATCTCAAGATGCAGTAGTGAACTGAGATGGCAATTACAAAGGAAGTATGGATGGGGAATTAGAATTTCATTCATATTAATCACAGATCCCCTGATAATTCATTTTGACTTAAAAAAATTACTACCTTATTCCTAGATGCACTTTCTTTTACTTGTAAAATGAAAGGTTAAGCATGCTTCAATATAAACTTCTTTTCAAATCTATTATTCTTTCTCTGTCCTGAATTTTCTACTTCATGAACTTGTGTAAGTGAATATGTAGGCAAAATTTAGAATTTAACTTTTATATCTCTTAAATTTCTTTATTTCTTAATTTTGTATCATTTGGGCCTAGTATTTGAGATCGTTTTAAAATCATGATTATATCTTTTATGGCTTTAGCTTTGAATTATCTGTACAATATATATGCATTTCTTCTTTAAATTCCTTTCTTTACTATTTAAAATCATTAAACAAAATATGGCTTAGTCAATCTTTCCACACTGAGCAGAAATAGCACTCCGTACTTCTTTTGAACAGCCCAATTCTCTAAAAGCTCATCCAAATGTACTCTCATTTTGTATTTATTTCAACACTGTACCCAATGAAAATATCATAGAAGATTTTGGCAGGTGTATGATTGAAATCAAGATGACAAATTCCTTGATATATGAAATATATTTCTAAATCAGATAATTAAGAAAAATAACAACATGAATTACAACAGGATATTTTAAAATGATGTGGCAAAGGATATTAAGTCAAATCCTCTAGCTACCTTTGAATAACTTCAGTTGCTTTCAAACTCCATAACTTTTGGAAGCATTCCCTTTGTCATAATACGACTTTTATAAGTCATAATAGCAAATGCTCCAACTGTTAAGGAATGATTTTTGACTTGCCTTCCTTTCATATGGGCAACTCTATATAAAGTGCTCTAGTAACTTCAGGAATTTAAAGGAAAATTTTAAAAATGATCTATAAAAAACATTGTATGGAAGTTGAAAATTATCAATTTCTTATAAAAATACAATCAATAATACAAATCTAGAAATAATTATTTTATTGGTTCTACTAAAAATTTTAACAATGTTCTATTCTTATGGTCTCAGCAACACCAATAAAAACAGTAATAAATATAAATTGTAGAAACATTGTATCAAATAATCAGCAAAAGCACGTCAATTATCCATTATATGAAACATGGTACATATTTTTTTCTGATATTGCTCATCTGACTATCATGTTCAGAGCAGTGTATGTGCCAAAATAGTGGTGGCTTACTAAGTAAACACATACAAACTAACTTCAAACCAAACAAAGACAAAATGTCACATTCTTAAATAGTGACACATTTAAAAGAAGTTTAAATATGAAGTTCAGACATGCCAGAGGGTTTATTTCAATGTTTATATGAAAAATGTGTTAACTACACATTTTAAATTAATGTATAACTGTTGTGCAAGACTCCAAATTTAGTGCAATGCAAATTTATACATTTTTGTATAAATTCTATTATTATTATAGTTGTTTAAAACTCTATTAGTCAGCTTTCTCATCACTAAAACCAAATTTTCCACACACACATTTTAAAAGAAAAAGCTCATTATTTCACAAGATTACATGGTCAGAAGTCTACAAGGCAAAAACTTCACCATAGATAGACATGACAGAGCAAAGCTTGTTATAGCATGGTGGCTAGCAAGCAGAGCAGGGAGACAATAACATGAAAAAGGGGCAAGGAACCATAAGTAGTATCCCAAACTATGCCTCTATATTCTACCCACATACCAACTGCATGCTTTACTAATTTTCTAGGCATTTCTTAATCCAATGAGATTGACTAATTAGAATACTCACAATCTCTCTGTTGTTAACACCAAAATAAATCCTCTTAAGCCATACTTAACCTCCAAATAATTAACAAATTCAACATTTCATCTAACATGATAAAACTGTCCTACCACTCAAAATGCAATAATTTCTTCTTCAAAGTTTCAGTATTTTTCAAAAGCCTGAGTATCTTCTGCTTCTCAAGGCAAACCTCAGTACAAACCAAAAGCAAGTCACGCAATCTTTTTGTACAATACAACAGAGAGAACATTCCCATTCCAAAAGGGGAAGGATAGCAAGATAGATATATTTCAAATCAAAGCAAGGCAAAAACTCAGTAAGCCAAACATTAAGTTCTACAATTCCATATCTACCCAGGCAACATGGTAGTGAGACGTGTGTTTCCAGAATGCTTAGTCAACTCTGAAATTATGATATGGATGGTTGTAGGTCATATAGCCTCTATCTTGGGTGGGGCCCACTTTTGGATTCAGATTTCCTTGACAAACATTGCATTTTCCTCACATCTCTGACTTCCTGAGATACCTACTGCACAGCTCACTCACAATCTTCTCAGAAGCTCCTTACTGGGTCTTTTAGGTGGAAGCTTTCCTAACCCCACAACTTTAGCAATGCCAATAAAACCAGAATAATGTACATTTCAAGGTAGACTGACAGTTTGAATAGTAACTATTTCCCTTGGACCATGGCCACAGCACGATGTGCCAGAATGGCTGGTAAAAAATGAAATGAATCTCAGGGAACCAGTTCCTTAGGAGACCTTTTTGATTTGTCATTCCGGTGACCTTTTTCTCAGAGGAAAGTTTTACACTGTACATCATGAACATGTAATGAGTTGACACTTGCTAGTTCCTGAGACAGCCTCAGGTCATCTTCCTTTACAAAGGAATTTACAAAGGAATTCCTTTCTTTGTAGTGGTTCTAATCTCCTTAGTAACCATATATCTTTTTCCTCAATACACATGGGTTCTTCCAAGTCTAAATTTAAGTTTGGAAAATTTTTCTGTTCTGTTTTTTTGACCATGATTGTCTTTTTAAATTTGGCTAAAAGCAGCCAGTAATACCCATGCAAAAGTTTGAATGATGGGCTTTTGTAAAATTTCCTCAATCAAGTTAATTAGTGAACCACTCTTAATCTCTATCTCTTATGGTTTGAGGACATTGGTAAAATGTATGCAAGATTTTTTTTGCCAATATGTAACACACATTTCTTGCATTGCAAATGTCAATGGAGCTCTTTTCATTAACAGAAACATCCTAAGCTTTTACTATTCACAATTCTATCAGTATTCTGTTATTCTAAGTATTGAGTAAAATCACTCATCAAGCTTTGCTTAATGTATTCCAAAGCTTCTCTCTCCGACATATTCAAACTTTTCCAAACTCCTCCAGCTAACTAGTTCCAGAGGCTTCCAACCACATTTCTCTGCTCCCTGTAACCATTTTCTTTACTAGTTAACTTTTCTGTTGCTCAGGCACAATACCTGCCATCCACAACATAATTCAAAAAAGGTCTAATTTAGCAGACAGTTTCAAGAGATTCAGCATGTGGTTTGTTGTCCCCAAGGCACAAGCCTCGTGGTGGAACATAGCAAAGTTGCTTAGTTCATGACACCTGGTAAACAGAGCAAGGGTTAAAAATGAGCAAAGGATCATATGTAGTAACTCAAGTCTATGCATCCCTGACCCATGCAGACATAGTCAGATTTGCTAATCTTCTAGCTGTTTATTAATGCAATGAAGTTGTCACACAAAGATTAATGGTTCCAGACATCATTAAGACATACTTTTTTTTGTACCAGCAATCAAACTCACTACTGCGTGCTTGCAAGGCAGGCACTTATGCCACTGAGCTAAATCCCCGGCCCCAATTTTTTCTTTTTCTTTTTTTTTTTCCTGTACCTGGGATCAAACTCAGGACTGCATGCTTGAAGGCAGGTACTTATGCCGCTGAGCTAAATCCTCAGCCCCAAGACATACTTTTAATATGAAACTAAAGTCAAATATCTGTGGATTTTCTGAATAGTTGCTTATAAACTTAAAAAGGAAGCAGTGATTACAGAAATTGTCTCACTTCCCTTAAATGAGTGCTTCTCAAATTCTGATTAATAATCTATTCAGAAGGCATGAAATTAATTTAATAAGTACATTGGTACCAACAGTGTGCATGTTTTATATATATATATATAATTTTATATGAAAATATTAAATCTATAATTTGTTATATGAAAATATTATATATATAATGTTACATGGAAATACTATATATATATTTTGTTATATAGAAATATTATATATATAATTTTTTATATGGAAATATTATATATATATATGCATGTTTCATTTATACCCATCTATCTATCTATGTCATATATATTAGATTATATAACAATGACTTTATTAAAAAAATGTTTGGGTACTGGGAATGTAGAATAGTGATTAAATCTTTGCCTAGAATGTGTAGCATTTCTGGATTTGAGTCTCAGTGCTGTCAAAAATTTTTGAAAACTGTTGGCTTGGATTGTACATACATGCATACAAACATACACACAAACACACACATGCACACACAAGCAAGTACACACACTCACACACATGTGCACACAATAGTGATATGTATATTCTTACTGTGCATATCAACCAAAATAAATTGAAAACATTTACCTGAGATTTTCCCTTTTTTATATGTAGAAAAACTTGCAAAAATCCTCGTTGGTTTCTTGATCCTATTCCTTCTGTGTTTCATCTATTAGCCATCTTATTTTGAACCCTTTTAACCAAAACACTTTTCATCTTTTTTGCTTGATGAGTGACTGAGTTCTTTATCCTTGGGTTTCTGTCCACAATCAACCCTACACATAACATAGTGATATAAGGGAATGAGACTTCCGACATACTATGTCTGCTAGTTCGTGTTCTCTAAAACCGAAGAATTAATTTTAGGAACAACGGAGGTGAAGAATAGAACATATTTATTGAGAGAAAGCTTATGTCTGAAGAAAGACAGAAGGGAGTCCCTAGCAGGTTGCCCAAAACTCTTTTCCAGGGCACACCTCTTGTTGTGGGCCAGATCTCTGGAAAGAAGGCAAAACAAATGCAACCACATCCTTAACTGTAATCCTTAGAGATTAAGACTGGATTACCTTGAGAAGCCAAGAGTTGCCATCCCAACCCCCTATAGGAAGAGTCACTGATCCATAAAGAATGCTCACTTGCTACATGACACACTTACCCATTTATTCCTGATTTGGTCAATTTTACCTAAACAATTAACCTTATTGATTGACCATAGCTCTGTCCCACCTCATGCCCATCTACCTCAAAAGTTCCCAGTTTTCCCCAATTTTACACCCAACATGCCTCATGGTTTTACTCTATAAAAATCCCTACAAAAGTCAGAGTTCCTGGTAACCCACTCAGTTTCCTTCTGTCTCTCTCTCAGACAGAACCTTTCTTTATCTCAATAAATATTTCTGCTCTTAACCCCCATTGTTCCTAAATTTCATTCTTCGATTTTAGAGAACACGAACTTGTTCTGGACATGTAGCAGTTTAGGAGTTTTGTTCCCCTATATCAATATAACTTTTTTTTCTGGAAAAGATCTGGTGGGTCCCAGTAAGAGGAAAAGGAATATAGCATATTTGTTATCTGTGTGATTCCTTGGGGTTTTGCCAAATTTTAGGCAACAACAAATTTTAATGAATGCATATATAATCAAAGTTTCTATGCAAAGCCTGCATAATCAAAGCATTAGCATTAGAGCTGACAGGTAAATTTAGAAACTGTTTCTAAGAAACAGACATTGTAACACATTGACATGTAGGTCCTTTTATTGATGGAGTCTGACATTTTGTCATCAACCATTCCAGTTTTAGTTATAATTATTTCTAAATTTTTGATATCATATGAGCACCTGATTTATACATTATTTTGAGAAATAAAAGCTCTCTTAAGTTTTATATATGGACAACCATATGTACTGTATTTGTAAAATCCAGTCTCAGCATTGTTTTGATTTTTTGGCAACTTGCATATATATTACCGCATTTAGTAACCAAAAGTGCGAGTGAAGAGAAAGTTATCCCAATTTCAGTTTAAGCAACATATTATTTCTTTGACTGTATTGAGGTACAATGACTGGAATGCCAGAGTTGTGAAGGATGAAGAGACATGAGCCAATGTTCAGCAATTACCTGGTTTTTACCTCTTGTCTTCATTACTCAGGGCTCCTTCATGAAAATGACAGACAGAAATGACATTCTGGCCAGAGGGAGGAGATGAGTGCTCTAAGGCATTTCAACCCTGCTGGCCAGCTGATAGGATGGGTCTAAATTCTGGGGTATTGGCTTCAGAGGGCAGTCTGACTTCCAGAGGTCACATTACAGTTAGGACATGTCTTGGGGGCTTCATAGGGTAGTCCCCCTTAAGGTGGCCTGGCTTTTATCAGTGATAGCAGGCAGGTGTTACGGCCAAACTCTTTTTGGAGCCCTAAGAATCAGACATAAGATCTGTTTTTTTAAGGGCACAAAAAAGGCAGCCATTTTTTGGTCTCTTTGTTTTCTTTTTGCTTTCTCTCAGTCTTGATTATGTATAAGAATCAAGTGAATAATATGGAGCAAAGGCTATCTTTTGTAGCTTTTTCTAATATCTGGAGTTTACTGGGCAATAAACATGTTTTTAAGCAAAATCTGTCCTTCTATTGAATCAGGGTCCATGAACATATGTTTTATTAGTGCCTCAAATAAAAGATCTAAGAATTCAGAGTGGTTTTCCTCTTTCTCTTGAAAAATAGCTGACAATTTAAAATAACTAGAAAGCTTTGTTTTTGTTATTTTTAGATCTTCAAGAATATACAATTGAAAATGTCTCCTGTTCCAATCTCCTGCTTTGTTGTCAAGCCAGTTAGGGTCTTGGGTGGGATCTGCTTGTGTACTGGTAGTTCCCCTGGCTGCCTATCTTCTGGCAGTCTGAAATTAAGAATATGATATTCATTTCCAAGTGAAATAGCAGCTTGTAATGCTATTTGTCTCTCACTAGGAGTCAATGTCTAATTTAAGAGTAACATTACATCTTTCCAGCCTAGCTACTAGATCTGACTAAGTTCCCTAAGGATATCAATGTATTAATCAGGGTCACCTGAAAATTTTCTGAGGTCTAACTTAATTTGTTTTATGTCCCTAAGAGAAAAAGGCACACGAATTCCAGAAGTCCCAATTTGTTATTATTTCCTTTAAAGGATATTGTTCTTGAGCTTGCATAAAGTCAGATAAGCATGGGTAGAGGTCTGGATACCAGCTGGTTTAGAAGCCTCATTCTTTATTCTGGAAGGGCAAGTAGGGGAAACATCAGGTTCAGTAATGGTGGATGTAGATTAGACTAAGCTATTTTGTCCTCAGGTTCTAAAGGTTGGAAGGAGCAATGTCAGGCTCCAGGGTAGTAAATGTCTTAAGGGTTTGAGGTGATGAGTTTTCATATGACTCACATTTACATTTAGAATATAAATAAGGAGTATTCCTCAATGCAAATAAAATCCAAATATAAGACAATTCTGACCATTTTCTCTATTTTTTACAGTATTCCTCTAGTTTGAAAATAGCATCAAAATTAATACCTTCCTCTTCATAACATTTTAGCTCTAGAGAGTAGGTAGGCCATGCACACGTGCAGAGAAATATCAAAGAGCTCATTTTCAACATGAAAATGTTGAACATCTTCCAGTACTTAGTAATACTTTCCAAAGCAGTAAGTGGTTTTGCCATTGAGGTTCCCATGTCTGTAATGTAAAAAGCAACATGTAATGCTATGAAACATTTTTGTACCAGGAATTGAGTTTAGGAACTTTTGCTGAGCTCTGTCTTTACCCTTCTAATGCAAGAGACTTTGAGCTACTTATCCAAAAAGGAGATAATTTGGGCATCTCTTTTTTATTTCTATTTGATAAATACGTCAAAGTGTCCCTTTGGTTGACTCTGCTCTAGGGCAAGTGAATGCTATCTGGAGAATAGAAGATAAATTTGACCAGTCTATCCATCCTTGACTGGTGTGCAATTTTATCTTACCAAGTAGCTCATGAACTTTGTTTCCATGACATTTATAAATTACTGTAACAAGAATGTTTAAAGAAGGAAGCATAACTTTGTAATAGACTACTACTTTTATTCATTGTAAGAGGGCATATGCAATAAAGTGAGTTGGTAGTTAGAGGATTTCTCTGCCTTTACTGTGAAGGCGATCACCTCTGGAGATAGATAAGGCAACAAATAACTTGGGGAATTCCAGCCCTGGGTCTAGGGCAAAAATCCTCCAAGACAATCGAGTCACCCTTCTAATCACCTAGGTAATCCTTGCTAGCAGCAGGACATGCCTATGATTTACTTAAATTTCTGTATCTTTGAAGTTCACAGGTTAAACTTATTAATTATCATCTAACAATAAAATTTTAAATGTTAGTAAAACCACATCAGCCTTCTAGGCACACATAAAAGAAAAGGGCTGTCTATTTACTCTTAACTAACATATGTAAGGCACAAAATGTAAATCATTCTCCTGAACTACTGTGTATTATAAACAATTGTTGCAAACTGCCTCAGTTTAATCTCTGAAGGAAGGGGTAGTCTAAGTGATCTAATAATCCACTGTAAGGTTTAGCAAGAGTACCTAGTCTACTAGCAGAGAAATAAGGATGATAGATAAGTGGAAATTTTCAGCAGTCATGAGCCAGTGTCCACTGAGGAATCTTTGGGAGTCAAACAGAGTCATGTTGGCCAGGAACCCTTAGTTGTTCTCAGTTTTTATTGGCTCAGATAACTACAGGTCAATCTCTAGAAAGAAATCCAGCTATCTGTTTTGTCAACATTCCACTGATTCCATTGGCCACTGGCTTCAATGGGGATTCACCAATCAGATGCTGGGGAAAATGTCCTTTGCTTTTAACAGTGGAAGCTGGCAGAGTAATCACCATATGTCAAAGTTCTATAAGGGATAGTTAAAAGTGTGATCAATATCATTACCAGTGTTCTGTAAATTTACATTAAATGTTTTTAAATCCACAACTTGAAAATTTGAAGAGCCTCCTTAATCAAAATGTGTTTAGGTCCCATAAATGTGCTATTTTTGGAAATAGCTCTTTGTAGTGTCACCCAGGAGGCAGTTCTTTCCACTGTGTCTCAGGTTCAATCTCTGGAGGAGACTGTCATCCAGAACACTAAGCTAGGATATGGCTTTTATGTGTGTTCTCCTGAGCAGGCAAAATTGTGATGTCTTATCTGACCCAGAGATGGGTTATGTGTCCCTCATCTAAGATGACTTCCCTGCATTTGGCTTTATCAAATACTCATTTTCTATGATCTTATTTTAGGAGTAAAATATTGGGATAATCTAGAGTTCTTTCTGATTTCACATGCCTCTTTAAGAAAAGTACAAAATGAGTAGAAGTGTTGCAAGCAGCTGAGTGTTAGAGTATTGTGGCACAATACAGAAGTAAAAGTACAAAATGAATAGGTTTATTACATTGAGGACATGGGAAGGAGCACAAAACCCATGGCAACTGGGCTGTGTACTTTGACCAGATACAGAGAGGCAGAGTGTCATATGACCTCTGATTGAAGTGGCACATGGGGTAGATATTGATGATGTGTGAGGAACCAATTGGAATTCTCTGTGCATGCAGGAAGGAGAGTTGCAAGTAGGGCTGAATAGAAGCAGGAAGTTCCTGCTTTGGTCTTCCACCATGTTAGACCACTGCCATACCTGTACAGTAATTTATACTAGGGTAAGAACCTTTCATTCTCATCTTTGTGTTGTTAGGAAAAGGGAGAAGTCTCTCTCTTACTATTTCCTGCTGAAAGGAAGCATGTATTGGCATTTAGAAAGCTTGACAGTTGATGCCCATGTAGAAGCTGGTACAAGGTGTTTTAGCCAGGACAACTTTATCATTGGTGAATTCTCACATCCTAGGTTGTTTAACCAGTTTTAACATCATTTTGAACATCTTGCAACCTAGGTAGAATCATTATTTTTAAATCTATAACCCAAATAAACCTTGATTAAATGATTAGGAAGTGTAAAAGAAGAGGAAAAAGATTGTTGAGTTCAAATAAAAAAGAACAGCTGTTTACAGAGCAGACAAATGAACAAATATGGACAGACAATCTTTACAATATCAATAGACTGAACAAGCAGACAACAGATATATAGCCTGACAAACATCTTACAAAATCAAAGTGCACTGAAATATATTTGGCCAATTTGAATTGTAATAAATAGACTAGTATGAACCTTTTTGTAGAGTAATTAATAGAGATTTCTTGAAATAATAATAGCAGGAAAAGAACCTAATTTATGGTTACTCTGAGATATGTCAGCGAAGAGAAAAAAGAACACGAACTAATCCCTCAGAACCAGCCTGTTTCTGAAGTGGGAATAGGGACTGAGCCTGAGAAGACTGGAGTGGGAGGTATAGATTGCCACTGAGTAGCCAACTGCCCAGCAGGCACTGGTGGGCAATTATCAGGTGATCAACCAACATGTGACAGTAAAGCAAAAGATGGTGATTGATTACCACAACTAGATGGCTGCTGCTGGTCCCATGATGAGGGACTGCAAGATGATGGCACATTGTCATGTAGCAGAGGACCATAAGATGGTGGCTATCCTCCATGTGAGCTGCAGCGAAATGGCTTCTGAGAACCATGTAGCCTGCTAGGTGACTGAAATGCACAAAACCACAGATAGTGAGCCAGCATGGAAAATAGAGATGCAGGAGTAGGGGACAAAGTAGATGGAATAGATGGCTCAGGTGGAGAAGAATTGAGAAAACTGAGACTGGGGAGAGAAACTAAGGGAAGGATTAGAGGTCAATGGGTGTGAAGAAGGGGGAAAGGATGAAGCATGGGATAGAGAAACCTCTGGCAAAGCAAGCTGCAGGCTTTGTTCTTGGAGATACATGGGAGGAGCCACAAAGACAGGAGATGCATCATCTAAGGGGTCTTGTGGGGAGGGAGGGAACAGTTCCTGGTGGAGCAGAGAGAGCCACAAGTATTTGGCCCATCATACAAGACAGAGTGAGAGAAGGACACATCTTCAAAGGGAAAAAGGCCTAAAAATGAAGGGTTTCTTTGAACTTGACACCACTGTGACGAAAGTATAAATAAAATATCTGCTTTTTGGTTTTTATAGCCTCTAGAAGGCCAAAAGCATCAAGGTTATAAAGCAGGCACCCCAAAGGTGTGTTTTTCAGGGGACAGGAAATGGTACCCATAACTGAATTATAAGTGAGCTGGGAGAATAACTTTGCCTCAGGATGTAAGGCTCTTCTCCAAGGAACATGGAAGTTATCCTGGATCACACCTATCAAAACAAGTCATGA
The DNA here is from genome assembly GCA_004027455.1 of Hydrochoerus hydrochaeris. Classification (NCBI taxonomy): domain Eukaryota; kingdom Metazoa; phylum Chordata; class Mammalia; order Rodentia; family Hydrochaeridae; genus Hydrochoerus; species Hydrochoerus hydrochaeris. Next base: position 531,292 of record PVLA01000116.1, read on the forward strand.
CCTGTATTGATAGAGTGACACAGAAGGTCCCAACACCCATTTTCCTCAGCCATCACCAGAGAATATGGGGCAAGGTCCCACAGAACAAAAATAACAGTTTTGCCTCAGGCTGTACAGTCTAAGGAGTGTGAAAACTGGTATCTGTGTCCAGGAACAGCAAGGGATAGTTTTCTGATGCAAGCTTTTAAATTTTAGGAATGGAAACAGAAACACCTAGATGGCAGCTCACCCGTGATAAGTGAGGAAGATCACTGTTGCATGTGGATCAGCAGTGGCAAGTAAACAGTCCCAGAAAAAAAAGGGGGTTTATAGGCAGGGTAGCTCGAACTGGGAATGACTCCCAGGAGCTAACACACTCTGAGTCACATCGCCATAATGTTCGAGTATTCTGGATCAATAGAGAAGTAAAAGTACAAAATGAATAGGTTTATTACATTGAGGACATGGGAAGGAGCACAAAACCCATGGCAGCTGGGCCGTCTCCTTTTACCAGATACAGAGATACAGAGGGTTATATGACCTCTGATTGAAGTGGCACATGGGGTGGATATTGATGGCATGTGAGGAACCAATTGGAATTCTCTGTGCATGCAAACAGGAAGCAGAGTTGCAATTGTGGCTGAAGAAGAAGCAGGAAGTTCCTACTTTGGGCTTCTGCCATGTTAGACCACCACCATAACTGTACAGTAATTTATATTAGGGCAAGAACATTTCACTGAGTTACTTAGAACTACTATAAGCAGTGAGGCAGGGTTGGGTCTTCGAAGGAGCCAATGCAGAAGCCCAGATAACTTGCAACTATGGGGAAGACAGACATCTCCTGCTGTGGGCCAGGCCTCAGGACAAAAGATCAAGCAAATTCATTCACATTTTAAGGACTGATATTCTTAATAGTTCCCTATAACCCTGAGGAAGTCAAGAGTCACTATTCCAACCCCCTATGGGAAGAGTCACTACTTCCTAAGAATGTCCACTTTCTACATGACTTGCTTCCCCATTTGTCTCCAATTTAATAAATTTTATGTAAACTAATAATCTTATTGTCTAATCACAGTTCTGCCCCACCTTATGGCCATCTGCCTTGTGAGTACCCAGTTCTCCCCACCTTGAAACTATCTTGTCCTGAGATTTTACTCTGTAAAAGTCCCTGGAAAAGCCAGAGTCTTTGGCAAACTGGATGGGACCCCTTCTGTCTCTCTCAGACAGAAGCTTTCTTTCAATAAATGTATTCTAATTGTAACCTCTTTCATTCCTAAAATTCATTCTTCAGTTTTAGAAAACATGAACTCGTATGAAAAATAGTAGGTCAGGAATTTCATTTCCCTATATCAGAAGTAAAGTCAAAGAAAGGAAACTGAAGCATAACTGACTTGACATTTCCTCTAGAGTGTAGAGGAAGATCAGAGATTGTAGAACGGCCACACTAACTCCATTTTGTCCCAGCCACATCCAGTCAACAATATTATGGGAAAAAAGTACAGGCTTTGAAACATAGTCCCCACCCCAAGGTAAAAACATGAGGTCCTGTAAGATCAAGAAGCAAACAAATTATATAATCTGAGCGTGCACAATTTGAGTTTCTTTGTTCTTTATTTCAAAATAAGCTACTTGCTTAGGCTGGCTAGACAGCTGCCATTTTGCTAACCCTTAGTGTGTGCAACCCTTTATTTTCCTTTTGCTTGCAGAACATCAACATCTGGCACCCGAACATGGACTCAACAGCAAAGACAACTTCTGTGGAGGGTGACTTGCCTTTGCTGTGTTCCTTGGGTGGCATACCACCCCCTACACATCAACTTCATTTTCTTTGGAAAATCCCTGGATAAGTCATGGCGCATTCTGTGTCTGAAGTGCAGCAGAAACATAAGGCAGAACTGCTTTTTCTCCTTAAAAAGGCAGGCCATGTGCTCCCTGAGTGTAATTTAGTACAACTTTTATGAAAAATTCATGATTATTGTCCTTGGTATCCTGAGGGAGGAACGCTCATTATGGAGGATTGGGAAAAGACAGGCAAACTGCTACATGTGGAGCCTCAAGCCACTATGTCTGTCCTGCACATCTGGCATCTCTGCCAGGATGCTGCTGCAACCTTTGGCCAGTGAACAGATGGAACACCGCATGGCTGACTTCCAGGTCCTCCCAACTGTGCCACTTCTGCTGTCTCTTCCTTAATTGAGCAAGACTCTATTTTCCTTTGACCACTCAACAGTTAGCTCCTTTATTCAGTGCTTTCTGGGGTCACACAGATCCTGCTGATGTGATCTCTGACTCTCCTTCTCTATGAAAGGCCCTTCAGAGCATTGCTCATATACTCACCACGGTGGATCGAGTGCCAAAGGACTGCCCTGTCTCTTTACTCATTCTTCATTCAGACCCAAATCCCACTGGGATGCTTTTTGCCTTCCAGAGCAGCAAGATATCTATTATTGAATGTTTACATTTACCACAGTCACCTGGTAGTACTTTATTTCCCATTATCTATTTCTGCTCTTATCTCTTGAGGGCATACTCCTGCACTTACACTCCTTGGAATTGATCTCACTGATGTCATTTTAACACTTACAAAACTGACTTCTCCTTTCTGCTGTCCTTTACTATTTCTTTTCAAGTTGCTCTGGCTGATTATACTTGTTCAATTTCTTTCAAAATGCCCCCAGACCCAAATTGGCAGGAGCTGACACCCCTGCTAACCTGGGGACAAGGGGATGCTTCTGTGTTATCTCCAACATGACTTGTGTGGATTCCTGCTCAGTGCATTTGCCCTACACAGAATGAGTTGGCAACACAGGCTGTACAACTCAATTTCACAGTTTTGACTCTCCCTGAATCAAGTTCAGCCACCTCAGAAGACACCCAGGATGACAACTGCTCAACCAGTGACCTAGGATGATAAAAAGGCACCAATCCAGTCTGCACAAGACTTGCTCTGCACATCTGAAGAGGAACCCACTACTGAAAAGTTTCTTGTGGTGCTATTTACCAAATTGACAATGAATTTAATGCTTGTTTGTATTCTATTGCTATGTGTTTTGCAACCCACTGTGGGGACCTTAGAGTCCCACAACCTCCAGGAAAGATTGGAATACAATATTTGGATTTAACTGGCAAAAATAGCTACTGTCTCTAATTTCTGTCTTGCTCAAAAGAGAGAAATAAAATACATTCTTGGGTCCTGTCTGATTCTGGTATGCAAGGATCCTGCCTTTCTAAGTAATTACACCATTTTCTTCAGTATTCCAAACAAAATTATAACATATGCTGGCTATCCAAATTGGGGCACTCCCACCCTTTAAAAACCTGATAATGATGTTAAAATGTTCACTCCATATGTAGCAAATTCAAATGCCTCATGTGCTCGTATTGAAAATTGTACTACTCAATCTCTTTGCCTTCCTAATACTTGGAATTGTTCTAGTTATGAGCCAGTAGTGTATGAACATGGACATATTCTTTTCCCTGATGGATGGTTTTTCTCATGTGATGAGTATACCTTCAATTATATCCCTGCAAACTTATCTTGTAACAGAAAATGCTGCCATAGCCACCTTACTGTATTGTTGCCTTCTCCTGAATGTACACTTTCTTGCACTAAACAGTCTACAACTAGTCTCACTTACCTATGTGGGACTTTTCTGCTAGCCCATTAACCAAAACAGAAATTTATGCTTTAGGTACTTCTTTGGTTGGTGTGCCTGCCCTGGCAGCCAGGGCCAACCGCAATGTTAATGCACTAGCTTGTCTCATGGCAAAACAAATTAATTATATTTCTACAGCTTTGGCATTATTAAACAAAGAACAAAGTGAGCACTCACTAGTGATTTCAGATAATCATGCTGCAATTGATAATCTACTTCTATTTCATCATCATGGATGTAACAAAATTGCTCAAATGTGCTGTTTTAATTTTCTGATGAAAGTAAATCCATCAATGGGAAATATCATGATTTACAAGAATTTACCAAACAGATACATGTGTCCCATGGGCTCAGTACTGGATTATGGAATTTCCTTACAGGATGGTTACCAGATATCAGTTGACTAAAACAAATATTTCTTTATGGTAATACTGTCCTTATCTGCTAAATTGGTATGGCATGCATCCCATTGCTATTCAAAATGTTCATTCCTAAAATGTTGGCTTCTAACATGGTAAGAAAGCCTAAACTAAAAATAGAAGGAGGAGAAGTAGAGAGGCCACACTGACTCCATTTTGTCCCAGACACATCCAGTCAACAATGTTATAGGAAAAAGTGCAGGCTTTGAAATATCACCGCCACCCTAAGGTAAAAACATGAGTCCTGTAAGGTCAAGAAGCAAACAAGTTATATAATCAGAGCATGCACAATTTGAGTTTCTTTTTTCTTTATCTCAATAAAAGCTACTTGCTTAGGCTGGTCAGACAACAGCCATTTTGCTGACCCTTAGTGTGTCTGATCCTTTATTTTCCCTTTGTTTGCAGAATCCCAACAAGAGATAGCCCGTCTCAGTGAAACATCTCCTCCAAGTCTTGAAACTGTCCATCAATTGAGCACCACTTAAACAGTAGAAGTAATCTTAGTTTTACTGTAGGAATGTATATTTTATAAGTCTGAGATAGATTTCATTTGAGAAGATCCATTTTCTAGAAGTTTATATTAATGTTTTCTAGAGGAATTCTAATATTATTCTCTCTAGTGCTATTGTCTAAACAAAGTCAAGCAAGAGGTACCAGTAAATTTAGCAACCAATTTAAATGCAACATATACAAGAATAAAATAATAAAAATGTTCTATTAAAGAAATATCATAACTTTATAATTTTCTCATGTTTTAATGTAGATTAACAATTATTTTAACAAAAATATATGAAACAAACAATCATAGACAATGGATAAAAATGGATCAAAATTTAAAGCATAAAAATTTGTTACCTAAGAGAGTCCCAATCCATAGTTTATGAAACAAAAACAAACTCTTATCTCCCTCCAATAATCTCAGTAGGAGACCTCCAAATGCTATAGGGGAACAAAACTCTCAACCAACTACATGTTCAATATGAGTTTGTGTTCTCTAAAATTAAAGAATGAATTTTGGGAATAATGGAATTTGAGAGCAGAATATAGTTTTTGAGAGAAAGAAAGTTTCTGTCTGAGAGAGAGAGAGACAGAAGTGGTCCTGAGTGGTTTGCCCTCATTTTTTTATATTGACATTTACATTTCTTCCCTGTTTTACTGATATAACCATGATACTTATATTTCATATAATACATGTCAATATTGAAAGGGCTGTGGGAAGCTCAAAGCTAAGAGATACTTGAAAATCTATTTTTCTAACTGTTCACTGAGAGTGATTCAGTCCCAAAATATCTAGCAAAGGCATCTCATGGGTGTATTTCAAATGCAGAAATCTCAAATACCTTATAACAGAATCTTAGGGATAGGTTTAGGTGTATGTATCCACACTGTTGCCTGGGTAGGGCCTAATTTAATGTTCCATCTAAACAGGCACTGTTGATTTTCCTATTTCTTGAAAGAAGTCTAATGTCATTATTTTTGTTAGTATGCATTTCTTTTCTTCTGGCATTGCCTAGTTGAGTAGTAGTGTTTCCCACCTTTCAGATTTATAAAACTAAGAATAGAACTTTTCCCACCAGACAGAAGCAGGACTAAGTGACAACACTTAGTCTCTTAGTCTCATTGCTGGGACAGAATGCCCAATACTCTCAACTCAGGGGAAGAGAGGTTTATTTTGGTTCATACTCCAGAAGTCTCATTCCATGGTTGGAAGGATTAAACACAGAAGAGCATGGTGGAAGGGCCTATGAGGAAACCTACTCACATCATGTTGGTCAAGAAACAGAGAGACAAAAGAAAAGCCAGGAAAGGAGATATATCCTTTCAGTAACTTATTACGTGACTCTTCTGAATTGAATCTCAATAAGACCAAATCTTAACAGTAAATCACATGTTTCAGACCCATGATTCACTAACCTTTCAAAAGTCCCACTTATCAGTCCATGAGTGTAACACTAGCATAAGACCACAGGGAGATAACTATTATGATGACCAATCCTCACACACATGACTTTGTTCATGCCTCTTTAAAATGGCAGGTAACCTCTATTGCTGTGCATCTTGAAGTTTAAAAGTATTGTCTCCATAATCCTCAGAGTATAGACACAAGTATTGTATTTATAGCTCAGAATTTTAAGTGCTCTTAGCCTGAATTTCTACATTTGAAAACAGAGTACTGACTTCACAGATAATGTGAAAATTAAAACAATAAAATGGAAATTGGCAGTCATAGAAGAGAGGCTTAATGAATGATTGTGGTTTTTATTATTCCCATGCTCTCTTTGGCCACAAATGGATTTCAGCTATTATTTTATGACCTATGCTCAGTAGATTATTCTAAGGTACAAAGGACTCTTCATTGAGTTCTCTGAAGCTTAAATGGTTTCAAAAAATTTTTACCCGTTCTCAGATAGTAACACAAACTGATACTCAAATTAGTCTGAATATAAATATAAAGATATGAGCAGGGTTTGATCACCAAAATCTTTTTGCATTTCTTGTTTTATAAGCCTTCCAAAGCAACAAAAATATAAGACGCACTTGAAAAATATGGTTGGAGTTGGTATCAGATGAGTTGGTGATGCATTTTGAAGTCTTTTGCAAATATGTTCATGGCACCTAATGTGTCTTTGTCTAGAGTAGCTGGATGTGACAGAGATGCTGGAGGATTAGGGAATGACAATGTATTGGACAATGGATACCTCTATAGAGAAGCAGTACCCTACCAAGAGTGAGAGGAGAGATTGTTCAGAGAGGGCATGGAGTGCATTTGCTTGTAGTTGGGACAGGAGGGATGGAGAATAAGGTCAAGGAAAATGTGCCAGACTGTTGAGAAATGTGGAAACTTATGCAGTAGGATTATAAGAACCATTTTAGTTTAGCCATAAGAACCTAAGCACCCAGAAGATCCCAGAGCAACAACGTTCAAATCCAACAATTGAACTTCTGTGACTTTGGTTGGTGTATCATGTGTGAACATGGGACCCTTCCTCCAACACACAACCAGAATCATAACATTTAAGTGTGTGGTTAAAGTATTTGGGTATTATTGTTTCTTTCTTAAAGAATAGTTCTACTAGATTATAATGAAATGAAAAGAACACTGTATTACAGATTGTTATGGGAAGTTCCTGAGAGATTCCACAGGAAAGGGCACTTGGAATTGATTTCATGGTTTCAGGTCTAGAACCAGGAGGGCCCACTGATCTATAACTCCCTCACTTCTAGCCTGAGTATTAATTAGACAACCCTAAACATATTGTCTAAGTAAAGTCAGAATAATTTGGGGACAGTTGTTAGAAATTCACATTCTGAAATCCCATATCTGTAATTGAACCTGAGATGGAAGACCTGGGAATCTGTGATTCTTAATTATGATATGTCAACTTGATGTGAGTGAAAATCATCTAGCACATTAGTAAAGTTTTGGGTATGTCTATGGATTGTTGACATATAGGCCAGCAAACTTATGGGGACAAATTCACCTGAGATCTTAATGGCAATAAGAATAGGCTTGTAGCTTACATGGAATAAAAAAGGAAAAAAAATATTTATTTTGGTGGGCAAAACAGAATGATCTTTTTGGATCTTCACCATTGCCTTTGTGCATTGGTCTCCATTTTCTTTAGTCTTCTAGCACAGATTACTAAGCTTTTCAATGCAGACTCACATTGGTGATATTACAGTGAGCTTCGAGATAGATACTCAATCTAAAACTACCATTGTAGTCTCTGGCTGTTTAACATGCAGATGGCCATTTTTCTTTCTTCTGTTTCTGATTCCACAGAAGACAACTGTGACTTTTCTGCTTTCCCTACCTAATAAATCTTTTCTATCATTTTAAATATATTTTATATTGCTTGTATTACTCTAGCAAAATCTAATACAGATTTTGACACCAGTGAAGTATTTGAACTAAATTATGTGAGGAGTTTGGAAAGTTTTGAAGATCCCAGCTAGAAATGGCCTGGAATATTTTAAGTCAATCTTGATGAGAGATTCTAGTCAGAACTCAGAATAGTAGAATATGTAGACAGTACACATCAGGTTCAAAACACTTCACTTAGGAACAAGGACTCCACTGACATTGAAACAATCTAAGTGTGTTATGCCTCGGAAAAAATACATTGTTCATATTTTCTCATTACCTAATAATTTGTGGAAGACTGGAATTAAGGACAGGGACAGTGGGCAATTAATCTAGAAGAGAAAATTTCAAAACCATTACATGGAAACTTCTGGGAACATTAATGCAGATATATAGTGAAAAGCAGGAGAAACACCAGAGCACAATGATGTAAAACTTGGCTATAAAAGAGAAAGCATAAAAAATTGGTGCCCTCAAGAGTAAAGATACTAAAGTAATTACTATTAAGGGATTGTGCTTTGGTAGCCATGTACTGCTAAAAAGAATCCATGTACTTTAAATCAGGTCAATAGAAAATATATCTCAAAGTTATCTCAGCAATTAGCAAGATCCCACTCTTTCAATGCTCAGGGTTGTAAATTGGAAAGGCTTTGCTTTAAGAAGAGAATCCTAGTTTACCCAGCCTCAGAAAGGCTCCCTTATTAATTGATTTCCTAGGATTGTGTTCATAGTGCTTAGCTACTGAGGCACTAGGAGGCTATTGCAGCCATGATATAATGTGGCCTGGCTTATTGTCTAGCTGGCTCCATAGCTTGGCATCATCCATGTGGTAACAGTTTTACAGTCATATAAAAAGGATGATATGTGGAGTCATAAAGACTTCTACCCAGATTTCAGAATAAGGTATGCAAACCCAGGTAGTATGTCTCTGAGAGGGAAGTGCATAAAATTGTGAGAGTGAGACTAAAAGTGTAATGGAGACTCCAGTAAGTTATAAATGCTAGCAGTTTGGGCCATCTTCTGAAAGAAGTTACAAACAAAGAGCAAAGCTATACCAAGAGAGAGGCCAAGATGCATTTGACCAGCAATTCTATTGGATTGGAGCTTCCCAAATCCTTTGGAGATTACAGGTCACTACAGTTTGCCCTGGATGATGAACATTTATTTAACTATAATATTTAATGTTTGCTCTGGTAAGTTTTGGTCTTGATTTGATCTCATTTTTTTAGATATATCTGTTTTTCCCTTTTGGAATGAGGAATTATACCTTGTACCACTGTATATTGTCAGTGTTTATCTTTCTTATGATTTTTACAATGGCACATAGCTCAGCGCCTGTCTTGTATCCCAAAGGAGACTGGAGTTGAAATTTGAAGCAATGCTGAAACTATTAAGACTGGTGATTCTTAAAGATGGACTAAATACATTTTTCATTAGAAAAACATGTGTCTCTATGTGTTCAGGGTGAAATATTATGGATTAAATGTAAATATCTCCAAAATTCTCAAGTATATTAAAAGTTATTGGACCATGGTGGATCATCACGTTTATAGAATCATGAGTGGGTTCACTCACTGACAAATCCATAGCTGAATGTACTGTGAAGAGTTGAGGGCTGTTCAGAAGAGTTGAGTCTCTTTGGATCTGACCTTTGAGAGCATATGTCTCTCACTTCTCCCTCTGCTTCTTGGCTGCCATGGTATGAATAACTTCTTTATTAATGCTCTTACACCATACTCTTCTGACTTACAGCAAGTTGACTATGTACTCAAATTGTGAGCCAAAATACACCTTTAAATTATGTCAGATACTGTTTCACAGCAAAGAGAAAGTGACTAAGACAGACTCTCAATGTAGCTTTATTTTGTGATACTTATGTACTGGCACAGTCAAGTTTGAGAACTATGTTTTTATTTTTATATAGAAATCTCATTGCATTCCAAAATTAAGGTAGCATCCCGTATACAACTCTATTGTCAAATTTACTATGGCTTTTGACAATGTACTCTATCCAGAGATGTCTTTCATTAAAAATTTCTTTCTTAAAAAAATCTGAAATTTCTTCTAACTCTGAATAGTTACTTTAGTGTCTCAGATACTGTTTGCTCCTTCTAAACTGTGAGAGTTCTATAAAGGTCTGAAGAAAGAGATTCTGTTCTTCTGAATAGATTCCTGTTTAAACAATTCCATTTCTTTCATCTATCCCTTATATTACTGTGGCTTCAAGTCCCTTACCAGCCTTCTCACTATCTTTTGAAGTTGCACTTAACTGAGTCAATATCTGTATTAATATTTAGAACCTCAAACTTGACAATTGTGCTAAGTAGTGGTTTGTTCACCAGAGAGAAGTCTGGCATGCTACCTGACACAGACATACCTATTGTGGATTTTTCCTAGGCCTAAATTACATATGTTACTTTTCTCTTGTACTTCTGTAATCATCTCTGTGTTGTATAAGGGCTTAGTATTTTCCATTACATTTCATTTAATTTTGATATTCAAAAATAAGTGTAAGGTACTTAAAATGCATACTAAGTATGAAACTTAGCTTGATTTAATTAATAATTAAACAATAAATAACTCCTAACTATACAATTCATTTTCTAAATAACTTTACAAGTATCAATTTGAATAGAGCTCAACATAGAACCTTACTTCACTCTCACATACAGTTCTATAATTGAATTAGCTCCATTTGACAGAAAATCTTCAGCCACAAACTCAAATAACAGTCTACAATATGTCATAACTGTGAATAACATAATTTCATTATGATATTGGGCAATTGCTTGCTTGCACACTATCTGTCTAGTAATTATCAAATAACTAAGTAAAAAAATGAGTCAGTTTCTCGTTTACTTACATTGCTTGCATCCACTGCTGAAAAGAGAAAGAAAATTCTCCAGAATTGCAGTAAGTTTCCCATAGTATAAAACTACATTTTACCTTTTTTAAAAAATTCTTTTCTGTACAATTCCTTGAGTTGCTACACTTACATATATTCAAGAACCATCACTACAAACATGACACAGTGCATATTTAATGGTCCAAAGAATTTTCTTGCATTTCCCCTTTGCATTACACCCTCCACGAGTCCCAACCTTTAGTGTGATGATTAAACTGGATTATTTAATTGATTGACTCATGAACCACCTAGGGAATTAGTAAAGCACAGTGCTAAATGAGTCTAGCTTGGCCTTAGGTTTTACATCTCCTCCCTTGGCCTTTTCTCTGGAGCTATTTCCTATCTCTGTTTCCTGGCTACCATGAACAAAAAAGCAACTTTCTTCTTTCAAGTCATTTGAGCATTTTTTTCCTGTTTTAAAACCAAACAACCATTGACTGAACTCTCTGAAACCATGAGTCAAAATATTACTCTCCACTTTTAAGACGTAGGTGTCAGGTATTTTGCCCAATCAATGGAAAAACTGAATAATTCTCTGGAAAGATTTACTGTATTAGTATCATTTTGCTTTTACTAAAGTATCATTTAAATGCAAACATGTTATGTGCCATTTTTTGCCTCTGACCTCTTTCACATAGCATAATATACTTGGAAATTCATTTACTTTGTTACACATATGATTACTTGATTCTTTTCCATTGTATATATCAGTGTTTTAAACCATTCAGCTATGGCTGGAATGTTTCATTTTTTTAAACATTTTAGTAATTTTGAACAAGGCTTTTTTATACAACCATATGCAGATTCATTGTGTAACTATAATTTTATGCAGTTTTTTTTGTACCAGGGATCAAACTCATGACCTTGTGCTTGCCAGGTAGGTGCTTAAGAAACTGAGCTAAATCCCTGGCCCAATATATTTTTTTAATTATCCAGATCAAATAAATGGCAATTGGAATTTAAGTCACATGACAAGTGCAATTTTAACCATTTTGGGAGAGGGTTTCATAATGAGCTACATCCCCACTCTTTATAATTTTTTTTGAGACAGGGTCTGATTAAGTTGGCCAACCTACCTAGGAGCTTTGTATCCTCCTTCCTCAACCTTTGAGAATGCTGGAATAACAGGTATGCACCACCATTCCCAGCCTAAGAAAGTATGAAACTGTCTTCTAAGGTGGTTGTGCCATTTTACACATACTACTAAACTTATTTTTGTGAACTAATTTTGGGCTCCTTCCCCCCTACTGGCTAGTATTCAGAAGATTTATCTCTATATACTGCATAATAAATACCCAACAGCAGGCATAAAGCAGGTATTTGTTGGGTGCCATTTATAACAATGTGCTTTTCCTCCACCTTTCACACATACCTTTTAAAAATTTATTCTGCTAAATAGGTCCTTTGCAACTTGTAAAATAAAAGCGAAATGTTTTCATGCTTTCATTCAAAATCTTTCATAGGATGATGCTCACACTGCATTTTTAACTTCATCACCATATTATAGTATACATACCTGGAATATCTCCTCCATATCATTCTAATTTTATTGGGAATATTAGCAGCAATTTAATTATTTTATGTCAGTCTATGTACTAGATATACTGTGTTATATTATATTGCATTAGACTCCCCACTATAGTTTATTTCCATTCACATTTTAAAAGTAGGCACACAAGAGTTCAGGTACATTAAGTGATCTGACCAAATTCATTCAAATAGTGAGCTCTAGAAGCAGAAATATAAAGACAAAGATAGAGTCCGTAAATATTTACTATAGAATTGAAAGTTCTCAATGATCTTCTGTCAGGCTTTGTTGAAAAGTAATGTACTATAGAGACCGAAGGCATGGATGCTGTCTGTATGTAATCTTTCTGAGTTGAAATCTTCACTCTGCTACCAGCTAAGTGTGGGATCTTCAGAACTTTCTTAGCCTCATTTTCCAAACTGTCGAGTAGAGATGACCATGAAAATAATATGAGCCTATTTTATATGTTTAGTGTGAGCATTAAATGAGGTAATAAATGTTCAACTTGCCAATATTTCTGACTCATGACAAGTGATCCAAAAATATTAAGTATTAGTACAACTTCATATTATCGTCCTTATCATTTCTCACCAATATATATTCTGTATTCTTCATTGTCCTGACTACATTTATAAATCTGTGCTTTCCTCTGAAGAGAATATATGTGCTAACCCAAATCATTTTATTCTGGCTTAGGCTGAATATCTCCTCCTGTACATAAATGTATTGGATTCCTCCAGCTAGAAGCCATCCCTGCCTTCTCATTACTTCCAGAATAATTTGTTTATATTTCTGTCATTATAGTGTTTATTACTTGCTGCCTTTTATTCAGTTTGGAAGGGTCCTCTTTCTTCCTTGAATCCTATATTCAAGAATGTCAAATTATTTCCCTTTTCTGTTACTTACATTATTCAGCACGATATATGTCACAGGTCCTCAAATGCAGTAAATTGCTATTGAATTGCATACATATTTTTCTGGTTATACTCTATAGTGCCAATAGTTTGCATTTTCAGTAATGTTGAAAATAATATGTCTACTTAATTTCTTGACACAGATATAGACATTGATTCTGAGGGCATCAAATGTCCCTAAGAAATTAAGCAATTATATAGAGCTGGGGCTCTTCATATCCCCAGAATCCATGATAACTTTCAAGTTGGACTTGTTTTCATGTAGGCTGAGGCACATACATTTCTGAAACTAATTTCAAGTAAAGTTCAACTTTCTATATTTGTGAAGCATCAGGTAGGAGTTGCCCCTCCCCAGAATATCTTATCTTTTAATTTCTGATGATGTTAGAATAAGGAATCCTTTTGGAGAGCAGTTAGTGTATGGAGCAAAATCTGAACTGCCAAGAATAGCATGTCTGATGCTTCTATCTCAAAATATCCAGTACTAGCTCAGCAAGAGAACCATTATTTACTGGCCCAGCTGCACTGATTTTCTCTTTTAGAATTGTGGAAAAAGAGCAAATTAATATGATTAAATTCAAGTCACCCAAGTATGTTGTCCTCTAACTTTTCCCTACACTATCACCTCCTAACTCTATGGTCATACTCTATTATGTTGTAGAGTTGTTGGGATCTGTACCGCTATCTTTTTCCCTTCCATCATCCTGAATAACTTATCTAATATCTGGTGTATTGGTTTTTTGACTGCTTTGTCTAAAGTAAACTTTGTCCATCATATGTTCTCAGATACATGGTTATTGTGATCATCAAAACCGCACTACTCTTGAATTATTACATTCAAACCTCCAGTCACTATCATACATCTGTTCAGCTATGCCTTTTGTTACTCTTAGGTAAATTCCTTTATTCTGTATATTTTAAGAAGATTTATCATGGCATACAATCTCATTTATGATGACTCTAAAAGGCAGGAACCAGTTCCTCAGTCCTTTCTCCTTACCAGTTCTCATCCTTAGTCTACTCCAGCAGGAGCTCATATTACAAATATACTTCCTCCTCAATCTTAGAAAGCATTCATAAACTAAACTACTATGCCCATGAACTATTATCCATTGTCTTAGTAAGAATTCAAGAGTTGTTCTGCTTAAAATTGACCATTGATTAAGATCAACAATACAAGCACTAGAGCTAGAATTCGGGGGTATGACAGTAGTCATTTTATTTTGTGAAAGGGATAAATAATTACAATGATTTGAAGAAAGTCCTCTTTCTTGACTTTAGAACCAGAAGCAAATAAATTTTTCATATAATAATTTCGCTCTTGGGTAATTATAGATTTCCTTAGTGATCTGAAGTCTATAGACCATAAACAAAAAGTAGATCTCCAACAAAACACCAGCATCAATTTTTGGACAAAATACTTACTCAAGGGTAATATTAACTTTTGGAAATGCAATTAAAAACAGCTGGTGAATTACTGACCCCTTTGGGAATCTCAGTATTGAATACTTACAGGCCCTTCATAAGAGTTGTGACTCTGCCAGGTCTTTCTGTCCACTAAGTCTTAAAGTAAGCAGATATATTTACAGCATCAGATTTTTAAAAAATTATTTATACAGCCTTCTGTTTGAATTCTTTCTATAATTAAATATGATAGACCTTGATGTTTTCAGATCTGTAAAATATTAAAATTTATGTTTACCACACTTTTCTATAGTCTGCCTAACCAGGAATATTTAATTCTTTTTTCCTCTATGGTCTAGAAAAGAAATCACTCTAAAATTTACATTTTCTATCTACTTCTGGGCAATCTATACTTCCTGAATAAAGGTCACCTCATTTGGACAGGAGAAAAGATCTACTCTTATTGGTGTTTTTAGAAGTAAAATATTGGTCATATCTGAATGAGGATAGAAATAGGAAGGACAGAATTAGGAGAACAGCTATAGCTGTTTCATACCTGGAGAAACCTGAAAAATCATTAGCAAAACATGTGAAGATATCTAGGAGACCAGTTCACTGTTATAGTCAGAAAATCTTCCCAAAATATCAGAAAGTAGTACCATAGAAATTGCTCTATTATCATAATACTATGTTTCAAATCCTAACTCTATCATTTCCTTGGTGTGGAAACGTGGGAAAGACATACATTTCTAAGTCACAGATTCTCCATCTGTAAAATGAAGATAATATTGGTCCCATAAATTCATAGTGAATTGTAAATGAAATGAAGGATATAGAAACATTTGAGGTATTCCTTCACCCACAACATCTATAAAGAATGCAGTAACATTTTCTCTTAGTAGCAATGAATTCACAGGCCCACTTACTTAGAAGAAACAGGTGGATATGAGTCCTGTAGGGCACTAGGCCTGTGGATGCGATTCTAAGGACAGATCAGTATTTACTCAAGAAACCAAGAAACCATACTTAAGCATTCCATATACATAGGCTGTCATAAACTTTCTTTCTCAAGAACTAGGAAGAAAAAAGCATGAATTTAGGAATTAGAAGCATGGCAGTCAAATTTTACTACATCATTTTCTAGCTATGAGACCTTTTGAAAACAAATTTCTCTGTCCTCAGTAGGTAAAATAGAGACATTAATGAAGTAAATATATGTAGAATACTTTGAATAGTAACTCATGCATTGTCATTTGTAAAGAAATTATTTATTTTACTATCATCATCCTACTGTTAGTCAAAATCCATTGACCTTTTCTGTTATTACTTTGTAATATAAACACCTTCTTCTTTAGAAACTATTCCAGTACAAATAACATATACTCATTATAAAAATTTCAAGCAACAGTACAAAATTCATCTTAGACATAAACAGTTAAAAAATTTTATTTTTATTTTTTATATTTTATTTTATTTTATTTTATGGAGGATAAAACAGTATAGAACTAATCAAAACAAACCAGTGTAAGAGATACAGTGCTTCAAAATGTTATAAAATCAACAATAGTTACATAATGCCTTCTGATGCCCTCAAAATAGCTGCAGAGAATTTTGGACATAGTAAAAATCAAACAGAATACAAGAGAATAAAAACAATAAAAACAAAACAATGAATGCAACAAAGGACTTCAAAAAAAGCAGGTAGAAAACCCAAAACTGCTACCATAATATAGCTTGCTATCTTTCAAATGGCTGCTCCTGCCATTGGATTTAACATAATCAAAATAAGAGAATAAAACCCAACCCAACAAAACAATGGAAATAATATAGAACTTCAAGACCATAGAGAATCAACAATGGTTACAATTCTCAGAAAGAGATCTCCTTTGGATGTCACACTGTGTATAACTGTCCTCTGAACCTGTGATCACACCACTGGCCCTAGACTTGAAATGTTAATGTAACACCAAAGCAATATAAGTATCCAATTGCATTTCACCCCCATAGCTATCATTGCAGCCTGTGCTTCTCTTGATAAGCTGGGAGGGTCATTATTGGTACTTCTTGTTTGACAACCTGTGTGCCAGAAGGGGCTGGAGTCTGGATGTTCCCAATATGGTCGTGGCTCGTGCATGGTGCTGGTTCCCAGACTGGGCTTGTTTGCTGCTGTGGCCTTGTTCTCTCTCCCATCAATGTGTGAATGGCACTGACTCATGGAGAGTGGCTTTGGTCTGGCTGCTCCTGGGCCAATGGAGGCCCATGCCTGGCACTGCTTCCCAGACTGGGCTTGCTTGCTGGTTTGGTCTTGTTCTCTGTCCTCGCAGTCTGTGAATGGCACTGACTCATGGGGAGAGGCTTCAATCTGGCTGTTTCCAGTCCTGTGGTAGCCTGCACATGGTTCTGGTTCCCAGACTGGGTTTGGTTCTTGTTTTGGTTTTTGAGACAGAGCCTTATTATATAGTTCAGGCTGGTTTTGAATTTACAGCAATACCTCTGCTTTAGCCCCTAGAATTCTGGGATTACAGCATGTGTCAACATGCTGGGTGATAATCAGTTACCTTACATGAATATATATATATATATATATATATATATATATATATATATGACACAGACAGACATATAGAGTCAGGGATAGAGAGTAGGGAGAGACTGAGAGGAAAGAGAAATATCTATTGCTTCTATTCCATCATTTGCCTTTTTTATTTAACAACCAAAAAACATGAAACTTTTTCTTTTACACTCTTCTTTTTTAATATCAATATCTCTGAACCACTCATAGTATCATTGTTAATATTTTATCATGAGAAAACACTTAAATAACAAAAGTCAATCTAAATGTTTCACAGTCATATATACAACTTTTAAAGAAGATAACTCCTCTATGTGTGAGAAAATTTGTTTAACTTAGAGGTATACCAAAGAATTAGAAGAGCTCTTCTATATCTCTAAGGTGTAACAATGATCGATAGCTCTCAGGAGAGAAGTTGATAAGTAGTTTTACCTATTTGAAAGTGTCTGACTTAATGTAGGACTGTAGACATTTCTAGAACTTGTAGTCCTTATGTAGGACTGTATACAGTCCTAGAACTTCACCTTTAATAATAAACCTCTTGAACTGACCTTGAGTGCCTGGTAAAACTATTCTAAATTCAGGAATAAGTATTTCATCTGGGCTAAAAATTTGGGAGAAAGAAAGTAAGGCAGTAAAGGAGGGAGTAGAGTTTATCACACACCCTGACAGTTTACCAGAACCATCAAATGTAAGTCTATTGTCAAGGAGATGCTGGAGGAGTTAGAGATGGAGAGAAGGCACTTGAGCCCTGAAAGTTTTGCAATTGCAGCTGAAGCATGTCGAGAAAATTGGTAAAAAGATTGTGCAATGTTTCTTTCTTTTCTTTCACATTTAAATGAAAAGGGAATAAAACAAAAAATGAAGTCTTCTGCTTCTCCTATAACCTACAAATCATGGTATTCTTAGATATTGTAGACTCATGCTCATAATGCAGAAAAAGCTGCAATTCTTACTTACTGTTTTCAGTTCCACATGATCAGAGGAAAAAGTCAGAAGGTCTTGAATATTAAAAGTCCAAACCAGCTCTCTAGTTCAGAAAAGTTCTACATGAAAATCCCTGGAAAGATGACAGTCTTGGGCTAGGGATTTAGCTCAGTGGCTTAAGTGCTTGCCTGGTAAGCACAAGGTCATGGGTTCAATCCCCAGTACAAAAAAATAGACTGAAGATGACAGTCTTTCCCAGTGTAATACATTTTCTTCAAAAATATTCTCAAAATGTTATCATCTGTTTCTTGTGCCAAGCAAAGGCATTGAAATAACAGTAATGTTATTCCTACTTATTCCCTATTTCTTAAAATAATGGCCATTTCAACATCAAAAATTTAGATATGTTCTTTGCCAGTACAGCCAGTTTTATAATAAGATAAATTTAAGTCTTAGAAAACTTACTGAATAATTCTATTTTCCACTTTTCTATAGGCCAGTAGAAACTTAATCATTTATCCACTGTGCTCAACTATTTGAAAATATTAGCTTAAATTATGTCTTGAAAAGTCTTACAAATCAAGTAAGATAGATCACTTTTCTAACTGAATCAATGATCTTGTATGGCAGTCTCTGGCCTTTACCCCTATTTTTATCCTCAATAGAGACACAACAACTGGCCATTGCCATACTTAAGGCAAATATTAAGGTTAAAAATATTGTGAATTTAATATAAAAATTATTTATAGGTGACAGAGACAAGGAAAAAATTAACTTTGGCAGTATCACAGTTGAGTGTATATATATACCCTAGTCTTGAAAAACTGAAAAGGGACAGAGTGAAGATGCAACTCAGGTTTGAAAAAATTTCTTTCTCCAAGAGAGTAATGGGGAAATAAAGATCCTAACTTCACTATTGCTTCTCATATTGCCTTCCAGGATATTGCATTATCCAATTCCAGCCAGGGGCTCACTTCTGGTAAGGATTCTCAGGACAAATGAGGGTGAAACAAAGCTTTGGAGAAGCAAACAGAACATTTCTAGTACACTCTACAATAAATTTCTTTTTGATTCCTAGAAAATGAAAGTTAGATGAAGCTTTGGTCTGGGAATTTTTCTAGACTAAATTAAGAACCATAGAGTGAGAGAAGCTAAAGACCATAGAATGAATGTCAACTGTTCAGTGCCACATACCAATGACAGACCTAAGAAATTCTTTCATTTCATCTAATAGATTCCATTTTTACTTTTTTTGGGTTACTTTACAATTGCTAGTTTTTCAGCAATTGCATATCCTTTTCAAAATAAATACACAAAAATAATAATATGGAGACAAACATAGAACTTAAAGGCATGCTTCACTTTAAAGAATGGCATCCTAGAGAAAAATGTTTACAAATCAAATTTTAATGTACAGCTGAATTCTAACAAATAAAGATATGCTCATATTTGAATTTTTTTTGCATACTGAGTTTGTAACAAACAACAACCATGCAATAAGTGACATGCAAAAATGTAATTTAAAAAAACTAATAAACATAACCCTTCCATTATTGAAATTAAACATTAATTAATAGAAGTTATAAACCATAGTGACCACAAGTACTATGCTTAAAACAGGTTAACTAATACTTAAAAACAAAGAAAGCCTTCTCTAATGACCTATTTAAAGGATTAACTTCCTAAAATCAATGATTTTCAAAATGTTAAAAAGAACAAACACCAAAATGAAAATTAAAATACACTAGAAATTGAACTCCTTGATAAAGAGAGGCATGCCTTGCACATGTTAACCAGGCTTTTGAAATTTTCCAATGACTCCTCTATCACTACATAAATATTGCATCCTAAAATATCAGGCATTTGCTTGTTCCTTTTGAAAAAGATTATATTCTAGAAAATTTTAATATTCCTGGTATTTTTCATTTTAGATAAGAACAGTCAATTCTTCTACATGTGTTTAGTCAGTATTTTTTGAAAAACTCCATGGAGATGTTATCATAGTTCACTGTATTTACCAATAAGTGGATAATTTGCAGGTTAGTTTGTGTTCCTCTAGGGCACACTGAACTAGAATGTTACATAATAAGCCACTTCTCTAGTATTCTTTCTTGACTACTATTTAAAGACATCCAGTTCTTTTCACATTTATTATTGAATTTCAATTTCATTTCATGATTTTTTGCATGAGAGTGGTTTATAAATGAGGACAGTGCAATTGAGAAGAGCTAGAGTTAAATCAAGTATTATTAACTACCTGCTCAGTTTTCACCTCAACCAAATTACTTTTAATTCCTCTGAGCTTTAATTTCTTAATTGATAACAAATGAACTACTTTATATAATTGTTTCATATATTAAATGAGAAAATATATTCAAGTTTTCAGTTCAATTCTTGGTATGTGATAAATGCTTGATAAACTCCTTATCTCATATATACTCACCCTTTATTGTTACAATTTATCATACTTGGCTTCCCCATTTCTTCAGAGATTTCTGTGAAAAAATTTATTTCAGTGTTTACTCACAATTTTCTCTCACAATGACCTAGAAATGATTACATGGATATCTGAATCATGTGATAAATACTAACTACATTTACCATTCTATATGTAACACTATTCTTTCTCTTCAGTTGAGATTTTGTTAAGCTAATTTTGTGTATGCCTATCTTCTGTTTGGGTATTTTCCAGAGGAGTTCTTTGTCATTTACATGCAAAACAAAGGCTCCTTACATCTTCTGTAAGTACTGAATCACAATGATGAGCTCACAATTGAAGTTTTAATTGATACTATTTGATAGATTACTAAACTAAGTCCTAATATATAGTCTTCCTTCCTTCCTTTTAGCAATGGTATCATGCCTATCTCTCTGAGTACACAAGCATTTATACAGGTGATACACTTGTATCCTTGCTTTCAGCTAATAATGGCAATGAAATAAAGTTTTAACTAGTAGGCACAAGTAGCCATGATGTAGTCAATTTTCTGATCATACTATTAAAGATGAACCTATATGCACACAATTTCTCTTACTCTCCAATCATAATGAATATAAAATACAAGATGTTGGTGAGTTAAGTCATTTAGATAAAGAAAATACTCTAGAAAATGGTGGAACTGGAAAGAATGCTTCATTTCAATTCCCAGAAAATGGCATAATGTACATGTTCATCCTATTCCCTTGACCACTTAAGAAAATTTCCTGTATTGAATATATGGACCAAGTTTGCTTCATTAGCTTTGAACACCCAGCTTGGATGATTATTGGGGAGAACTGTCTTACTCAACTGTCTGTACTTTAAGATCTCTTTGTTATAGTAGCTACTTATCTTCTGATCATCACTAACACATGATTATACTTTACATTTTACATGAGTTACACAGTAGTTTGTTTTAGTTGGGAAAATATTTGTGATTTATATTTCCACACCAAGACAAAATTTATACTCATATTTCAAACACAGTGCTTAACAAGGGGCAGGAACATGAGGAAAGTCTTACTCAGTGGTAAATACTGTTGTGCATATATCATTATCCCCTCTGGGCCATTTCCTGGGCATAGATCAAGTTGGACCTGAACTTGTGCTTTATTTTCTTTAGCCTAGAGCTTTAAAAATCAGCCAAGGATAGCTGAAATTCTCTATCCCTTGTGTTACTTGCACAGTTTTAACACAGATATTATATAATATGATGGAGAATCAAAGAGTGAAGTTGATTTTGTCTTTTCTCCAAACCGAGTGGATTTGTACACGGCAGGCAACAGATTACAGATTGCCTAGGGTTCATTCATTTTTGATTCTTGAACATACCAGCTATGTGAACTTAAACAAGAAACTAGTCTTACCTGAGTTTCTTTCTATAAAAATTGGACCTTATTGTATATTTATGATGTTAAATCACTAAAAGAATTGAGTAGTATGGTTAATATCTTTCTGTTATAGGGACTGAGGCATTCTTGGAGCTCACAGCTTAT
This sequence comes from Hydrochoerus hydrochaeris, assembly GCA_004027455.1. Classification (NCBI taxonomy): domain Eukaryota; kingdom Metazoa; phylum Chordata; class Mammalia; order Rodentia; family Hydrochaeridae; genus Hydrochoerus; species Hydrochoerus hydrochaeris. The sequence continues at coordinate 553,436 of PVLA01000116.1, forward strand.
ATGCATATCTTCTGAAGTATGAAATATCTACTGTACATAAATCCAACTGTTTTAACTCCCCAGGTTCATAATAATCTGAAAAGAATCAGAAATTTTCCAAACAAATGTTCACAAACAATAAAGATCACACTTTATATCTTAAGAATGATGGAGAGAAATTTTTCAAGAAGCAAGACCATGGAACTATAGGTTAATCTTTTCCTTAATCTGGTAGCAACTAAAATTTTTTTATAAGGTGATACTTTTTCTCTGATTTTAAAGACATTTTTTCATTGCATAGTCTGCTAAATGACACAGACATGTATAAAATACAAATGAATATTTTTAAAACTCTCATGTCATTGCAAAACAATATTAACTATTCTACATACCTTTAGAAATTTTCTACTGATATAAAATGTATTTGCAAAAAATACATATATCTTTCTTTTTTAAAAATATGCACTACTTAATCCATATCATTTTCTGTGGGAACAATCAAACAAAACATAACTAGGATTAAACTATTCACTAGGCATTTAGAAGTTCCTATTTGTGCATCAGTAATGCTCAGCATGTAATAAATGTTCCATAGCATTAGCTAGCTTAGAAATCAAAGCATTTCTCAAAATAAAAATGAGCAAAACTAATTATTTTTAAGCATATATTTTAAAAAGACCAGACACATATTAGTCATAACCTAATGTCATAGTATCCTTGAAAAATAGTTCAAGAGAAAGACAGAATCACAGCATAAATAACTATCTATTGAGAAAGAAGAGATAAGCAAATAACATTTAAAAATCCTAATTATTAATCTCAATAGGAAAAAATGATAAATGTGTGTGGGCACTTGTCAAAATTTTAAAAATATGGAAAATCGTCTTGTATCTTTCTGTTTCAGAGGCTCAGCAAAAGCCTGTCCTTGTCATTTTTTCTGGGTAGAAGGGCAAGTGGAGATATGAATAACAATGATTACAATCACTAAGAAATAATTGATTCCAAAAATATTTGACAGTTTAGCAGTTCAAAAAAATAAAGAAAAATTAATAAATAAAGCAAGATTATGCAAGGAAAAGGGCAGAACAAGGATAGAATTCACAGTCACAATAACTCTCCCCACATTGAGTAAAATGGTCTCATAACACCGAGGCCTAAATTACAATTTTTACTTAGCTTTGCCTCAACATTTTAGGACAGATAATATGGTTGTTAGGGAAATGAGAAAGAAGTAAAGGAAGTAAGAAATGTGAACTACTATCTTTGTTGGAGTCAAAGGTTCAAATGCTGTATAATTAATTGAAGCAATGAACCAGAGTGAATGGTACCCTACACGTATAGGAATAGTGTCCATCCTACCTTGGTGGAGTGAATCTGAGAAGAAAATAGGTACCAAAAGTACATAAAAGGGAGCAAAGTCCAGGCTCCTGAACTAAGATTGCTTGCAATTAAAGTTGAACAACTGCATTTAAACCTTAAAACTGCAGAAGAGCAGATAAAGTATACAATACCCAATGCTTAAAATTCCAAAGAAAAATAGAACCACATGATGTGATGCAGATTTCAATTTTTTACTTACATTATATCTCAGTAAATATAACAGTTACTTAGGACACTCAGTGTGAATGTGTAAACAAAGCAAAGAAATACTTTGACAGGTGTGTAAACCATACTGTATTCATATAAGGGAAAAAAAGAAAGATAATATGATATATGAATAATTCATTCTTGAAGAACCAAAACCTGAAAGAAAAATTCTACTAATATTTTGGACTGCAGAAATGTTTACAGAAAAAAAATCACCCAATAAGGTAAAACACTAAAATTAGATGATACAAAATATATGTAATAAAACTAAAATTTTAGACCTACTTGAAAGATTAAAGCTGTAACACTGCAGAAAAAGAAAGAAAGTAGAAGAACTTTCCAAAACAAAACTGTTGTAAACATAACATATGTGGCAAAAGACTTTCAGGAAAGAAATGGTGCTTAAGATACATGTGATTATTTCAATTAAAAATTTTATTAGTGTAAAAGACAAATTACAATTAATCTGCCCCAAAATACTTTACTTAAAGTAAACTAATTGCATCATTTTTTCCAGTTTATGTCTCATTATATCAATTCACTTGCAAAATATAATTTTAATATTTCTATATTTAGTATATACATTAACATTAATTTTGGAGAAATGGTACCAAATTCTTTTTTCATTTAAAGAGAAAAAAACATGTAAAGGGTAGCAATAATACAGAATTTCAAAAAAAAAAGATAAACAGTAAGAAATCACTAGTTGATAAATTACATGTCGTCCTCTTAGAAATAGTTATTCAACTTACAAAATTAAACCATACAAAGTAGATATTCAAACAGTAAGACTGTAAACAGCTATGCATGCATGAGTCTCTACATGTATTTCTATCCTTTCTGTATTAGATGGAAAAGAAAAATATAGCAAGACAAAACCAAACATATTCCTATAAAGACATTGAAACCATAAAGTTATATAAAACCACAGTACAAGGTGGTCTACAATGATTACTGTGTTGTCTCTTATTATCATCAATAGAATTGCCTATATCATCAGGCATAATTGAATATAGCAGTATAATTGAATATAGCAGTACATAACAATATTAGTAAAAATAAAACATTGTAGACAGTATCAAACTTCAAATGCAGGTAATAATCAAACTAGAGTGGATATTCTAGTGAATCTTGTAATCATCAGTGTAGTTGCCTATACTCTCAGACTTGATGCTATTAGCCATAACAGCTTTGGATAAAATCTACCAATACAAAACAGCAATCTAACAAACCAGATTCGATTAAGATCAGTCATGGTAAAACAGTGTAGGTTATACAGAGCTTTAGATTAAGTTAATAGGATAACTGTCTGTGCCCTCAAATCTCATACAAGTAGGCAGACTGGAACAGAATACAATACATCTAAGCAGAGTGGTGTAAGTAATTTGGGTTTTAAATCCTTGTACACTATTAACAATATAGTGTATCAAGGCCATCTGTGTTAGAGATTCTAGCCATCCTTCTCTGCCTCATTTCTGCTATGCTATTTTTATGCCTTTGTTTGTCTACTTTTCTCCTTTATTCTACTGCCTCCCCCATTTATTGAGGACTTTCTGCCACTGTTCCTAAAACCCTGCTATTTTTTTTTGTCTCTCTCTAGAATGTCCTTCAGCATTCTCTGTAGGGTTGGATTGGTGGTCACAAATTCCTCCAGTTCCTCTTTGTCATGGAAGCATCTTGTTTCTGCATTAATTTCTCGTGACAGTTTTGCAGGGTACATCAATATTGGATGGAGGTTATTTTCTTTCTGGGCTTGGAATACTTCACTCCAAGCTCCTCTTGATCTGATGGATGGTCTGTGTCAAGAAGTCTGCTGTGATCTTGATGGGCTTTCCATTATAGGTATTTTTTTCTCTGACAGCTTTTAATATTCTGTTTTTATATTGAATTTCTGGTATCTTGATTATTATATGTCTGGGTGTAGCTCTGTTTTGGTTGTAGGTGGCTGGAGTTCTGTATGCCTCACATAACTGAATGTCATTGTCTTTTCCCATGCTTGGGAAGTTTTCTTTAATTATTCCCATGAATAGACTTTGTAATTCACCTGTTTGTATTCCTGCTTCTTCATTCACATTTCTTATTCTTAAATTATAGATTCTCTTGTCATCTTCTAGCCTTTGTATTGTTACTGCCTGTTTCCTTGTGATTTTTAAGAGATCTTTCCTTTCATGATCACACATTGCAAACTTGTCCTCAAGCTTTGATAGCCTATCCTTAGTTTCTTTTAAGGAGTTTTGCTAGTTTGCAATGGAGTTTTTAGTTTCCTGGTAGTATCTTTGAATCTGCTTCATGTATTCTATATTTTCTTTTTAATCTTTATCGAATGTTTCTCTCCTTTTTTGTGTTCCTCCCTTCTTCTGTCTGTATCTTCCTGAGAGATGCTTAGCATTTCTTTTATTACTCTACTCATATTTTGCTTTACCTGATTTAATATTTCAGTTTTGTGCTTGTCTAAAAGGTCCTGAAGATATCTGTTAATGTCCCTTGAAGCCATGTCTGATGTTGCATATTTGCTGCCCTCAGTATCCCTTGTTTTTCTCTCTCCTGGATCAGTGCTCTCAGGGTTCTGGGCTGGGGGCCTCTTCTTGCCTCTCTCTTCTGTCATGGCCCTGGCTTCCTCTACACAGGTGTACAGTGCAGGTCCCATCCCCCTTCCCTGTTGGCCATGGTTCCTCCAAAGCATGCTCTCTCCTGCCTGCTCTTGTCACTAAGATGTAAACAGGGGCTGCATGTGTCTGCCACTCCCCACCAGGCCAGCCAAATGTCAGGTGCCTTTATCAGGTTAATGTGTTCCAGGTGCAGGGAATTGATTTGGGACGGCTCATTGAGTCCAGGCCAGGGTCAAGACCCAATCCAAGCAAATCCCATGAATCTGCTCTGGGGAGGGTGCAACCAACTGAAGTCACTGTTCCTCCCAGTTCAGGCTCCTCTTGCCCAATTCCAACATGTCACCCATTTGGTCATGCCCTTCTCATTTTGGGGGTCTCATTCCCAGCATTGACTGTGGATTAATGAAAATTCCTTTGCTGGCTCTGCTCTCTTCTGGGCTCACCAACCCCTGCCTTCAGTGCTACTGTGGCTCCTGTGAATGGGGGCAGGAACGAGTTTGGGTGGCTCTGCTGGCAGGGGTGAACTCAGGCCAGTGCAAGCTTGGTGGGTCGCAGCAGAAGTGCTGTGTCTAGTAATTTTAGTTGTTCCAGTTGTAGCCCTGAGACTGTGTGTTTCAATGAGCTTTTTTCATTTTAATTTCTTCCTGTGTCAAGAGGATCCCTCTCCCTCTGTCTGGATCTCTCCAGGATGTTTTAATCTGGCATATGAGTTGTTTCTCCTGGGAGGCTTTGTATTTTGTTGCTCACTGATTGGCCATCTGTAGCTCCTCCTCAGAAATGGTACCAAATTCTTGCTATACCATATCTACTTTCTTTTCTTTTTTAGTCTTTGCCACTTTCTGGGCTCTGAGAAAAAGGTCTAAATACCTGAAATTTAAATGATGAGCAGTTTCTTTTGGCTCACAACTTCAGAGATCTTATTCCAGGTATGGACAGCTGGCTCTAAGGGGAAAAAATGGCATGGTGAAAGAGTCCGAGAGAGTGAAGTTGCTCACACCATGGTGATTAAGAGCCAGAGAAAGAAATGAGGATACAGGGAGAAAGACATAAACCTCCTAAGATAAGTCCTCACTAATTCAGCTCTTTTAAATTGACATTAACTCCTAACATTTAGCTATATAATGATCAGTGGATTAAACAATGAGGTAAATAATAAAAAAGAATCGATATGCAGCCTGCATGATCCAATCACCTTCCACACTGCTGGCCCACTAGGAGCCAAGAGAGATTTAGGTAGGTGAGGTCCCAAGGTTAAAGAGAGCATGTATGCAAGACATCAGCAACAACAGCAGACAGTGTGAAGCAGAGCACAGCACAAGAGTCCAAAAGCTCAAGAAAGCAAGAACAGTGTGCATCTTTGTTATATAATTCTTGTGCAGATTGTTATCTCATATTTACATTTCTACATAATGTCATAAGCCTAATATGCTTATTTCTACAAAATATCATAAGCCTAATGTGCTTATTTACCTGTGCTAATTCATAGTTACATAACTGTATCCCACTCTATGCTTGCACTATATGAGGATGGTCACAAGTTTTGTTAGATGCCTTGAACTTTGAAGCAGTCCAAGTAATTTTCCATATCCCACCTCCTCAAAGGTCAGGGTTATAATATAAATGTATACATTTTATATGTAGCACTGCACAAGCACCTCCTTGTACTGTAGTTAAATCAAGAACTATGTGGTTTTGAAATATATTTTTCATTTGAACATTTTAAACCATACATCAAAGCCTGGAATGTACATTCAAGGTCTGGGCCATACATTAAGCAAGAGTCTCAATCTGGAGGGCTAAGTTTATGGACTGTGCCTCTGGTCAGGCAGTATTCCTAGGCAGCATCCCATATGCAGCAGTCAATAACTTTGGTCAAATGCTATTACTAGCAGTCATCCATCACAATGCATGGTCAAGGCATTTGTTAAGTCATTTGCTGGTGAGAGGAAGCTTTTATGTCATGAACCATGGGAACCTACATGGTCAGGATTTTGGCCATAGTCCCAAAAATCTCACCACAGGTTGGCATCCCATCAGGGACAGTACCCTGTCACTTTTGAGCTGCCTAAACCAGCATACTGAGCATCAGCCCACTAAAGACAGCCTAACTGTCCTGCACATATATAGGACATCTCCTTCATTCATTGCAAGCAATAGCACTAGCTGCAACACTGCCTATTGACTTAACCTGCCTATTCTTGTTTCAAGCCAGAGTACTTCCATACTGGGCTGCAAAGTGACTGTTTTCCATTGTGGGGTTGAGTCATGGTTAAACCCATCAGTATATCTGGCATCAACTACAGGTCCCTCTTTTCCTTCTGTATAGAGACTAGGGGTCATATCCTGTAGTCCATCCTCCCAGATGGGTTTCTAGGCCATGTACATCACAGATCCAAAAATTATTACAAGTTTGGCTGACAACAGGCAAGTCAGAAAAGAGAACTGCTTTTGAAGATATGTCTCCCAATACATAGGTGAGGGGGTCTGTGCCACTCTACTCTTGGGATGTGTTGTTCATGTCTACCTATCCCTCTATCTATCCCATGATTCCTCTCAGGCATGCAGAGCAGTGTATAATTATGCTGCTTCTCAATCAGGGAATACCATCTCTAGGCTCCTTTCACAATTGTAACAGGAATTCCACTTCTCTTGCTTTTGTCATATGTCCCAACCAAATCCATTGTCATTCATACTGATGGTTAGGATAAATCCAGGGTTTCTGGTTAATAAATTGTGTAAACTTGAGAATTTTCAAAGTTTAACTGAGAGATTTGGCAGGAAGACTGGATCCTTATTTTTTTAATATGCTTATCCCTTGCAGGAAGAGGGCACAAAAATTTTGTGAGTGCTACATCTGCCCTGAAGGGGGTGGGGGTGGCCTGTGTACAATGTAAGGGAGGAGAAGAGGATTGTTTTCACCCTTTTGCTCTGGCTATTGCCTTGAAGTGTTATCCCAGTGCCATGCCACCCTGCCTTGCAGTCAACTGATTATGGACTGAAACTTCCAACACCTGTTAACTAAATAAACCTCTCCTCCCAGGCTATGAATTAGATCACAAGTACCAAAAAAAAAACCCTCTCCTCCTTTAATTTTGGTTGTTTTGTATTTTGTCCCATCAAAGATAGAAATGTAACCAAGACAGAATTTGTACTAGAGGAATTTGTACTACAGAATTTGTACTTGCTGTAACTGTACCTGATCATGTGGTTGAAGAGCCTTTGGGAATGGCTTGTGTGAAGGATTTGGAAAGATTTAGAGATATCTACTGAAATCACAGAACTGAAACAGCTTAAGCTGCTCTGTATGGGAGATTCTGGTCAGAGCCCAGAAGACAGAGAATCTGTAAAGACTATACTCAGAAGCTTTCTGCTGGGAAGAAAGACTGCATTGGTTACTGGACTTCAGATGATGTGTCTTATGACTTGGCAGAAAGTTTGTCTTCATTTTTCTCATGTCCAGAGATTTTTCCTGAGACTAAGATTAAGAGTAATGGACTGATTTACCTGGAAGAAGTAATTTTAAGGTAATCAAATGTTGCAGTGATGGTATGGCTGTTGTTGGAGGATTTTAGCCAGATATATGTTGTCAGTCAAGAGCAGAGAGCCCAGCAGGTTGATTTAAGTCATTGTGGGTTTGGCCAGAAAGAAGCTGCATTAAAATTATCAACTATCAAGATAAAGTTGAGATATCCATGGCTGTGAAGTAACAAAATAGAAAAGATTGCTTGAAGTCTATGCAAAAAGCAGCAAGTCTTGAAACTTTGCAAACTCCAAACTGAAAAAGTGGATGACTTTGCTTTGAGGAGGAAGCCTCAGAGCACCATGTTCCAGAATGGCGGTGGAGGTCTCTCAAGGTTTCAAAATGGTGGCAGCATAGATAATCTGTTCCTCACAATCAGGTTCAGAGTGTTCATCCATCCAGGCACACAGTGCTTACAGTCAAGAGAGAGGATAGCCTGGCTACTGCTCCAGCTGACAGCCGACATTGGCAGCATCCACCTGCCACTGATTTTAGGTGCATGGAGAATGCACAAGTTCTGAGGTTAAAAAGGCTTCCACCCTGATTTCAGAGGGCCTGAGAAGCCAAGAAGTATGCCCCTGAGAGGGCAATATGTGAAGCTGTGAGTGTGAAGCCAAAGGTGCAATGGAGAACCTGGAAGTTTGGAAAAGACAAGGAAAGCTGCAATGACTGGGCAGAGAAACTCAAGAGAGGAGCTGTAGGACCTAAAATCAACATAAGTGCCATAGGGGTGGAATCAAAAAAACCCTCTGGAGCTCACAGTTTGCCACAGATTGCTTCAGATTCTGGAAAGGCAACTATAGGACTTAAAATTTGCCTTGTTGTATTTTGGACTTCTTTTGATTCCAATCCTTTGTATCTCCCTATTTGTACCTTTTGGAATGGCAATGCTTATCTTGCACTATTGCATGTTGCAAGTATTTAGCTTTGTTTTTATTTGCACAGAGGTATACAGCTAAGGGTTTACTTTCATCTTGGAGGAGACATGGAACTTGAACTTTTCAGAAATGCTGAAACTGTTAGGGCTTCAGCAACTCTTGCAGATGAACTAAATGCCTTTTCCATAAAGGGGTGTACATGAGTCTTTGGGGGACCAAGGGCAAAATGTTATGTTTCTAATGTAACATAATGTTGATAGATCTAATGCTGGTTATTAAGGATTATTAAACTGTTATAATGTTCAAGTTGCAAAATGTTAAGAATAAACATGCCTTTGTATATAGATGCTAATTAGAAGAAATATGTCTCGTTGCCAAGTTGACAAGTGGTGGATTGTGATGATTTCATCCAGTGTGTCAACTTGAGAAGTTTAGAAGTTTAACTGAGATACTCAGCAGGGAGACTGGATCCTTACATTTTAAATATCCTCACCCTGTGCAAGAGAAGAGCAGAAAGATTTTATGATGGCTACACTCACCCTGAAGGGGGAGTGTGGCAAGATAACAATATAAAGGAGGAAAAGGGGATTGTTTTCACCCTTTTGCTCTGGCTCTTGCCTTGACATGTTATGCCAGTGCCATTGCCACCCTGCCTTGCAGCCAGCTGGTTACAGACTGAAACTTCAAAAAACCATAAGCTAAGTCAACCTTTCCTTCCTTAATTTTGAGTGTTGCATAGTTTGTTACAGGAATGACAAAAAAGTAACCAAAACAACAGGTTTAATGACTTGTAGGGCTTACACCTGTGTAATAGCCCTCTTTGGGTCCTGAAAATAACTTCCACTGCATCTGTCCAGGAAGCAGCTTCCACTGCATCTGTGCAGGCCAATGTTATACCCCTTTTGGTCATCTACTACAAAGTGTATAGGAGGATATCTAGGTGCAGTATGTCTGCCAATAACCTAACAAGTCCACACACAACTGTAACTGGCATACTGTCATGGGTCTGGTTTACTTGAACATATAACCCTCAAGAATTTGCCAGACAAGCCAGTTCCCTGGACCTTGTCTTTGTCCATCACCCACTCCATGCCGTCAAATATTCCTTTAGAATGTACACAGCACCTTTGAAATATGCAAAATCTCAGTATTTGACATAATATCGATATGTAAAACAGTGACACAGAGTGTGGCTTGGTCCAGGTGGCCAAGTCCTAGATTGCCAGTCCATGACACAAAGTTTCATTATGCAAACATCTTGTAGCAAAAATCTAGAATGTCCATTGCCTACCCTCCTGGGTGGAGGCATAGTGGTTCTGACTGCCAGCATCAGAGTGAGACTTTACAGTCATTTGCCACAACACTTCTGCCTTCTGCATGGGTCATAGAGAAGGACTCTGTACAAGGCATATCACCTCCACTTTTTTTAAACTTTAAGACAATCTGTCCCATTGATCCATAATCTCCAGGAATCTGGTACTTCTTCATGAACACAACCCACAAGAACTGGGGGAGAGTCAGCAGCACATGGTATGAATGCCTTTGAACTCTGATTTTTACCATACAAATTCACAACTGAATGGAATTCTCCCTGTGGTGTCAAGCCAAGCACCAGACAGTATGTCCAATCCCAGTATGTATTCAGCAAGGATGAAAACATAAACATCATACAGGCATAGAAGAAACTGTCCAATGGTTCTTCCAGACTGTGATGCATTGACCTCCATACCCTTTTATGAGGGTAGTACATTCTTGACACATCCCATGCAGCTCTTGAAATTTATGAGACAAGGATAGTGGAGGATGAAGAAATGAAAAGAGCCAGTATGCATAAGGCTGAGGTCAAATGGTTCTCTCTATCCTGTTTGGAGAAAGGAACTTCCCAATGACTTCACTGCATTTATTTATACAATTATCAAGAGGTTGGCAACAGGTGAAACCCCTCTCTTATTGCTTGCCTCAGATGCTTCATGTTCTTGGGGCTGGCCCTTCTCTAACCCTACATGTATGATTGATCTGTAGTTCAGCCACTCCTCAGAGATCCTATAAAATGGTCTGGGTTGCCATATGTTGTCATTAACACAGCTCCAGTAGCTGGTAAATAGTGTACAATTTTGGGGGACCAGTAAATTGTCAATTCTACATATTACCTCCAGTCTCATGGGACCCCCCAAAAAGCTGGGTACCTCAGCCTGCCTCCTAATTGGGATAAAAGAAGGCCATGTCACTTCTTCCTAATTCACCAACACTGATTTGGCTTTCTGGACCTTGCCCACTTGCTGATCTTACTGCTCAAATCATAACCACCTCCACAGAGTCAGGAAAACATCCAAAGAATACCTGTCTAACTTATCTGAGGCAAGGCCTACAGCCAATGTGTCTGTTTAGAACAGACAGAATCTGACCTTCAGTTGCCCACAACCTGTCTTGGGGGGATGGCCCCACTTACCCAGAACCTCCCTTCTTTTTCTGCTTTGCTGGTATAGTTTTTAAAGATCATGCCTTATCTTGGCACTTCACTTCCACATCTTCCAGCCTAATGCAGGCATCCACAACTTCCTGGATCAAGAGATCTTTAAAGAGGGCTAGAATGGCTGCCACTGACCCTAAATGTGCCAACCATCTTGTTTTCCAGCACTATGTTCTTCATGTGTGCTGCCAGGAGTTCCTTATCTGGGCTATGGCACTGCAGTGAAAACATCATTTGCTGCATGCCCATTTCACATAACACAGTTATCAAATCTGGATAGGCTGTCCACTTAGTGACTTGCTCCAGTAGAGTACCTGTATTCTCCCAAACCAGGTGAGCCACTAACAATAACCAGTTTATCAGTCTGAATACCTGTTCATGTGCTGTCTTTTGCACATCCTGCAGAATCCATCTTATAAAGGAGGTGCTAGCTATGTTGGCTATTTGGGACATCTCCTATGGCCTTAACTGCATGTTATGAGGCCCCATCATCCCACAGCCATAGCAGCACTGTAGGCACTGTTTCAATACCCTGCTTTAATTCTGTTGTCAGCTCCTATAACTTCACAGTTGTATAGGTCATGTGTGTTTTGCACTGGGTAAAGGCAGGGAGCCCTCTCAGTCCACTTCCCTAGTCAAGGAGTTCCTCAACCTCCACTTTTTGACAAATAATCACCCCAGTGTGCAAAATCAGGGGATTATTTTTCCTGAGATTTTCTCAGACATGAGGACTTATGCTTTTGGAGACATTCTTGGAGGAGACAGTGATTCCCACACTAAGCTATATGAGCTCTGCAGCAACCAACCATTGCTCAAGTTCCTTCTGGCTTCTGCTGATCTACTTGTTGGACAAATCTGTTTACCTTTTGATTTATGCAGCAGAAGAAAGTGAAGAACATCCACTGTTTCATGGTGAGGGGAAAGAAATTTTTTTGTGTATCTATTCTAAAACTTGCAAGACATTCCTGGGCTCCCAAAAGGCTGATTTCCAGTCTTCTGAGGCCTTCCATGCCATCAAGAAAGTGGCTACTTATAACCATGATGAGGCTATGGGTTGCTCACCAGTGATTCCCAGGGGCCTTCCCTCACCTTTGAGTGCTGTTTCAGTATGTACCATGGGACCACTAACTTCAATGTCATGCTGTTTGTCAATTTATGGCAACTGTTAGCTCACTCAAGGGGACCCAGGGGAAATTTTTGCAGGTTAGGTCCCAAGGTTAAAGAATGCACAAGGGCAGGACATTGGCAACAATGGCAGACAGAATGACCCAGGGAAGAGCATACAAGATCACAAGAGCAGCATGCATCTTTATTGTTAAATTCTTTTTTTTATTTAAAGAGAAAAAAAAACAGGAAAAAGGTAGAAATATTACAGAATTTCAAGAAAAGAAGATAAACAGTAAGAAATCACTAGTTGATAAATTACATATTGTACTTTTAGAAATAGTTATTCAAGTTGCAAAATTAAAGCACACAAAGTGGATACTAAAGCAATGAGAGTGCAAACAGATCTGTTCCACAATCCAACAAGAACCTAGAAATATGGTCATCAATCCCACACATCTAAACATACATGCAGCTATATCTTTTATAGTGCTTCCTATTTCCTCTTTTTTTTACAATAGCAATTATACATTTGTAAAATTTTATTTAAGAGAAGAAAATAAAACAGAAAAAAGGGTAGCAACAATACATAATTCTAAAAGAAAGAAAGAAAAAGGAGAATGAGAAAAAGCCCCACTAAGAAATCAGTAATTTATAAATTATGTACTGTCATCTTGGATGTAGTTGTCCAAGTTATAAAGTTAAAGGGTACATAGAAAATATCTAAACAGTCAGACTACAAACAGTTTTGCACAAAGATCCAACAAAAATTCAGCAATATGGTCATCTATTTTACACACTCAAACATAGATGCAGTTATACCCCTTAGAGCACTTTCTTTTCCTCTCTTTTTTACAACAGCAATTACACATTTTGATTTTATTACTCTTATAGTTCTTAATTACTCTTTACTATAGAGACATAATATGATATTTATAAATATGATTTTTATTTATTTCACTAATGAGGATAGTCTCAAGTTGTATCCATTTGCCTATGAAGGCCGCAAGGTCATCCATTTTTACAGCTGAGTAATATTCCATTGTAAAAAATGCCACAACTTTTTCATCCACTCTGCAGATGATGGGCATTTTGGTTGTTTCCAGGATTTAGCTATCACAAATTGTGCAGCTATGAACATGGGTGCACATATATCACTGTGATGTGAACTTTTTAGTTCTTTGGGGAAAATGCCCAGGAGGGGGATAGCTGGACTGAAAGGGGCTTCCAATCCTAGTCTTCTGAGAATTCTACATGTGGATTTCCATAATGGTTGCAGCAGTATACATTTCCACCAACAGGGAGCAGTGTTCCTTTTTCCTGCCCGCAACCTCATCATTTGTTATCAGTTGATTTCTTGATGGAAGCTATTCTTTCTGGAGTAAAGTGGAATCTCAATGCTGTTTCAATTTGCATTTCTTGAATGAACAGTGGTGGTGAACATTTCTTCATGTATTTAGTTGGCATTTGTATATCTTTCTCTGAGAACACAGTTCTCAGAGAACTGTGTGTTCATCTCAGATGCCCATTTTTGCAGAGGGTCTTTGAATTTGGGGGTCTTGATGTTTTTCAATTCTTTATATATATTCTGGACACAAGTCCTTTGCCTGGTTAAAATGTTTTCCCACTCTGTTGGTTTTCTTTTCACTCTGTTGGTGATTTCCTCTGAAGTGCAGAAACTTTTCAATAATGTGAGATCCCATTTGTTGATTCTTTGAAGTGTTTCCTGTGCAGTTTGTGTTTGGTTCATGAATTCTCTGTACACCCCTATGTCTCCAAGACTTCTACCTACCTTGTCTTCCAGTAGATTTAGTGTTTCTGTTTTAATATTGAGGTCTTTGATCCATTTAGACTTTAGTTTTGTGCATGGTGATATGCATGGTTCTAGTTTCAGTCTTCGTCAAGGAGAGAGCCATTTTTTCCAACACCAATTATTAAAGAGACTATCCTTCTTCCAGTGGACATATTTAGCCCCTTTGTCAAGTATCAGGTGGCTGAGTGTCTTTGTAGTTGTGCTTATATCTTCTAATCTGTTCCACTGATCCTCAGGTCTATTTCTTTGCCAGTACCAAGCTGATTTTATCACTGTGGCTTTGTAGTACTGTTTCAGGTCAGGAATTGAGACACCTCTTGCCTTGCTTTTGTTGCCTAAAATTGCCTTTGCTATTCTAGGTTTCTTCTATTTCCAAATGAATTTTTGTAGTGTTTTCTCTAGATCTGTGAGGTATGTCAATGGTATCATGATTGGGATTGCATTCAATCAGTTTTGGGAGTATAGCCATTTTCAAAATGTTGGTTCTTTCTAACCAAGAGCAAGGAATGTCCTTCCATTTTCTAATATCCTCTTCAATCTCCTTTTTTGGCATAGTATAATTTTCAGCATATAGGACTTTTACATTTTTAGTTAGGTTGATTCCTAAGTATTTCATTTTTTAAGATGTTATTGTAAAGGGCAGTATTTCCATAATTTCTCTCTCTGTGAGTTCTTTGTGTACAGGAATGCTATTGATTTTTTAGCATTGACTTTGTATCCAGCTACACAGCTAAACTTATTTATTACCTCTAGCAGTCTTTTAATGGAGTTTGTTGGGTCTTCTATAAAAAGTATCATGTCATCTGCAAATAGTGATAATTTAACTTCTTCCTTTGCTATCTTTGCTCCTTTTATTCCTCTCTATTGTCTGATTGCCCTGGCTAGTGTTTCCAGAACTATGTTGAAAAGGATCGGTGATAGTGGACATCCTTGGCTTGTTCCTGATTTTAACGTGAAAGCTTTCAGTTTTTGTCCATTTAGCATAATGTTGGCTTTTGGTTTGTCATAGATGGCCTTTATAAGGTTGAAGTAGATGCCGTGTACTCCAAGTTTCTGAAGGGTTTTTATCATGAACCTGTGTTGGACTTTGTCAAAAGCTTTTTCTACATCTATTGAGATGACCATGTGGTTTTTGTTTATGGCTCTGTTGATGTGGTGCATTACATTTATTGATTTGTGTATGTTAAACATCCCTGCATTCCTGGAGTGAACCCCACTTGGTCTTGATGTATAATCTTCTTGATGATTTGCTGCATTCTATTTGCCATTATTTTGTTGAGAATCTTTGCATCAGTGTTCACTAGTGACATTGACCTGTAGTTCTCTTTTTTGGTTGCATCTTTCTCTGGTTTTGGTGTCAGAGAACTACTTGCCTCCAGAAATGATTTAGGGAGGATTGCTTTTTTCTCAATTTCATTGAAGAGTTTAAGGAGTACCGGCATCAAATCTTCTCTAAATTTCTTGTAGAATTCAGCTGTGAATCCATCAGGACCTGTGCGTTTGTTTGTTGGTAAGTTTTTAATTATATTTTCAGTTTAAATAGCTCATATTGGGTTGTTCAAAATTGCTATATCTTCTTGGTTGAGCTTTGGTAGTTCATATGTTTCTAGAAATCTGTCCATTTCCTCTGTGTTTTCCACTCTACATGAGTAGAGATTTTCAAAGTAGGTATTCATGATCTTTTCAATTTCCATGGGATCTGTTGTAATTTCTCCCTTTTCAGTTCTTATAGCATGAATTTGAGTTTGTTTTTTCTTTCTTTGTCTTGATAAGGTTAGTTAAAGGTTTTTCAATTTTGTTGATTCATTCAAAAAAACAGCTTTTTGATTCATTAATTCTTTGTATTTTTTTTTAGTTTCAATTGCATTGATTTCTGCCCTAATCTTTACAATTTCCTCTCTTCTATGAGCTTTGGATTTAAGTTGCTCTTCTTTTTCTAGATGCTTGAGATGCAGCATTAGGTTTTTTGTCTGTACTCATTCTGTTTTCTTAATATGAGAGTTCATTGCTATATATTTCCCTCTTAAGACTGCTTTCATTGCATCCCACAGATTACAGTATGTTGTTTCTATATTTTCATTGAATTATAGGTATTGTTTTATTTCTTCTTTAATTTAATCTGTAGCCCACTGGTTGTTCAAAAGACTGTTATTTAATTTCCATGTATTTATGCAGGTTTTACCATTTATTTTGCCATTAATTTCCAATTTCAGTGCACTATGGTCAGATACTATGCATGGTATGATTTCAATACCTTTGCATTTAATTAAGAATGTTTTATGGTCTATTTTGGAGAATGCCCATGTGCAGCTGAGAAAAATGTGTATTCTGATGTGGTTGGGTGGAACATTCTTTTAACATCTACTAAGTCCAATTGCTCACAGGTATGATTCAGTCCTGTTATTTCTTTGCTGACTTTTTGCCTAGTTGATTTCTCTCTTTGTGATAATGGGCTGTTAAGATCTCTTCTTATAATTGTATTCTTGTGTATTTGGTTTTTCATGTCCATTACTATCTGTCTTATATAATTGGGTGCTCCTGCATTTGGCACATATATATTTATATTTGTTAGTTCTTACTCTTGAATTTTACAACTAATAAGTATTTAGTGACCTTCTCTATCTCTTTTAATCATTGTAGGTTTGAAGTTCACATTGTCTGCAAATAGAATAGCTACTGCTGCTTTTTTCTGAGTTCTTGTTGCATGGAATACTGTTTTCCATCCTTTGACTTTTAATCTATGAGTTTCCTTTTGGGTCAGATGCATTTCTTGTATACAGCATATTGTGGGATCCTGTTTCTTGATCCATTCTGTCAATCTATTTCTTTTTATAGGTGAATTGAGGCCATTTATATTTATGGATAGCACCTATATGTACTGGTTTGACTTTGCCATGTTATGTTCCAGTTGTTTCTTTTTGCTTTTCCTCTTGTTTAATTGCTTATCCTACCTGGTGGTTTCTTTCTGTTATCATTTTGGGGATTGTGATCATTTTTAGCTCTGTCTATTATGTCTTTCTAGGGTTGGTTTGGTGGACATGAATTTCTTCAGTTGTTCTTTGTCATGGCAGTATCTTGTTTCTCCATTAAATTTGAATGAAAGTTTTGCTGAGTACATCAGTCTGGGTTGAAGATTGTTTTCTTTCAGGGCTTGAAATACCTCACTCCAAGATCTTCTTGACTTGAGGGTTTGTGCTGAAAAGTCGGCTGTGATTCTATTGGGCTCTCCCTGAGAGGTGAGTTGTGTCTTTTCTCTGACAGCTTTTAATATTCTGTTTTTATGCTGTATGTCTATCTTAATTATTATGTGTCTGGGTGTAGATTTATGTTGATTGTGACTGTTTGGTGTTCTATATGCCTCACTTATCTGCATGTCAGATTCTTTCCCCATGTTTTGGAAATTTTCTGCTATTATTTCTGTAAATACTTTATGTATGTCATTTGCCTGCACTCCTGTATCTTCGCTAATGCCCATTATTCTTATATTGTTGCAATTGGCATCACCATGAAGCTTCTGGATTGTCATTTCATGCTGCTTTGTTATTTTCAAAAGTTCTACCCTTTCCTGGTCAGTAACTGTGATCCTGTCTTCAAGGTCCAAAATCCTATCCTCAGCTTTCTTTAGGTGATTTTGCACGCTTTCAATAGAATTTTTTGTTTCTTGGATGTCTCTTTGAGTTTGTTTCATGAATTCTGCTAGTGTTCTATATTGTTCAAAGTTTCAATCAGTTTCCCAAGCTCATGTACATTTTTCTCTATTTCTTTTTTTGCTGCATTCAGCAGCTCCTTTACTAAAATTGTTATTTCTATCTTTACATGGGAGACTACTTCTAATTTGATTTCCTCTATAGCCTGATGCAGTTGTTTTTTTATTTCACTGGCTATCTTTTCAGAGTTTCCCGGTGTGTTACATTTGGGTTCCTCTATTTCAATGTCTCCTGTATTTGCTTCTGGTGAACTATATGTTTGAGACTGCATTTTGCTTTTTGTTTTGTCATTTTCACTCTGCCTGGTGTTTTCTATGTGTAGGAGGGGATCACACACACTCTTTTCAGACACACCAAAGTCTTACAGTTAGTTGGAGGGGGTTTTTACTACTGGCCCTATTGATCTGCTGTACACCTCTATTTTAGAGGTATACTCACCACACTGATACAGTCAATCTGGTGTAGTCCAAAGTTCACCACCTGGGAGCAAAGTTCCAAATTTTCTCACAGTTTACTGGATCCCACTGAGATCTTCTGATGTTCCAGGTGGGCAGGCGGGCCCATCTGTAGCAGTCCAGGTCAGTTTTCAGTCATGGGCGGGCCTCCTGGATGTTCCTGGTAGTAGGGCAGGCCCACAATGGAGGTTCCTACCACTGAGGCGGGCTTGTGTTGAGTTTCAGGTAGCAGGGTGGGCCCTTGGTGGAGCTTCCTGGCAGCCTACCCCTGATGCAGGCTTCTGCTAAGTTCCTGGAGGCAGGGCTAGTGCATGGTGGAGATTATGGTCAGCTTACCCCTGATGCAGGCTTCTGCTAAATTCCTGGGGGGGGCGGTCCCAAGGTGGAGGTTCTGGGCAGCCTATCCCTGATACAGGCTTTTGCTAAGTTCCTGGAGTGAGAGTGGGCCCACAGTGGAGATTCTGGGCAGCTTATCCCTGATGCAGGTTTCCACTAAGTTCAGTTATCCTTTTTTAAAGAAAATTTCTCTGCATCTGCCTGCCAGGTGCTGTCACCAGAAGACCCTTTCCTCTGCATACCCAGGGCAGGCAGAGAGAGCTAGAATACATTCTTCTGCCTACTGGGCAATGCCACCAGAAGACCCTTTCTTCTATCCAACCAGCATGGGAAGGATAGCCAGAAGACCCGCCTCTGCCTGCTGGGTGCCACCACCAGAAATCCCTTTCTTCTGCATGCCCAGCATGGGCAGGGAGAACCAGATGATCTGCCTTTGCTTGCTGGGCACCACTACCAGAAGGCCCTTTCCTTTGCATACACACCTCAGGTAGAGACAGCCAGAGGATCTGTGTCTGCCTACTGGGCACTGCCAAAAGAAGGTAATTTCCTCTGCATGCCCAGCATGGGTAGGGAGAGCAACAAGAGCCAACTTTTCCTGCCATGCACCGCCACTGGAAGACCCTTTCTTCTGTGCATGCAGCGAAGGCTGAGGTAGGCAGACAGATTCACTTCTGCCTACTGTACACCACTGCCAAAAGACTACATATTGCAGGCAGCCAGCATGGGCAGAGAGAACCAGCAGTTTTGCTGTCACCTTCAGGGAGCTGCCACTGGAAGACTCCTTCCTGCAGGCAGCCAGCAAAAGCTCGGGCACACAGCAAGGTCAGCCCTGTACATCTGTAGGCCACCAATGGAGGCCCTTGGTTCCCTCAGACAGCCATCATCCACTAGCAAAATCACACAAAAACACTCCTGTTTTTGGTGTGTCTATCACCATTGTGGGAGTAGACATACAGACTGAGAGAAGCAACCCCACTTCCATGCATCCTTGATCATCAGCAAAGCCCCAATGTAGCTGCATAGGTCTGGAAAAGCTTGCCCCATGCCCTGCTACCTACTGGTAAATCTGGAATTAGAGGAATCCGGGTGCCTATCTTATCCCCCTACACTGGTTAAGGGCATCCAACATGGGAAGTGCCTGTGGCCTCACAACTAGCTTGTTGGAAGAAACCCAGGAGAACATCAAGATGAAGGAGCAAAAGGCAAACTCAGACATTTAGCCCACACAGAATAAATCTGGGAGATGCAGTCATGGAAAAAAAAGGAGG
The DNA here is from genome assembly GCA_004027455.1 of Hydrochoerus hydrochaeris. Lineage (NCBI taxonomy): Eukaryota > Metazoa > Chordata > Mammalia > Rodentia > Hydrochaeridae > Hydrochoerus > Hydrochoerus hydrochaeris. The sequence continues at coordinate 573,162 of PVLA01000116.1, forward strand.
TGACACACCTGAAATCTCTGAGAGGATAGCAACTGAAGTAGGGCAACAACTCCACAAGATTGCAAAAGCAGTCAAATCAGAAATAATATCTCAGGTAAAAGAAGAAATCACAAACGCACTGAAAGAATTGTTTAGCAGGTCTAAAAAGACATAGACAATAAAGAGGAGCATAGGAAAATGATGGAAACCTTGAATGAATGTATAAAGGAGTTACAATGCATGAAACAAATTCAAAGAGAGATCTAAAAAATTAAAAAATTCAATAAAAAGCTGGCAAAATTCCTTGAGACTCAAGATATACTTTCAAACCTTGAAGATAGTATTGCAGCTAGAGATCATGAAAGGAAAGATCTCTTAAAAATAACAGGGAATCAGGAAATAACAACCCAACGGCTGCAAGAAGATACAAAGAAGCATAATTTAAGAGTGATAGTTGTAGATGAAGAAGCCAGGGGTCAACACAAATTAAATTAAAAGGATATTCACAGAAGTAATACAAGAAAATTTTCCAAACATGGGAAATGGATCTGCAATGCAGATAAGTGAGGCATATAGGACTCCAACTAGCCATAATCAAAGTAAATCTACAACCAGACATGTAATAATCAAGATCCCAGAAATTCACCACAAGAATAGAATATTAAAAGCTGTTAGAGAAAAGAGACAGATCACCTACAAAGGAAAACCAATAAAAATCACATCAGACTTATCAACACAAACCATCATGTCAAGAAGAGTTTGGACTGAAGAAAGAAAATCCTGAAAGAAAACAACTTACAATCCAGATTTATCTACCCTGAAAAACTATCTTTCAAAATTGATGGAAAAACAAGATACTTCCATGATGAAGAACAACTGAAGCAATTCATGGCTACAAAACCAACCCTACAGAGAGTGCAAAAGGATATTCTAGAGAGAGATAAAGATGGCCATTGTTCCAGAAATAGCAGCAGAGGAGGATCGCAAAACAAGGCAGGCAATTGAATGAAGGGGAAAAGTGGAGGGCCTACAATGGGAGGATAGCAGGACAGAGACAAAACAATGTGTGTCAGTTGTAACCATTAATGTACATGGCCTCAGGTAAGCAATAAACAGAAACACAGGGAGAGTGGATCAAGAAACAAGATCCATCAATACACTGTACACAAGAAACACATTTAACTGGAAAAGAAATGCATAAACTGAAAATCAAAAGAGAGAGAGCAATTATTCCATGTGACAGGAGAACAAAAATGTAAGAGTAACTTGGCCATCAACTGCAGAATGGATAAGAAAGATACGGTATTTTCATGTAGTAGAAAGCTACTTAGCTATAAAGTAGAATAATCTCAAGATCCTGTTGGTAAATGGACCCAACTGGAGATCATGTTCATGGCTGAAACAGTTCGAACTCATATGCATGAACCCTAGCATAAGAAACAGAAGGAGTAAATGGGATCCAGAAGCAAAATAGTTAATGTAAGAGCAAAAGGGAGGGAACACCTGGGAGGGAAAGGTGGAAACTACTGTCAGTTTATAATTGTCTTAGCTTTTGTCTTATCTTTAAATTTTGCAATGTTTACACAACTTTGTTAGATTTGGCTTTCTTCTGTCTTTTTTGTTAGATTTTATGCTGTCAGATGGTAGGGGCAGCTATTTTGAACATAATGGGATATATTATGGTAATCATGGTTTCCTATTATAGTGCTTTGAAGTCTTATACTGCTGTCATTCATTTATTTGGCTTTATGGTTTTGTTTGATTTTATTAAGTGTGATGGTATGAACAGCTATTTTGAAGAAAACAAGACATTATGGTAGCCATTGCTGATTTATAATCATCTTGTTTTGAAATCCTATCATGCTTTTGTTCTTCTGTTTTGATTGGTTCTATCCTGTTGTGTTTTATTTGATTTTATTATGTTTGATGGTATGGACAAATTTTTTGAGGATAATTAGATATTATAGTAGCCATTATTAGTTTCCTGTTATCTGATTTTGAATTCCTGTAATTCTTTCATTCTTTTGAATGGTTTTATACTATTTTGTTATGTTAGATATTATTATGTGTGAAGGTATGCTCAACTAATTGAAAGAAAACAGACATTATGGTAGCTACCATTATTGTCTTGCTGTCTTGTTGTGAAGTGTTTTGTTGCTTGCATTGTACTATTCTGATTTTATTTGTTCTGTTATCTTTTTTTTATTCTCTTTAAAATAAAAAATCTTAAAAACTGAAGGTAATTTCAGCTAAAGCTATTAAGCATTTTTGATAATCTCCAAAAAAGCAACTGTTGCTTCACTCTGAGAGTTGTAAAGCCCTGCCCAGCCACCTACATCAGCAGATGATGCACCAGGAGGTCCTGCTGGGCCTATCTAGGCCCCACCCAGTGACACTAAAGTGGCCTACCACCACCTTCACCCCACCTGTGGAGGTGAAAGTGCACAAAGTGATTTACAGCCCACACGGAAGCTTTGATACTTCACTCCTAGAGTGGTAAGGCCCAGCCTGGAGACCCCAAGTTGCTGGGGCCATCTGATAAGGTCTGTCTAAGGACCCCCTCTCAACTGGGGAAACTCCCTGCAACAGGGATATTCACAAACCAAGAAACAACTGAGACCTTGCCTTTGGCTTCTCTAAGGGAATATAGGAAAATGACAAAATGAGAGTAAAATTCAATCTCAAACTTCCAGCCCATCCCAAGTAAGCCTAGAATATATGGACATAGAAGAAAATGTAAGCCATGCACCTGAAATGATAGCAACTGAGATAAAAAAAAAACAACTCTGGGGAGCTATAAAATAACTCAGATCAGAAATAAGCTCCAAGGTGAAAGAATAAAAGATAAATGTAATGAAAGAAATGATGAAAATAGCTAAAGAAGACATAGTTAAAAATTAGAGAAACAGTGCAAAAAGATGGAAACCTTGAATAAACCATATAAGAAACAAACAGAATGTATGAAACAGATTCAAAGAGATAAACAGGAAATCAATGACGCCATTGAAATTTGGCAAAACTGCCTCAATGAAAGTGAAGATAGACTTTCAGGTCTCAAAGACAAGATTGCAACTAGTGAACAGGAAAGAAATGTCTTTTAAAAATAACAAGGAATCAGAAAATAACAATTCAACAGCTATAAAATGATGCAGAGAAAAGCAACATAAGATTGATAAGTATAAACAAAAAAGAAGGAAGCAACCATGGTGCAAGTGAGTGGCAGATGAGCCAGGAACAAACTCAGTCAGCATCTCCTGAGATCCAGCCATGTTGCAACTCAGGGAGCTGAGAAAGGAAGCAACCCATCCACCTTCATGGTAAGCAGCCATGGCATAAGTGAGCAGCAAGTGAGGCAGGAAGAGAACCAGTCAGAATCACCTGGGATTCAGCCATGTTGGAACTTGGAGAACTGAGCAAAGAAGCAGCCAACCTGGCTTCCTGATAAGGAGCCATGGCATGAGTGAGCAGTAGGTGAGCCAGGAATAAAACCAGTCAGTGTCTACCTAGTCCAGCCATGTTGGTACTTAGGGTGCTGAGAAAGAAAGCAACCTGCCTGATACCTGGTAAGCAGCCATGGTACAAGTGAGCAGCAGGTAAGCCAGAGAGAGAACCTGTCAGTGTCTTTGTGAACTTAACAGCATACAGGTTGAGAATCAAACATCCTATCCCCCCACCATTAGCAACTGGGAGCCAGAGGTCTGAGCATCTCTTAGGAGGATGACTGTATGCAATATAGCAAATGTAGGGGATTTCTTTCTGTGATCTATTTGAAAGAAAATATTATTTTCATTGTTTTGCTTTGTTCTGATCAATCATTTTGCTCTATTCAATATTCTGTTCTGATAAGTTTTATAATGTTCTGTTTTTGGTTTGATTTTGCTAGACCTGATTTAATGGACAAGTATTTTGAGAATAACAAGATATACTATGGTACCTATTACTGGAACCCCAGTATCCTGCTGTGTAGTTCTATACTAGTTTCACTGCATTGTCTCAATTGGCTTAGTTCTGTCTGGTTCTGCTGTATTTTACTACCTTAAAAATAAAACAAAGGTGACATCACAAATGATATCAACAGGCTATTTACAGATGTAATAGCTGAAAATTTTCCCAAACATGAAAGTGGAAACTCACATACAGATCTGTCAAGCATATAGAAATCCAAATAGCCATGATCAAAATAAAACTACACCCAGATGTATAATAATCATCTTCCCAGAAATCCAACATAAGAACAGAATAGTAAAAACTGTTAGGACAGATCAACTATAAAGGAAAGCCTATCACAATCATAGCAGACTTCTCAACACAAAAAATGAAGTTAAAAAGAGCATGGATTGAAGTACTTCAGATCCCAAAGGAAAATGGCTTCCAACCCAGACCAATGTACCCTGCAAAACTGTCTTTCAAAATTGATGGAGAAATAAGACACTTCCAAAACAAAGAACAGCTGAAAAAATTCATGACCGCCAAACTAACCTTGCCAAAGACTGAAACTAGATCCATTCTGATCACCATGCACACAAATAAAGTCTAAATGGATCAAAGATCTGAATATTAAAACAGAAACACTAAATCTACTGAAAGACAAGGTAGGTGGGAGTCTTGGAGACATAGGGGTAGGCAGAGAATTCATGAACAAAACACAAACTGCACAGGAAACCCTTCAAACAATCAACAACTGGGATCTCATATTATAGAAAAGTTTCTGCACTTCAAAAAAAAATCATGAACAGAGTGAAAAGGAAACACATAGAATGGGAAAGAATTTTAGCCAGCAACCCCTCAGACAAAGGACTTACATCCAGAACATATAAAGAACTGAAAAACACCAAGCCCCCCCTCAAATTCAAAGACCCTCTCCAAAAATGGGAATCTGAGATGAACACACAGTTCTCAGAGGAAGATACACAAATGGCAAATAAATACGTGAAGAATTGTTCACCATCACTGGTCATTCGAGAAATGCAAATTAAAACAGCACTGAGATTTCATCTCACTCCAGAAAGAATAGCTGCCATCAAGAAAATAACTGATAACAAATGTTGGCAAGGCTGTGGGGAAAAAGGAACACTGCTCCACGGTTGGTGGGAGTGCAGACTGGTGCAGCCACTATGGAAATCAGTATGGAGATTTCTCAGAAGACTAGGATTGGAAGTTCCATTCAACCCAGCTATTCCCCTCCTGGGTATTTTCCCAGAAAACCTGAAAAGTTCGTATCACAGTGATATATGTGCACCCATGTTCATAGCAGCACAATTTGTAATAGCTAAATCTTGGAAACAACCAGAATGCCCATCAACTGCAGAGTGGATGAAAAAGATGTGGTATTTTTATACAATGGAATATTACTCAGCTATAAAAAAGATGATCTTAAGGCTTTCATATTGAAATGGAGGTAAATTGAGCCTGTTCTCATAAGTGAAATAAATAAGAATCATGTTTATAAATATCACATTGTGTCTCTAGTGAAAAAAATAATAAGAAATGTAGGAATAATAAACCACAAAATGTGTAATTGCTATTGTAAAAAAGAGAAGAAAAGAAAGTGCTCTAAAGGATATAACTGCATGTATGTTTAAGTGTGTAGGAATGATAACCACATTACTAAGATTTTGTTGGATTGTTAAACAGAACTGTTTTCAGTCTCACTGGTTGAATGTTCACCTTGTGTGCTTTAATTTTGTAACTTTAACAGCTATTTCTAAGAGGACAATAAGCAATTTATTAACTAAAAAAAGTAATAAGAAATGTATGAGTAATAAAACCCCAAATGTGTAATTGTAAAAATGAGAGGGGAAAAAAGTGCTTTAAAGTCATAACTGCATGTATGTTTAAAGGTGTAGGACTGATAACCAAATATTACTATGTTTATGTTGGATCACTGAGTAGAACTGTTTGCAGTCTTGTGGTTTGAATGTCCACTTTCAAACTTTTTTTTATAATAAAAACTACCTATAACAAATCAAGAGCCAGCACCCTATTAAATGGCCAAGAACTGAAATCCTTTAATGTAAAATCAGGCATAAGACAAGGATGTCCATTATCACAACTCCTATTCAATATAATGCTGAAAATACTATCCAGAGCAATTAGATGAGAGAGGAATAAAAGGGCTGAGGATAGGAAAAGAAGTTAAGTTATAATTATTTGCAGATGACAATGTACTCTACATAGAAGATCCCCAAAACTCCATTGAAAGACTCCTAGGTATAATAAATAAATGCACTAATATAGCTGGATACAAAGTTAACACTCAAAAATCAATACCATTCTTATATACAAACAACAAACTCACTGAGAGAGAAATAAGAGAAATCATAGCATTCACAATAGCATCCAAAAAATTAAATACTTAGGAATCAATTTAACAAAATAAGTAAAAATTTATTCAGGGAAAATTATAATATTATGAAAAAAGAAAATGAAGAGGATCTCAGAAAATGGAAAGGCATTCTTTGTTCATAGATAGGAAGAACAAATAGTGTGAAAATGGCCATTCTTCCAAAATTGTTATACAGATTTAATGCCATCCCAATGAAAACACCACTAATATACTTCACAGACATAGAGAAATCATTTGTAAAATTCACCTGACACCAGAAAAGACCTAGAATAGCAAAGGCCTTTCTGAGCAACAAAGACAAGGCAAGAGGCTTCACAATCTCTGACTTAAAGTTGTACTATAGGCTACTGTAATTAAATCAGCATGGTGCTGGAATAAATCCAGACCTGAAGATCAATAGAATAGATTAGAAGATATAAATAAAACTACAAACACACTCAGACATTTTATCTTTGATAAAGGGGCCAGACATGTTCAGAAGAAGAAAGATAGTCTCTTTAATAAATGGTGTTAGAAAAGCTGGCTCTTCATATGCCAAAAAATAATACTAGACACATGCCTATCACCATGTACTAAGATAAATTCAAAAGGAATCAAAGATCTAAATACTGAAACAGATACACTAAATCTACTGGAAAACAGTGTAGGTAGAAATATTGAAGACATAGGGGTAGGTAAAGAAATCATGAACACAAATCAAACCACATGGGAAATACTTCCCAGAATCAATAACTGGGATGTCATAGTATTAAAAAGTTTTTGCTGTCACATAGAGTATTGTTTTCTCATATTTGATTTTCAGTCTATAAAATCTCTTTCAGGTTAGTTATACTTCTTATACAGAACATCTTGATGGACCCTATCTCCTGATCTACTCTGCCTGTGTTTCTTTTTGTTAGTGTATCAAGGCCATCTGTGTTACAGATTATGGCCAACCATCACTGCCTCATTTCTGCTATGCTATTTTTCTGCCATTGGTTGTCTACTTTCTCTTTCATTCCACTGCCTGCCCCATTCATTGAGGCCTCTCCACCACTGTTTCTGAAATCTTAGTATTTTTTCTCTTTCTCTAGAATGTCCTTCAGTAATTTTGTAGAGTTGGATTGGTGGTTATGAATTCCCCCATTTCCTCCTTATCATGGAAGCATCTTGTTTCTCCATTAATTTTGAGAGACAGTTTTGCAGTGTACATCAATCTGGGTTGGAGGTTATTTTCTTTCAGGGCTTGGAATACTTTGCTCCAAGTTCTTCTCGATCTAATGGTCTGTGTCAAGAAATCTGCCGTGATCTTGATGGACTTATCTTTATAGGCAATCTGTTTCTTTTCTCTGATGGCTTTTAATGTTCTGTGCTTGTGATGAATTTCTGGGATCTTGATTACTATATGTCTAGGTGTAGATCTGTTTTGGTGGTAGGTGAATAGAGTTCTGTATGCCTCATGTATCTGAATATCATTTCCTTTTCCTATGCTTGGGAAGTTTCACTTAATTATTTATGTGAATAGACTTTTCATTTCCTTTGTATTTACCCCTGCTTCTTCAATCATGTTTTTTATTCTTAAGTTATAGATCCTCATGTCCTCTTCTAGCCTTTATACTATTACTGCTTGTTTCCTTGTTATTTTTGAAAGAACTTTCCTTTTGAGATGAGTCATTGCAATCCTATCTTCAAGTTTTGTTAATCTATCTATAGTTTCTGTGATTCAATTTTTCCAGCTTTTGGTGGAGTTTTTAATTTCCTAGTAATCTCTTTGAATCTGTTTCATGTATTCTAGGCTTTATATTCTTCATTGAAAGCTTCTCTCCTTTTTTTGTTTTCCTCCATTCTTCCATCTGTGTCTTCTTGAGAGGTGCTTAACATTTCTTTTATTAATCTCCTTATATCTTGCCTTAGTTGAATTAATATTTCAGTTTTTAGCTTATCTATGAAGTCACAAAGATATCTCTTTATGTCTGCTGATGCCATGTCTGATGTTGCATGCTTGTTGCCCTCAATCTCTTTTGTATTTACCTCTTCTGGGTCTATATTCACAGGTTTTGGGGCTGGGAGCTGTTTCTTATTTCTTTCTCTTGTCATGTTTTTGGTTTCTTCCATACAGGTGTATATAGAGAGAAATAGGGACAACTAGATCAGAACCTGCAGATAGGTTGGAAAGACATGATACTTCTGTGAAGTACAGAACTACACAGCTATAATGAAGGAAAACCTTGAGGCTTTTGTAGGTAAAGGAGTACAACTTGAGATCAAGGCCAGGAGTGGGAAGGTTCAGAACCACTTAGGTAAATAGCAGGTTGCTCCCCCAATCTAAAAACTGAGGCAGTTTGTGGCACCCAAAATGTGCAATGCACCCTGTGGGAGTGAAAGGGGAGGAACTGTCTAAAAAAGGAAGGCAGAGGATATTGTTAATAGTGTATCAGGATTTAAGATCCACATCACTTTCATTGCTCTGTTTAGGTGGATTATATTCTGTTCCAGTTTGTTTACCTATACTAGATCTGAGGGAACAGTTATCCTGAAAATAGCAGGATATAATAGAGTAGTCATCCTTAATTTCCTATTAGCTTAATTTGAAACCCTGTATAGCATACACTGTTTTACTAAAACTGATCTTAATTGAATCTGGTTTGTTAGATTGCTGTTTTGTATTGACTGATTTTATTTGAATCTGTTATGATTGATAGTATCAAATCTGAAACTATAGGCAACTACACTGAAAATGACAAGATTCACTAGGATACCCACTCTGGCTTGATTATGACCTGCTTTTTAAGTCTTATAGTGTCTCCAATGTTTCTTTTTTATTAATATTGTTATATACTGCTATATTCACTTATACTATAATTGGTGATATAGACAATTCTATTCAAGATAAAAGGAGAAATCATAGTAACCATTGTAGATCACCTTGTATTGCAGTTTTATGATTTTTTCATTTCATATTTTTCTAGGAAATTGTTTTTTGTCTTACTTTGTTTTGTTTTTCCCTCTAATACAGAAAGGATAGATATACATGTAGAGACTCATGCATGCATAGAACTTATAAACAGCCTATGATGACTGATTATATAATGCATGATGAAATGAACAACTACTTTGAAGAAAAAGAGACACTACAATACTCAATTCTGACTGTAGCATCATGATGTGAAATCCAACAATACTATTATTCTTTGTTCAGAGTGATTTTAGTCTGTTTTGTTTTGTTTAATTTCAGCACACTTGAAGGTATGGACAACTGTTTTGAAGAGAATGGGAGACACTATGACATCCATGGTTGACTTCCCTATTGTCTGGTCTTGACGACCTTAAAATGCCTTCCACATCATTTTTGCATCAGTTTTATACTATGTTGTTTTGTATGAATTCACTATATGTGAAGTAAGGACAACTATTTGGAAGAAAACCAGAGACAATATGATAGGTGGTCAAGACCGCTGGTTGTCTTGCTTTGAAATTATGTCTCTTACATTGCTTTCTTATGTCCTGTTTTGTTCTGTTTTATTGTGTTTAATTTTACCCTCTTTAAAATAAAAAATAAGAAAATTAAAATAAAATAAAATTTTTTTGTATGTCAAAAGAAATCTCCAACACAGTAAAAAGGAAACCCATGAATTTTGAAAAATATCTTAGTCAAGTGTCCCTCAAACCAAGGACTTCTGTCTAGAACATATAAAGATTTTTAAAAAATCAGGTTCCCAAAATTCATAGACCCAATCCAAAAATGGGCATTTGAGATGAATATACTGTTCTCAGATAAAGAAATACAAATGGCAAATAAACACATGAAAAAATGTTCAGCATCATTGGTCATTAGAAAAATGCAAATTAAAACCACACTGAAATTCCATTTCACTACAGAATGAATGGCCAGGATAAAGAAAACTACCAACAACAAATACTGGAGAGGCTGCATTGAGAAAGGAACTCTTTTGCACCATTGGTGGGATTGTAGACTGGTGCAACAAATGTGGAGGTCAGTCTGGAGGTTCCTCAAAAAGCTGAAACTGGAAGTCCCATTTGACCCAGCTATTCTACTTCTGAGCATATTCCCAGAAGAAGTGAAAACATCATATCACAGTGATATATGTGCACCCATGTTTATAGCAGCACAACTCATAATAGCCAGATCTTGGAAACAAATGAAAGGCCCATCAACTGAGGTTGGATAAAAAGATGTGGTATTTTGATACAATGGAGTACTACTCAGCTATAAAGAATGATCACATTGAGAAATTTATAAGTGGAGGCAACTTGAGACCATACTCATAAGTGAAATAAATCAATCTCACATGCATAAATACAGTACTGTCTCCCTAGTGTAAGAAATGGTTAGAGTATATAAGATACAAAATATTCAATAAATACAGTGAAAGGTTAAGAATCTGCTCAAAGGTTAGTATCTCAGTGAAAAGGAGGAAAAAGGAAAAGGAAGTGAAAAGAAAAAACATGTAGTTTTGTATAAACACACTTAGAATTGCTGAGATGAATGTGCTACAAATTCTATAAGTTCATAGAACAAAGCAGTTAACATTCATAGGATTGAAACAATTTTGCATGTTTGTGTCTGTTAACTTGAGAACTCTTGCAGATCACTACGTAAAATAGCAACCTTAGTTCTTTTCCTACCACCCCATTTTGAAGACCTATATAATTATTGTTTTAGGCTCTTTGCTATTGTTATTTACTTGTCTTGTTTCTTATCTTCTAGTAATGCTTTGTTTTGCTTTTCCCTCTAATACATAAAGGATAGATATTCATGTAGAGGCTTATACATGGCTAGAATTTCTCCTAAATGGTTTACAAGAATAAATTTTATTATGTGTGATGAAATCAATTTCTACGTTGAAGAAAAGCAGACATTATGGTATGTAGTGATGATTCTGTATCATCATGCTGTGAAAACCAGTAATGCTTTTATTCTTTATTCAGAGTGGTGTTAGTCAGTTTTGTGTTGTTTAATGTCAACATATATGAAGGTTCAGACAGCTATTTTGAAGAGAACAGAGACACTATGGCAGCCATTGTTGACTTTCCTATTGCCCTGTTTTGATCAGTTTTATACTATTTTGTTTTTTATGAATTTATTGTGTGTGAAGGTATAGACAACTGTTTAGAAGAAAACAAGTGACATTATGTAGATCTCCTCTTGTCTTGCTTTGTAATCTGTTTCATTTACATTGTTCCCTGCTGATCTGATTTGTACTTTTTTATGTTTAGTTTTACCCTTTCTAAAGTAAAAAAATAAAAAATAAAATAAAAATAAAAAGCCACTGACTTTTGTCTTCATTGATATAATAGTGATAAACTACAGCTGTAGCTGCAGATTTTCTGCTAGGGCCAGTGTAATTATTGGAGCCCACTTTATATATCTATCCTACATTATTATTTTAATATATATTTTTATTTATATTTAACTTTTCTGCTGGTTATTTAAGACCAAATTAAAAAAAGACCTGTTTTAATCAAAATTAATCTCTCACTATACATATCAAGGTCAGTTGAGGCTTCTTAGCAGTTACTTTTGTGGTCATGTACAGTGCCTCTTAGGTGTCCTCTGTTAAAGTTTTCTGCCAATATTGGTCACAGAGTTGTGTCTTCATGTGGCTTCTCACTGAAGCATAAGAAATATTTCACTGTTTGGTGACCCTCCTTTTTAACACACTGCACATTGGTTGACTTCTGCCCTCTGCAATTCAACAAAGTCCCTGCTCAGGAGATTAAGTGACTCATAAAAGTTCCAGGGTCTTTAATGGAGGTCCCCTAATTTCTTGGGTTTTTGTTGACCTTGGCAGGCCAGGACAAAATATTGGCTATCCTCTTAACCTAGTTATCTTTCTTATCATTTTTCACCAGTCCTTAGTAGTTGAATACCCAGGAGATGAGTCACATGAATATTTGAACACAGTAGACTAAACTATCATAATTGTATCTGTTAATAAGCAATTAGAAATATAAAGAATGGCAAGTAAACTGTTACTTATGAATCATGACTGTCTTAGAAGTCAAATTCCTGTAGGACATTAAAAGATAATAATTAAAAAGTTTTATAGGAAAAATTTGAGATCAAGGGCAAAATAGCATTTTGGCATAAAAATCATAATGACATAATAGAACCATTATGTTTTGTTATATTTGAATTATACCTATATTTTGATATCAAGTTACTTTTTAGTCAGTTACTTTTATCTAAGTATAAGATATTAAATGACATAAAGTTTTACCTAATATTTTTATCTTTTAGTAAATTTCCATTAAATACAATTTATTTGTTTATAGATATACTTTACAGGTTATTAATGTCTAATCTCTAATCAATAAAGTGACCTTGTCTGGACTGGATGATGTTTAAGTACTTTATCTGTTATAACACAACTGCATAACAATCAGATAAACACACACATGAACAATTATTTACATTACCTTGATGGCTGTCTCACTGTCTCATGTTGGATTAGTAGACACTTCATGACAAGTAATTAGAATACAAGTAAAGGAAACCCAGATGTTTGAGCTTGAAAAAGTTACCACCATAAACAGTTTTAGTTTGAAAGTCACAAGTATGATGTTTTATCAGTTTTGCATCTTTAAAAGCCCATAAAATTGGGAAAGAAAAAACAAATTTAATATACTGTGAGGTTTTCAATAAATAAGTTCACAGCTATATAGAAATCTTTACCTGTATTTAGAGTTTACACTTAAAGCAATATTAAGACTCCTATAATAAGTTTTCTCTAGAGTAAATATATTGAAAAGAATTGAAGATATCTTTAGAGCTCTTATAAATTTAGGAAACACTATTATTGACCATCAATAAACTGATTGCCCACTATACTTGTGTGTCTCCTTTATAAAATAATAAAATATTTGTTTAATCAATTTCAACACATGTAAGAAAAACAATATAAGATTAGTAAGGATAAAAGAAAAAGAAGGGGAAGACACAAAAGATATCAAGAGACTATTTACAGAAGTAATAGCTGAAAACTTCCCGGACATGAATATGGAAACTGACATATAGATTAGTGAGCCATATAGAACTCCAAATAGCCAAAACCAAAACAAAACTACACCCAGACATATAATTATCACCATCCCAGAAATGCAACATAAGAACAGAATATTAAAAGCTGTTAGAGAGAAGACAGGTCACCTATATAGGAAAGAGTATCAGAATCATGGCAGGCTTCTCAACACAAACAATGAAGTCAAGAAGAGCACGGAGTGAAGTTTTTCAGATCCTTAAAGAAAATGACTTCCAACCCAGACAGATGTAACCAGCAAAACTGTCTTTCAAAGTGGATGGAGAAATAAGATACTTCCATGATAAAGAACAGCTGAAGAACTTCATGATCACCGAACTAACTCTACATAGAACACTGAAAGACATTCTAGATACTCATAGGAAAAAAACACTAAGCAAGACAATTAAACAGAATGGAAAGGTAACAACATCAGAAAGATAACATGTCAACAATAAACCAATATGTAAACAAATATGTACCAGTTATAACCATTAAGGAAAATGGCCTCAATTCACCAATTAAAAGAAACAGACTGGCAGAATGGATCAAGAAACAACATCCAAACATATGCTGTCTATAAGAATCTCATCTAAACCAAGAGGAAACTCATAGACTGAAAGTCATAGGATGGAAAACAATATTCCATGCAAAAGGAACTCAAAAGAAGCAGGGGTCACACTTATGTTTGCAGACCATGTGAATTTCAAACCAAGAATGGTCCAAAGAGACAAAGAAGGTCACTACATACTAGTTAGGGGAAAACTTCAAGAGAAGAGATAACAATCTTAAATATATGTGCACCAAATTCCAGAGCACCCAACTACACAAAGCAAGTATTAACAGAAATGAAATATCAAATAGGTAATAACACAATTATAACAGGGGACTTTAACACACCATTGACATATAGGGATAGATCAACTGCACAGAAAATCAGCAAAGAAATAACAGAACTGAATCACAACTGTGAACAAATAGATTTGATAGACGTATACAGAATGTTCCATCCAACAACATCAGGATAAGCATTCTTCTCAGCAGTACATGGGACATTCTCTAAAATAGACCATATACTAACCCACAGAATGCAAAAGAATTGAAATTATCCCATGCATGTTATCAGATCATAGCACCATGAAACTGGAAATTAATAATAAAAGTAACTTCAAAAACCACATAAACACATGGAAATTAAATAATACACTATTGACCAATCAGTAGGTCACAGCAAAAATTAAAGAAGAAATTAAACAATATCTACAAGCAAACGAAAATACAAATACAACTTACAAGAACCTGTGGGATGAAATGAAAGTGGCCCTCAGAGGAAAATTTATTGCACTGAGTTCCCACATTAGGAAAACAGAATGAACACAAATAAGGAACCTGATATTATACCTGAAACATCCAGAAAAAGAAGAGCAAGCCAAGCCCAAAGCCAAAAGAAGGAAGGAAATTATAAAGTAGAAATTAATGCAATAGAGACTAAGAAAACAATTCAAAGAATCAATGGATCAACGAGTTGGTTCTTTGAAAGAATAAATAAAATTGACAAGCCCCTAGACAACCTAATTTAAAAAAGGAAAGAAAAGACTCAAATTCATGCAATACAGAATGAAAAAGGAAAAATCATGACCAACCCTGTGGAAATACAGATCATCAACAACTATTTTGAAAACCTCTACTCTGATAGTTTTGATAACACAGAAGAAATGGACAGATTCCTAGAAATGTATGAACCACCAAAGCTGGATCAAGAATATGTAAAACTGCTGAATAAGCTAATTTCTATTAATGGAATTGAAAATGTAATCAAGCCTCTCCCAACAAAGAAGAGCCCAGGCCCAGGCAGATTCACTGCAGAATTCTACAAGAAATACAAAGAAGACTCAATGCCAACACTCCTAAAACTCTTCAATGAAGTTGAAAGGGAAGCACTTCTCCCTAAGTCATTCCTGGAAGCAAATACCACTCTAGTACCAAAACCTGAGAAGGACCCAACTAAAAAAGAGAACTACAGGCCAATCTCCCTAGTGAACATAGATGCAAACATTCTCAATAAAATATTGGCAAACAGGATGCAGCAAATCATCAAGAAGATTATACACCATGACCATGTGGGATTCTTCCCAGGAATGCAGGGATAGTTCAACATACATAAATCAATAAATGTAATCCACCATATCAATAGAGCCAAAAGCAAGAATCTCATGATCATTTCTATAGATGCAGAAAAAGCTTTTGATAAGATCCAACACCCATTCATGATAAGAACCTTACAGAGAATTGGAATAGATGGTCTTTACCTCAGTATGATAAAGGCCATCTATGACAAACCAACAGCCAGTGTCATAATAAATGGCCAAAAACTGAAAGCCTTTACCTTATAATCAGGCACAAGACAAGGATGCCCATTATCACCTCTCCTATTCAATATAGTACTGGAAATACTAGCCAGAGCAATTAGACAAGAGAGGGAAATAAAAGGAGTAAAGATAGGAAAAGAAGCTAAATTATCATTATTTGCAGATGACATGATACTCTACATAGAAGACCCCCAAACCTCCATTGAAAGTCTCCTAAATATAATAAATAAATTCGGCAAAGTAGCTGGATACAAAGCCAATACTCAAAAATCAATAGCATTCTTGTACACTAACAACAAAGTCACCAAGGGAAAAATAAGAGAAGACACACCCTTCACAGTAGCATCCAAAAAAATGAAATACTTAGGAATTAATCTAACGAAAGTTGTAAAAGAGTTGTACAGGCAAAATTATAATACTCTGAAAAAAGAAATCAAAGAGAACCTCAGAAAATGGGAAGACACCCCTTGTTTATGGATAAGAAGAATAAATATTGTAAAAATGGCCATTCTCCCAAAATTGTTATACATATTCAAAGCAATCCCAATGAAAATACCACTAACATACCTCATAGATCTAGAAAAATCGCTCCTAAAATTCATTTGGAACCAGAAGAGGCCTAGAATAGCAAAGGAAATTCTAAGCAGCAAAGCCAAGGCAGGAGGCATCACAATCCCTGACTTGAAGTTATAGTACAAAGTTACTGTAATAAAATCAACATGCTATTAGAATAAAAACAGACCTAAAGATCAATCGAATAGATTAGAAGATACAACTACAAAAATAGTCAAACACCTTACCTTTGATAAAGTGGCCAAGCATGTTCACTGGAAGAATGACAGTCCCTTTAATAAAATGTGCTGGAAAAATTGGCTATCCATGTGCTGAAAACTAAAACTAGACTCATGCCTATCACTATGTGCTAAACTAAAATCCAAATGGATCAAAGATCTAAATATTAAAACATAAACAATAAATCTGTTGCAAGACAAAGTAGGGAAAAATCTTGAAAATATAGGGGTAGGTAGATAATTCATGAACAAGAACCAAACTGCACGGGAAAACATCCCAGAATCAATAACTGGGATCATATCTTGTTAAAGAGTTTTTGCAGGTCCAAAGAAATCTCTAGCACAGTGAAAAGAAAACATACAAACTGGGAAAAAATCTTAGTGATCTGTCCCTCAGACAAATGACTTCTGTCTAGAAATTATAAAGGATTAAAATCAGACCCCCGAAATTCAGAGACCCAATCCACAAATGGGCATCCGAGATGAACACACAATTCTCAGATGAAGAAACTCCAACATTATCTTTTGGGGTATAGGCATTTGAGAAGGGACAGCAGAGTGTCTGATCCAGGTATTTACTCTATATAAGACACATAAACTTTATGGATCTTGTCACTATTTCACAATTCCCCAGTATTCAATGGCAGAAAGATAATTAAAAGAAAAAAATACTATTTTATGATTGGTATCAGGTCCCTAATAAAACATGCTTCTAAAGAAAAAAACTACAATTGTCTTACAGTATCAAATTCCTATTTAAGAGAGGAAACATTACCAAGCAGGAAAGCAAACCAATGATTGAAAATTAAACCAGTGATCAAGGGCCATGAATGACTGCTTTCAGAGAGAGAGAGAGAGAGAGAGAGAGAGAGAGAGAGAGAGAGAGAGAGAGAATGAGATGAGATGATGAGATGAGATGAGATGATTCAGATTTTTATACCTCTTTATGGATAATGGTATCTCATTGTGATTATATGACACATTTTATTTTTTCAATTATTTTCATTTGTTAGTACATAATTTTAGTACATGTGTTTTACAGTCATCTTGGGAACTGGGTACATATTTCCTCCCCCTTATGCTTCTCTGATTCACATATCACTATATTCATTCTTGTTGTTATTATTAATCTTGGCTCATATTATGATGTGTGTTGTTTACAGTTATTGAATTTATTAGATTCCTGTATATGGTTTATATTTATTCTACTTATTTTCCCCTCTTCCTCTCTTCATCCCTCACCCTGGTTTCCTACCACAAGAGATTCATCCCATAGTTGTCTTCTATCTAACTTTTGTTACTTTTTTGTTTGTACTTTAGTACTCCATTGAGAAATATACAGAATTTGAGTTTATATGTCTGGCTTACTTTCAGGTGTATTTGTTTTCCTACAAATGTCTCAAATTTGCCTCTGGGATGGAACTCACAACCTCATGTTTACAGAGTGGGGCCTTAGCCAACTAAGCTAAAACCAGGAGCACTATTAATTCTTTTTTTAAAGTACCTGAACTTCAAAATTTTAGAACATATGGCCTTATTGAATGTTTTATCTAGCAATGATTTTAAAAAATAATATGTAATGATGAATAGTTTCAAACTATGTAAATAGATTATTCCATCTTATCAATCCACTAAATAAAAATCAGTTGTCAAGATGAATAAGTTATGAAGAAAAAATAATTCTTGTTTGAAAAGAACAGTATAGTGTTTTCAGAGCTTGCAATAGTTACCTACAAATACAAATCTTCAAAGTTTAAATTAGAGATGGGAGATGAGTTTAACAGTAATTATAACCTCCTATTATAATTATTTTAATATATTACTAAGATGTTCATGTTCTATGTAATAATGATACTTTCCAGTGTTCCCAAATTACAGCTTCAATGTTTACATATGCAAGTCACTAACATAAAGAAGAACAGTTGCTATTACAAACTATCCATGAAAAGAAAAACTAAAAATCACACTCTATGTTGAACTCTAAACATTGTATGATATAAAGTAGATTAATGCAAATTATTTTTAATAATTTACTCATTTTCTAAATACCAGCCTATAAGCTTATCTATTTAATATATGACAGCTACAACTTTATTCACTGTAAAATTATTCATTAATTTCTTTCAATTATCTTTCCTATTTCTTCTTAAAATTCTCTTTGACTTACTCTTTTTGATTTAGTGAATTTTTAATAATTTTGAAAAGGAGACTGAAAGAAGCCAACAAAGTATGAAAAGAAAAATTTTCAAATTAGTTCTTTAAAATTTTTCTCCTCAATGCAATTTAGCTTTCTAAAAGTTAATTACCACTTACTAAAGGGACACTTAAACCTACCAGTCTTGGACCTAAATTTCTGAGTATTGGAACACAAGAGTAAAATACTTCAACATTTGAATCTGATATTTAGATATGATTTGACTAGGCTTGTCAAAGTAATCAAAAGCCTACAATTCTATAGATGTTCATTTGCTTTTATTGTTGGGCATTCATAATAGAATTATATTTCTAATTTTGAGGGGAGTTTCACAAGGTAGTTTCAATCTATGAAATCTGTTTGTCCTGTACATGTTAAAGATATTTTTTTCTTTTTTTCTTAATTCCTGAAAATAACTAGTATGTTATTTAACACTTCATCTACCATGAAATTAACAGATCACACACTAACAAAGCATTTTTACTATGTAACTCACACTATTTCAAATTAGTTGACAGGGAGGGAAGAACAGCTGTGGCTCTCTACCAAACACTTCACTGTTCCAAGGACCAGCTGACATTGAGGAAAGAGAAATTCTTAGGAAAAAAACCTGAGGCTTATCAGTACTGTGTTCTACTTGGAAGGTACAGACAATGTCCTGGGAAACCATTCATACAGATCTTAGTTTCCTGAAATTTGGGGCAAGTTGATTTTTTATCAGTGTTTTATGGTTAAACAAAAACAAAGGATTTCTCAAATGACCAGTGATGGTGAACATTTCTTCATATATTTATTTGCTATTCATATATCTTCATCTGAGAACTGTGTGTTCATCTCCAATGTTATAGCAGCACAATTTGTGATAGCTAAATCTTGAAAACAACCAAAATGCCCATCAAATGCAGAGTGAATGAAAAAAATGTGGGATTTTTATACAGTGGAATACTACTCAACTATAAAAAAGGATCTTGAGGCCTTTATAGGTAAATGAAGGCAACTTGAGAATATCCTCATAAGTGAAATAAACAAGACTCATAATGTATATATTACATTGTCTCTCTAGTGTAAAAAATAAAAACTGACAGAGTAATAAGATCCAAAATATAACAGATATTGTAAAAGTGAAAGGGAAGGAAGGTGCTCTAAAAGATATAAAAGTATGTGTAAGTGTGTAAGATAGATGGCCATATTACTAAATTTTTGTTAGATCTTTGAACAGAATGATTTTCACTGTTAATGTTTGAGTGTCTATCCACTTTTATGCTTTGACTTTGTAACTTTAACAACTATTTCTAAGATGACAATATGTAATGTACCAACTAGTGATTTCCTGGTGTTAATTTTTTAAAATTCTGTATTGTTCTACTTTTTTTTTCTTTTTTTCTGTTTTTTTTTCTTTCTTTCTTTAAATAAAAATGATACGAAACCATACTTTTAGTGTAAAGCTAGATGGATATAAGCCCACAACAGCTTATCTCTTCTACTGATTGCAACTATAAATTTTAGCTTAAATATAAGCAATGAACAGAAAATCAAGAAACGAGCCAAAATGGAAAGTCTAAAGTATGTTTACTGCTTCTTGTCTTCTTTTCTTTACTGATTGTTAAGATCCCAACCCTAGCCTTTCTTTTTAAATCCTTCACTTCCTGGCTTTGACTTCACAGTGCCTGCATCCTGGTGGTCCAATTCCCAAAACAACACACTGGCCACACACACACTAAAACCACTGAAGAAACTCCCTTCATCCTGACCAGAAGACTGAAAGAAATCCATGCATGCTGACTAACTCACATGAGTAAGATAGGTGGGGTACACAAATTATGTAACATTTCAGTTCTCCACTTTCATTCAATATCTTGCCTCCACTCCTCCAGTCTGAAAAAGCTGTTAGAAATTTATTATCCCTATTTTTATAAGTACAAGACAAGACTGCATTAGTTTAGAAAGAATCTGAGTATGTGTCACTGAAGACAACAAACTCAGCCTTCTAACTCCCAATACAATAATTGTTTTACTATTTCTAATGTTTATTTTACTTAAAAAGTAAATACAGGAAGGGGTTGCATTCTTGTTTTCTTCCCCACAGCCTGTGAATGGGGCTGTCTCAGAGAAAGTGCAAGGTTTTTTGTCTTCCTGTGAGTCAAGGCCAGTCATGGGAAGGGGTGAGGAGAACCAGAAGCCAGACTCTTCCCATGAGCTGGCACCATGTGAGAGCCACAGGGAGAACCAGACACCAGTCCCTTCCAGTGTGTCAGTGCCATTGATAGGCCATGGAGAGAAGAACAAGAAGCAAGCTCCTTCTTATGAATCAGTGCCATTTTCAGGCCATGAGAAGGAGAACCAGACACAAATACCTTCCTGTGAGTGGACACCATGTGTGGGCCATGGGGAGTAGAATCAGATGCTAGTCCCTTCCTGTGAGTCAGCATCATGTGTGGGCCATAGCAAGGAGAACCAGATGCCAGCCCTTTTTGGTGTGTGACCTGGGACACAAGAAGATCCAACCCCTGGCACCAATAAGTGACAGACTGATTCAGAGAAACACAGGTTGAGACAGCATAATGGTTGTAGTGTTTAGTGTTTCATTGACTTTTCAGGCCATTTAAAGCCAGTAGTTTGATCATCCATTTAGAGGATAACAATACACCATATGCCATCTATGAGAGATCTCTTTCTGAAGGTGGTAGACATTGTTAATTCCGTATTATCTTGATTTAAAGTTATGAATCATTTTCACTGTTTTGTTTCTTTTGTTTTGTTCTGCTTTGTCTTGTTTGATGTTGTTATACTTTTTAGCATGGGCAGCTGTTTCAAAGATAATAAGATATATTATTGTAGCCATTTTGGATTTACTATTATCTTCTTTTAAAGTCCTGTGTTGTGTTCATTGTTTTTCTTTTATTTGTTCTGTACTATTCTGTCCTGTTTGATTTGTCTATGCCTGATGGTATGAACAGCTATTTTGAAGAAAATAAGAGGCATTATGGTAGACATTGTTGATTTCCTATTATCTTGTTTTGAAGTCCTGTATCTCTTACATTGTTTTGTTTTGATTGTCTTTATTCCCTTGGTTTTGCTTGGTTTTATACACTGTATAATCAAAACTTTTTAAAAAACATAAATAAAAAAGTAAATACTCATTTCCATTGTGGCAAAACCCTGCAAGGAAGATGATGTGTTAACAAAGTTGTAGTGAATGAAGTGATGAGGAGTGAGAGACATGACAATGGATAAAGGACAGCAAGAATGAGTAAGAAGTAAAACCCAAACAGATAGCAAATCAACACAAATTTAGTTTTCTATTTGAGTGTGTGGTTTTGCTGTTATTTACAATATATTCTGGAAAAGCTAGTCAAATATAGTTTGAAACTATCAGGGATGAATGTTGTTCTGTACCTACGGTAGCTATGAAGCACAAAAGGGGAGGCAAATGAACATACAAAGGCAAGAAGAGCTACTGCAGTGGGTCTAAGTGTCCAGAAATACAGAGAACATGACATATGATGGGACTACAAGCTAAAGGAAACAATGAAGTCAGGCATGACAGTGTACTCCTGTAATCCCAGCACTCAGAAGGCTGAGGCAAGAGGATCACTGAGTTTGAGGCCAGCCTGGGCTACATAGCAAGACCCTGTCTCAAAAAAATTAGAAAAAAATAAGATTAAATGAAATTATGAGAGGTAAATGCCCAATAATTTTGAAAAACAAGTAATAAAAATGACAGGCTGGAACAGGATGAGGATACAAGTGAAAAGTCAGAGATTCAAGTAGGTTAAAGGTGAGAAGAGCAACATGAGACAATGAAGATGAAGGGCAGCACAGGGACTCCCCAGTAGAGACAGAAAAGTGAGTGTCCAGCTTCTGTTCTTCCTCCTCTCTCACTAAATGTCAAGAGAGAAACAAAAATTCAGCATTAACGCACAAGCAAAGAGAAGAGAACAAGTAATAGTAACACAGTTTTGAAGTGTGTAAGATGTGTAATAAAATTTGATATAAAAGATGAAAGGTATCAAAAAGACTTGAGAAAGTTGAATCTTAAGACACAAACATAAGAAGAGAAAAGTGAGGTGAATATTTATACTATGAAAGCCAATCTAAACCAGCTGTGGTGGCATATACTGATAATTCCAGATCTCTGAGAGCCTGTGGCAGGAGGATCACAAGTTCAGTCTAGTAGCCTGGGCAACTTAGTAAGACTATCTCAAAGTTCCTGTAAATGCTGTACAAGAAGTGGAGATGACTTTTTACGTGTCTTCAGGGACACATCAGCATACCTGGTACAGTCATCTGATTGAGAATGAGAGAGAGAGAGAGAGAGAGAGAGAGAGAGAGAGAGAGAGAGAGAGAGAGAGAGAAGGGTAGAAATCATGTAGGCAGGTAGACAACAGAAAGGAGGAAATGATATTTTAAATTTTTTAAAAATAGCATCTTTTTTTTCCTTAAGTATCAGACTGATTGGCAATCACATCTCCAAGTACAATCAGTGCTTTAACAGCACGTTGAATGAAATATTAGTAAGGTCAAAACAACAAATTAGATTTTGTACTTGAAAAAGTTACCTCAAATATAAAATTCAATTTTTAAATCATTTATTAACATGACACAGATTTGGCTGAAGTTGCTCTTGCAGACATTCATACAACAGGCAACCCAGCCACTGATCTATTTTGAATATTAGGCCATATAGTGAGAGATGGCATTCTCCAGTCTAATATTTAAATGTATTTTTAAAAGTAATTTCTGATTTTTAAAAGTGCTTTTTTCAAAGAATTTTTTTCTCATTTGCTCATCTCCAGTACTGAAGGATGTTTTCCCCCTCAAGCTGAATCTGAACCCTCAAAATTTTTCTAGGGATACCCTTTCTATATCCCTCTTGATTACTCCCTTCTCCTCCAAAACAGCTTAAATAAACATGGCTTAAATTTAATGTGAAAAAAGGGGTTTTTTTTAGTAGATTTTGTTTTTATTTTAGCGATTTTTGGGTGGCACATGTTGTTTTTTGCTGTTACAACAAGTAACTTCCCGAGGCATAGCATTATGACTAAACTGGCATCTTTGCTTTCTGATATTTTTGTCTGCTTCCTTGGAAGCCATACTGTTTCATGAGCTAGAATAATCCTTACCAGCCCCTGCTTCTGGTTTCTCATGTGGCTTTTTCAATGGACTGCTGAGGAGTTCCATTCTCTTGTTTTGTGGCAGGAGACACTGGACTGAAGCAAAGTTCCTGTAAATGCTGTACAAGAAGTGGAGATGGCTTTTTACGTGTCTTCAGGCACACATCAGCATACCTTAACCATCAGGGTTCCTGTAGGGGAATAAGTAGTGGTACACCTGTGTTACTATTACATGGTAAAACTATATTTGCTTTTGATGGCTTAGCAGTAGTCACTGAAGGAACTAGTACAGTCATCTGATTGAGAATGTCCTCCAGGACAGTAGAATCATCTATTGTATCCTTTTCTTGCTGAGTTGTGCTTAATGCAGTAAGCTCAGTTGCACTTGGAGACCTAGCATTCATATTGAGTTGCCAATATGAAGTACCATTTGTCTGTTCATCTTTTGCATGTATTGGGCAACTAACTCTCAAGTTTTCATTCTCTTTTTCTTTGTAGACACTTTTAACAACATCAGACAATCTGTTCTCCAAAAGTTCACCTGGAAGTATTGATGAACTTCCAGGTAAGGGAGGAAAATTTGAGACTAATGGGTCAAACTTTGGTGTTGGAGACAGTGCTTCTGCTTAAGGAAGGGATCTTGGGAACTTTTTATCTTCTCATAATCTCAGACTTCTGAAAAGAGTTTTGCTGCTCCTACCATAGTACACATTTTGCCCCATTCATAAAATAAAAGTATTCTTTGGAAAGTGAGTTTGTTCTTTATCCTTTGTTGATATATGGTTATGCCATTCAGGTGGAAACTTTCTTGTACTAAATCTATTTGGTTGTTCTTCTCTCAGTGACACAGAGCCCTTTGTTGAGTGTTCTGTACCACTATATGAACTAAAGTGAGACTTCACACGATTTTTTGAATGACTGAATCATTTTTGTAGCAGTTTCATTTATTTTAAAAGATTCTGGAGAGTTAAAGCCATTATGGAAGGGAGCCAGTGGTATATCAAAGTAAAGTGCAGGTCTTGGAGGCCAAGGTGCAGACAAAATACTCTAAACTGAGTACTGTTGGTAATAATTACATAGAGAATGCATAAAGACTGATGAGGCATACTGTACTTGAGTTTGAATGGGCTGAGAATACATACTTGAATCTATTAATCAATAACCATTCTTAGCAAAAGTATATTTATGACTTCTAACCTTGCCATATGGTATAGACAAATAATATAGCTTTAAACTATTCCAAGGCCTCATACTTTGCTCTTGTTTTTATTTTTTTTTCAGTTCTGGGTCCTTTCTGCTTTCATATGAAGTTAAGAATTGTTTTTATAGATTTGTAAAATATGTTGTTAGTTTTTTAATTGGGACTGCATTGAAACTGTGTAACAGTTTTGGAAGTATGTCCATTTTGACAATATTTTTCCTGTTTATCCAGAAGCCAGGACATATTTCTATTTTATGATGTCCTCTTCAATCTCCTTTTTTTAAAGTTCTGTGGTTTTCTTTACAGAGGCATGTCCTTTCCTTGGTTCGTTTAATTCCTAGGTATTCCATTTTTCTTAAAACTACTGTGAAGGGTGTTGCTTTCATAACTTCTTTCTCAATGAGTTCATTATCAGTATATACAAATGATAATGGTTTTTGTGTGTTGATTTTGTATCCTGCTGCTTTGCTAAGTTGGTTATTAATTCTAAGAGATTTTTGGTGCTCTTTTGGTCTTCTATGTAGAGTATCATGTCATCTGCAAATAATTATAATTTGGTTTCTTCCTTTCCTATATGTAACCCTTTTATTTGTTTCTCATGTCTGATTCCACTGACTAATGTTTCAGCTACTGTACTATGTTGAATAGAAATGGTGATAGTGGAATTCCTTGTTTTGCTCCTGATTTAGGAACAATACTTTTGTCCCCATTTAATATGATGTTGGCTGTTGGTTTACCATGAACAATTTTTATCATATTCAAATATGGTCTTTATCTATTTTCTTCATGATTTTAGGAATGAATGGTTGTTAATTTATGGCAAAAAAACCCTTTGCTGCAACTGTTGATATAATTGTGTGGTTTTTACATTGCTTCTGTTTGATGTATGACATTGACTTATGTATGCTGAACTATCCTTGCATCTATGAGATGAAACCTACTTGACTGTGATGTGCTGCATTCTATTTACTAATATCTTATTGAGGGTTTTTGTATCTAAATTCATTAGGATGATTGGCTGGCAGTTTTCATTTTTAGTTTGGTGTTTGTCTGATTTTGGAATAAGAGATACAAATTGGGATGAGAAGAGATTCCATGGACAATATAAATATTAAAGAAAAAATTAAAAGGTAATAAATAAAATAGGGGGAAAGAAGAAAATAATAATAAAAGATGAGAAGCAGGAGAAAGAAGTCAGGTGAAAACACATGCATAAAAGTATAAGAAATTTTAAAAAGACCAAAGAGAATTTCCGTGCTCTCTATAAGCTATGTGATAAAAAAGGCAAGATTAAGGAAGCATACATGTGCATACACATACACAGACATACACTCATTAGTGAACAAAGGGAAATTTGATATAATAAAAATGTAATTAAAATGAGCAGGAGGAGAACAGCTATAAAATTTTTTTGTAGTTTTTTACATGTATCTTCTTTCCACAGCCTAGAATTAAGGAGCAGAGCTCAAACCAGATGTCTGTTCATGCTGCAAGTGTAATGTGCAAGTATATTTCCAGAGTGATGCTGGATTGAGACTTCTGCATAATGTAGGAAAATGATGAATGTATTACCTACCAATCCTGTGTAACTCAGATGGAACCTGGCCTCTAACTGCACAAGCTGGGTGCATCCCCACCTGCTGCAACCGTTCAATGGGACTCTGCATCCTGTCCTCTAATGATGACTCTTTCCCACTGCTGTCTTTGTCTCATGTCTTTGAAACTGCATAGCATGCTTTGGAGCCAGGGGATGCTCTGGGACCTAAGTTCAAACATGGAACCCTCTCCTGCAATGACATCCCTGCTGTCTCTCTCATTTAACAGTT